>JABTTQ020003342.1:0-701627 GCA_016081115.2 Rehmannia glutinosa | reverse complement strand
GCTTGTTCGCTCACTCGTCTTTGGTCGGCGGATCAACAAAAGTCATTGTATCTAACGTCATGGTTGTTTTCCCTCTTCAAAGAAATTGACATTTGATAGTTCCATTGGGTGATCTCAAAAGGATAAAGATGGAAATGTCAAACAGAATCGAGATAGTTTTTAGCATAGAATGGATGTACCAATCAATAAAGAAAAGAAAGAGCACTGGCCTTTCTCGTCTCAATCCCAACTCGCTAGTTCCCACCAAAGTGTACACCAGAATCGAACCTATATCGGTGGTGATTGTTCATCCATGCCACCAAGCTCTTACGGTTTGTGTTCGCTACTGGGCCGAATAAGCTTCCGACCCCTACGTCCATAGCTTTTTGACAGTCTCTTTCTCAATGGTAGTGAATCTCTCTCTGTTGTGCTTGTTGGTATGGGAAGAAAAGTCGTGCTTGACCTTCTCCTTGGTGTTTTCACTTCGACTGTGATGTTTGCCTGGGAATTTCTATTTATCTTCCTACGAAGCCAACAACGGATATTTTTCAAGCGGCGGATGAGATCACACCGCTTACTCTTGTTGCGGTGGCAATGATATCTCTAACAACAGTAGGCTTTCACCTAGGTTAATTTAACACTAACCTACTCTCGAGCAAGGGTGCACAGGCTTACTAATTCACTTTCTCCAAGAGTTGCTACGATCACTCATTCCAACTACCACTCATTCCCCGACTTGCTTGCACTTGCCTCCGAAAGGAATGGAATGAAAGACCGATGTCATCCCCTTCCCCCAATTTTAGTGAAGTTCCCATTGAGTCGATGGACATGAAAAAGAAATGAATTGATAGATTCAAGTCATCAGTGCACGCATATCCTTCAAGTCCCGCAGAGCCTATTCGATGCCATCCTCATTTCCTTCCTTACGAGATATCCCAGGACTTTAACAAAATAGAACCTGGGATTGACTGACTCCTACTCTAGGGACTTCCTTAAAATAGAGAACCACGGTCGAAGAGTCTATCTTTATCTTTTCTCGCCTTTATAATTCAATATCCTATGGGACTGACTTATACAAATACCGGGATAGCTTAGCCGGTTAGATTACTAGAACCTTCCTTATTCACTAGCTTACTTGATAGAGGGATTAGCTCGCAAAAAGGACTTATTCGCGCCGGGACGAGCCGACTCTCAAGACCTTGCTCTTCTTGACTTACCCTTACTCCTAGCCTTTGAAAGTTGACTTATCCCATAACCTTCCCGACTCACTACTTGCTTACCTTAACTTCTAGCTCTATAACCTTCCGCGCTCTCTTTTCTCTCTCACCGACTAACCTTCTTCTTTCTCTTCGATTCAATAAAATATCCCGTGGGACTTCCTCTATCGCCTTGGCTTCGTTGATTGACTCTAGAACCTTCCCAACTATAGCTAGGGTTAAAAAAGCACCAGCTCTATATGCTCTATCCCTGGGGATTACTACTAAAAGGTAGGGCAAAAGGGTAGGGTGACTCTAGCAATGTACGGGTTTAGGGTTCTCATAGGCTTATGGATACAACAAGGGAATTGCTTCTAGACTTTGTCGATTCCTCCGATAGCTACAGAACTAGGGAATGAATGACTACTACTGCTTACTCATACAAGGGAGGGATAGCAGGAGACAAGACAAGGCTTTCTAAAACCCCAAGGTAGGTTGGAGACAGGGTTAGCTTTATAACTCGCTATATCACCTGGCTTACTTATTCTTGCTTTATCACCTTTCTAGCTTTATCCCAAGATGGATGCAACTGTGCTTAAGACTTGGCATTGGAAGTGGGATGGAATGGATCTCCTTCCCGCTTTAGTTTCACTCTTATCTCGGTTACTAACCGGTGTGGAAGCTGAAGCCAAGTCCTTTCCCGAGTGGGCTGCCTAATCATACCCAAACACCATCTCGAACTACCAATCCGATAATATAAGTGATTTCCACATCCTGCCCTTTTTACATTCGAAGTGTAATTAACTGCTGAAAATCTTCTCTTTGTTGACGCTAGCGCTTTTAGTGCGTTAGGGCTGGCTTTCTGGCTCTTTCACTCGAAGTGATATATAGTTTGAGTGAAGATTCGGGACTAGATACAGGTATCTATCTCACTCTATAAAGTAAAATAATAGATATGTCAAGCGCGAGCATGCTTCGTCCTTTTCCTTCGCCCGCCGAGAGTTGTTAGTGCGGCGAACGCCCCTAATTCCATTATTTGCAAGCTATGGTGGGAAGTCTATTTTATCCCCAACAAATTACCTTCACTCAGAATGATTTTGACTTTACATTATCTATCCCCGTATTTCGACCCGTCAACCCAAGATTCATACAAGTTCACCCCTTCTTCTCGATCTTGTATTGATCTACAACCATCCTTCTCTTTTTCATGATCTTTGGGGGCGGACCTGCTTTCGTTTTCGTGGCAACGGCTAAGAGCGGTAATCACCTCAAAGGAAAGAGCTTCTTGCTGAGAAGGGCATCGATGTGGGCACCGATACTTGTGTTCCATCACTAAGAAAGGGATTGTCATTATCTAAGTCATTCCCATTGGCGGGAGGCACGCCTTCGTCCAATAGTCCTATTGTCGCTTTCGTAAGTTCCTTTCGGGCTATGATCTCATGAACTGTGCCCTCACCGAAAGAATACTTTCCAGGGGTGATTTCCGATAAGCCTTTGTTTAAGCCTTTTTTTAGGGCTTTTCTCCCTTTCTTCATCCCCTCGAAGTAAGCACACTTTCCCAAGCTTGAAGCGGAATAGGAATAAATTCAGCCCATATCATATAAGGGCTCGGCTAGAAGGTCGGCCTAAGTTCTATTGTCCCATGCATTAGCCACAAGGCACCGAAAGAGTCTTTCATCCACTGCCTGCGCTAATAAAAAAGTACTTGCTTGACGCGCCAAATCACATACCAAGATAGATAGTAGGACCTACACCATAAGCTAGGGAAATCAGCCAGAGCTATTATATATATAGGATCTTTAATCGCTTTCAATGGTTTTACTAGTCAAAATTCGGGTTCTAGTTCGATGTCCTAATGCTTCAAAGGAGAGGAGAAGAAAGGGCTTTTTTCATCTTTAAAGTTCGATTTCAAAGTGAAAGTGAAAAGTGAATCTTGAAAGTGATAGTGCAAGTTAATAGTGAGCGTTCAAGTTAAGCGTATAAGAAGTGAGCCATTATTGGGCCTAATAGTGAGCGTGACGGATAGCAACGATTCGCTTCCCTTTCTCTTAAAGCTACGGGCTAAGATAGCTCCCCTACTTATTTATCCAGGCGTTTTGCTTGGCTTGCTCGATCCCTACCGCTATATGCGTACTACTTTCTTTCCTTTCCTTTCTAGACTCAAAGAATGGTTCCAACCCAATGACAACGAAAGTCCGATTCGTTTGCTTCATCTCTTCCGCCTGGCTAGTTGTCTTTCCTCCGCTTACGTAGTTTGCGCATTCACGTTTCTTGATGGTCCGACTGCCCGCCTCTCTCGATTGGAATTGAGGGCTGGCCTCTTTGACTCGGGCGGGGAGAGCACGAGCCGAAACCACTCTTTCGAAGGCAAAGAAAGCGGCACGCAGCAGCCTTCGTCTCGACCACTCAACCGGCATGGGAGAAATCGTTCTATCTATTAGTTAGGCATTCGCGAAAGTCGATGATGAAGAGAAACTTCACTAAAAGAGGGCTTCTCATTATGTGGATACAAAGGCTTCAAGTGGTGCGGTTCCCACAGAATTGCAAACACCGAAGAGAGGGGTCCAACCCGATAACGATATCCTTCTTTCACTAGAAAGAAGTATTCATAGTCCAATCCATTACAGACCGGCATCTAACAGGCGTAGATCACACTGGAACTTGATAGCCGAATCTCTTGACCGTCCCATCTATACTCTCCTTTGAATGAAGAAGATAAAGAATTGATATAATTTCGACTTGATCTTATTCTCCAACCCGCTCATCTCGTAATAAGAATAGAATAGGAAAAGTCCTTAACAAAAATACGCATGCGCTGCTGTATTGAACACGAACCAAACTACTCTCTACGCATAGCCGAACACGATCAAGTGTTAGGCTATGCTTTTGCCATTGCTGGTCATTCTTGAAGAGCTCTTGGTCTCGCATAATCGGCTCAACGAAAGCCACAAAATTAACTTTTGTCCTTATTCAAACCGTTTAGAAAATAATAACCACAATCGCTCACTAGGAGAATTCATAGTCAATCCCGACATCAAATGAAAGAGCCCTATTATGTAAACGTAAGCCCTCCGCTTCTACCGTTTTCCCATACTTTGTTCTATTAGGTATACCAACAAGAGCAACATCTTTTATTCAAATTGCCACATGTACGCGTCGTGCCCGCAAGAACCCCAACAGCTTGATTTGTGATTGACATATTGCATGTTCCCATGTCCGCCAGTAACTCCTCATGAACCTAACGAAAGAACTTAACCAAGCTATAAATTGAGCGCTTAGCGCAGTTATTATTCCAATCACCAACAAGCCGATGTACGTACAAGCGACGCCTTTCCAAGCTCCGAAATTTCCGATAATGGGAATAGTTGGGAGGACGTCCACTTATATTTTATTGTTTAGGAATGGCATGAGGCATACTCTTCATATCGAGTACAATGTTCCCGGAGAGACGGCCTTGAATACATCCCCGAAAGTGGTTATAACTCGCTCCTCATTTAGCTCCCGAGGTTAGTTTGAATTGAAAGGTGGGTGCAAAGGCGTGCTTTGACTCAAGGCGACACTTCTCTCCATCCAGGATTTGCGGAGTCTCTTTTATTTCTTTGGGAAACCCGTAGGCTTTTTATTGGCTTTCCGGGAATGGGGTCCCTACAAATTGCAAAAATAGTGGTGGAGCGTATGATAAGCGGCGATTAGGACTAACTCAAATAGAGAGCTCGTAGTCCTCTTGTTTTTGATAGATGGACCTTTAGGGCCCCTCCTTTGGCGGTAGGGCGACCCTCTTGTTTTTGATAGATGGACCTTTAGGGCCCCTCATTTGGCGTAGGGCGGCCGCCACAACAGATCAAGAATGGGTTAGAAGCACGATGGTTGAGAGCTCCTAATTGGGCTGCTATCTCGCCGCATAAATGGATAGAAAGGCATCTAAGCGGGCTGGCAATCGATATTGGCGTATTGACTTATCATGAGTGAGTTTGTGGTGAAGTCTTTTCTGAATGAATAAAGAAAGGAGAAGGATTTCTACCATTCATTTGTTGTGTCCCCTATTGTTCCTCATCCTTCCTCATGAAGGAACCGACTATTCAAACTTCCACGGATCGATCAAAGGAGGCACCCAATCCCGATAGGCGGAGAAGGGGCGAATCCCAGTTCCTATTCCTCTGACTAGAACCATTGAGCAGCTGGAGAAAGGAATCAAGTAGGTGGTGGGACCTAGCGATCTCTAAACCCACGAATGGAAGCTCAAGAGGTGGAACGCATTCCTTCGATCGCGAGTACGATCTCTAATGGGAAAGCTCCAACGCCGTGTATAAAAAGAGGAAAGGGTGCTTCAAAAATCATCCATTTCAACCATTAACGGAACCAAGCCGAGACCGACCGAATGGGTCCACTTCGAGTCAAGTCTCAGTTCATTCCTCCTTTCCAGTGGGAGAAGCATCGGAAGAAGCAGTGGGTGCATAGGCGAACTATCCATCATTTGGATTCGATCCATCAGTGACAAGAGAAGGCGGAATGACACCCTCCGGCTTTTACTACCCCAGTTCTATTCCCAGGACAGGTGGGAAGCAAGCTACATGGGTTCTCTGCCATGGTGAGTAGACAGGATTCATAGCTAAATATTACCCACGTATACACATCTTAGTGAGAGGTCCACTTCCACTTCTTTTTTCGTTGGGCAGGGACCCCGAATAGAATTGGATCACTCCTCTCATGCCGTGGATGGACTCTTCTTCGATGTCAATGCGCTCAGTTTCTTTGTTGAAGGAAGGCCCCTTCCCCCTGAGTGAGACCATTCCTTTGTCTTATCTCGGGCTTCAAAGAGGCCTTGTTCGAGGAGAATGAAGAAGTCAAAAGGAGTTCTGAGATTCAAAACAAAAGAACTCTTTCGTAAGGCAAATCTATATCTTTCATGGATGAGTGATGGAAGGACCTTAGCAGCTACAATTCTTTCAGCTTACAGACTTGACTTGAGAGTAAATAGGTTATGATAATAAGCTGTTGACTAGCGACTTTGCTTCCCATAGGGAAAATAACTCCACTTTTCACAACATAAACCAAAGAAGAAGCTGTTTTTCCCATGTCTCACGAACAGGAATACTACTACGTTTTGAAACGCTTAGCACATTTATTGGCGCGGTAACAACAAAGACTATCAGCGCAATCGAGAAGTAAAGGCTACTGATTGCTTTCTAGAGTAAAGGACTATAATTGAGCTTCTCCTTCCATTGGATTAGCTTTGATTTCAATGTATTTCTGCGTGCTAGTCAGGTTGGAAATGACCAAGATCCTATGCCCTTTTTAAGCCATCCATGCGTCTTTGTTTTTCCGTCCACCATAGAGAAAGGCATGTTGGAACAAGGAAATAGTGGGAGGGGGCCTCCCCGCAGGTAATCTTCTTCGCTCCGAAAGGTGCCTAAAACTAGTTTATTCGAATTGAGTTCAAGGGCGGTCCAATATTCTAATAAGTGATATCTCCCTAGCGTCACTCCTTCTAAGCGCTCTAAAGGGCCCTACCCACAATTATGACCAAACAACTAGCACATAGACCCGATTCATTCCTAAGCTTGCTTTCTTGCAGCAATATTCTCAGTCCGAGAGTTCTGGAGAGAAGAGAAAGCTTCAGGCCATTGCTAGTTCGTATGATCCAGCTTCCAGTACAAAGGTAACTAAGAAAGCCAAACTTGGATTTTATCTTATCTTTGGATTGGCTACGGTATTCTGCCTCTATCCGGAAAGCATGCTCTTGGGTGCCGATGGGATGGATTTAGACTGCGGTGAAGTATTTACCCTTACGATCGTCTCAAAGCTAGGTTGGTAGCTAAGGAATAGTTCCTGGGTTTCTCTAAGCTAGTAAGGAGATACAACTAAAAGAAAGAAGCTAGCTATAGTTGAAAGCAATCGCGCGTAGAGCACTCAAGCAAGGGTGTTGTAGGGAACTACGGAGATAGAGCACAGCGCTTTCGAAAGAGATCAAGCGCTAGCGTGATGTGCTCGTTGATAGACAAGATCGAGCTATGGATGGATGTCGCCACAACGTCCGTTCTTGATCCGTCGTCCATCTCAAGTCATCAACATCTTCGTTATCGGATATGAGTGGTCTTACCCCATAGAAAGCCCGATCTATCGCGCTCACCATTTTGTCGTATGCCTTTTGATCCGTCCAGTGAGAGACCAAAGCATTGCCATTGCACGCATACCCAATCCTACTACTTGCTCAGTTTTCTATGTCCAAACGTATGGACATAACTTTGATGTTGAAGTGAACCCATCGTATAGCCCAACTTGGGACTACTAGTATAGCTACCGAACATAGAAACCCAGGGAGATTAGCCCCGGTACTCGATAAGAGTAGACTGCCGGTTGCTTTGCCTAAGCCAAGCTTCACATTAAACACAAGAATTGGGCAGATTCCATTGTATTCCCTTTTTTGTTATAAGCAAAAAAAAGATACCAAAGATATTCCGCTCAAGGAGGAAATGCTTTTAATGATCTCTAGCTCTTTCCCACCAGCTCGTTCTTTACTAGGCATCTAGGCGAATCCGCCGGGTTAATTCAACGTAAAGAAAGCTCATTAGGTCAAAACTAGGGGAGTGCTTACTAATAGCGAAAGGTTAACATCTCTCCGCCTTATTAGTAGTAGCGAAGATCAGGTAACTTCGTGTTGTAAAAGGACAGGTTGGTAATGAAAGGCAATGTACTAAGAAAACGCAACTCTATTATACCTTTATCTATAAAAAGCTGGAAGAAAGGCGAGAAGGTTGCCTACTACTAATAAGGTCGGGTAAGAAAGAGAGGTGAGGTAACTAGTTTAGTAACTTTATTCAATCTAAAAGGTTGGCTAAGTGCCCTATCCGCCTTTAAGTGAAAGGGGGCACCCACCGAAGATGGTAGCGGGAAACAGACGGTCCGTGAACACTTTCAGAACACTAACCTTTTTGGCGGGTGTGCAAAGAGGCGACGATGAATCTTTCTGTGGAGGGGCTACTCAAAGAGAGAATCAAAGGATGGCTCAGCCACCCCCTGTAGAAGACACCGACCATTTGTCGAGGGCGAAGTACAATCCGCCCAGGACAAGATGCCGAAGGGAAGAACAGGAGCGACTGCTGGCCAGAGAGCGAAGAAGCTAACCGGGGAGTCAACCCTAGAAGAAAGCGACCCCCTCGCCCTTACTTATACTTAGAAGGCGCACCGGTTTGCCTAGCTAGGCCTGACAAGGAGGTGCAAGTGAGGATGAAGATAGATGAAACACTGGACTTTACCAGAGGACGATGGTGGACGGAGGGTCCAGAGAGACCTTACAAAGGAAACATGGTAGGCGATTGGTAAGGTAAGCCGATGTTCTGACTATAGTTTCTAGTTCTAGACACTGAGAATGGTAGACCAGCGACCAGTGATGCCGCTGGAGAAGTGTTTGAGGCAGAAGGTACCCATTGAGGCACCTTTAGTTTAACATCCACTTTTGTGCCCTATGTTTCATAGATATCCTGTAAAGTGCAGGGCTATTTTAACGCTTTCTTCTTGATCAAGTGAGAGCATAGTCTTTGTTTCCTTGATGTGGTCCCTTTCGAGGTTGGAGGCTGGAACATTCCTTGAGGCTTGAACGAGCGGTCTACTTCTATTCTCGACCAGGTACCGTCGCCCTCACTCTTTATTCGCCCGGGTAATCTAGGTAGTCGTGCTACCCTTATCCTCGTAGTCAAAGTGTTAATAGCGTCCGATCTTCTCTAGTGGAATCGTGGGGAAGTCCTTTCGATGTCATATGGGATCCCCTTCCCCCGTGTCCAAACATCGGTTTTTAAGTAATGCGGAAGTGGTATTTCGTATTTAGACCGACGTTTGAATTCCTCTTTTCATCTTAGCGTGATCTCTTGTTTAGTCAAGTAAAATGGCTTGGTCCCCTTCCGTGAATACTAATGAGAGCTTTCAACCTCCTTCTATCGACATCGACGGCTCGAGGAAAAAAGAGCACATGTTGGCCATGACCACTAAAGATCACTTTGGCCATCTCACGAATTATATTTGAACCAATATCAAGCGACTTTCCTTTTCTTTAGTCGATCGTGAGTGGGTCTATCGTCCTCCTTATTATAGTCCTCCTAGAATCAATAGCATTTCGTTGGAATACATCCTGTCTTTTCACCTTAGTAGTCCTATGCATAGTTAGTACTATAGCCCCAAACATGGCTACTAATAAAATAAGACTAGGAACCAAAAAACAGACGAAATAGTAGGTATAAAGTAAATTGCCCAATGTTTCCAAATTAGTCCAACTTCGTACCTTTTCGGCATAAACCATATATCTCGGAGAGGTCGTATTTCTTTGGGTTGGTAGTAATGGAATGCTTTCATTATCTAAAATGAAGAACATTTCCCAAGAAAAAGATTAGTCCAATAATACCACTCACGGTAAATAGCGCAATACTTCTTCGTGAATCTCTGCTATTTGAATATTGAACATCATAACAACGAATAGGAATGAAACGGCTATAGCTCCTATATGAACTACTTGGGAAGATCATAGCGAAAAAGTCGAGACCTAAGAAAAGAAGTAAACCTAAGTATTGCAAAAGACTCGATGGGAAACAAAATGGAATGTACCGGATTTTTAGCACGTACAACCATCAAACCAGAGACCAAAGCGAGGCTCGACAAAATAGAAAGTATCATAAGACGTCGTCCTTCCTCGAAATAGAACTTTCATGCTAGTTCTTGCTCCAAAGATGAAAGTCGATCTATTACGACCCGGTAGCGGTTGTTCGTATTTCATTTTCTTTTTCCAAGGCCAAAGCACTAAGTTACTTATGGAATCTCAAATCGACATCGCATCCATCCAATGCATTTTTTCGATCTTCTATGTTGGTACACCAACACCAAGCCAATCTTGATATAAAAAAATGTTCTCGTTCACATACTCGCTTTCACACATAGGCACGTATAGTCAAGAAAAAGAAAACTTTCTAGAAGGAAGTGGCCTTGCCAATTGTGTATAGTGGACGAGCAAAGTTGTGAGCGGATTTTCCTAGCGGCCAAAATAAAAGGAAGGTTGATCGAAGGATCTACATGAAGCTTAAAATACAACTAGCTTAGGCGAAAGACAATCCTCGACGATATGAATTGGATTTGATCTCTCTCTTGTATTGTATACGCCATTTATATTATAGGTTCACCTTCTTCAATGACCTACGACACTTCACTTTTTGAACGAGCATGGAAAGATACTATCAAAGACTCTAGCCCCAGCGACTATGAAAGCCGGTTCCCCGGTCAATATAAGAGTCCATCCACGGCATGAGAGGAAGAAAGAGCTTAAGAGCATGTCTTCTTTTTCGACCATAGCCATAAAGAGAAGAGTCGACCCTAAAGCCATCTTGTAGAGAATGAACAATCGATTTGGGCAACCGGGGACCGGACCACTAGCTTAGATAATCAAAGAGGCCCGGATGCTATCTTCTAATTATTATACGAAAATGAGATTGGTCCCAAGCCACTATCCACGGTGCTTGCTATCGCAGAAATCTCGGCCTTCGCGCCCCAACACCAACGGAAACGAAACAATAAAGGGGAGAAGATCAAGCCAAGAGCATAGGCGAGCTAGAAAAAGGCTCTCACGAATACCTCATCCCTCGCGAGCCTTTTTTCTTGTTTAAAAAATCTTCCGGTAGCGTAGCACATAACCAAGTTCGTTCACTACGATTTTATCAATCGCATACATAAAAAGATACAAATAATGCCATTAAGCACGCATAAGAATATAGAAAGTACATAAACTTGCCCCTTCAATGCGTACTCAACCCAAATCAACAAAATGATTAGGGCATAAAAGACCCAACCAGTCATTCACTCGAAAGATTCGATTAGTGTCCAATTCAAATTCCTTTTCTCGGAACCTCAATCTCATAAGCGAGGATATCATTGAAGCAAGCTCATCTTTCTTATTCATAGACAATCTTCCAACTTGACCGGCCGGTCGGTCGCTCTCTTTGAATACGTTAAGGGCTCACTCCGTCCAACTTCATATCAAGTCCCGATTCACCATCTCCAAGTAAGCAACCTTTTTTAATAAGAAATCGTGCTCATTTGCTTTTCTCATCTATGGTTTCTACCATGACTAAAACTGAATCGGGAACAGAGAGATCTCTTTCGAGCCTTGACTCAAGTGGTGGGGATTGTCTTCCGGACATAGATATAGGAAGGGGCTTGACCCCCACCCACTCGAAGAAGTAGCTCTTTCTAGTTATCGTAGGAGAGACCGCAAAAAGTAGGGATTAGTTGGAGCAGCCCACGGCTTGAATTTGAGTGGATGCCCAAATTGAGGAGTCATTCCCACTTGCTAGGAGATGCCAAATGCGTCGCCTGTCTCATCTCGAAGACAGAGACTGTTTTGGAAAGGAAGCCCTACCCGCTCTAGTCCCTCATCCCATCTCCGAAGAAAGGGCCAATACCAAGCAAGAATTGGACTGCTTAGCCGATAGGTTAGCTCGCTCCATCGTATCGATATTTGTCTCACTATAGAAAATATCAACGGTGAGGAGGGGAAGATCTGCAAGGATTCTCGAGGACGAAGAAGCTTGCATGTCTATCGGAGAGATTAGTTTGACTCGCTATTGGAGGCCGGTCGTAAAGTCGGTTTGCCGACAACGGCAGCTTGTGGGTCTCGTGTTAAACGATGGAGGCCCGTGTAAACTTAGGTCTAACGATCTTCCCGTCCTTCGGGTTGAGGAAGCTATCCTAGTTGCGACCCGGTGTGAAACCCCAGGCCTTGCCCTTTCGAGGGACTCGAGCTTATTGATCTTGGTCTAACCAAGTGCGCCTTCTGTTCAAGCGAACAACTTCAAATTATGGTGGAGACAGGCACGAATCTTGAATATAAATCTAGAAGAAGGTTTCAAAATAAAATAGGGTTTGCTATTGGATGAACATTGTTATTATTATTTAATGCGCAGGAACGATTTTCGACCGATCGGCTTTTTTAATTTCTTGGAAGGATCATTTCCAAAATCATGGTCAACCAAATCCAATGAGGCCAATCCCGAGAGAGACTGGCTCGCAGAAGGAATACAAATCCTTTAGTTATACCTTTGCTTACGGAGAGAATAGACCGGTTAACTTTGTTATTAGGTGCCTACTCCCTCATCAATATAGTGTAAGCACTGACCGACCTCGTTGATAGAAAAGAAAGGGAATCGACTAGAAGGACATGCTTTTGGAAAAATCGAATTTCTTCCCTAGTGTCGTCCCAAGCTCACTATCCCTTAAGTTGCTTTGGGTAAGTGTATCACTTTGCTCTTTGTTGAATCCTTCGAGCTAAGCGAAATACCTCCTAACACTCTTGTAAATGGGAATGGGTTAGGATGATTATATTAACACATCCAAGTCGATATCGGACTAGTTCGACTTAAGCCATTCCGTATCCGCAGGCGAATCTACAAAGGTTAGAAAGAGAAAGGACAACTCTATCTCTTAGTTAGCCAGGATTTCAACCTCTCTCCGAGAAGCAAGCAAGGCGAGCGAGTTCTCACTCTGTCCTGAAAATGAAAGCTTATAGAATGTCCTAAAGTGATCACGAAACTTCATACATACCGATTCGCCACGTGAAAACTACTAGTCGAACGTTAGCCTTATTACTGTTCCTGGCCCCTAGCCAATAGGACACTTACTCTATCTAGCTTACTTCTTATTAAAGGGATCCATGTCATTTCACCAAGACCAAAGACGGCTTATTCTTCTTTTTCACATGAACAGGGTTCAAAGGAGAACGACTCTTGTTTGGTTCTATCTTAAAAGAAGAAGATTCCACGTGCTAGCCGAAAGGCCTCTTAGGATTCTCGCATTCACTTGGTTCTCTAAATAAAGGGAGAGAAGTCACGCGAGGTCGAGGGGAGAGAAAAAAAAAAGCGACTATTTCACCGTCCGTAATAACCACGATATTCGGCTTATCGTGCATAAGCATAAGCGTAGATCTTCTTTAAGAAGAAACTCCTTGCCACCGCTTCGGCATTACCTATGTTGAAGGAATAAAGAGTTTGATCTTTTCCAAGGCAAAAAGCCTTTTTTTCTAATTCTTTAATTCATTTCTTATCAAGTATGAATTGAACCTACGACCCGATCGATTAATCATTGATCGCTCTACCACCGAGCTATTGAGACGGGCTTTTTAAGAATTGGTTTGCTAAATCGACGCACAATCTTATGGGACGAATCCCATTCTTGTGAAGTGGAAAGTGTAGAGTTCCGTATTTTCTTAGATAAGATAAGGTGGGAGAATTAAACTAAGTAGTAAGTTAAGACGATTTGCTCGGTTGGAGTTAAAGCGGAAGCGAGAGAAAGAAGGATCTCAAGAGAGTCCTTTAGTGAACACATCCGCCGCCGTCGATTTTTGTCCGCACTAAAGGACCTTAAGATCGCCACGAGCAACTTTCGCCCGAACGAAGTGAGAATCAAATCGATATCTTTCATTCTCGCATGGAAGAAGACCGGGTAAACAGACCTTATGGAGTAAATGGGGACACCGATATTGTCACAAAGATAAAAGTGAAGGGAGAGAGAAACAAAGACCCGGATCGCAAAGCACGTAGGAAAGCCATAGGAGTTCGATGCGGTGACGGCTAGAGCTTTACGGCCTCGGCACTAGACACGGACACGATCGCTTCTTTGTGCCCTAAGGGATAAGATTGGTGCCCAAGAAAGCGAGTAAGCGATCGAGCGGCGATCATCCCTACAGCGACTTTTATTTCTTTTTTGGTAGGGATTGTTTTAGGTCATAAGAATAGTACTTTTAGCTCGTTCATCTAATTCTGGCGATCTAGGAGTGGCTCCTCGCTTTGGGAGTCGCCTCCCCAAATACGACGGCCTGCTTAAGAGAGTCGGAGTCAGGGCCGTCCGCTGAGCTTCTTTCTATTGACTCTGCGAGTTTCCGGTGGCGACCCACTCCCATTGAGGCCGAGTAAAGCATCAAGCTAGTATTGCAAGCAACCTCGAGTTCACCAAATGAGGCCTGGGGCCAAAGAATCATTGGAATTAACTTCATCCTTGCGAAACGAGTCAAGAAGGAAGGACTAGAAGCCCCTCGGGGCACTCGAGGATACCATTCAGCCCATCCATACTAGTGAGTTAGTTCTCAGATCGTAACTGTCGAAAAGAACTCGTTCAAAATCAAGGTAGCTATTGGAACCTCTCTCCGTCCCGTATCAAAAAAATGGATTCTCGGCTCGCTCGTGAGACAGGGATGCCTGTCTCCTGGAATTGTTGTTGTCCTGTTCGAATCGGGGTTGGGCGTATGCCAGGTGACTTATAAAAGGATAGGTAACCCCTTTAGTTCGTTTTTTCATTCGGGCTTGCACTTCCCACTTTTCTTGGATTCTCGGGGCTTTTTTATTTTGGTAGTTTTATGGTAAGGTAGGACTTTCATGGTATTGGTTGGGGTAAGAAGTCTAACTAATCTGTAATTATAGGTAAGGAACTCGAACGTGTTTCCAACCACGGACCCCTCCCGAGACTTATGGTGGTGTGTTCTATGTTCTCGGTCTCGGCCCGTCCTTGTCTGCCCAGAAGGCATCAAAGTCCGTGCGAAGATACCGTTTCCACTAGTCAAGCAACCTTATGTCTATCTTTTAAAGACAAAGGTCTTCTAACCGTAGCCTCCATGGCTACAGAGCATCATCTTTGATCCCGATTGGCCGACCTTTCCGATCCCGAAACAAACATAGTTCGGCTCTCCTTGTTTCGGTCATTCGATGACAAATTCCGTGAAGATGACGCGTTTTTATGTAAGGGTAGAAAAAAGGAACCCACTTATTTACTTGGCCTCGAGCATTTTTCGGTGCATGCTTCCGCCGATCACGTTCTCGAACGATAGGTACGCTTGACCCTTGTAACATTGCCTTTTCTATCCTTTTGGCTTAAGACATCAAGTCAGACGCCGCTTTACTTTTTGACTTCTTGATCGTAGCGTTTAAGTGCCCTTTACCTGGGAGCCGGTCCGTGTGGTAGCGGGCAAAGAAAGGATAGCGTGCTTTCTAGGAAGCGTGCAAGTAGGTGAACGACTCACTATTCACTAAAAAAACTAGCCATTCGGAATAAAGGACTCATCTACAAGCTTCTCG
Source organism: Rehmannia glutinosa (assembly GCA_016081115.2). Classification (NCBI taxonomy): domain Eukaryota; kingdom Viridiplantae; phylum Streptophyta; class Magnoliopsida; order Lamiales; family Orobanchaceae; genus Rehmannia; species Rehmannia glutinosa. The sequence continues at coordinate 686,353 of JABTTQ020003342.1, read as the reverse complement.
GGCTTCGTGACCCTCAATGGAATTTTGGGATTCGAATGAAGGGCGAAATGTTACCACATCCGGGATGAAAATGACCCACTTTCAGCCACTCTTTCCCAAACAAACCTCTTATACGCTCGGCCTAGAGGGTAGGGTATACGCAGGGAGAGAGTAAAACCGTGCGACCCGGATGATGTGGGTCGTTATCGCCATATTTTTCTTATTTATTTGGCTGATGGTCCGCTTCACATGGGCTAAAAATAAAGAAGTTATTAAAAAAATTACTTTGAGGCATCCGAAAAGGGGAAAAAGAAACTCGTGAAGCTTTAAAAAGTTAGGCTTTGCATGAGTCCCCATTCGTTAAGCCTAAGACGGTGCGCGATCTTGATTGGGGCCATAACACTAGCCGTTTTATTTACTAATTCACTTTTAAGATGTCGATCGCTTACGGATTCTCAACTTCCAAATCCGATAACACTTTATCAATCATCTTAATCAATTTTTGTTGAGGGTCTTGCACTTATTCCTCCTACCCTCTATTTATATAACGCAAAAAAGAAAAGGCGCTTCCTCGACTTTCTCCCCCTCCCCTCCTCCATCGTAGCCCATTCTACCGTCTTTATTCCACAAGGAGAATGTCCGGAAATGTCCTTAAAACAACCCTTATCGCACACGCTTATGTAGCATCCGTAGCGTTGCCCCATTATGTGAAGCGCCGATGAAAGGATCGGGCTTTGTCCTTATGTTTGATCTTTCATTTATTAATTTTAATAACCTTTTTTTAATTACTCCGAATATTTTCATATTTCTTATCACAATGTTTTACCTTTTTACCAAATTGACTTCAAGAGCTCCCTTTCAAGATAGCTAAAGGAAGAGTAAGAAGAAGCGCTTTATAGCGCTCGCCCTATAGAAGGTCTAGATTCCCGAAAATTAACCAAGAAACTTTCCGTATAAAATCTTTTTGCTTTATAGATGGAATCGTATATTCATTTTGGAGGGATATCCGGTTTGTTTTAGAGGTTTGTTTGATTCTTTAATTTTACGCTCAAGGCGGGGTTGGTTCCGGCATCCTTGCTTGGAAACCCTCGGTCGGCTATATGTGCACCGATCTCAAATGGGTATCTTACGAGATCCATTCAAGAAAGAAACTTTTATAAACCGCGTTTGTAGCTCTCATCATGTCACCAAATTTCATGCGAATGCGGAGAGCTACTCAATGGCGTGGCTAAAGATCTATATTAAGGAACCTGCTTTTTACTTTCTTGTTAGGTATAAAAAGAAATATGGGTAGGGTAGGTAGGTAAATACGCTTTCGGTCTATTTCGCTTCTATAGTTCTCGATCCTAGCATCAAGGCGAAATCTGTTTCGCAAAACGGGCAATTTTGCAAAAGTAATTTCATTCTAAAATGAAAGAACGGAAGATGGTCAAAACGGATGAAGGCATATTTGTTTAGTCGGAAGCTCCTAATGGAAAGAGTACCCTCATTAAATCGGGGTGACATATTACCGTTGACCTCGGACCTCACAACTCCATTCCTTTCCCTACCTGGTCGAGCATCTTCTTTCCTCTTCCTTATTTTCGAAAAAAAGGCGAATGCTACTTTAGGTAGGAGCTACTTTACTTTTTATTTTCGGCACTCCTTCGAATCGATATCCAAAGATTCCCCTCGTAACAGATGGTTGGAAATGATGATTTATTACGAGTTTTGGTCGGATGAATATGATGAGGATACGAATGATCCTAACATGGATAACGGAGTGGTTCAAGCCTATGTGACCAAAGCGGAAAGAAATGAATATTCTTCACCGAGAAAGGTAGCGAAGTCACCTCTATTCTCGATTTCTATTGCGACAGGGGAGGCGCTAGTAATAGAGTAAAAATCATGATTAGAGTCATCCGGATAAAAGAAAGAATTCAATCCGCAGCTAGTCTTGGGATCAAGGCTTCTTTCCTTTGTCAATCGGGAATAGCCGACTCCAGGTAATTTCCCGGCTCAAAGGTGATGACTAGTAGATTCTGGGGTACCTAGAAAGCGAACAAATGTTCCCATGGTCATGATTGTTGACTAAACTACCCTTTCTCCGATTCCTCTTGCCGACTCGAACGAACGAATGCTTGAATGTGAACAACCGATAGTACGGAAAGCAAGATTCTATTCTACTCGATTTGATTACCTTCCAACTATTATAGTAAGAATCTCTCTCGAACCCTAGAACCTTTGGGCTAGGAACCCGAGAAAGGATAAAGCCAAAACATCTATCCAACTCTCTACCGGGATAGAAAGATGAAAGGGCAGGGCAAGGAGTAGTGAAAATAGAACTCAAGGGACGGATTCAACGTATCCCAACCCAAAGCCAAGGGGCAATCTAGCTTACATTTCACTAGTTGCCATAAAGAGCGAAGGAGAGATGGGAAAGATGTTGAGAGCTATTCTAGCCAAAGAGAAAGGCTATGGGGCACGAGTTGTAAGGAATTCAGTAGTTCACACCCAAGGGAGATGTTATAGTCGCTACATTAATTGGAGATGGAGCTTCTACAATTGCTTTAGCGGGAGGCGGTTACTCCGATCTTTGGTTATATTATATATGCCCAAAGACTTATTCTATATCGCCAGCTTCCTTAAGGAAGGAAGGTGCTTGACACGACACCGATTGCCACAGTCTTGCACAGAGACAGATCGCCGAGTGAAAAGGGGATGAACGAAGATTAACGATTGAGCTACAACCACAATCGCTATTATAGACCTTAGGCCGAAACAACGGAGTCGCTAGTAAGATGTTGATTGTTTATCCCCCAATGGGAAGATTTATCCCATACGAGAACTACACTCGGAAAAGCGATCAAAGCTCTAACATCGTGCTACATATCGGGTGACTCTTGTCCTTTGGGTTGCTTGTTTTTGGCTTGATCTCATCAATAGGAAAGGCTACCCGATTCTGATTCCCCTAACACAGGAATTCCTTCTTCTAGTCAATCGGTAATGGTTCGATTAATGTTCACAAAAGAATAAGAACAAACCCTAGCTTAACAAACTAGAGACGTCGGTAGTCTAAAATCCGTCCCTTCCCCCACTCTCTATTGGCTCGTTTCGTAGGACTAGAGTAGTCTAATTGCGTCTATCATCAAGGATGGAACAAGATGATGAAGAAGGCGGCGAAGGTATGGAGGAAAGGAAGAGAAACAAGGAGATCTCGAAAAGAGAAGAGGAGGCAAAGAAGTAGTAGAAATGTTGAAGAGGATACAACCCGCTCTTGGACTTAAGACTATGCGCGCGTCGCATGCTCGATCTAGCAATCTTGGACAATTCTTTTGATGAACTCAATCACTAAACTAAAAAAGAAAGAAGAGAAAAGAATCGAGTTTGCGCCTACATAACGGATTGCTTGCTTACCAAGCCATCCTGGCAAGCTCCTCCCCGCTTCAATTATTATTCTTGACTTGACTTATTATTATAAAAACTACTCACTATCCAAATGAAAGACGATCGATTATCTACCCAAGAAGATAGAGAGTCCCACATATGAGAAAAGGTCACAAATAGAGTTGAACCAAATAACATTGCAAAGGCATAATGATAGTAGGGTTGGGATATCCCCGCCCTCCGAACCGGGACGTGAAGGTCTCCCCTCATCCGCTCTCTGCAGGGGAATCTCCACTCACCGCTTCCCTAATATCCTCCCTTTACCACATCATGGGGTTTACAGGAGATCCCAGGAGGCTCGCTCGAAAAGGCCGCTATACCATACCTTTTGACTTAACTCTACTCTAGTAGTCACTAGACTCACTATAGTAGTCCGTCTGGCGCTCTTCTTTGAAATCATTACTCTTCATTCTCCCGTGCTCTAGCAATTGCGCTCCCTAGACCACTACCATGTAGTTAGGTAGGGACAATCAATCCGTAGTGATGGGAATCTAGGAATGAATAGGGATCCCAATCAATAGTTAAGAATATAGTTTTAGAGTTTTCTCCCTTCTCTCACTCAATAGATCTATCCGTCGATACGATGCACAAGATAATACGAGATGATGGAATGCAATGGGATAGATGGTAGAGGGTGTCTACGCCCAAAAGTGATGATTCACTTGTCCCCTTGTCCATAGGGACCTCGTGGCATACAACCGAAATGACTCCCGCTAGATAGCCGCCCCTTTCTCTCTTTTTGCAGCCTCCTGGACTAACGAAAGAAGGAAGTTCTGAGAATGGGCGGTGAAGGCTTGCGAAGTAGACAATGCGGCAAGCAAGAGCTTCTCGGCCCCTAACCTTATAAAGCGCTAGCGCTTGACTAATAGAATATAACTAATAGAAAGTAAAGGGACTCTATTATCGAATCTAAAGATCTAAAAATGGAAGAATGAGCTCTTTTGCTCGCCCCTATCTCTAAAGGGCGTAAGCACTTCACTCGCTAGGGGATGGGATTCATTCACTTGCATTCTTGCTAGCACTACAAAAAGCTCCGGTCTTAACGCCCTTACGATCATTGTGTAGCCTTTCCTCGGGTTCGTAGAGTCGGGTTTCCCATTTACCCACAACGAAGGAGCCGCCCCCTAGCAAAGCGGCCACGGATCATAACGCACTCTTCGCACAACAAATCCACTTTGAAGTTGACTTATTCGCTCGGCCAATCGTCGGAATGTGTATGAGATACCATAAGGGCCCAATATCTCAAGAGCACCTTTGTCTAAAGCTTCGAATGAGACTTCATATCCGAAACACAGAACGATCGACTAGAAAGTCATTCAAAACTTGATCGAAAAACCGCGTTTATTGAAGAAGCTATTTAGTCGATTACAAAAAGTACTAGTTTGAAAGGCTTGTTGGAATCGATCCGCTACGGAATTTACATTATACGCAATGTAAGACCTGAAGTACTAAACGGAATAGGTATTAGTTTGGTAATGGTTGGAGCAAAGAAACTCGGATTTGGCAAAAATCTCATTTTTTGTAGTACGAAGGGGAATTGGCCCAAAATCGGATGGGGTCAAGACGCTATCGGCGTAGCCGGCGGTGACTCAAGTGCCCTCCGAATCATGAAATGGTCGCCTATTACACGGCTCACTAACTCGCCTGGGGTGGGGGTACCTATTATTCGTCGGCGATGGGAATGAAAGTTAGTTCTCGCTATCATTCTCGCCTATACTCTTGAATGATAGCTCTAATTTCACTTCGGATGGCCATACGGCCCTTGATCTCATCCTCCACGTTTTGACACGCTCGGGTTAACCATGTTTTGAGATTTCTAAAATTGTTCGATGGCGTATTGTGGTCATTTTCCGCCCGTGCCTTATTGCTACCAATTCGCCGATTAGCTCTTCGACCACGTTTGTTGGCGAAGGTAGGTTTTGGATGTCGGGGATATTTTCGTGCTTCTTTCTTAATCGAGGTCTAGCGGATCGGCTAAAGTTTGCTTTTGGCTTTTTATTTCCTCCAGCGTTTGCTCATACACTCGCTTGTTCGATCATGAGACATTGAGATCAAAAGAATGTTGCTTGAAGAACTAGCACCACTTCGATCGTCTTCGACGTATAACTGGGTTCTCCTCCATGAAAGAGAAGACCCATTCGACACAATGAGTTAGCGAGAAAAAAAAATGAAAGAGGTCCCTTCCATCCCCAACTCGAGCCGACTAATGAGGAAGCGGAGGCCCTTACGGAAAAAGGTTTCGCGAGCATATCAAAATTTAGGCAAAGCGGCAACAACCAAAATGATAGAGCGACCAAGAACAATATTATAGAAAATTGGGCCAAAAAATTAGACATTCCATGCCCTGGGAGAGTGCTTTGTCGTCTTTGGTCACCGACATATCCTTTTTTGTCTTTATTTGACCCCAAGAATGGATTGGATCGAAACGACTTTCCTGGCAAGACCTTTGTGTGTCTGTATTAATTTCTTTATCTTTGGTCTCTTGTCTTTCTTTTGATTATCACCATCGGAGAAGAAGAATAGCAAGAAGATTGATTCATCCAACTCGTCTTTGGAGATCTTTGTGAATTGCCGACAAGAATGGATAGCTACCTCGATAGAAAGTGAGGAAGGTCCAAACCTGGCCGCATAGTGGAATTCCGTATCATGTTGACCTTATTGACTAAAAAGCTATTAAATCAAAAAGGTTCATCATTGCTAATGAACAATGAGTCACCATTTGACTCTGCATTCTTGAATGCATTAAAATCATTGTTAATGTTTTATCTACGTGGATCATAACATTATTGTGGAAATATTTATTGAGCTTTCTAACTAATCTCGGGTACTCTACGCCCGGATGGTAAGGACCGCCCGATGTTTGAATAAGTATTGAGAAGTCCCCCGGCCCCCACCCAAGCCTCAATCGTCGATGTCGGAAGCTCCATTACTTTTGCACCGAGCTATTGAGTACTTTTATGTCTATGATTAGAGACTCCAAAGCAAAGCAATTAAGTCGATAAGGGTCATTGAAGGAGTTGTAACCATGGTTAATTGTTGATTCCGTAGCTTTACCCGCGAGGCTAGTTTTTTGCACGATTTTTTTATATTATATAAAATAGGTGTTGGGAAATTTATTGTTTAGATTTTGATGAATGCTATGTAAAACTTAGAATAGGAAGTTGGCACCCCATTTTTTGTTGTAAATCGCATTGTAATAAATAGGGCTGGGTCAAGCCGAGTTAAGTCGGTATGCCCAAACATGCAAGAAGACAATCGGAGACTAGTAGGAAGACTCATTGCGAGAGACAGTTGAGTTTGGCAAAAGAAGAGAAGACGGAACTCGATCAAGGTGCAAACGGTGAGATGCAATGAGTAAAGCATCGATCAAGTCAACTCAAAATAGTCAAGTCTCTAGTTGAAGTGACAAGAGTCATTTAATGATTGGAAGTCGACTCTAAGTCACCTGGGAAAGCAAGGAAATGCGGTCAAGTCGAGATAATCGAAAGAGATCCGTTGCACGCAAATCAAGAGAATTACTTAAACAAGTAATATCTCCATGCTACCTTTCTCGAAGTGCTCGGTCGAGAAGCGTGTAAAAGGAATAAACCAATGGGAAGCATCGCACCATGTCGAACTCGAAAAGTCAAGAACAATTCATACGAGGAAGTGGCAATTCCAAGGATCGCAACAAGACAAGCCAACGACCACAAGTGACTTTCAAAAATAAGCCTATCTCTTCAACTGATGATTTTTGAAAGATCACTATAAAAGGCTGAGGAATGACTCTGAGAGAAGGTTACCTGAACCACGAATATTCAAGTATACATTTGAACTATAACCTAAGATATTCTCAAATCATTCAAGATTAATCCTCAAGCCTACATTACGAAGAAAATCAATCCAACACTCACCTGTGAAGGAAAGATAACTTCAATCGGTTGAAGAGGAAATTGTTGAAGAATCAAGGGGTCTACATTCCACGGAGGATTGTAGGAAGGTTCAAGGTCGAACCAGTCTCGAGTTTTTGGAGGGCTTCGTGATCAAATCCTAAGAGCTTGAGCAAGTGAGTCAGTAGTAGCAAAGCGCACCGCCCTGTGAAGAAGGCGAGTCGGACGAGAAGCCACCGAGTGACCAAGGCATCTCCAGATCGAGTCCCAAAGGATCAAGTCACCAGTGTGATCAAGACTTGTATCCGGACTTTTACCACTCAGATATCTTGATCAATACTTAGTGGATTCCTCCAGGAGTTGGAGAAGAGAGGAGTAGAAGAATTACCCCATCTTTGAACCTCTATAAAAACTTATCGTGTCATTTACATTTCAAAGACTTTAATTCCTCGCATCTTATTTGTTTAATTCTCACGACATATTTGCTATCCAACCGATAATCTCTAAGTACTAAAACCAAGTATTAAATCATAACTAAACCAAACTTAAGGGTGTTAAGTCTTCCACCTGAAAACAAACCACGCTTGAGCTAATTCAGTCTTAACAAATTGAGTTATTCTATCAACAAATTCGGTCAGTCATGTTGAGTGACTAACTCTCTGATTGACTAAATTGGTTGTCCACCAAGACACACGGTGTGTAGTGTCAACTCGAATTTTAAAAAGGACCAAAAGTGAAAAGTTGCTAAGGTTTATTCAACCCCCCCTTCTAAACCTTACACTCACACCCCTTGGGACCTACAATAGGCCCCGGAGGCGGGACCCTATGTCGAATGTTGACCTCCCCCCTTGTTGTGGTGTGAGGTGAAATCGCTTTTTTCATGCGGTGAACCCCTTTAGCTACCCAAAGCGAAGAAACCGGATTTCTCCTTCTTGATGACTCTATTTCTTCTCTTACGATATTTCATCATTCTCCGTCATCTTAGCTAAGTTTCCGTTTTCCGTCTTTTTGGTTGTTTGTTGATTTCCATTCCTAAAAGAGAGATTCAAATCGATCAAGTTGCTTCTACCCCGTATTTTAGGTTGAATTCATCTTTTCCCTTTTCCTTGTTCGGGGTCTCGCTTGGGCGTAGAACCCGTGGAAGTTTTAGCTTTGTGACTCCTTTTCCGGAGCCCCTTTCATAGGCTAGGCGAAGTTCCCTGGTCTCCTTTTTCCCTCATCTTGGGATAGCACGGATAGGCCTTTTCCCGATAGATCAAAAAGTCTTAGTCTCTCCTAATCTCCGTAATAGTTCATCTTTTGCTTGCGCCATATTCCATTACTTATGAAGGGGTCGAACCATCGTGTGAGGGTTGGGAACAAGGAAAGGAAGAGGTTGGCACACCAGCTTAGACCATCAAGAAAGAATAAGTCACTCGATCATCGCCCCATCAAATAAGTGATGCCAATGATGGATTTAGCGACATGGAATTCATTCTTCGATCCGATCCCCTTATTAGATCAAAGGGCACCAACTATTAAGTCGAGTTCTAGTTGCTCGTCAAAGCATTTAGCATCTTTGGACAATCTTTAATTCGATGTGGCTCGCCGCACGAAAGCACCCGATTCGAACGTGCCTTGCTTGTTCTCCCGATGGGGCTTCCTTTGTTGGAACTCCCTTGCGAGCTCTCCTGTGAGTGGGATGTCTCCCCACCTTTTCTAGTACGAGACTTGAAGGACTTGGCCCCGCCCCTTTTGTCCAGGCATTGCTCGTTGTCGCCTCTGCTTATTATTGCGGGGCTCGGTGATAGCCCATCAAGCGCTCGGCTCTCAATCGCGGCATTGAGGTCTTCCACCTTTTGGCCTTGCGGCTGTTCGCGCCCGGGGCTTGGACCTTCCAAGAACAAGCGGTCCTGCTTTCGGACATGTCTCGAATATCTAGCATGAGTGCCGAGAAGGTTGGACTTTGAGTTCAATGATAGCCATTAATTCGGTGGGAGCATGTGTTCGAGATAGAAACCTCATAGAAAGGACTTGATTATTGTGCTAAATACAAATCTTTACCGACCTTTGATCAATGTCCGAACCCTTGAAGAAGGCGGCGGTTGAACTCGACTAAAGGAAAGAAAGCACGACTACACCATCGTCGCATTCAAGGAGAATCTATCCCCAGGGCTTGAGAAAGGAACACGATCCCATGGACGAAGGGGGACAGCGCTTCCGAATCGGTTTCATGATCCACGGAAGCTCCCCATAGTTCCACCTCCGGCCGGATAAAAGTGAAGACGGACGGTAGCTCCAACTAACTTTAATCAAGCTTCCCTTTCCTACCTTACTTCAAGGCACATGAAAAGGAATGTCAAAGGGTTTGCCTTATGCTACGAGAAAAGGAAAGAAAAGAGGGAACGAAAGCCCGATTGCTCTCCTCTCGTTTGAATGTCCGGAAAAGTGCTCCATCAATCGAAGAAGAAATAGCTTAAATTCAAATAAGAGAACACCAAATTTTAGCTTCTAGACGAATGAGATTAAAAAGGTATTATTTATCGATTCGTGAAAGTGCGTGCAAGTAGGACTAGGACAAGTTTTCTTCTTTCAAATGACAAATGAAAAGAAAGAGATTGAAATCTCTTCACTTTGGGCTCCCCAAGTTGAAGATCGGGAAGAATTCGATGTCGGCCCTTCTTTCTCTCCGTCCAACTATTCATTCATTTCATAGGTCTCCCAACCAGATCTAACCCGGCTCTTTATATCAAGGCGGTTCCCCTATGTATGAATGGGGCTATTCACCTTTAAACTACAATCAATGACCCAATCCTAGAATGAAATAGATGAATCAACCGAAGGTCCACAAAGAAGAAAAAGAAAGACAACAAGAAGTCATGAAAGAAAGAGTTTGATGATGTAGTAGCCCTTCTTAAATAGCAAGCCCTTTGATAGCGTAGTCTTTGTTTCCTTGATGTGGCCCCTTTTATTTATTTTATTTTAGTAGGATGACCTTACAACCCGCCGATCGATCCACCTACCGTAATGTCGGTAGCCTCATGAGTATCGCTCAAGCCAAGTAGCCACACCACACCAAGCAGTGCATTTTGCCAATATAGCCGCATTCTCAAGCAGCAGCATCCTTTCATGGTAGGTTCTGACCGTATTGGTAGCATTGGTTCTTGGAACATAGGCCATTCTCGGTGACGGGTTGACACCAGTTCCTTATTTGCCACTTTGCTTAAGACTTGGAATTGTAAGAAAGAGAAGCTGTCATTTCATCCATCGCTTTTTTCTTGATATAGTTCCTTTTCTTTGCAAAACGAACGAGATCCTACCTTTTACTAATATTTGAAATGAACTATTTCCTTACGATTTCTTTCGACGCCTACTTATATTATAGTAGGACCTGCCCCCCCTTTTAGTCGATGTAGATCGAACCATCACAGAGCAAACAGGCGAGAGGAAGGGAATGGTTCTCGCTTAGCTTTGGAACACTTTCAACCAACTAAGCCGAAAGAGATAGGTTGGCTTACCTCCCTACGGTAACCCGTACTAATACTAATCCGAGCCAACTTTATTGTCCGAGGAGATCTTTCTCTTTCTTTAGCGAGGAGTACTCTGCGGGGAGTCTTTCAGGTTTCGATAGCCGAGAGAGCGATTGGCCCACTCCTCTTTGGGCAACTTAGGAATTTCTTGTCTGTGTGGCCTACCTTCATCCGAGGAAGATAAAGCCGATACCGATAGCCCTACCCTTTGCCCGGTTTGCATTCCTATCCTCTTTTCGAAAGTTGGCTAAGCAACTCGAGTCCTCACTCGAAAGAGAAGATGGTCCTACCTCAACCGGTGTGTAATCGACCTACTTAGTTTCTTTGGGGCTACTTGCCTGTGTTCCAACTCGACTAATCTGATTTAGCAACCTAAACATGGGCCTAGCCCTCATCTCGGTCTTATCTTGACTTTTTTTTGCTGACCTACTCTCTTTACCGAACCACTTAAACAGCTTACGAATCGCAAACAGATGGAAGAAAGAAGAAGCAATGATTCTCTCCCCTACCCCTACTGGGACGAAACAAGAGTAGTGAAGTGATGCTCGGGGAGGATCACGAAAAAATAGGAAAGACTAAATAAAGAAAACGTAGTAGTAACCACTAACGATTGCCTTTGTGTTGTTTAGATAGCATAGAAGAACACGCAGTTTATAACGATAAGCGTAGTAACATTGCACTAACGATCTATGCATTAAACGTTGCGTTGTAGTCTTGCGACGAGGGGGTCGAGGATTTGAATAGACTCCTCAAAACGATTGTGTAGTTAGTAGTGCACTAAAATAGTTAGTAATTACTAGGAATTTTGTTTAAAGCGAAAGAGCTAGCTTCTTAATGTAAGAGGGTTCCGATTCGATTCTTGAACTATGCCGATTCACCCCTTTGACTTAGGATATTCTATCTTATTAAAGCGATGGCAAAGAAATGATATAGATGCTTCCTCCGTGCCTTACTCTTAGACGACTCGTGCCTTTGGTTTGGAAAAGAACTAGCCCGCCTTCCCCGCTAACTCGCTTTCAAGCTAATCCCTATCTCTATCTAGTCTTGAGATGCCGTATCCGTACTAGAAACGAAAGATGAGGCAAATCGGAAGATTGTCCCTCTCCTCGATCATGAAAGTGAGGATTGGCTTGCCTCTTCCTTCCCTAACAAACCTAGTCTGTACTTTCTTCTTTATACGGATATTCTACTTAAGAGGGCATAAGAATTTCTCGCAATAGGCTTAGAGGGTGGACGTAGTTAGTGAGGGCTTGGAACTAGCTCCATTTGACAAAGGGAGAGATACCACAAGACAAGCTTCATCGTACTAATGGTCTTCTCTCGCTCTGCAGGGGCATTTCCTTAGTGCTTGATTGGTCTTTTTGCTCTTCGTATGGTGTGTGATCCAAAAATTCTCAAGTCAGTTTTTCTCTGTCTACTTTGTACCGTCCTTTTGACTTTTAAGTTGAAAATCCTTCGGACCCATCTCATCTCCTTATTAGTTATTTTTCGAGCTTCTTAGTTCCGCTCATTCATGTTCTCTTAAGGAAAGCATCGCGTAGTCCCAAAACTCTTCGAGTAAGCAAAGCTCCTCTTTAGTTGGTCGAGTCGAGTGGCTTAAGGTCTCGAACTACGTCCACCCTCTACCTTATCTTCTCGTCGAAATCCTTACTAATAAGAGAGGGAAGGGGGCGCCTAGTTTTGAATGCTACTCACCGGGGGATGTAGGACCCCAATTGGAGAGGAAAGTAAGGATGCGAACAAAGAAAAATTATTTTCTTCACTTTTTGTCGTGACCAAAGCATTTCGTTTTCTCTGCGAAGAATAGAAAAGGCTAATCAAGGTGTCAAGTAGCCAAGCGAGGGATAAAGTAGGGGAGGACTAAGGGAAGACCGGTTGGTGAAAGTAGGCGAGTGGAGAGGCGGGTGTGGAAGTCGAGTCTAGTATTGTTTTTCGTAGGCGAGTAAGAAGCAAGCGAGAGTGCGAGCTCGCCCGAAAGCGATCTCCATAAGGGATGAACCACAATCCAGAGGAAAGGAAGGGCGGAAGACCTGCCGAGGATTCCACTCAATAGGGGGAAGGAAGAAGCTTTAAGCACGAGTTGTGGTTCGCCAATCGCTATGTCCAAAATTAAGATTCTTTCTCTTCAAGCCAATTCCCCTTATATAAAATGATCCGTAACGATGTTGCTCTATCAAGACACCAGGCTCTATAGGTAGCAAGCCGAAATCGCAAAGAAAACGAAACTTGAAAATGACCTTTTCGGATAGCTCCAAAGCGAGAATCGGGATTAGAAGGTTCCCCAATAGGGGCGAACCCCATTCATACTTTCTTCCAAACCTCCGACATATATCTTCTGCCGTTGCAAGACCTCTTCTTCCCCAAGCCACCGATAGTCCAAAGAAAGCCTTTCGTCCATAGCATCTAACCGATGTGAGTGCCGAGTATATTACTTAATTGAACCTAACAAGGAAGTCACATTCTATTCGGGCGGGAAGATTCATCTATTTCGATTTCCAGTCTATCTATTAGATGTTATTTCACCGATGTGAGTGCCGAGTATCGCCTCGCTCGGCTCGACTTCACAGTCGGATATGTAGGCGGGAGAAAACATTGATGGGTTGAGTCGGTCAAGCCAACTCATGTAAAGAATAGAAAGGAGAGACTTTTCCAAAGACTATCATCGAACTAGTATCGTACTTTCCATTAAATCAATGACTAAAACTATCCAAGATTGATGGCTTCTTTCCCGTCCGTAGTTTCACTTCACTAATGATCGATAAAAGAAGAAAGCACTTCTATGACTATGCTATACTATATAGGTTTGATCCATTACAGGCTCGTAGGAAATGGAATGAAGGTTACTAGCGGATGAGATTGAAGACGAGAATCCGGAGGTAGGGAGAAAGAGATTGAGTGGTTGGTGGGACCGATTCAATACACACGACGCCGGAACGAAGGCGTGATGAAGAGGCTATTTTAGGACTTGTTATTAGCATAGGGTCATAACCCGAAAGAAAGGGATTTTGGTTAAAGAAAGGGCTTTTTGCCGTATCTTTAGTGACCATGTTTTGGGAAGAATCGAGATGAGTAAAAGAATAACCACGAGCTTTATAAGACCGGGTCTCTTCCATAGCTTGGGCCTTAGGTCAGGTTAGCGAGAATAAAGGGGCGAAGAGACTAAGGTAAGGTATGGGCGTTGAGAAAGATTCGTAGCTTAACACTTAACAAGAACCTCTCGGTTCAAGCTAGTGGCCTTACAAAAGGAAACGGCTAGCCGACTTGCTTTGTCTAAGTTCATATCCACGCAAGCTCCCTTCCTCCAAGACGGAATCGGGAAGAGCGGATCTTCTCACTTCGAATTGCACCTTTCCAAAATGTCCGCAAACCCCAAGGAAGGAGAACTGTCCAAGCTTGTTCATAAGCTTGATGATCTAGCCATTGAGTTCGAATTCAGCGATCCTTTGAGGGAGTTCAAGCGTGAACCCCGGGGCGGAATAGGGTAAGGTATTGGTCTTGGTTCCTCCTTTGTACAAGGCATCCTAAGAACAAACCTTTACAAACCTCTTAGAGATGAGAGGCTGTAGGAATTCATCATGCCCATGAGATATTTAGTCATCCCACCTAAAAGCACTCTTTCCGGATCGGTATGACAAGGGCAACACCTATTGGTAAACCTTGATCCAACCATAATTGGGTTATCCTAATCACCACCTCCCTCTCATGAATCAATTTGATGGATTGTACCTTCCTCTTTTGGAAGTTGGATCTCCCGCCTTTGGTTTACCATTATGATTATTTCCCCTTATTTTCTCCTCCTTTCTTTCTAATGAACTTACGTAGATAGATCGCTATTCAATATCAATATCTCCGATTGTAATGACTAGGGGTTATCCTCAACTAGTTTCAAAGTTATGCTTAAGGGGAATGACTTTTATAGGCATGGTAGAAGGGATTGAGAGCCCTAGAAAGCCTAGAGCATTTCATGCTAGCGAGTAGCATAATCTTTCCTCCTCTCCCTAGTGTGAAGCCGTACCCCTCAAGAGCGAGTGTCCAGTTGGATTGACAGAACGCCCTATACCCGTATTTAGAAAGCCGCCCACCGTAGAAGGTTTATCCTTAGCTTATCACCGCATCGTTCTCCCGCCGTCGATTAATCTCCAATTTCATTCTTTGTGCTCTAGTGAGTGTTCTAATTCCTACTTTAGTCACTAAATGTGGAACTCATGAATTCTGCTAGTCGCTTAGGTGAAGTTCTTGCGCCCCCATTTATGAATGAGGTCAAAGACTTTGTTCTTTGTTGGCGGTTTTTCTCTTCGGATCCCTTGATAGGGTCCCCCTGTAGTTTGAGTTTAGGTTCTCTAGATAGATATAGAGTTAAAAGTTGCTTCCTAAGCTTCTGTCTTCGCCCTCTTCTTGATTCGAAGATGGGCTTTCTTAGATCTTGATGAACAATCTAAGTGGAAGGCGCTTACACGGAACCCCACCACCTATGTATAGTGCTTGAAATCATGTGCCTTAGATTGTCCGAAGGAGCCCCAATAGAAAGAAGGGTAGCGGATGTGCCCTACTCAATAAAGAACACTTGTTTGATTACGAGGCATGGAAGAAAAGGAAGCATGCGATCACGAGTGCGTGAAAGACTAGGATTATTGGACTTATTAGGAAGCCAAGAGATCTCGTGCAATAGCTATAATTCATTATGTGGGACGAAACTCCTTAATAATCCAATAGCATATTCTTCATAAGGATGAATGAAAGGGAGCTTGTAGGGCTCGCCTTAGAGGAGCACTATGCGCTACATCCGTTCTATCATAGCGTTTTACATCTTTCACCACCCGATTTATTCAATATAATATAAGGGCACTAGGCGGTAAGGGCTCTTAGCCAACGTTTATCCGTCAAAGCCTTCCACGAGATGGATGGAAGGGGTCAAGGATTTAAAACTCACTTTCTTCTTCTCTCTTTCTCGCTTACTCCCACTATATTATCGTAAATAGACTAAACCACTATTCTAAATAATGGGACTTATCCTGTTACAAGGTGGACAACTACAACTAGTGAGACTCGATCTAAATGTAAATGAAACTTCCACTCTCGCAGGCGCTTCTTTAATCTTTGGAAAGCGAATTGAAATGCATTTCAAAATTGGCATTGATTGACTTAGCTCACTAAGCGGATAACCCTTTATCAAAATCAAAAGGGTTCTAATGTCAACTTTCAACATGAAACTACCCACTTTAGTAACATCGATTTATCTACGACCTTCATCCGATAGTAAGTATCACATGAGCGCCCTCGAATATAGGGCGACTCTTTTCTCGCGTCTGCGAGCACTATCGGGAGTGGATGCTTATTTCCGTGAGCAATTACCTCCGCAATGGTCAATACCGACTTTGTGTGGGCGGTTCTTGGGAACGAGGCGCTTCAAAGCCTAAGCTTTCTCAAACCTTTTTTTTATGATTTTGGGGCCAGGGAGTTGGTTTTTGACGAAGGAATCAAACTGCTAGATCTAATAAACGCATCTCAATAAGCTATCAATAGGTTTTTTTATCGCGGCATTCTCCCTTCTATCTAGTTGTAAATGGAATTATGGAACTCTCTCCCGTGAGTCTGCGAACTAACCACCCTATTAGAAAGTCGAATTAGCAACTTTTACACGAATTTTCAAGTGGATGAGATCGGTCGAGTGGTCTCGATTGGAGATGGTATTGCACGTGTTTATGGATTGAACGAGATTCAAGCTAGGGAAATGATTGAATTTTCCAAATGTGTGAAAGGAATAGCCTTAAATCTTGAGAATGAGAATGTAGGGATTGTTGTCTTTGGTAGTGATCTTCGCTTATTAAAGAAGGAGATCTTGTCAAGCGCACCGGATCTATTGTGGATGTTCCCCGCAGAAAGGCTATGCTAGGGCATGTGGTCGATGCCTTGGGAGTACCTATTGATGGAAGAGGGCTCTAGCGCTCACGAGCGAAGACGTGTCAAAGTGAAAGCCCCCGGAATTATTGAACGTAAATCGTGCATGAGCCTATGCAAATAGGGTTAAAAGCGGTAGATAGCCTGGTTCCTATAGGTCGTGGTCAATGAGAACTTATAATCGGGACCGACAAACCGAAAAACAAATGCTATCGATACCATATTAAACCAAAAGCAATTTAACTCAAAAGCCACCTCCGAGAGTGAGACATTGTATTGTGTCATTCAAAACTTTGCATCAAAGTTTCGATCTTGTTCTTTCTATCCTTCCTCCTCTATATCTTTTGTCACAATTCCATGGACATTTTTTGGGCCTTGCTCTCAAAGGTTAGATTCCCCGTGGGAGTGGAGCCTTTCTAGCGATCATGAAAATGATAGGTTGCTCGGTTGTATTAGCTTTGCAATGATTTAGATTGTAAGGGCCTTTACCATTGCAAACTTTTGGAAACATGATGGCTCCTTCGGGGGACTCGCCCAGGATCGGTCGGGGCGCTTCCGAAGGGCTTTCAGGTGGACCGATTTATTTGGAGAAAGTTCCACGGCAATTTTGAGACCGGCGAAAACTTCGGTTAGCTCTTCCGAACCGAGCATAAATCAACCTGTGACTCACTCCCGCAGCCTGGTGCTCCCGAGCAACCGAGATGTAGATAGGTCGTGGCCCCTCATTTCCTAAGGATGAAAGTGACAATTACTTGATGCTTGCTCAAGAGCGTATGGAAGAGTTGGGGCATCGACTGGAAATCAATTCCATTACCAAAAACTTGAGCAGGAACGAGTGGGCCAGCATAGTAGCGGCCCAGATTACGATGGAGGAAAAAATTGAGTCAACTTTAGTGTCCGATGGCTATCCTCCCCATGCTATTTTAGAAAACCAGCACAAAATTTGTGGCTATATGTTCTATCCTGCGGGAACGAGTTTGACCGAGAATACCTATGTAGGGTACGTCACAAGTATATACAGCTTGGGTACTCGAGCCTCTGTTCCATACAATCGAATACTAAAAGCAATAAAAAACCATGATTTATCGCTTATTTAAGCGAAGGTGAACGAACTGGATAGCAACCAAGGGTGGAGCCCGGCGCAAAGGGACAGAAGATAAATGAAAAAAATGGAGCTAGATTTGAGAGAGCGAGGGCCCAACTCTCCATATATAAAACAAATTCTTTCTGGGCTAGACATTGTTCTACATGATACTTATTGTCCTATCTATGATCTTTTCTATTTTATAGGAGATCTCGGTCCAGGGAATGGTGAGGCGGTAAAATGCCTCTGCAGCGAATGAATATCTGTCAAACCCCTCAGCTAGTTGCGGCTGCTCTTGTTACTCTTTTATGGTGGGGAAACCCATTTGCCTAAAGTCATTCGCCCGGGAAACTTAAGAATAAAAAAGTGAACTACGATGACCTGATTCTCTCATAGAAAGCAACTATCTGAGAGATACGTAGGCAGCCCTCAGACTGGGTCCGGTCTAAGTATATGTATAGAAGGATTGGAAATTAGGGAAGTACAATGATACTGAATTACTAAATGATATTCCGTTAAAGATCGATGCTATGGGATTGTGACCGTAAGGAGGATGCTTTCATGAAGTTAAGGGCTGAATTACAGCTTTTCAGGAAGTCAGAGTACGAGCTACACGCGGATATTCCGTCCTATTGAGGGTTGTTTTGTTTAAAGGTATCCCCTTAGTCCATTACTGAATAAGGATATTCAGTAGTAGGCGCAGGAACAACTGAAAGAAGATCTTTATTAATCCAGCTAGATAAAGACAAGGACTAGTAGAAGAAGCTCTTCTAGCTGCTAGCTCTTGCTCATCGCTTGCTCTTTCTCTAACACCAACACCTTATCCTTTCCCTTCGCAGGTTGTTTTTCACTATAAACCACAACCTTTTTAGCATTAGCAGCAGCGCGCGCTTAGCTACTCCATCACCTCAAGCACCTGAAGAGTTGTCTTGGGGTTTATTCTTATCGGCAAGAAGCCGGAGAGTGACCCACAACAAAGCATTGCGGGTAGAAAGAAGGTATATTCTCATAAGCGATCGAAACAAATGCACAATGCCCCGGTTGCTCAAGCATCACATACTCAAAAAAAGACCTTAAAGCCAAGTCTGTTAAGTAGTCATTGTCGGGATGGAAAGCGACTCTTCAACCACTTATTGAAGCGCTAACGCACTGGGAAGAGCTCGACTTTTATTTCCTACTTGAGACGAGAGGAAAGAGAGTCGGCTAAGAGATTCCAAGAAGATTCTAAATCATGACGCATTAATGACACATTAGAATAAGTTATTCTTCCGCTAAAGGGAAGAGAAAGCCCAAGCACACTCCTCTCTTGCTAGGAGAGAAAGCCTTGTATGTATGAGGTAAATCTATTATATGCCCATTACGATGCGCATCTCGTTCAATCGCCTTGCACGACGAAAAATGACCCACTTGTTCGACTCTTGCCGCTTTATTTGCTATTGCTATTGCATTGAATGGTTGAGGGATGAAGGGGCGAGTCGATCTCTTGATCCTCTATACCGCCCGACTTGGGCATTCAGCCACGAGAATAACTCATCCCCTTTGATCCCGCTCGAGTGGGAATATAGGAAGCTAGGGAGCTAGGTGAATACCCCGATGAGACCCTTCTTTAACCCGACACGAAAAGGAAGAGTTTGATTTCACTCTTTCACCTCTTAAACTCGTTCAAGCGGCATTCATCTTAGCAAGACTATTCTTATCTTGATCTTGACTCTCTTCTATCGCCGACATAACTACACTATCCGGCCCCACTATACGAGCCGCCCCAACTAACTTAAAGGATCTTTGCCGCAACATTTCGAAGGAAATTTTTTCTTAATCTAGAAAGTTCCTTTTCGTTAAGCGCATCGAGTATCGAGTGGAGTGGACATTATCATCATCTGCGCAGACAAATCCAGATTCTCTTTCATCATTAGCTAAAGTGGAATAGTATGATCGATTTCCGAAAATCGATTTAAAGCCAATTTACCGATATGATAAACATGCGCTCAAAAAGACCTCCTAAACCCCCACCGCCAAGTGATCGGAGTTTAGTCTCAATTTGTCTTTGTCCGAAGTTTCTCCCACTCCGGACTTACTTCAAAGAAAGATAGGATTGGGCAATTCCGTCGGTTCTTAAGCAAGCCCTATTCTAATTAATTATTATTATATTAAATATTGGGGAAAGGGCTTTTTTATAGATGTTGAGGTGAGTAAGGGGGAGCGGAGCTTGAGGCTTCTCGGCTCGAAAGAGGGAACGAATCCTCAAAAAATAAATGGAATGAGTTCGCAATTACTACCACAAGAAAGTCGACACCTCGCCCTTTAGAGATAGGGCGCAACAAAAAAGGTATTCAAAAAAGGCGCCGAGGCTGCAAACTCATCCGGAGTTGGAGAATGAAATAAAAAAACTTTCTCAAGAGGAATGCATCAAGAAAAACCGCCCTTTCATAGAGATCGTCGTGGCATGAACTTTGTCAATAGATTCCTAGCTTCCTATTGATCTTGATTAGTTCCACTTAGTTCTTCATTTTTTTGTTGAGAGTTCTCTTTCTCGGACTGACCCATTTTTAGACCGTCTCTTGAACCGCCGCTTATCCCGCATGTGTTTTCGGGGCCCCCACTCATTCAATCACTTGCTTGTGATTGCAACCATTCCCGAAAAGGGAGAGGCGAGGAATCGTCCGCTCCCATTCGCTTCATGTGACGAACCTAACATTCTTAGGTCCCGACTGCGAACTACCGGATCTAGATCAAGAGCTCCATTACGTCGTGACGATATATCGATTTGGAAAACTTACTTTCGGTTGTAAGTCATCCATTCTCGCTTCTATCTAAAGTGATGCTAGGTCGCTTCACGCAGGTGCGCTTCGCTAGGCCACATGATGAACATGTTTTAAGCTAACTACATGTCGAGCGCTTAAGCGGAGCTTGTGGTCACTCGTTCCTCGCTTGTTCCAATTTCAAAGAGCTTCGATCCGATTCTACACTACATACGATATTCCGATTCTCGGCCCCGTCCCTTTGGCTTACTTACCGATTTTGGTAGTACGAAGGGGGAGCGAGAATCGAATATCCGCATGATTCTTCTGATCGATCACGATTCTCGGCCCCGTCCTTTGGCTTACACTCCAGCTTGACCTCTCTTGTTTCCATCCCCCGTGAGTAAGGTAGAGAGCAAAACCAACCCAAAAAACCACTATTACTATGCCCCTATTAGTAAAGCATGTACTTCTTTTGCAAGGCTTGCCGAGCTTCTTTATGTGACAGACATCGCAAAAGTAGTTCGTTGAACGATCGCCGATCAAGGGCTTAAAGTCTACTATTTTTTAACCCCGATGGGTTTCACAATCGACCATTTGATAGCCCCTTCTCGAATATACGAGAATAGGGCTTCGATGAGCCCTAGATGTAAAGTGTTCTTGAACCCTTCTAAGTAATTAGAAGAGCGCGAATTGGACCTCCCTCAAATAGATGAATCTGGATTGATTGTGGAACCGATCATATAGAACCCGGGGCGGGAAGTAAGATACGCTAGGCGGAGTAGTCGCTCTCAAGCGGGTTTTCTTCGATCGGATCAATGCATGTATGAACCCCAACAAAATCCCGGGGTCTGGTCTAGTCTAGTCTAGTCCCGGATTTTTTGGGTTAGCTTTTTGGTAGGAAAGGCGGTCACAGGAAGAAATGCCCTACCAATGAATAGATTAGTCTACTAACGTCAACAATCTCTTTCTTCATATACGATAGCGCCCGCTTTTATATCCGAAAGTATAGATATGAAAGAAAAAAGAAAGATAGATATTCCCATGGTAAGAATAGGAAAGTTGCACTAAGGAAGAGAGCTAGGGATTTTATAAAGGTGATAAAACAGGGTTCCAAACCTGCTGCGAATACCTCTCTTCTATTTGAAATAAAAAGTAAAGGCCCACTAGAGAGAGGCAAGTGCTTTCATGAATGAATGCGATAAACCAATCTTTCGTTACATATCGGGGACAGGGAACCATCCTGCTAACTCGATTTCCCAAGAAAAGAGATGGCGCTCTTCCAATATTGAGCTCCTAGCTCTCCCTCTCTATTTTCAAAAGTATATAGTTCCCTATGAAAACATCAATTTGGATTTGGGTATAGACGGTATCTCTTTATTCTGCGTGATATTGACCACATTTCTGATCCCTATTTGCATTTTAGTGGGTTGGTCTGGTATGAGAAGTTATGGAAAAAGTATATTACAACATCTCTAATTCGTGAATTTCTAATGATCGTCGTGTTCTCGCATAATCGGATCCTAGATTATTCTATGTTTTTCCCGAAAGTGTGCCAATCCCTATGTTGTGTGGAGTGAGCATCCTCTATTCGCCGATGAAGCTTTTCCTCTGCAGGGCCTTGTGCAATAAACCCCCTACGGGCGGTCATCCGTCGTCAAAAAATAGTCCCCGCGAAGCTTTCGGAAGAGGGGCGTCTTGTGTGTAAGCATAGCATTTACGGTCGAACCCGCCCAACCCAACTAAGAATAACCGAACCCGACAGACACATCTTTTTCCTTTTGGGAGGGTACTCCGAGTAGTGGGTACCTCGTAGGACCTCGACCCGCCTACTCGGGTCTTGTATGGATATGCGGGGAAGGGTGCTCCTAGGTGTGTGTAGGGGTTGTGTTTGTTCGCGAGAATGGATTCCTCGTCAAGACAACATTTGGGGATTGTGGACACACTTGCGCGGATTCGGGTAACGGCTACAAGGGATAAATCGAAAGAAATCTGTACCCGACCGAGGATGGACGTAAACTCGTAAGCTCACAGGGGTAGGGATAATCGTCCAGTGTCTTATTGTGAAAGAAAAAAGCCGCCCCACCACAAAGATGCGGGTTGCTTCTCTGTCGTCGCCGGCGAGCTCTTGGTGAGAGACCTTAGGATAAGTTGCTAAAACAAATGGGGGAGGGAGGATCGACCCGTTCGAGAAATTCAAGAAAGATCATGGCGGTGGAGACATTTTTTTGGCCCCTTCAAAAGGAAATGCGGGCGGGGTAGAGCTCGGCAGAGGTTCGAGAATAGGGTCCCGTCCTTAAGATTCGAGATAAAAAAGAGTTCCAAACTGATAGGTGTGAGTTTTGCATGTATTTTGAGGTATAAATATGACTAAAATGGTGATTAAACATGCAATAACTTGTATGAAATGGTATATATTCGCTCTTTGTGGAAAAAGATATTACGCTTGCTTGTTTTGTAGGAATTTAACGATATTTTGAGTGATTTTGTGACAAATACGAGCATTGCTACCTAGAATCATCAAGAATCGAGCGATTACACCCAATTGGAAGCCAACTAGATGGAGTCTAGAGTCATAGTGATGAGTCGTGTGTCAAAAGAAGCATGGATGATCAAACAACAAGGAGATTTATCTCAAGGAACATCCAAACGCGTATGGAATTTCCAACACTGGCAGGGTTTAGTATTTTGGCCATAACTCTCTCTAAAAACTGATATTGAGGTGATTCAAGTGGCTATAGAAAGCTAGGAGACAGGGCTACAGCTCTTATGAAGACCCCACAAGCAAATTCGGACGTTTGGGTGTCGCACGGGCAACTCGTGCATGGACGCACGACCCGTGCGCCCTACAGACCGGATTATTTCTACGATGGCGCACGGGTAACCCATGCGTGGGCGCACGACCCGTGCGCCCTACAGAGACTGGATGTTTTCCTACGGCTTTGAGCACGGGTAACTCAGTGCGTGGGCGCACGACCCGTGCGTTCTTGCGAAAAACTCCAAAAATGACAAAGAATTGACTCAGACTTCAAAAAGGGTATAAATACCACTTCTTGGGCGCACACCAGGGGAGGAAAGGTCCGGAAAAGACCCAAGAACACAAGAAATAGCTCAACTTCATCAAGGAAGAATCAAGAGAAGAATCGGGTCGAATCGGAGCTTGAGGATTGAAGATAAATCGAGAGATTATCCATTTCCCTAAGTTTTCTCATTCTTTGTGCTTTAATCTTTCATTTTAGCTTGTCATGAATATGAACAATTTGTCTATGAGTTGTTTATTTTTAATGAGTAGCTAAACTTCTTGTGATTTCCGGGTTTTGGAAGTAGATTAATTGAACTCTTGTTGAATGTTTTAATCTTAGTTGAAGTTATTGTCTTGAAGCCTGTTTGAGTACTTTGAGCTTATTCTTGTTTTATCACTTGGCCAATGATTTAACATGTTTGATATATTGATTCATAATTCGAGAGATGAGTTTCAATATTAGATCTTGAGTACTTAACATGAATATTTGCATGAATCGAGAGGTTTGTAGATTTTTGTGAGGATATTTGATCTTTTGTGCATTTGGGAGTTATGTATCTTATGTTGAGTAGAGATGCTAGCATAGATATTTCAATCTACACTTTATATACATCTCGAGAGGGAGGATAAAATACCGTTGTGATCGTCTTATAGGTGTATTGATAATAACTTTGGCTTTGATTAAATCGGACAACAAGAGGAATATTAACCGAAACCATAACCCGAATCCATTTCATTCCCTTTGATAATTCCATTATTCTTAGTATCTTGTGTTTTTGTGGTTAATCTTGTCTTTACTTCCACAACAATCATCAAATTTTGATCGCCTAAATAAAAATGAGACTATCTTAGTTCAATACTTAGTGCATAAATTTATTAGTCTCCTCGTGGATACGACCTTGCTTACCCTATTCTATAAACTACACCGTACACTCTTGCGGTGAAGCTAAAAATAAGGCGAACAAGTTTTTGGCGCCGTTGTCGGGACTAATACAATTTTTGGTGCTAATATTACGATAGATAGAATTATTTTTAATTTAGACCTTTTTTATTTTATTTCATTTTTCTTTTGTAAATTCTACTTCTACAATGTTTGATTTGTTTCTTTGAATTGTTATAGGTGCACGCTCGGATGGAGGGAGTCAATTATTTCAATAACTGTAATTTCTACAGTTATGGGAATAATCCTACTCCTACGCACTATTGTTCAAATTGGGGGATTTACGAAGATTTTTCATATGCTAGCACGGAGAATGTAATTCCACCACCATCAAGCTTCAATGTAATGAATGGGTTTCTATCGATGCGAGGCAAAGCTATCTTTGGAAGACGCCCTCATTGTATTCATGAATCAAATGACTTCATTTGTAAGTGAGACAAGGAGCCGTTTCACAATGCAAGACGCAAGGATGGACAAGTTGGAGCTACAATTGACACAGTTGGTAAAACTCGAGACTCAAATGGGCCAATTAGTTACAATTGTTGGTGGGCAACAACAAAAGAGCCAGTTTTCAAGCACCACTGAAGCCAACTCAAAGGAACAATGTAGTGCCATTCATCAAAAGAGTGGTACTGACTACGAGGAGCCGAAGATCCTGCAAAAGCAAGAAAGTTCGGAACCAAACATGGACTGTATGTTTATGCACTTTCAAATCCGTGTATGGTACCGAAAAGGAGCAAAAACAGAGGACAAGGAACACAAGAACCATGTGTGTACGCGCCGCGTGCAAAGCAAGATGTCATAAGAAAACTATTCCGAATGAGATGGGCACGGAATATGTGTACACGCACGGACAACATGGGCATAACCCGGATCAAAATGTTCCAATATCGGACTCCAATACTTGCTTGAAATCCCAATTATGCATTACTAGATGCGACAATGGAAAAACGGTTCTTGACCATGATCCAAAGCAACTAATATATGCATTCAAAGGTGGTACGAATCGAAATTAACAAAGGCCAAGCTAAAGACGTTAAATATAACGCTTGTTGGGAGGCAACCCAACGGTTTGTGGTGTGATTTTTGTTTTTGTTTGTTTTCTTTTTGTAAAAAAAAAACCGAGTGTTGTTCTTTACGGCATCACGCACGGGTGACCCGTGTGCAAGGCGCACGCGACCGTGCGTCCTTTTTGCTAAGACAATATTAAGGTACAAAACTTGAAGTGATGGTTGAAGGAAGAAGTCCTAGCGATATGAGGAGATGCCAAGGAGGGCCACCACTCGCACAATGAATCGGTAAATCCACACGTTTTATATTGAAATTCTATCTTCTCTACGTGCGATATAATTTCATTTAAGTTTGGGGGAGAGATAGTTATTTTGATATGAAATGTGTGGATTAAAAACAAAATTGCATTTTTGTGTATTTTCATATAGTTGCATGTAGAGCATTTTAGGTTGCATTTGCATTAGAAACACGTTTATTGTTTTAGCACGCGTTTATTGCTTTCATAGATTTTAGGGAGTGAGTTGATCTCTTGATTGTAACTTGTGCTTGATTTTGAAAATTTTGTATTGTTTGGATTGGGTGTTGAGCATGAGTTGATTGAGCCATGAATAGATAACATTGAGCATTTTGATGTGGAAAACTTGGTTTGATGCTTTGAATTACATATTTACAAGCCTCGTGAGCTTTTGAGCATTTACTTGTTGTCATCATATGCAGTCTTTGTTTGTGATTTGAGTGTATCATTCATGTTGTTAGAATTCTAGAACTTGCTCTGTATCTCTGTCAAGGTCACATGTTGTATGCGAATGTGAAAATGATCAAAGGCCATTTTTGTTAGCCCTTCAAGCCTTTTGCTTACCTAATGATGATATTGAAATCCCTAGTTAGCCAACTTGAACCTATTGCCTAATTTCTTGATAGCAACAATTCAAGCCTTAACTTGATATATTTGTTACCCTACACTTGAGCGTATAACATTGAGTAAAGGGAATGAATGAGGTTGAATGAGTTGGAATTGAAAAATTGGATAATTGTACAAAATTGGTTGATGGTAACAAAAGAGGAAGAAAAGGAGGAGAAAAGAAATGTTGAAAATTCATAAAAGAGTCGGAAAAAAATTGACTTTATGATGTGAGTTTTCATTGAATGAACTTGGAGGCTAAGAATTGTATGTGAGGTGATAATGTTTACAAAAGAAAGGGGATGGAGATAAGAAGAGTTGATGAAAATGAGAGATGATTTGGGTAGCATATTAAGCTTTAACGTAGATGATTTATATGCTCACCGGTCTATACGCCGAGTTTGAGTCACTCCATCTATATTTTCCTACCTTAACCAAAGAGCCTTCATTACAACCAAAGAGAAAAAGTCCTTTTTGATTCACAAATTGCATACATTCTAGTGGCGAGAGATATGAGACGATTTGCAAGCTTATGGTAATTCTTCAACATTGAATTGAATTGAGCGTAAACACGCCCTATATTCATGTGAGATGAGAGTATACACTTGATCTTGAGAGAAGTGATTCAAAGCATTTACCATGATTTATTTGATGTGTGCTCTATGTTAGATGTTTGAGGCTTGGTCGATTCGTTGCTTGACACCTACGATAAACAATGCGAATTTTATGGAGTTGTTGTGCGTTCTACTTTTCATTACTCCCAATCATGTGTTGTCTAGTTTTTAAAAGCGTTGGCCGACGGCCAACGCTTTAAGTTTGGGGGATTTATGCATGCACCTCCGCATGCTGCTACGTATGTTCCGTCCCGAATGATTGGGAAAGATCAAACCAATTTGAACCGCTCACATCACAAGAGTCGTAGCGTAAAGGCCGTAAGTCGAGGGGCAGCCATAACATAAGGCTATTCCTTTCACACCTCTCTCTATATATAGATAGAGAGAGATCCGCCGCGTGAGCAACCCGATCGCGCCTTACATGTGCTCTACAGTCGCACTCCATCTTTCTTCCCAACGAGCCCTTTTTTCTTTTGATTTTGAAGACGGGCCTTGCGTTCGGTTCGAAAGACATGGTTTTCAGTATGTCTCCAGATAGGGCCCCACTAGTCCGGGGTTCGATGGATTCTACCCAAATGGGATCCAAGCCTTTGGCCAATCAAAAAAAAAAAACAAAGAGCTTTTGAGTAGAGTTAATTAAATAAGTGTGGGCTGCCGACAACACTCAGTATTCTTTGGTATTATTTCTTAAGCCCTTCTGCCTTTTCTTTAATTAAGGATTTTGCTTTTTTTTTTGCTTTTCTTAATTTGGCAGCCCACTACTGATTTGGCCCTACTGGGGGTTAAGGGTGGCAAATGGGAATATAACCCAATAAGTGTATGGTTTTTGTATAATGGGCCTTCAGTAGGCCCATGAAATTTGGGTTACTCCCGCAAAAAATGGGAATAAGACAATAAAAGTGTATGGTTTCCGCTAAATCTCCTCTTCTCCCCTACTTCAAATTCAAATTCAAATTCAAACACACATTTCTCTCCTCCTCCCCTCTGATCTCTCTGTAGAGCAGACAAGAGGTTTTTCCATATCGTACCCCGGATTACATTATCAATTCGATACATACTATTGTTTATCTACGCAGATTACTACATATACATACATTAAGTATATATATAGATACATAGAGGTGTTGGGGTATTGCAGAAGAAGATGAGCAGTGGGGTTAAGGGAGGTGCAAGTAGGGTTTCGATTCCAAGCGGTGTTAAGAAGACGATCGAGAATATGAAGGAGATTACTGGGCAGAATCACACTGAAGATGAGATTTCCATGTATCCTAACGAAACTACCCAGAAACTTCTACTTCTCGGTCAATTCTTGCCCCCTCTTGTTCGCTCGCTCTTTTGTCTTCTCCCCCTCTTTTGTTTTAATTTTAATTTTTATTTTTTTGGGTGTATTCGTGGGGTATTTGATGTTGATTTTCCTTTTGATCTGTGTGCATTGAGAATGGCGGATTCGATTCTTTGATCTATTTTTTTTGTCGAGTGTGTGTAGTTTCGCTTGTTCTCGTTTTTCTTTGTACTTTATCCGTCGTGTTCTATTTGAATGTAGTGGAATTAGCGTATGTTGAGGTTTCCTGTGGAGAAAGGAAATAAACAGATGGAACTTTTGATAATGGGTTTAAACTGTTGTTGCACTTGTGATGAGTCAGCCCTGCAAGTACTCTTCTCTATCTCTCTCTATATATGTGTGTGTGTGTGCGCCGGGCGCGCGCGCGTGTGCCTGTGTTTGTGTGTGTCTGTGTGTTTATCTATCTCTATTCTAATTGTGTCTTGGTGGTTCCAAATAAATTAATGCACATGCATTTGCCTAAAGAATACCAAATTTCTGAGCACATTTTAAAGATTAAATCCAAAGAGTAGAGATATAGTTGTGAATTCATTAGTGAGGGTCTGGGATTGGAACTAGAATATCCATAGAAAATTGCCTAATAGCTTATCGTGTAACACACAACAGTTACTGTGTTGCAGAAAAATTCTAATTAGTATTGTTTGAAGCTTAATTTGTCAGTAGTTTGTTAGATCCATGTTGGAATGGACCCATTAATGATCTCAATATCAGATGTTAACATTATTTAATGCAACCAACAATTCTTCTTTTACTAAATTCATCATTATCATAGATCACGTCCTATCACTTGCGAAGGTGTGAACTTATCTTTTGGGGATAAATGCAAGTTTTAATTTGAACAACCCAAATATGATTTGGACAATCATATCACGCGTCATAATTTGTACTGTGTTTTATTTGCTAGTTTCTATTTGCAACTAATTGAACATCTCATTTATTATACCCCAGGATCATTATCACTTACAATGAGTCTGACTCTCCAGCAATATATTTGTTGAATACTAGAAACCTAATTTAAAGATCTATATATTGTAGAGACCAATCTACTACCGGCGTTGCAATTTGGCCCTCAAGATGGATGGCTTTCTTCATTTTATTCATGTTTGATAAATCTGAATGCTCATACACTTCCAGGTTCATGAAACAACTTAATTTCATTAATGTTGAATGTGTGTGTCAGCAATATTTAATTTCAGTAGTGGGAGTTATATTTTATTGGTTTTAGGACTGATACTTATGAGAAAGATTTGTGGGACTTTGAGATTGCTTTGTAGTAAAGCTACAGTTTGGAGTATGAGTATTGGTTGTGGCACATGCTAGGAAAAAGATTCATGAGATACGCTTCCAGAAGAACAGGGGCAATCCAAATATATTCACTTTTTGATTTTCATATAATTATTTTAAATTATAAAAATAAATACTACAGATAGTACGCGACTGTTATTTGTCAGAATGGACAATCAACTCAATTTTTAGGTAGCTTCTTGACTCTACAGTTTAGAGACTTCCCCATTAATTTGTTTGTTGCTAAAGTTGGATATAGTTGCATTTCTTTCATATCCAGTATATCATGTATACAAATCTGTTGAAGTATTTAGAGAACTGAATATCTCACATTTGTAATGAGCAAGTGGGAGCAGAGAATATTGTTGCAAATATATAAGTATCTTCGCATACCATCGTGGTTCCATAATCATATGATTAAATCAGAAATAGAACAGAAAAGTATTGGCTGCTTTTATGTTTCTTTTCATATGTTTATTCCACTGGATTCAACAAAGATACAAAATAAAAAACGAGTAATTTTTATTCTAAAACCAGTTCCCATATTATTCATTCTTGATACAGGAAATTATGCTATCCCTTTTCATATTTATTCCCGAAGGATATGTCTCAATGACTTCCTATGACATGTTTATTCACAGCCCTGTCATGGTTTGCTGTGGGATGCTACTACTACCGCATAAAGAAATATGATCAATCACGTCGATATTTCAGGTATTGGCCCTTGAATTTGGTTTTAGTAAGGACTATAATGTTTTGTCTTTGAGATACATTTTTGGGTAATTACTCAAAACCCCCAAGGTTTTGGCTAATTACATAAACCCCCAGATACTTTTGAAAATTGCAAAAAAAAACCTTTATTTTGCTTACATCTTCCCCTTTCATAAGAAAAAAATATTTTAAAAAATCCCTTGATATTTGTAGAAATATTACATTTACCCCCTTATATTTAAGACATAATCAAACTTGAGGGAGTTTTGTAATTTTGAAACATCTTTGGACTTTTTTATAATTAGACCAAACCTTGGACTATAATGTTCTTTTCATGTGAATATTATCATTCGTTTCATAGAAATTCAGTCCTTCTGTTCGATCCATATTTTCTGCTGGTGAGATGTTGCCTGGTGGGATAGGGTTTAGCATTGTTATGTAGTCTACCTATCTGAAAAGTCCAGTCATACCATACTCTTATGCAGTTGATAGTGGAGGTCATTTTCTGAATTATATCGAAACCAAAAGTGTTAAGTGCAAAGTTAAAGCAGATTTAAAATGCTCTTAGAAATGTAAGCCCAATTTCCGGCCAAATCAGCCCACTTTTGTGCCATTTTTTCCAGTCCAAAATCGCTCCAGTGCAGCCCATTTTCACCCAAAAAATTCATCCCATGGTGACTCAGTTCCACCAATCAATTCAGCCCATACTTGCAACAATTTTCACTCATCATTTAAGCCAATGAAATCAATTGAAGTCCACCCGATATTAACATCATTCAATCAAGCCACAACCAACTCAACCCATTTACGGCCGAACACTCCCTTTCTTCAGTTTGAAACTAGGGCGTCCATTTCTTCAATTGCGTAATTGGTTAAAATTTAAATTGACCTAAACATCCGCAACGCAGAGAACAGTAGGGAAGGAATTGCTCTTACTACATTTCGTAGCCAAAAACCGACGCGGTAACGCATAACTGTGGAACTCGCGCGCCAATTTACGGTTTAAAAATAGAAAATTTCAGAAAAATCTTGC
Source organism: Rehmannia glutinosa (assembly GCA_016081115.2). Classification (NCBI taxonomy): domain Eukaryota; kingdom Viridiplantae; phylum Streptophyta; class Magnoliopsida; order Lamiales; family Orobanchaceae; genus Rehmannia; species Rehmannia glutinosa. The sequence goes on along the minus strand of JABTTQ020003342.1, from coordinate 654,992 downwards.
AAGAGGAAAAGAAACTCCATTGTTTCGTCCTTCAAACCCCATTCCTCTCACGATTCATTCGTTTCGTATTCAATCCTCGTGTTGATTTTTCAGAGATCTTTATCTTTTTTTCCTTCATTTTCTTGGATCCCCTTCTTCTTCTTCTTAACCCTTCTTGTTTCATGCAAATACAATGGAGTGGAAATAGAAGCGGTAGACGAAAATGAGTTTTCATCAGCGAGGGTTTATTTATGGGTGGCGCTATTGACACCCCCCAAAATTGTTAAGACACCCACCTTCTAAATACACCCCCACCTACTTTTTAAAATATAACATAGTTACTAAATACACCCCTCCTACTTTCCCATTTTACCCTTTCCCTAGTTTTCCTCCCAAATACACTCAAAATGATAAACCCAAGACGCGACGACGGCGACGGAAGAAATTCCACCAATCTTTTTTTGTTACGAAAAAAAAAAAATGTAATATATTTTGGATTACACATTTTTTAATTTATTTTAATTTTGAATTTAATATTTTACTTTAATTTCGCACTTATAGTTGGATTAGTTTGGGTAATTGTTGGGTATAAGTGTTGGGTAATTGTATTTGTTTTGAATTCTAGAGATACATAACTTTTTGTTTTGGTTTTTGTCTGAGTTTGGGGAAGAAGACGATGGATGGCACACTGGGTGGCACGATTGTATACTCGATCGTGCCATAAGGCACGATCGAAAAGTAATTACGATTGTGCCATCGTGCCAAGTGGCACTATCAAAAAATAATTACGATCATGCCATCGTGCCACTTGGCACGATGACACGAGAAAAGTTTTAACCGCGACCGCGATCGTGCCAAGTATCGTCTTTTGTTATTCAACAAGAAATTTTCGATTGTAAAAATGGAAAAATAACACATTTTTAGATTGAAAATTAAGGATATACTTATATTATTCGACAAAATTAATTTTTTGTTGTTCATATTTGCAACAATGTGAGTGTTTGAAAATCTAGGGTTTACAAAAAAAAAAATCAGCTTTTTACAAGAATGTGGGTGAGAGTGAGGAAGATTAAGTGTATTAGAACTTATTTATTTAAGTAAGGGTATCATAGTCTTTTAAACTAATGGCATTTTTGAAATTATATGAAGGGGGTGTGCTTAACAATTTTGGGGTGCCAATAGCGCCACCTTTTATTTGTTTAATTTTTTTTTTGGGGGGGGGGCGAAAGTATAGGCCAAGATTTGCGCACGACAACGATCGAGCGATTCTTGAGATGTTCTCAATTGATCCTAGCGTCGGGGCATCTTCTTCGTTTTCTATAAACCATCCCAATGATCTCAAGTAACTACTATTCTACTTTCTTGTGATACCCAAATGTTTGGGTTGTGATGTTTTAGTTCTTTTTTGTTGTTATTGTATTATTGTCGAGCATTACGAGTATTTTATGTTTATTGTTTGGTCTCAGCTAGTGGAGCAAGTACAATGGTTATAATTCTTAGTGGTTTTACCTTTGTGTTGGGCATAGTTGTTAAAGGCGCGCCCTAAGGCGCCGGCGCGCAGGGCGAGATGCCCATCGCCTTTGGGCACCAAAGGCGGGCGACGTGCTTGGGGCGCGCGCTGGGCGCCTTTTCGAGGCGTTAGGGCGCGCCTCATGTACTTCTCGTGTATTTTTCTTTGTTTTTCGTGCTTTTTCAAAAGGTGCTACTTATTTTTTTGACACTTTTTTAAGTTAGGATGAATATTAATTTATTTAGCACTTTAAAAAGAAAGAGAAACCAAAAAAGAACGTTAATTAGGGCACAAACAACGCACAGTGTGAGTTCGCCTCCCGTCAAACATACCTCTGCCCCCTTCGAACTTTGCGTCGCCGAGCCGCCCGCCCGCCGGAGCTGCGCCACCCATGCCGGAGATGCGCCACCGCCATCCGAGCGTCACCCACTTACGTTTTCCTTTTTTTTTCTTTTTCTTTCTTTAATTTGCTGAATGTTTTTACTTTAAAATTAGGTTATAAAACAAGGGTTTCTTGTTTTTAATTCTTCTATTATTTACTAATTAGTGGATACTCTCTTTTATTAATATTGTTTTTACTTTTCCTTTTTCTTTTTTATTATTTCAGCATATTTTATATAATTTTTTATTGTCTTTATATTTTTAGCATATTATTTCAACATATTGCTTGATATTATTATTATTTTGCTTATGATGAACTTTATTAACATTTGTTTTGATGGTTGTTTGGCTTGTATGAGTTGTCATGAATATAAAACTATGTGTTTTATGAAATATTTGCTTGTTTGTAGTCTAAGAACAAAATTTATAATTTTTTGAATGTTTTTATTATTTTTTGCGCCTCATGTACAAAAGGCGCGCGCCTCGCCTTGCGCCTTGCGCCTCAGGCTCCAGGAGGCTTTGCGCCTTGGTGCGCCTTTCGCCTTTAACAACTATGGTGTTGGGAGTAGAAATAGAAATTGACGGTGCTTCTTCGATTTGGGTTGTTATTTATTTGAAGTAGCTGTACTTGGTGTACCACACTTGCGTTACTATTGTAGCCCAATTGTTTCTTCTGTTTATTATTCACTGTTGTTATAAGATCAACCAAGTGTAGAGATATAGTGAATTATAGACAAAAGCCGGATCCGAAGTCTGCTGTTAGTTATTCATACTGGTTTAATTGCCACAATCAGAAAGTGCTGCAAAACGTGAGATTCAAAATTACTTTTGGAGGAGTTTTATGAGAATATAATTTATTTAATGACGAGGAACCAAGATAGTGAGTTCCGAGAGACCTAGATGGATATGAAAGGACTTGAATACATTTCATTTTGAATATTGGAGTAAGTCTAAAGCATTTTGTTTTGAATACACATGTGTGCCATTTTGTTTTGTTAAAACATTATGCCTTGTTCCTAGCAAACCGAAACTGAGGTCTTACAGTTGAAAATTCAAATGCTGATCCTGGAACAGACTTGTATCCTTAAATGGCACACGTCTGAGATATGTCCTCTTTGCTCAGATTGTTTGAATGTTCTATTGTATCTCGTGTCTCAAGCTCTCTCTCACATAAACTCCTCGCCTTTTATAGTGGCAGTTCAAAAATATGTCTGTTGAAGAGATAGTCATACTTTCAAACTCCACTTCATAGTCGATGGCTTGTCTTGTTATGCAGCAATTGATGTTAACTCAATTTTGGTTTAATGCTCTGCAGGTTTGCCTAAAACACAACAGGTTTTCTGCGAACATCTCATTGGTTTATAGCCTTTTATACTCTTTCAGCAAAACAACTTTAAGGTTGTAGTATGTCTTCTTTCTTCTTTGAGTGATTCTTTGACTTTACTTATCAACGGGCATCTTCAGCTTTGTTTAAGTCCTTTTGCTGTTGAACCCCTTTATAAGTCTTCTCCAAACATCTGGGAGTGACTCAGCTGTAAGTCTGCTGACAATGACAACTTTTTGAAACTTGACTGAGTCTTCTCTTCGACACTCATCTGCAACACAACTGAGCTTTCACTTGTCCTTCAGTCAACTTCTGCGATCTTCAACTTGGCTGCTTCGACTCAGCTTATTGATCTTATCTATTACATGGTTGAATTTACAACAGAAAATGAGGTGCCAACTTCCTAATCTAAGTTTTACATATCATCATCAAAATCTATTCAATAAATTTTCTCAACATAAAGAATACATTTTAAATCGCAAGAAAACATACCAAGACATTATTTTTGCGTCAAATTTTAATGGGACCTCGAAATTGAATGAAAAATTCATTTATAATGATAAACATATTTTCCGACAATACTTGTTTTCCCGAAACTTACCGTCCCACTGGTGAAGAATATCATTTAAATCGCAAGATAACATACCGAAAAATATTATTTTTGCGTGGGATTTTTCCTGGGACCTCAAAATTGCATGAAGAATTCATTTATGATGAAAAGTTATCTTCGATAATATTTGTTTTTCCTAAAATTACCGTCCGACTCGTGAAGAATATTATTTAAATCACAAGAAAATATACCGAAACACATTTTTTGTAGGATTATGCTCGGGCCTCAAAATTGAACGAAGAATTTTCATTTATGATGAAAAAACTGTTTCCAAAAAATAAAATATCTTGAAAATTACCGTCTGACTCGTGAAAAATACTATTTAAATTGCAAGAAAATATTTTAAAAGTCATTGTTTTTGTGTGGGATATTATCTGGGACCTCTAAATTGCATGAAGAATTCATTAGTGATGAAAAAAATATTTTCGGTAATATTTTTTCATGAAAATTATTGTCATACTCATGAAGAATACCATTTAAATCACAAAAACATAACAAAAGGCATTATTTTTGCGTGTGATTTTGCCTATGACCTCGAAATTGAATGGAGAATTCATATATGATGATAAATATTGTGTCCGAGAAATATTTTCCCAATACCATTTAAATCGCAAGAAAAGATACCAAAAGACATTATCTTTGCGTAGGATTTTGTGTAACAAGAAAACAAAAAAAAAAAAAGATATTATATTTGCGTGGGATTTTGTCTTGGGACCTCGAAATTGCATGAAGAAATCATTAATGATGAAAATAAATTCCAATAAATTACCCGTCCCACTCGTGAAGTATATCATTTAAATCGTAAGAAAATATACCAAAAGATATTATTTTTGTGTGGGATTTTTCTGGGACCTCGAAATTACCCGACAATACTTGTTTTCCCAAAAAATGTCGTCCCAATCGTGAAGAATACAATTTAAATCTCAAGGAAACATACCAAAAGACATTATTTTTGCATGGGATTTTGCCTAGGACCTCAAAATTGCATGAAGAATTAATTTATGATGAAAACATTATTTCCGACAATATTTGTTTTCCCGAAAATTACCTTCTCACTCGTGAAAATACCATTTAAATTCCCAGAAAACATACCAAAAGCTATTATTTTATGAAAAATATTGTTTCCGAGAAAAACATTTTCCCATAATATCATCATCCTGCTCATGAAGAATACCATTTAAATCGCAAGAAAACATACTAAAAGACATTGTCTTTGCATGGGATTTTGTCCGGGACCTCAAAATTGAATGAAGATTTGATTAATGATGATAAATATTGTTTTCGTGAAAAACAATTTCCGAAAATTACCGACTCGTGAAGAATACTAGTTAAATCACAAGAAAACATACCAAAAGACATTATTTTTTCGTGGGGTTTTGTTTGGGACAAATTGCATGAAGAATTCCTTTATGATGAAAAAAATTGTTTCCCAAAAAAGAATATTTTCCAAAAATTACCGTCTCGCTTGTGAAGAATATAATTTAAATCGCAAGATAACATACCAAAAGTCATTATTTGAGCGTGGGACTTTATCAGGGAGAATTTATTTATGATGAAAAAAAATATTTTTGGGAAATTTTAATTCCCAAAAATTACCGTCCTATTCGTGAAGAATACCATTTAAATCGCAAGAAAATATACCAAAAGTCATTTTTGTGCAGGATTTTGCCTGAAACCTCGAATTGAATGAAGAATCTTTCCTGATTACGTCTCACTCGTGAAGAGTATCATTTCAATAACAATAAAACAAACAAAGACATTATATATGCTAAATTAGAAGAATTATGTCCACAAGTTGAAAATATCTCATTTAGACAATCCAATTGATCAAATAACTACATTAGTATTTGACTAAATTTAGAACTAGAGTCATGCATCTTTTAAGTAGAGTTTTGTGTTAATTTTCATAAAGTACGTAATTTGTTAGAACTTATGTTAATTAATTTGAAAGAATATATATATATATATATATGTAGTGTGTCTTTAATTTTAAATTTAAAATTGTTTTGAAGAATTGACATAATATTGGAGTAAATTATATTTTAATAAACTGGACACTATTGTATTTCCCTTGAAATCAAAATTTAACCCTAGTCGAGATGAAAATGAATTACCCATGTAGCATCATCACTTTTACAAGAATTAGAAAACTTCTCATATGCGAGATTATCGACTTCTATTAGTAATTGTTAAGATTGAGAATTATATTCTTGTATTGTAATGTGTGCAAGTATTTTAATTACACTACAACCTGTTTCATTGACAATCAATAATGATGTGTATTGTTTCTTTGTATTGAAGTTCATTAATATTTTATTGTTATCATTTGTTGTTATCGCTATGACCCATTTCCCATTTTCTCGGGTCATGTGATGAAACCTTTAAATCAATCGAACAAGTCGTCTGTTGACGTTTGCTCGACTACACATCTGTTTATTCCTATTTTTCTGGTCAGGCCAGAGACGGTGGCAAAACTTGGGTCGTAGTATTGGTATATTCCAGAATATGACGAACTCTGGGTATAAACCCACAGCTAAAGAGTCGTCGAGCCACTCGGGAGGAATAAGGTGAATATGAGGCTCCAGCCTGGTGCGTGGGAGAACGCAATAGGGTTCGGCATTTGACCAGCATCGACCTTGCGTTTATTTTGTGTATCCCATTGGTCTTTTAAAATGGGACATAGAATCATGTCCATTTTAAATTCGGCTTGAATCTCGTTATATGTTGGTTTTTAAAATGGTTGTGCTAATCCTGTATTTGATGAAACAACTTGAACATCATGAGGTTAGTACAATTTATATTCCATTTTGATATTGTTGCAATATTATTTCTATATAAGTTGCTTATTGGTGATATTGCCTAATTGTGTAGCGGTATTTATTTGGTATATCTTGCAATTAACAGTGCCTTTGTCAATTCTGAACCATTTTGATTACTAAGTTATTAGCTCAAAGAATTTCTTTCAAGTTTTCATTAATAACTTTTGCATTCTCATTTCCCTACCCGCTGAGCTCGTTTAGCTCACCCCACGTTTTCCTAAAAGTTTTCAGAGATCGACGAACTTGAGTCCGGACACCAATACAAGAGTAATGTAGAATCCGAATCGTGTTGTGTCATTTCTCTGAATTTTACTCTAAGTATTTCGAAACGTAATTGTACTAGTTCTGGTTTCCATTTGTTTTGATGTATTATTTCTCGTTATAAAGTTTTTGTAAATTAAGGCTTCCACTGTAATATTTATAATATATTTAGTTTATGTGATTGGGTTTACTCTATAATTTGTTGGTAGACTTAGATCATGTAGTAATATAAGTTACAAATTATCGTACTTTAAGTGTTATTTGCAATAGAGAGCAATGTGCATTTGTTATTGATTTCAATTCCACATCTCGAAGTACAATTGCCTTTTTTATTCCATAAATCTGCAAAATATTTATATTAATTGTGCATAATATGATACTATATGTTTGTGTAATATATACAACATTATCAAACTAAATATACATTATGTGATGCTAAATATACATCAACAAACCACTAGGGAAATTTATGTTTGGTATATATAATCTTATGTATAAATATATAATATCCGCAAACTAATTATACATAATATGGATTTAACTATACGTCATTTTTGCTTCGTATGTAACATCTGGACCAATACATGGCATAATGTTTAAATATACATAATCTTCTGGGTAATTATACAAAATTATATAACTACATATACAATATTATTGGCAAACGAAAAAGACAAATTATATTCAATATACATAATCTTATGCATAAATATGCAACATCTGAAAACTAAATACAGATTATATGAATCCTTCTCCCTCTTCCCCTGCCCATCTTCACCCACTCTCCGCAACCCTTTTTCTCTTAGTTTTGGCCATTTAGTCGATAAATTTGGATAAACAAACCTGCAAATAAATATAGAACCAATTATTATACAAAAATACAATATACATAATATAGGTACTAAGTATATAATAAATCACAACTAAGTAACAGTGCTATTTAACTAATTATGCATGCATATGTACACTAAGTACACACATATAGCTAAATAAACATTATCACACAACTAAATATACATTATTATATAGCTAAATATACATTATTGCATAGCTAGATATACATTATCACACAACTAAAATATACATTATTATACAACTAAATATGCATTATCAGATAACTAAACATACATTATTATACAACTAAATATACATTTAAGCACGAAATTACTCTAATGCCCTTAAATGAGGCGCCAATGCCTAAAATGAGGGCAATATATATATATATATATAGGTATTGGTTCAAATGAAACCAATATCCTAGGGTGAAACCGTAGGAATTGATCTGGTCCGTTTATTTTTATTTTTAGATGACTACGATTAATTCAGTTTTTAAGGTAATTTAAATAGGCTTAATTAGTTTCAGGGGCAAATATGTAACTACAAGAGGGCGGTTTTATTTATGGTTTAATTTGTAATTTGGCATAAATATCATTAGAATCTGGTATTGATGGGGGAATGAATTTATTCCAAAAAATCATGTAAATAGGTCTTTTCAACTCCAGATTTCTGCAAAGGAGAGGCACGCCAGTTGAAGAGTGTGGAAATAAGAATAAAACTCTTGGACTCCATATGTTCTTTAGGCAGAGAAATTATTCGAACAATTTTGTAGTTTAGAGGTATGTTCTTTACTTTCGATTTTTGTATTGATGAATGTTATGCAATATCTTCTCCTTTTTTTTTGGATTTTTTCTGTTAAAGTTTGCATGTGTGTCCGAAAAACTAAATCAAAATTTTTTCAATTTTTTCAGGTTTCCGTCGTCATTTGAGTAGTTTGAAAGAGAAGAAGAAGCATAATTTTTTTGCAGTAGGGCGTAGAAAAATCCGTCCAAATTTCCGGTTTATATGTATATTTTTTAGTTTCGAATTTTGTATAGGTGAATGTTTTTATGTATGTTTGTTTTGATTTTTTTTTTTTTGATATTTCGTGACTGGTTTGCATGTGTTTTTGGAAGAAAAAAACCGAAATCTCTCGTTTTTTTCTGTTTTTTTTGGCATAGTTTAATGTAGTTTTTGTTTAGTTGTATATTTTTTGTTCACCGCCAAAGCCCACTACAACTTGCCGGTAATGGTCTCCGTCTATAGTGTCATTCGAATTTTTGTTTTTTTGTTGATCAAGCCTTTCCTCGGTGTTTTATCGTTTTTGGTTTTATGAATTTTTAATCTTTCTTTTGATGGACTGCCTCTCTCTTAATTGTCTCATCCACATATCTTCAAAATATGACCTTATTTGTTCATCATGCAGGCACTATGTATACTCCATTATTTTTAAAATGGTGAATTTTTTTAAATCTGTTAGTTCTCCATATGATTTGTTGCATATTTAGTTAATACATATCGCATTTAGTATAAAAAAATGTATATGTATTTTCTGGTATTTTTAGGTTTACAGGCTTTTATCTTTATATATTCTATTACAATTTAGTGCATTTCTATATGATTTGTTGCATAATTAGTTAATATGTATCACATATTTAGTATAAAAAATACATTTGTATTTTCTGGTATTTTTTAGGTTTACGGGTTTCTGTATAGACCATGTTCAGTGTATAGATAATACCTTTTTAATGGTTTTACATGTTAAGTATTTTGGTCTTAATTGTTATATTTTTGAGCCATGCATCAGGCATGCACTATATATACTGCATTATTGACTTATATATGCATTCTTTTTTTAGGGGCACGGTAAGAGAGTTAGATTGACACATATGACTAAGTCTAAAAGAAAGAGGCAACTTTCGATAGGTGGTAACGATGGTGGCGAGGCGAAGGGTAGTTCTGGGTCTAAACGGTTGAAGGGGGCAAGTCTGCTGACAAGACGGTGGGGAAGCAAGGAGGTTTCGGACTGGGAAGAATATTGTGTAGCTGGGCTTTTATGCTGTTTTGAATTTGGAACTTGAAATTGTTGAATTGCTTTTTATGTTTTTTTGGATTTGGAACTTGGAATTGTTGAATTCCTTTTTATTTATTTTTTGGGTTTGGAACCTAAAATTGCTAAACTTAATCCTTTTTTTCCTAGTAAATTAGAATGAGTTGATGTTTTTTATCGACTAGTTTATGTTTGGTAGTGACCGATTTTGATATCTTATAATTTTGAAAGACACTTATTTAGTATTTGAGTCGCTGGTTTTTAATATCTGCTTATGTAATGTATATTTCATGCATAAATAGATGAATGTTGCTGCATAAATAGGTAATACTTGGTGCTTAAGTAAATTACAGATTTATACTTTCGCTATGTTATAAGGTTAAATTAGTGATGCATAAATAGGTTTATTTAGCTGCATAAATAGGTAATAGTTGGTGCATGTCAAAAAATTAGTTAGGCATGTAATAAGTAAAATTGTTGATGCATAAATAGCTATTTTTTTGCTATGTAATAAGTTAGATTATTGATGCATAAATAGATAATTGTTGTCGCATAAGTTAAATCAGTGATGCCTATTACAAAATTATTTTATGATTTTTTACGTATAAATAGATGTAGAAGTTTGTATATATATTGAATTAGTGACACATGAACGATTAAAACAAACTCATTGATCTAAACAATAGATTTTTGATCATGAAAATAAGTTATATATGCAATATACTAATCCAACTGATTCTTGATGAATAAACATACGTGTGGTGTGATTTTTTTTCGTGCTACACGAGTTTTTATGGTGGGAAATAATATAAAATTTTGTACGATTTTTACGTATAGATAGATGCTGAATTTTGCATATATATTGATTTTGAGAGATGCATGATCAATTAATCAAACACCCTAATCTAACCAATAAATTTTAGAACTTGAAAAAAAGCTATATATTGCACACGTATCATGAGTTTCTGAATCTTCTTGTTGTGCTTCTTCGTATGTCAACTCCGCACGTGGATCCATATTCTTTGTAAAACTGGACGTTGTTTTCTAATGTGATGAACTCCATTCCAACACGTGGAATTTTTTCCTATTCTATTTCTGGGATCCAATATCTTGTTGAACCCGGAGATATTTCAATCCTTTCTCTGGAGTGGTTGCCTGCACATAATTTGTATCAAAATAAATTAAGTATGCATGAAATAATATATTATATGCATGATCTGAGCAATAATTATACATCTAAATACCATAATCTTTAAACATGCATTAGACCGATACATTATATACACGAATTTAAATTTAAATATATGGAAAATATTGTAATTTATCATCATTGTATGAACAGTTACATCATTATAAATTAATTAATCAACGATGTTCATATTTGCACCAAAAAATAAAATTGGTGCATGAAAAGATTAATTAAGGAGTTTTTTAATTAAGAAGTTTTTTAAGGAAAAGATTAACGTGAAGTTTGTAATGCAAGATTTGGTCCCTTATTCTTAGGAGATTTACGCCACTTTCCAAATTTCATAAAATTGAAGTGGTCGATTTTACCCCTTATTGATTTAGGATTAAAATTTAGTATCAGATTTAATGCCTCAATCTCAATCGTCTATTGAAATATTATAATGGTCTAGATTAGTCCCTAAGGTCTCACCATAGAAATGGTCTCACAAGAACCAACCCCTATATATATACACATGTATGTGTGATTTCAACTGTTTCTGTAATTATGAATGTCTCGTATATCAATTTGATATGTTATGTGGAGTGGATAAGTCGAGTACGAGATCGTGTAGCACGACTACAATCTCTTACCGGCCTCCATCATCCAAATCCCAACCTCAAGTTGGATAAGAGAGTCCAACGGGTGATTGGGTCGTAGTATGAGTATAATCATGATTATAACGATCTTTAGACCTTGCAAGCCTTCTGTAGAGATGTCGTGCCTTTTGGGATAATGGCTCCGGCCCTATCCATTGGAGGGATAAGATCATATGTTGGGGAGTCGATGTTTGATCAACACTTCTCCGCCAAATAAGGATGGTCTGATTGTGCCACACTTGTGCGCAATACTTCTGTTTGATTTCTTGGTTGACGTATGTTCAATACGCAATCACTTCTGTTTGTCTGAATTTGTCTCGATCTGAAACACGTGATTATATGTTGTTAAGACTTAAATCGCATTTATTATGTTTGAATGTTCTCACGAACTATTATATTTCTAATGAAAACCTTCTCATGTACTATTTACTCGAGCATTATTAGTATGTGGATTGTGTGTGCCGCACGCATCACGACTAATGCATCATTTTCATAGAAAATGATTTCTTGCACAAATGTGAGCCACACTTGCACACTTTCATCCATCCAATGAGAATATTTGTCTCACCCCGCCCTTTCAACGATCAAATGTTGAGTTGTACCATGAGGACGGTCTTGAGGACTTTCAAGCGTGGGAGTAGTTCTGTATCTTACACGGATATATAACTATACGTTAATGTATCATTTTGTTGTACTAGACTTTGTTAATTTTATTCAAATATTTGGTGTTGTAATATAGGCATGTAGACCTTATGGCACGATATTGTGCCTGGCCTAATTTTTCGCTGCAATTGTACTCTGAGACATAATTAGCTTATTTATTCCACATTGTGACTTGGTAATTATCTATTAAATATTAGTTGGATAATTTAGTCGGCATGGTAACCAACATAAGTTTGATTGTCTAGGGTCTCCCGATTTTGGGGCTTCTCAAAAATTACCATCCGACTCGTTAAGAATACCATATTTTTTTGCATAAATATCCCAATGTGAGATGGAGGATTGATGTCACATCCCCAACCTATTGATTACCAAAACAGTATTTACAAAAGTATTACAAGAAATATAGTGCAATTACAAGAGAAATTTTCTACTTCTATGCTTCCTAAAAGAGGGTAGACCAAGTTGGTCCATTCTAGCAGACCCTCTAGCCAAAGACGGGAACTGAGAGTTTGTGTAAGTGTGATTATCCTGTGAAGTAATGCCTACATTAGCTAAAGAATCACTAGAACTTTCTTCAGGTGTCTTGGGAGACATAGCCTTAGAAAGTGAAACGCCATGACTCATTGGCAGGTATCCTCGCTTGGATTCCTCCATGCTAAACCTTTTTAGCACTTTGTCTATGTACATTGACTGGGATAGTCTGATCATCCTTCGAGATCTATCTCTATAGATCTTTATCCCTAGGATAAAGGATGCTTCTCCCAAGTCCTTCATGGAGAACTGTTTAGACAACCAAGTCCTCGTTGATTGCAACATGCCTACATCATTCCCAATGAGTAAAATGTCACAACATAGAGCACAACAAATGCAATTGCGCTCCCACTAAACTTCTTGTAGACACATGGTTCATCCGGATTCTTGTGAAAATCAAACGTTTTGATCGTTTCATCAAATCGGATGTTCAAATTTAAAATAATTTTTAAAATTTTATTTTGTATTTCCAGTTTATTTTCGAATATTTATATTTTAGTTGTTAATTTGTAAATTCTTAAAATAATTCTCACATTTATTGTTATATATTTTGACTCTACACACAAGCGCGTCGCCCCCCTCAAGCAACCCATCTAACGTCTAGCTCGTTCCTTGCCCAAAGCAATCCGAACCCACCGACCGACCAAAGCACCGCAGCTCCTACCGGCACACACGTGCTTTGTAGGTCGCTACCTCTCCATCTACTCCAAGCTTCCGCTTGTAGACCCATTTGCGACCCAATGGGAACAATTCTGCATGGTGGGTCCACCAAGGTGTATACCTTGTTGGAGTACATGGAATCCATTTCGGATTGCATTGCTTCTTGCCATTTCTTTGAGTCAATGTCTAACATTGCCTCTCCATAGCTTCTTGGATCATTATCCAAAAGGAGACCCTCTTCTTTGTTTTCTAACAAAGGTTCACCTCTCGGGCGCCTTTGAAACCCTTATGGATTTCCGAAGAGGTTGTGCTTGATGATCCAGTCCGGCAATGGTTAATCGTGTTAAACTAACGGGAAACATCACGGAAATTCTGTGGTTCTTGAATTTCGTCAAGTTCTACTACTCCACCATTCCTTTCGAGAAAAATTCATCTTCAAGGAAAGTGGCATTCCTCAAACAAACACCTTTTGTTCTGAAGGATCGTAGAAATAATACCCTATAGACTGTCTTGGATATCCCACGAATTTACATAAGATAGATCTCATATCTAACTTATCTCCCATTTGCTGTTTCACATAAGCAGCACACCCCCATACTTTGAGGTACTTGTAGGAGGGTGTCTTGCCACACCACATTTCGTATGGTGTATTGGGCACGGCTTTAGATGGCACCCTATTCAATAGGTATGCCGCCGTCTCTAAGGCATAGCCCCAGAATGAAAGAGGTAAAGTAGTGAAACTCATCATTGATCGAACCATGTCTAACAATGTTCGATTCCTACGCTCCGAAACTCCATTGAGTTGTGGAGTACCAGGAGAAGTCCACTGTGAGAGAATCCCATTCTCTTTTAAATAATCAAGAAACTCATTGTTCAAGTATTCGCCTCCTCGATCTGATCGAAGAGTCTTAATACTACGACCAGTTTGTTTCTCCACCTCATATCTAAACTCTTTGAACTTTTCAAAAGCTTCAGATTTGAGCCTCATAAGGTATACATAACCATACCTAGAATAATCATCGGTAAAAGTTATGAAGTAGTGATAGTTCCCTTGTGCACTAACGCTTAGTGGTCCACAAACATCCGTATGGATTAAATCCAACAGATTTTTGGCTCGCTCCACTTGTCCAACAAATGGTGATTTAGTCATTTTTCCTTTAAGACATGATTCACATGTTGGCAATATTTGCTCTCCCCAAGGTCGAGTTTTTCCGCCAACTTGTGTATCATCTTTTCAAATATGACCTAATCTAGCATGCCAAAGAGTGAAAAAACTATGATTATCTAATTTTCTTTTATTTTGTTGAATTGTGAGTATGGGTTTATGGGGAGTAATAGTGTACAAACAATTCGCCAAATAACCGAATATATAAATGCGAGAATCTTTGAAAATGGAACAACTTCCATTCTCAATGACAGATTTAAAACCTTCTCTATCCAAAACAGGAATAGAGATAATGTTTCTAATAATATTCGAACATAAAGACAATTGTTCAATCACAATTTAAAACCATTCTCTAAAGCTAGATAAACAGTCCTATAGCTAATGCAAAGAACTCTTGCTCCATTCCCCATCCTAAGGACCGTCTCTCCTCTCTATCAAGCTTCCCCGCTTCTTGTCATTATCTCGCAAATCATTGCAAATGTGTGAGCCACAACCGGTATCAATACCCAAGAAGCATCATTAATCGATAAGTTAACTTCAACAAAATATATACCTCGAACGTTTCGTGCTCGCAAGGTACTCCTTGCAATTCCTCTTCCAAAGGCCCCATTTTGCCGATTATGGCATTTGTCATTGACTTGAGAATTAACATTTTTCTTGCCATTGTCCTTTGCCTTCTTGTTGGGCTTAGAGGAACTCTTTCCTTTCCATTTTCTTTTCTTAGACTTTGCGACCTTTGATCCTAAGTGGATCCAACAAGCAAGACAAGCTTATCCTTTTTATAGTGGATTCACTAGTCTTTAACATGTTCACCAATTCGGGAGACTAGTCTCCATGGAGTGCATGTTAAAGTTGACAACAAATGTGTCAAATGAGGGAGCGGATGCGGCAAAAGGTCCACATAGAGTTCATTGTCCATAACGACTCCAAGGGACGAGAGCCTTTCAATGAGAGCTATCATCTTGACCCGTGGTCTTGGGTCAAGAGCCCTCGATCATCGACATCCGAAAAGGTCTTTCGATATCGATATCTCATTTGCCTAGTTCTTTCACCATACAACTCTTGTAGGCGAATAAGGATCTCAGCAGCATGATCTAGACCCTCATTCTGCCTCTGCAACTCATTTGACATCGATGCTAACATATAGCACCGAGCCTGAAGATTGTCATCGATATGACAGAGTTATTATCCATAGGCATCTGATGTCTTATCCTCAGGAGGTGGAGGAGGCACTTTGTCAAGTACATAAGCCCTCTTCTCCGACTGAAGGACAATTTTTAGGTTTCTCAACCAATCGACAAAATTTGGGCCAGTTAATTTGTTTTGCTCAAGTATGGATGCAAGTGGATTTTTAGCCATTTTAGTAGAGATATCTACAAAAATAAACGAAGCAGAGAATGAGTAAACTATGGAAAAAATATTCATTCAATATAAGGTCTTCAATATTAAATGTCTCCCACTATTTTATTCAAATTTTATTAACCTCATAATAAAATTCGAAAATCTAATTTTAAGTAATGGGCTTGAAGCCCAACGAAATATTTCATACCCCATTTTATGAGCCCATGAGATATTTCCATTGGTAGTCAACTCTTTGACAATTGTATCATTTATACAACCCTCAAGATTATTCTGCCTCGCTTTTCCCATATACCCCAATTTTATGAGCCTATATGGTATTAAGCGTCAAACGTAACCCATCAAACCTTTGTGTAGATGGAGCATCAAAATATCCCACGACTCGTGGCCAACATAAAGACGAGTCCATCCCACAAGCATCTCAATGCTTGGTAGGGATCACGACTTTCGACAAGGCCACTCCACGACTCATGGCGGTGACCAAGTGTGGTAGCATCGTCATGTCGTCTACCTTTGATGGAAGGCATGGAACGATATGTCCAACATAGCTTGTCCATTTTGTTTGATATGGAATTAATTAAAAATAAATTCCTTATTAAGTTTAAAAAACTTAGGGTTTTCTTTTCAAGACCTCATCAACCTAATTACTAGGTGAGTTTTTATTTAACGCAATCCATCATATGAGCGCAAGCAAAAAGCATTAAATAAATCTAACATGCATCCTATGCAAAAAGCGGTGGGATGATCATGGCCAGCCTATGCGACCCATTTGAGCCAAAAATGGGTCAGTGGTCAATCTAAGGGACAAAATAAATAGAACTATTTCTATTACATTTTATTAATGTACCCATACACGCATGGGCCTTGAGTCTCCTATTCTATTACATTTGTAAAAATCTACCCACACAGGCGTGGGCCTTTAGCATCGAACGTCCTCCAATTACAATAAATGGAAAACCTCACCACCTAGTCTACTCTTAATGCGGAAATTTAAAGAACTTACAAAAAATAGAATAAGAGGCTCGCAGGCCCCAAAAACCCAAAGAAATAAAACACATCCAATCACATTGGTCATAGGCTCATGATCATCCCTAAATAAATCATGCTAAAACATCCATCACATGAATTTAAAGCATATAAATTTACCAATTTTGTGTGTTGATTTAATATTGTGGGATTACTTTTAATATTAATCATATAATATTAAAACTGAATAAATCTAGAGATGAATTTTTGTGAAGAAATAGTAAAATACAACACAACAAATTTCTGCCTTCAGTTGCCAAAAATATTCGCACATAAGATACAAATTCGATGAAATATAATAGAGATGAAACAATTGCATCTCAGTTTTTCACCCGAATATCGTGGCTTATGTTGCCAAGTCACTTGATTCAAAAAAAGAAAATCACTTTACTTGTTCATGAAACAGAAACCATGAAATAATTCATTTTACCAACATTTTTGGTATTTGGACCATTCTGACAAATTTTTATAGTTCTTCCAACAAAAACTTCATCTTTATAAATTTATATAAAACTTAAACAGGAAACTAATTTTCTT
Source organism: Rehmannia glutinosa (assembly GCA_016081115.2). Lineage (NCBI taxonomy): Eukaryota > Viridiplantae > Streptophyta > Magnoliopsida > Lamiales > Orobanchaceae > Rehmannia > Rehmannia glutinosa. The sequence goes on along the minus strand of JABTTQ020003342.1, from coordinate 637,477 downwards.
GATTAAGAAATCATATATATAATTTTTTTAATCCCACAACTTAAATCAAATAAAACATATTTTATCCCACACAAAATAATTATTAAAACCAATTTTAATAATTATAACATGCTTATCAAATAAACATAAAACGAATCAAAATCTGATAACGAAAATGCAAACCGTGGCTTTGATACCACTGTTGGGTTCGCTATACCACACGGGGTTCGCACAGCGGAAATTTAAAATTTTTAATCTAATTAAAACAAGTGCATTCATCACAATAAATACTAACCCCGTAGGTTCACGTAGCGATTTTAACGATCGGCATTTTCGTTATCATGCAAGAATACAAATTTTGATTCGTAAGTGAAAAAAGGAAATTACCCTCGTAGAGTCTTCTCCTTTTAGCGAAGATTGAGAGGGAATCAATTCCCGGATATGTGGCAATCACCCAAACTCCAAATGCTCGCTAATAGGGATTCAAACGTCTCCCCTCCAATCGAGTCCACCTTTTGATTGTAGACACCGGAATGAATCTTTCGCTAGTAAAATTTATCCCGTTTTCGAATTGATAGTGGACTAGAATATTAATTTCACAACCAACAATTAATTGAAGAATAAATTGTGTGATAAATAATTATCAATTAATTATTACCCACAATAATTGAAGATAAGTGCTTTTAGAGAAAAAATAAAGAAAAAAAACCAAGAACCCTTTCTATATTTTTTCTTCCAAAAATACACGCCCAACTCACTGTTTTTGACTCTCAAAATTGTGTGTTCATTAATGAAAAATAACTCTTATATTTCATTAACTAAAGCATTAAAAAATCACCCACTAATTAATAGTGGGAAGTTACCACTACTTAATGCCTTAAACCTAATGGCATTTTCTAAAAATCCCATACCGTGTAAATTGCCACTAACAATGTGGCAGTTTTTATTTTTTTCTTTTATATAAATCTTATTATATATATATATATCATTATATATATATATATATATATATCAAATAAATCTTCAATTATCTAGTGGGCTTCTACAATTAGGCCTACTAGATTATGGTATGGGTTTGGACTTTATAGTCTAATTAATTAATTCAAATAATTAATACCCAAAACTCAAATTAATCAATCCAATTGATTAATAATTTATTCTATTCCTTTTATTGATCTTTCTAATCAAATTAGATTTAATTAGATAATCATATTATTCAATTAAATATTTAATTCAACAATTGAATTAAATTAAAACTCTAATTAATTAATCTATATTAATTAATTGCATCAAATTATTGAATTTATCAATTTCGAAATGTCAACAACCAAAATTATGTGTGACCCTTTTAGGTTCACAACTAATACTAGTTGTAGGCTTACAACTTTTGTAACTTTCAAATAATAATTTATTCTACTAATTAATCATATTAATTAATATACTTGAAATTAACTCTTTAATTTCAAGAACCTACATATCATGGTAACATCTAGCAAGTAGCATGATTACCTAGTATTAGGTGAAATATAGCGAGTAAACCTATTTCAATTGCAATTGCATACATGTACAATCCTTTCGACAACTAATTTCCCGATTAAATATTGGGTATGGATTTATCGAAACCCAATTGATTTAATAACTGTGATTCCATTTCAAGTTCTAGTGATTCTTTTATGAATCAAATTCATCGTGCCTTGGCTAAGGTCTTTGAATCACAAACTATGAAAACACAGGAAATTCCCTTATCAAAAGACAAGTGTCGAATTCTATGTTAGCCACAGACAAGCCTCCATGTACATCAGTGCAATACCCAAAATACCCCTTTGTGATTGTCAAGCAATCAAAAGATAAATCAAAGTATTGCAGGATAGACACAAGGCTATTGTCGTATCACGTGTCAATGCGAGGATTAATCATGTACTATTGCAATATGAAAATTCTTATTCGACAAACAAAGTTTCCATATATGAATTTCCATTGGGTCATGTTCAGTGAACTTGTTCGCCAACAAGCACCCGTATATATGCATTTGCGTCTCAACGCTAATGTTAATGGAATGTAACATTCTCGTCTCACGAGCATGTATCATATACACAAGTCTTACGGGGTTATTCAATGTCCTATATATCTTGAAAAACCCATTGACTTGGAACTAGTTTAAGATCAAAACCTTAGAGGCATGTTCCATGATCGCCATCAAATGCGCAACCATACCCCATAGCTTAAAATGATCTAAGGACTTTATCTATGAGCAATTAAATAATAAATGCAAAAACATAAGACAAAGAAAAACGCCTTTACATTAATATAATTCCCAATAAAATTGTTTTTACAAGTAGGATAAATCCAATTCTAATTGGAGTGCAGGGCACCCTACTCTAACACAGTCCTATTCCCTTCCCTAAAAATGTGGGATATTCTAAAAGATCTCCTATACAAGCTATTATGAATATTAACAAGAGAGTATTTACAAGTCCAATATCTCGGGAGGTTTTTTGTAATGATGTTACACAAAGATAATGAATCTGTTCAATCCATAACTACTCAATGGATGCCACACAACTGTAATTCAGTGCTACTTCCAAAGCTTTGCACTCTGCATGAAGAGGGTTTGATGTCTGAGGTAGGTTTGAAGTCCACAGAGTCTCTCCCAAATGATTCCTAAGAATGCCTCCAAGTCTTGTTGCTCCAGTATAACTGTTGAATGAAGCATCAATGTTCAGTTTGGTCCAGGGTGGTTTGGGGGGAATCCATAGAACTGGCAGATGTGGATTCCCTAAGGGTTGTCTGAGGTGGATTCCAAGAGAGGTTGCTGCTTCCAAAAGTCCCTTCCAAGTTTTTGCCTGAAAAATTAAGCTTAGCTTTGGATAGCAAAGCTTGCTGATTTTCAACATCATTAAGAATATCATTTAAATCGCAAAAACAAATACCAAAAAATATTATTTTTGCATGAGATTTTGCTTGGGACCTCAAAATTGCATGAATAATGATGAAAAAAAAGTATTTCCACGAATATTTTTTCCCGGAAATTACCATCCGACTCGTGAAGAATACTATTTAAATCGCAAGAAAAATACCAAAAAATATAATTTTTGCGTGGAATTTTGCTTGGGAGCTCAAAATTGCATGAAAATTTCATTTATAATAAAAACAATTATTTCCGCAAAACTTCTAAATGTGCATTAATGCACATTTAGCATGGCAGCAATTTCGGCGTGTATCTTCCAATTTCTTGCCAAAAACTGTAGAACTTACAAAAATAATATCAAGTGTCATGGATGTCAAATTGATATTTAACCTTTTTGTTTTTCACATTTTATATTTTACTTAATATTTTCACTTATTCATCAATTGAACAAAAGCGGCATAAAAGTACCAATGATGCACCAATTTGGTACTAAGAATAAGCCAAGTAAATTACGCGCGCGCACCAATATATATATATATATATATATATATATATATATATACCCTTGAATTATTGTTTCTAGTTAAATTTTTTCTTTAGAAGATTGTTTAATTTCTCGTTAGTTAATCCATATATAGTACTTCATAGGTCAAACTAGAGTACTTTCAACACTAATAACTAATAAGTGCATACGCATATAATGGAGTTATAAGTTATAACCTTATAAGACCTCAAGATTTCAATATCTTATTAAACAGAGGCATCATTTTTCAACTATGTTCAATATTCTTTAACTAATTTCTTGAGAAACTAATGACACACACACATACACACTCAGCATCAGCTAGCATGGGCTTCCAAAGTAGGAGACACTGTGATGTTTCCCTTGTACGAACCAGCCATATGGGTATGTTTCGGATTTTAGAAACCATGACACAACTACATATTTGGTTATGCATTCTTAACTGCATATATATGCATCCAAAGTCCTCCATTACCATGACATGAGGACGGCCCTCATATTAAATTCTTGACAATGAAAGCTGCATGGAATGCCACTTACAATGTAGTCCACCTTATTCCCTTGTTGCGATCGATCAGCCCTACTCAACATCATCATCATCATCATCGTGTGTTTATGTTTGTTTCTCAGTCCATATATGCTTTATTTATCCTAAATTGTGATTATTTTATGTGGTAATTGTACATAATAACCATTTAGAAAATGTAAAGATTAAAAATAGCCATCTTTTTCAAACACATCTTTTTTAGCCATTTTGGGGTGTAAAATGACATACATACCCTTCTAGCATGTTTGTTTGATATTTGAGTTATTTCTCTCTTTCACTTTTCTCTATGTATCTTCTTACTTTTTTTTTTCAAACTTATTTTAAGAAATCGAACCTGTATTTTTTATTTTTAAATATGCAATATGGGTGTTGAATTATAGATATCGAAAAGAGAATTAATTTGATATATTATACATGCAAAACGGATTTAAAACGAAAACATTATGTGAATTCAAAGTTTTTTAAAAAAAAAAAATTAACTAGGTATCTTTATAATTCGAATTCGAGTCATGTGTGATCTCGAAACAAAAAAATTTAAAAAAACAATTAATTATTTATTTGCGACGACATTTGTCGTGTGACTCAAAGTAACTCGAATTCGAGTTATGTGTATTTTTTCGAGTCACACATGACTCAATTCGAGTTACATGACTCGAATTCGAGTTAAACATACCCAATTATTTTTTTTTTCCAAAAACTTTGAATTCACATAACTTTTTCGTTTTAAATCCGTTTTGCATGTATAATATATCAAATTAATCCTCTTTTCGATATCTATAATTCAATACCCATATTGCATATTTAAAAATAAAAAATACAGGTTCAAATTTTTTAAAAAAAAATTGAAAAAAAAAAGAGTAAGAAGATACATAGAGATAAGTGAAAGAGAGAGAAATAACCCAAAATGGCTAAAAAAAGATGTGTATGAATGTCATTTTACACCCCAAAATGGCTAAAAAAGATGTGTTTGAAAAAGATGGCTAAAAAACATTTTGGTTTGTTGAGAATGGCTAAAAAAAACTGGCTCTTATTTTATTTTTATCATAATGAAATCGATTGGATAAGAAAAACAAAGTGAAAAATTTTCTGCAAATCTTGGTGGAACACCCCATGGTAGTGAATTAGTTATAAGTATGTTCTTGTCGTCAACTGTCAAGTAATTTCATATGGAGATATCTTGGTGGAACACCCCACGGTAGGGAAATTAACAGCAATTAATTAGTGGAGAGATTGAGATTTTAGTGCAACAAAAGTTATAATATACTAATGATGTGAGCATGTGATGAAATGAATATGGCCATGTCTAGAAAGTATATATGTTTGAGCTGTTATTCAGTTTCAATTAATCATTAATCAGGCCAACTGGAGTTTAAAAGACAGTATTTGAAGAAGGTCAAGAGTCAAGACTGCTGCAGCGTGGGACCTATCTTTTTCTCAATCAAAGCCAGGAAAACACACACACACACACCTAATTATTAATTTTACTAATTCCGTAGCCTCACTAGTATTTATAGATATATCCCAAATGATCACTCCATTTCCTTCCTCCATTGTCCTTTCACGGCAATCAGAATTTTTGGGTCTTGCTGAAAATGGCAAGACCGCAGCAACGTTACAGAGGCGTTCGTCAAAGGCATTGGGGCTCATGGGTTTCTGAAATCCGCCATCCTTTACTGTAAGTTGAGTTTTTGAGTCTTGCTTTACCTTGTGATCAATTTCTTTAATTTATAGTCCACACAAAACAAAAACAAAGGACATTGTATTATCGGTCGTTCCATATATCTCTGAGGAGTGAGGAATATGGCATTCACATTCATTTATATATACAAATTAAATGGTTTGCAGGAAGACTAGAATATGGCTGGGGACGTTTGAAACAGCAGAAGACGCTGCAAGAGCCTATGACGAAGCAGCTAGGCTAATGTGTGGTCCGAGGGCCAGAACTAATTTTCCTTACAACCCTTATAATCACTCCAAACTTCTCTCAACCAACCTCACTGCCAAACTACACAAGTGCTACATGGCTTCACTTCATTTGATTACCAACCAGCAAGACTCCCCCAAAACTCCACTGCCTAATATTTCTTATCCCACCACGTCTATTATTAATCCTGCTGCTGCTGCTGCTGCTGCTGCTTTCAAGAAACCAACTTACTGGGTGTGGGTGTGGGTCTGACTCCGCATTCTCATCATCACCAATACCCAAATAATCATTGGGTTAATCCTCAACAGTTTATCAAGCCACTCGAAGAAGACCACGTGGACCAAATGATCCAAGAACTCCTCTATTATGGTTCCATTGAGCTATGCTCTTCCCAGGCTGAGGCAGAGCAAGATCAACTGCACTATTAATTAATACCCCATTTCTATTCCAATTATCACCATATGTAATTCTCATTTCCACCTAATTCCTTACTGTTACTACTCCATTAACTAGCTAATTTAACCATTTTTCTTCTACTCAATCTCTGCAACCTCCAATTTATAACTTATTATGTCTCCTCTTGTCCATTATTAGCTATCAATTATCATGAGGATCATATCATGTATAGGCCACTAGTGTAACATGTTTCAATGTTAGATTTTTTCTCTCATATTTTTAGTCAGTTGGACACGTTATTTTGCTATTGTTATCATTTGTCTTGGTGTTGGCCCGCCAATTACGGATTAGCTTACTTCAATAGTCTACCCAAAAACTTACTTATTCTCATGTCTGCATTTTAACTTCTGTACATAATTTGACTAAAGCTACTGATTGGAATATGGAGTGCAGTGACAACTTAATTAGCAAAATGAAAAATATTAGTAAAGTCATGACACTAACACTGTGACAACTTTTGGCTGGCAAGCATTGGCATATATATTATATTTTTCCACATATTTTCTCAATCATTCATTCAAGTGAACTTTAATCTTCCCTGTTTCTTGCGATCGGGATCAACTAAATTAACTGTTTGTTCAATGTATTATGTTAATCCATTTTATGAACATTATATTAATAACACTCTATTTAGATATATATATATATATGTGTATATCTCGTGGTAACACAATACATATCATGCATACACACAATTACAATGGCTTCTCATCTCAAAGGTGCAGCAAAAAAAAATCAATAATGATGGATGAGATTTAAATCTTAAAATATCATTTTAAATCAATGACCGAAAAATGAATTGTAATAGTAATTATAATATTAACTAGAGGAAACAATATTTCAGCAAGACTACACGATTTTAAGAACAATAATATGTTGGCAAGGCAATAATAATGTATCAGCTAACAAACTAATATTCATATATTAGAATAATTAATAAGTGGAAATCAAAACACCGGCACGACATCATTATTTCAACTAATATCTAATAAAATATAGTCCATGAAAAGATTTCTTACTTTCATCAAAATACAACGTGTCTTGCCTACTGCAACACGTCTTGCCTACTAGGGATGCACTACAAGAAAACATTAAAATTCCAACGGAAAAAATCCGTTGGAATTTGACCAATTTCTGTTGGAATTGTCGATTACAACGGAAATTCCAACAAAAAAATGAATCGTTGATAAAATGGCCATTGGAATATTGTGGCGTTGGAATATCCGTTGGAATTTTAAAAATTCCAATATTTTTTTCTTCTGTTGGAATTATTTCGTTGGAATTTAATTGTTTTCTTGTAGTGATGTGAATTGCATTATTGCATAGTAGAAAAGAGTTTGGGCCTTTTTCGATAAATGGGCCCAAAGAGTTGATTAATTAATAAAAAGTTTTAAAAAAACATTGAGCTCCCAAAAATTTGAGGCTTTAAGCTGGAGCACCTTGTTGAGTATCTCTTCAATTATATTATACATCTAATGTTTCAATATACTATGTGAATGTTGTGTGTACAAGGTGGGAGATTTCGCCTTCGGGAAAAACCTTTTAAATATATATATATATAGGACCCCCTTATTATATGAGTACATAAGACCAAATCTTGGCCACACATCTACCTATTTCAATGGCTATTATTAATTCAGGTTAATGTTAACAAAATAAATGGTAAAGTCAAAATGGGGGCAAATTAGTCCACATAAATAATAGGGAGGTTGACTAAATCTAGTAAATCCCATGAAAATAGGGCAGTTACACATAATTTGTGTCATCCTTCATTCAATCCACGTTGTTTAATTGATTTCCAAACAAATTTGATTATATGTTTCATTAACTCAATGTGCTAAATCTAGTAAATTACATGAAATTTCGACATTCTATTTTTTTTTTTAAAAAATTGTTTTATATGGTCGAATATTGCTTATATGTGCTTAAATACTTGCTTGCACGTAGGCAAAATGTTGCTTAGTTATTACTGTGTTTTAAAATCTCACATTAATAATAGTTTGCTTGAGAAGAACTATCATATTATGTAAAAAATTAAAAACTTATACTTATATGGACTCTTATGCATTCATTGCGGTTTTTTCAACCCGAAATTTGCTTGGGTGATGTTAAAATGTTGCTTATGTATGCACGAATACTCGCTTGTATGTATTCAAAATTTTGATTACGTCCCCATTTATTTTAACCCAAGACTTTCCTTAGCTATGACTAAACATTTTCTTACATGTGCATAACTATACGCTTATGTATATTCTAAATATTGTTTAATTATTTATTTTATTTGATTCAATTGGGATTGCACATGTGTCACAACAAAGTTTTTATTTTTGCATGAGATTTTGCTTGGGACCTCAAAATTGCATGAATAATGATGAAAAAAAGTATTTCCACGAATATTTTTTCCCGGAAATTACCATCCGACTCGTGAAGAATACTATTTAAATCGCAAGAAAAATACCAAAAATATAATTTTTGCGTGAAATTTTGCTTGGGAGCTCAAAATTGCATGAAAATTTCATTTATAATAAAAACAATTATTTCATAAAACTTCTAAATGTGCATTAATGCACATTTAGCATGGCAGCAATTTCGGCGTGTATCTTCCAATTTCTTGCCAAAAACTGTAGAACTTACAAAAATAATATCAAGTGTCATGGATGTCAAATTGATATTTAACCTTTTTGTTTTTCACATTTTATATTTTACTTAATATTTTCACTTATTCATCAATTGAACAAAAGCGGCATAAAAGTACCAATGATGCACCAATTTGGTACTAAGAATAAGCCAAGTAAATTACGCGCGCACCAATATATATATATATATATATATATATATATATATATATATATATACCCTTGAATTATTGTTTCTAGTTAAATTTTTCTTTTTAGAAGATTGTTTAATTTCTCGTTAGTTAATCCATATATAGTACTTCATAGGTCAAACTAGAGTACTTTCAACACTAATAACTAATAAGTGCATACGCATATAATGGAGTTATAAGTTATAACCTTATAAGACCTCAAGATTTCAATATCTTATTAAACAGAGGCATCATTTTTCAACTATGTTCAATATTCTTTAACTAATTTCTTGAGAAACTAATGACACACACACATACACACTCAGCATCAGCTAGCATGGGCTTCCAAAGTAGGAGACATTGTGATGTTTCCCTTGTACGAACCAGCCATATGGGTATGTTTCGGATTTTAGAAACCATTACACAACTACATATTTGGTTATGCATTCTTAACTGCATATATATGCATCCAAAGTCCTCCATTACCATGACATGAGGACGGCCCTCATATTAAATTCTTGACAATGAAAGCTGCATGGAATGCCACTTACAATGTAGTCCACCTTATTCTTGTTGCGATCGATCAGCCCTACTCAACATCATTACTGCATCATCATCATCGTGTGTTTATGTTTGTTTCTCAGTCCATATATGCTTTATTTATCCTAAATTGTGATTATTTTATGTGGTAATTGTACAAAATAACCATTTAGAAAATGTAAAGATTAAAAATAGCCATCTTTTTTCAAACAAATCTTTTTTATTTTGGGATGTAAAATGACATACATACCCTTCTAAAGATGTTTGTTTGATATTTGAGTTATTTCTCTCTTTCACTTTTCTCTATGTATCTTCTTACTTTTTTCTTTTTCAAACTTTTTTTAAGAAATCGAACCTGTATTTTTATTTTTAAATATGCAATATGTGTGTTGAATTATAGATATCGAAAAGAGGATTAATTTGATATATTATACATGCAAAACGGTTTAAAACGAAAACATTATGTGAATTCAAAGTTTTTTAAAAAAAAAATTAACTAGGTATCTTATAATCTTCGATTCGAGTCATGTGTGACTCGAAACAAAAAAACAATTTAAAAAAACAATTAATTATTTGCGACGACATTTGTCGTGTGACTCGAAAGTAACTCGAATTCGAGTTATGTGTATTTTTTTCGAGTCACACATGACTCAATTGAGCTTCTGATGACTTCAATTCGAGTTCTAACATACCCAATTATTTTTTTTTTTTTTCCAAAAACTTTGAATTAACATAACTTTTTCGTTTTAAATCCGTTTTGCATGTATAATATATCAAATTAATCCTCTTTTCGATATCTATAATTCAATACCCATATTGCATATTTAAAAATAAAAATACAGGTTCAAATTTTAAAAAAAAAATTGAAAAAAAAAAGAGTAAGAAGATACATAGAGATAAGTGAAAGAGAGAGAAAATAACCCAAATATCAAACAAACACTTAGAAGTGTATGAATGTCATTTTACACCCCAAAATGGCTAAAAATATGTGTTTGAAAAAGATGGCTAAAAACATCTTGGTTTGTTGAGAATGACTAATAAAAAACTGGATCTTATTTTATTTTTATCATAATGAAATCGATTGGATAAGAAAAACAAAGTGAAAAATTTTCTGCAAATCTTGGTGGAACACCCCATGGTAGTGAATTAGTTATAAGTATGTTCTTGTCGTCAACTGTCAAGTAATTTCATATGGAGATATCTTGGTGGAACACCCCATGGTAGGGAAATTAACAGCAATTAATTAGTGGAGAGATTGAGATTTTAGTGCAACAAAAGTTATAATATACTAATGATGTGAGCATATGTGATGAAATGAATATGGCCATGTCTAGAAAGTATATATGTTTGAGCTGTTATTCAGTTTCAATTAATCATTAATCAGGCCAACTGGAGTTTAAAAGACAGTATTTGAAGAAGGTCAAGAGTCAAGACTGCTGCAGCGTGGGACCTATCTTTTTCTCAATCAAAGCCAGGAAAACACACACACACACACCTAATTATTAATTTTACTAATTCCGTAGCCTCACTAGTATTTATAGATATATCCCAAATGATCACTCCATTTCCTTCCTCCATTGTCCTTTCACGGCAATCAGAATTTTTGGGTCTTGCTGAAAATGGCAAGACCGCAGCAACGTTACAGAGGCGTTCGTCAAAGGCATTGGGGCTCATGGGTTTCTGAAATCCGCCATCCTTTACTGTAAGTTGAGTTTTTGAGTCTTGCTTTACCTTGTGATCAATTTCTTTAATTTATAGTCCACACAAAACAAAAACAAAGGACATTGTATTATCGGTCGTTCCATATATCTCTGAGGAGTGAGGAATATGGCATTCACATTCATTTATATATACAAATTAAATGGTTTGCAGGAAGACTAGAATATGGCTGGGGACGTTTGAAACAGCAGAAGACGCTGCAAGAGCCTATGACGAAGCAGCTAGGCTAATGTGTGGTCCGAGGGCCAGAACTAATTTTCCTTACAACCCTTATAATCACTCCAAACTTCTCTCAACCAACCTCACTGCCAAACTACACAAGTGCTACATGGCTTCACTTCATTTGATTACCAACCAGCAAGACTCCCCCAAAACTCCACTGCCTAATATTTCTTATCCCACCACGTCTATTATTAATCCTGCTGCTGCTGCTGCTGCTCTTCAAGAAACCAACTTACTGGGTGTGGGTGTGGGTCTGACTCCGCATTCTCATCATCACCAATACCCAAATAATCATTGGGTTAATCCTCAACAGTTTATCAAGCCACTCGAAGAAGACCACGTGGACCAAATGATCCAAGAACTCCTCTATTATGGTTCCATTGAGCTATGCTCTTCCCAGGCTGAGGCAGAGCAAGATCAACTGCACTATTAATTAATACCCCATTTCTATTCCAATTATCACCATATGTAATTCTCATTTCCACCTAATTCCTTACTGTTACTACTCCATTAACTAGCTAATTTAACCATTTTTCTTCTACTCAATCTCTGCAACCTCCAATTTATAACTTATTATGTCTCCTCTTGTCCATTATTAGCTATCAATTATCATGAGGATCATATCATGTATAGGCCACTAGTGTAACATGTTTCAATGTTAGATTTTTTCTCTCATATTTTTAGTCAGTTGGACACGTTATTTTGCTATTGTTATCATTTGTCTTGGTGTTGGCCCGCCAATTACGGATTAGCTTACTTCAATAGTCTACCCAAAAACTTACTTATTCTCATGTCTGCATTTTAACTTCTGTACATAATTTGACTAAAGCTACTGATTGGAATATGGAGTGCAGTGACAACTTAATTAGCAAAATGAAAAATATTAGTAAAGTCATGACACTAACACTGTGACAACTTTTGGCTGGCAAGCATTGGCATATATATTATATTTTTCCACATATTTTCTCAATCATTCATTCAAGTGAACTTTAATCTTCCCTGTTTCTTGCGATCGGGATCAACTAAATTAACTGTTTGTTCAATGTATTATGTTAATCCATTTTATGAACATTATATTAATAACACTCTATTTAGATATATATATATATATGTGTATATCTCGTGGTAACACAATACATATCATGCATACACACAATTACAATGGCTTCTCATCTCAAAGGTGCAGCAAAAAAAAATCAATAATGATGGATGAGATTTAAATCTTAAAATATTATTTTAAATCAATGACCGAAAAATGAATTGTAATAGTAATTATAATATTAACCAGAGGAAACAATATTTCAGCAAGACTACACGATTTTAAGAACGATAATATGTTGGCAAGGCAATAATAATGTATCAGCTAACAAACTAATATTCATATATTAGAATAATTAATAAGTGGAAATCAAAACACCGGCACGACATCATTATTTCAACTAATATCTAATAAAATATAGTCCATGAAAAGATTTCTTACTTTCATCAAAATACAATGTGTCTTGCCTACTGCAACACGTCTTGCCTACTAGGGATGCACTACAAGAAAACATTAAAATTCCAACGGAAAAAATCCGTTGGAATTTGACTAATTTCTGTTGGAATTGTCGATTCCAACGGAAATTCTAACAAAAAATGAGTCGTTGATAAAATGGTTGTTGGAATATTGTGGCGTTGGAATATCCGTTGGAATTTTAAAAATTCCAACAATTTTTTTCTTCAGTTGGAATTATTTCGTTGGAATTTAATTGTTTTCTTGTAGTGATGTGAATTGCATTATTGCATAGTAGAAAAGAGTTTGGGCCTTTTTCGATAAATGGGCCCAAAGAGTTGATTAATTAATAAAAAGTTTTTAAAAAAATTGAGCTCCCAAAAATTTGAGGCTTTAAGCTGGAGCACCTTGTTGAGTATCTCTTCAATTATATTATACATCTAATGTTTCAATATACTATGTGAATGTTGTGTGTACAAGGTGGGAGGATTTCGCCTTCTAAAAACCTTTTAAATATATATATATATATATATATATATATATATATATATTAGGACCCCCTTATTATATGAGTACATAAGACCAAATCTTGGCCACACATCTACCTATTTCAATGGCTATTATTAATTCAGGTTAATGTTAACAAAATAAATGGTAAAGTCAAAATGGGGGCAAATTAGTCCACATAAATAATAGGGAGGTTGACTAAATCTAGTAAATCCCATGAAAATAGGGCAGTTACACATAATTTGTGTCATCCTTCATTCAATCCACGTTGTTTAATTGATTTCCAAACAAATTTGATTATATGTTTCATTAACTCAATGTGCTAAATCTAGTAAATTACATGAAATTTCGCCATTCCATTTTTTTAAAAAAAATTACTTTATATGGTCAGAATATTGCTTATATGTGCTTAAATACTTGCTTGCACGTAGGCAAAATGTTGCTTAGTTATTCTTGTGTTTTAAAATCTCACATTAATAATAGTTTGCTTGAGAAACTATCATATTATGTAAAAAATTAAAAACTTATACTTATATGGACTCTTATGCATTCATTGCGGTTTTTTCAACCCGAAATTTGCTTGGGTGATGTTAAAATGTTGCTTATGTATGCACGAATACTCGCTTGTATGTATTCAAAATTTTGATTACGTCCCCATTTATTTTAACCCAAGACTTTCCTTAGCTATGACTAAACATTTTCTTACATGTGCATAACTATACGCTTATGTATATTCTAAATATTGTTTAATTATTTATTTTATTTGATTCAATTGGGATTGCACATGTGTCACAACAATGATTGAAATAATATCGTTAATCTCCGAATCGGATACTAGAATATGACGAAAATATAACTCCAAAAGAATGAATGAATTTTGATAATATCGACAACGGATACCATTTTAAAAATAATTCTTAATAAATAAAAAAAGTATGTGTTCAAGAATATGTTGTGACTGCTTATTTGTTTGTTAAATACTGCTTATTCACATATTACAAATTGCGTATGTGTGGTTATTGTAATGCTTATTACTACTATGTACTCAGCTTATTTGTGACTGTTGTAGTGTTTTTCGAGCAAACATTCTTGCAAAATTTGGTTACTGCAGTCCCATATATTCAATTGCTTATTTGTGTGTAAAGTATTGCTTGTGAAAGGATGTTATGGTGCTTAGAAAGCAATTGAATTATGCTTACATTACCATCAAACCATCAAAATAATTGATTACAAAACAATTGAATTCTGCTTACAAAGCAATTGAATTTTGCTTACAAGGCAACTGAATTAAGCTTACAAAACAATTGAATTCTGCTTACATTATCTAAAAACCATGAAAATAAATACGACACTAATTAGAAAATATTCCTATATCAACTACGCATGTACGTCAAAACTAATCATATTTAAAATGACTACTAAAAAACTACAATATTCAACATTTTTAATCAAAGTATGAAACAACAACGTTTCGTTGTGATCATAACTTGATTTAGCAAACTCCTTCGCCAGTCCCAAAACCGACTTCCTCTGCTCGTTCATTACATCTTTTGTCATTTCTAACAGAAAAATCTATCAAAAAAAAAAGACACTAGTCATTTATATAAAATATTTATTAACAAACAAAACATTTATAAGCATAAAAACTAACAAAGCATAAGCATAATATAAGACATGCATAAGCATAAAACAAACTATAGATAAGCATAACTATCAACAACAATAAGCAGTTGAAAACATCAATAAGCAATCCCCCCCAACCTTAGAAAAAACATGGCAATACTAATTACCCCTAATTTGAGAGCATAATATAAAATATAGATAAGCATAATATAGAACATACATAAGCATAATTATCAGCAACAATAAGCGCGGTTGAAAGCCTCGTTAATTAAGCACAAGACATATAATTAAGTGGTAATGATGATGATTCATGACATTGAAAAAATGAAAAATAAATATTAATTACTTGGAATTTACACATATAGAAGCCGTCACCAAGCAGGTCTCTGTAACCCTGAACGGTTTTGACGAATGGATTTGTAGGCTGAAAAGCCACGCTACCGTTAACGGCAGCTCTGATTCTATCAGACCTCAACAAACAAAACCACCAATCAATCACGATTGCGCCCGATCGTGCCCACCGAAAAACACGCTTCAATCCATCCACAGAGTCGATAGCGTCGATGTCGGTGTCTCCATAGCCACGGAGGTCGGGGTGATGGTGCGGTAGCCATTGCGGAGAGAACACATCGGTGGTTTGCGGTTCTTCGCAAACCACCGGGAGGTGAAGTTCTCTCCGCCACCACGGATCTACCGCACCATCACCCCGACCTCCGCGGCTATGGAGACACCGACATCGACGCATCGACGTCGACTCTGTGGATCTGGGGCAGGTGTTTTTCTCGTGGGCACGATCGGGCGCAAATCGTTGATTGGTGGTTTTGTTTGTTGAGGTCCGATAGAGGTTTAGGGTTTAGGGTTTCACTTGGGAGGAAAAGATATGCAAGATATTAGTGATTCTTAAATTTGATAAACACGTCTCCTTAACCGTTCCTAATTTCTAGCCCACTACCATAAATAAATTCCCTTCCAAAAATTGGTATTAATTAAAATTACCAAAAAGTCCTTATTTTTATAAAGTTATCTATTAAAAAATAGTAAAATTTATTTAATCTCAACCGTTTAAAAATTAAATCAATGCCTCAGATTTGGTCTTGTGTACTCACCTAAGGTATGTGGACTCACTAGATATATATATATACTATGTGAATGTTGTGTACAATTATGACATCATCGTATACATATATTCACTTTGGATATTGAGATATTTGATGAAATATTGTAGAGAATAGAAAATCCAAGTTGATATACATGTACATCTATATATACATATGTGTATGAGTGTATTTGGTCGAGCACTTTATATGTACTATATATCTATATATGAATTGATTGCGGCAAATTCTTAAATTGGCAAACACACATGTGTATGTGTGATATAATGATAATAATCGTAAAATGATTTTGGCCATTTCTTTTGTTTGATTTTAATAGGATCAACAATAACAAGGTTAAAAGTTTAATTTAATTGTTTGTACTGAGACGTAATTCTATTCTTCAATGCATTTTACAGCACAAAGTTATGCATTATATATACCATGTGTTGCATCCTGAGGGCCACAAATTAGGATATTGGTTTAATTTGTTTGCGAAATGCATACTTTATTGTTATATGTTCCATTCTAACCCGTACGTGAGTAACGTGATACTTGATTATTTGTTCCCTGTTTGGAATATTGATTTTGCTCCCCACAATTAAAATCTTAAAGCAATTCAGTCTCATTATTTTGTTTTCAACTTTTCATTTGGAAAAGCTAAATGTTGAATGATGACATGCTAGTGAGTTCACCATCATTATTTGTTTGAATTTTGTGTCCTTTTTGGGGACATGAAGTTTCTCCTGACCAACCAACTTCCCTAATCTCAAGAAAACACATATACTATATATAATTCAAACAATAATAAAAACCAAAAATTAAAATAAAAAGAATATCACATTACCCTTGTTCACATAGAATCCATAATTATTGAACATTGACTAATGCGGACATACTTGATTTCTAAGTCAAAACTGACTAGGTTCCAAAAAGCAAGCCTGAAGTATGGAAAAATGTACGATTTGGGTTACAATATTGAATTAAGAGCGTGATATCTTACTCATAACCTAGAGATTTGGAGGGCTTACACAAATTTTAGTGTGGATCTAGTTTTAATATACCATTAATATTCAATTTTCTAGCTTTTGTGATCGAGTTCCAAAATCAATTATACAGTTTTATAATCAAGCTAGCAGTCATAATATTTCACTCATAATAAATAATATGGCTAGAACTTTCAATCTATATATCTTGTAACATACTTGGTTTCAAATAAGACCTACTCAATTTAGTTTTGAAGAGTTTCTTTCTGTAGTAGTAACAGTCACATGTATCGTGAATATATTCTACTTCTACTGGTGTAAAAGAAAGAAATGAAAAACCTTTCCATTTTCCCATCAAACATTAATTTTGTACTTTCAATTTGAATGTTGATTATACACACACATATAAATATAATTAATTGTATACATTGAACTAATTTAGGGGCGGTAATTTTGGAGCCCCAGGCAGCCGACTCTGCATTGACCTTAATTAAAGTTGCCACAACAATTATCTTACCTACAATACAATAAGAATACTTATAGTCTTTATGAGAGTTGGGGTGTCCCAACTCAAACTTTTCAATTGAATCATTTATGTTATATGATATTTTGTTTATTTATTTCAATAGTATTAATATACGCAACATGTAAATCAATAATGCCATTTTATATATTTAGCATGTAATATGATAATATTGAATAAGTGATAAAACACTATTGGAATAAAAAATCCACTTGGAAACTTCTTAACCCAATTACTAAATTATAAGAGCTTATTGTAAGTGTTGACTACAATTACAAACTAGAAACCCTGCATCTTTTCGTTTAAATAAAAAGTGGTATTTATAGGTTTCAGCAAGAGGAACCGCAAATCTACAATCACTGTATTGTACGTACATTCTGGTTTGCATGAATAATCTTAACTACAAATGTAGCAAAAACGTATTATTTGCTCGGTAATAACTGGAGTGAAAGGCCAAAGTCAAATGTAGCAAAAACGTATTATTTCGCCGATATGAAGTTTGTTGGTTTTTTATGTAAAAAATAAAAGAAGGAGTTCTCATCCCACATTGCTTGGTGAACAAAGGTGAGGAGTTCCTAAGGCTATTTAAGGAGTTTAAGTGACTTTGTTTCAATTGCACCAATCAATAACACTTTAACTTTTGTATTTTGACTCTAGTTATTTTTTTTTTATATTTTCTAGTATGGAGAGTTAGGAGAGATGTCCAATTAGTCAATGGTGGTTTGTAAGAGTGTGGGGTCTTTGGGTCGGGAAAGAGAATGTTAGTGTGATTGTAAAAATATTTCACATAGTGGAATTTTTTTTTCTAGACCGTGGTTTTTCTCGATTTTGGAGTTTTCCAAGTAAATCTGGATTGTTGTTATTTTTCATTTCTAGGTTATTTATGTTTGTCTCTAAGGGATGATGATGTGGGATCGATTTTCTCAAAAGGACTTAATTTCTTGGAGGCATTTGATGTTTCCTATGAGCAGAAAAAGAAAGCTGGATACAGAAATGTTTTCTTAGTTTCATGCGCAGAGAATTGAAAGGTGTAACTTTTCATCATATTAGTGGTCAAAAGCAAAAATGGTGCGCATAGAATCTCATGAGGAGATGTTGGATAAGAGACAATTATTACAAGTATTTGTATGGTTCTCGATTTTATAGTAGATTTAGCATGATTCTGTTATAAATGGATCCTTCAGATCAAGCGAGTCATGCAAAAGGCCAAAGGATACAAGACTTTTTAGTCAGTCATGGGTGAAGACAATGAATAAAGAAGTTATGTGGAAGACATGTATATAAAATGATATTATTATTATTATTATTATTATTACTACTACTACTACTACTCATACAGCCACCTTGCGTTGTGTTCCATGACATAGACATGACTAGAGCAACTATCTCAACTCGTCGTCGTATTATGATATTTTTCATGCAAGTGGAAAAACCTATGTTGATGGTGGAAAAACCTATCTCAACTAGCGCATCCGGTGCAAAACTTTGCTTTTTGAATGAATTTATAGTGTTAACTTATTTTTTGATAATTAATTGACATTATAAACTTCAACCCACCGATCCCACACAGTGGGATAAAGTACAGTTGATGATGATCATCATTCATATAGCCACCATCGGATAAGGGGGGAGCAAGTGAGGCTGATGTCCCCTAAAAAATTTCAGTTATTTTTCTTTTTAATTAAGTTAAGGGGATAAATATATGGGTGGCATTATTTGCACCCCCTTTTCTTATAAATACACTCTCTCAATATTTACAAAAATGTCATGACTTTGAAAGACTATAATACCCTTACTGTCATAAAAAATTTTGAAATACACCCAAATCATTAAATACACCTCGTCTTCTTCTTCCTCCACTTAAATGTACCGCATATATATATAACCCTAATTTTTCAACACTCATATTGTTACAAACATGGACCACAATGAATTAATTGACACCAATAATGTAAAATCTTATTAATATATTGCTTAAAATATTAATTTTTTCTTTTGTTCGAAATGGCATGATAGTGCCATATTTTTGTAAAATCTCGTGTATATCTATGGGTTGACGTTTTCTTATCAAAGTTTGAGTGCCGTTTTCCCTCGATTTCCCTCTAAAAGAATTTCGCTTTTAGCCGTTTAAAATTATAGAGTTAGTTTATGTGGATTTTATTTGAGACCACCTTTTTTTTCTCTTGCATGTCCCAGTTTTAAGTTATAACTTGTTTACCTTTTGATAAACTATTTTTGCTGATGATTATTCGTTTATCTTTCTGTTGGATCCTATGGGAATCTCGTTAATGAAAAACTAAAACAAGTACTTGAAGCCAAATGGGGTGTGGCCGTGTGGGTGTATATTTTTGGAAAGCAATTTTGGGTTAATTTGGCAGAAGGGTAAAATAGAAAATGTAGTGGGGGTGCATTGAGTAAATTGATGGGTTTTTAAAATGGGGTGGGGGTGTATTTATAAATGAGGTATATTTAGAGGAAAAAGGGGTGCAAATAGCGCCTCCGTAAATACATTTGCCCCAAAAATTTTGGAGAAAAATATAGAGTTTTGAAACGAGGGTTGGTGGCATACTGATCGCTATAACACTTTCAAATGAAACCAGTTCCTCGAGAAAATTGAATGGATAATAGTATTGTGTAGATTTCTTTTTCCTGTTTCTCCATTCACACTTAAACTAACGTGAACAAGAAAATGATGGGAAACACACACACAAAAAGATCAAAGTAAAATATACATATCATTTTATGGAGTGAAAAATACAATTTTTCCAAAGACAGACACACCTCTCGACAATATTCATCATGTACTTAAACGCAAAGATCTTTTTAATCGCCACCTTCCACCACAACACTATATGAGATCTTTTTGCAGGAGTATCAAATTGTGATAACACAAAATATAAAAACACTACACACAAACCGTTACCACACTTCTCATGCGCCCGATTCCTTGGTGATTGAAATGCCCACCACTCCAAAAACCATTGAAATATTAATTGCCAAAGGTTTTCTAATGTATTAGATAATCCATCTTCTTTAGTTACATATAACCTAACGAACTCAAAAAGACCTCCATTAAAGTTCGTTTTTGTGATGGAGAAGAACATAGCATAGACGAAGTATGTCGGTTTCGGGGTCTACAGCTTCTTGTTCCAACAACTGAGGTGGTAATTAATTGTTGTGGATTGGAAGTAGACAAAAACCTACTCGACTGACTTCTTAGCTTTTTCTTCTCACAATTCTGTCTTGACCCTAACATGCTTTGAACCTTTGTCTCATTCAAACCCGCCGGAGAACACAATTGCGAAACGGACCTTCAATATCATTACACAAAAAAATTACTTTTTATATACAGAACACTTGAAACTTTGGTGACATGATCTGCATGATCATGAGTTCTAGTCTAACTCCACAAATCTATCATAGTCCTAAACTCAAAGGTATAGATTCAGTATGACAATGTGGGAATTTTTTTCGTATAGATAGCTCCAAACTGGAAAGTTTTATGTGTTGTGTCACAACATTTAAGATTTGCAAAAACTTTATATAGATCATATACTTCATACATTTGCAAGTGTTTTTCTTTAAATAATGCGAGTTATGTGCTGATTTTTTTTTTTTTACGTAAACAAAATTCCTAGGACTACCTAAGCACATAGTGAAATTGGGGCCCCAAAAGTGCCACGGAGAAGATCGGAGTGCCTAGTTTGCCATTATCTTATCCCCACTCTGCAACTTTGAATGGAATACGTCTCGTAGTAACCCAGCAAAGCATTAATTTGAACTCCATTTCCTCACTGTATCCAAATCAAATCAAATGAAATAGTAGTAGAAGATACGATTACCACCGACCGCAAAGAAAAACACTAGAATGGAAAAAGCAAGCCAGGACCACATAAACGCTAGAAGTGTCTTTGGCCCTTCGCTCCTAAACTTTCGGTACACTAGTGTTTTGAGTCATGATGACCCCTTAGAAATATGACCAAGTTCTAAAGAAAGAGAGGATTTGCAAGAACAAGTGATATAAATCCAAAACATAGAAAGCCAAAAACGTAATAATGCATAGCAAAGAAAAAAAATTCTCAGCTTTGATAAGGTGCTTACCAAGTCGAGCAAGGCGATTCACCCACCTCGGGATTGATTTCCCAGTCAACCGAAGACACACATCATTGCAGAAATGGTTGCAATTCTTGGTAATGAGATTATAGGTATTTCCTGAGTACTCTTCTGCTAGTTTCTCCATGAATGTGCGGACCTCCTTCAGACCTAAATCCGATCTTCCAATCAATATTGATTTTCGAAACGTGAATCCAGGGCAATGCTTTGGTTCTACCTCAAATATCCCAGTTGTTGAATGTTCATGAGCACCAAATGCATACTCAACTCCATGAACTACCATAGGAAGAAAAGTAAAGTAAGAGATCCAAATCCCCCATATCCGTTGGATCTTCTACTCAACAAATAATTTAGATTCATGCTTGATGTCATTTCTTTTAAAAGATAAAATGAATTTTTTTGGCCGTTGGATCCAAATGAAAAGCAGAAAACCAAGAAAAAGTTTATTTTAGAACTACTCAAAAATTACCCAAAAATTGCTAGTTCTTTTTAAGGATAAAACTTCCATGAGAGCTTTGCATTTCATATCTAAGAAAGCTTCCGCCTATAAGTGTATTTAAAGTCAAATTCGTACACATCCTTGTTGGATTCAATGTCTGGTGTTTGTTGTGTAAGTCATTGACCGGATATACAAAGCCTACGCAAATGTTAGATATTTTCATAATTTATTTAAGTTGTGACACAAATGTTTCGTCGATTCGAAATATGTTTGTCGCTTCGAAATGGGGATCAAGTTTCACCTCGTCGAGGATTGGGGCAATGCCCCCAAAAGGAAATTATTTCTGGCACCATTTTGAAGAGGTATTTTGATGAAAAATATGACTTTCTGTCGAAGAGTTATGTTGATTCAAAGAGTCATGTCTCTTCGGAAGACTCATGAAAATGGCTATATATATCTAGTTTAGGTTGCACATTTGAAATACATTTTTTTATTTTTGAAATCAAGCATCAAACAGCTAAAATAACATTAGAGTGCAGTTTTGGTTTGATCAAAAAAAGTCACACTTTGAATCAATCAACTCCATTGTATCCTGAGAGATTTTCTACAAAACTCGGTGCGACTTCTGGAACGGGAGAAGCATCTCTTAAAAGATAACGTTTTTCGTACTTTGGAGTCACTTGATGTTCAGATCTTCCAGTCTATGTTCAACAGCAAATTCTTCAATCAGTTAGTACTCACTAATTTAGTGGCATTTTAGCAAACATAACAGACACCAAGTTTTAGAACTGCGCAGAAATTGTTCTTTAATATGAAAGAAACCTCCAAAGAGAGGGATATGCTGCTTGAATTGTGCAAGACTGACTTGTTGCTGAATTTACTAGCCAAGGAAACAAAGACTTGGGGTCAACCAAGACCAACCCCAAAAGAGAATGAAAACAAACAAGCATTTGAAAAACAAAATAAAATTCAGAAAGTACAAGCACACAGACGCACTATTAGAACATCACCAATCACCAACAAAAAAAAATTAAGCAAATCTTGAAAAACACATATACAGAAAGATCGAATCTTTTTGAATTTATTATGAATCCAAACCAACCTTGAACTCCAGAATGATAGATGCCGAGGCCGAGCCAGTAAGCATAGCCGTTGATAGGTGTGAGATCGTATACGTTGAGGTACACCGGAACTGTCCCCGTCTTCCTCTTCCGGCCCATCATTTTACACAGCATCTTTTATGTTGGATCTTTTTTCACAGAGTAGTTATACATACAGACACTCGGTAATTGAAAGCAAATGATTAAGGTGAAATATAAGGAAAAGGTGAAAACTCCTATTTGGGAATTGATGGCAATTGATTGAGTGGGGAAATTGATAATTTCAAAGGAAAAATTCCAATTTGCTTTCCCTGGAATGTGGATTCCTTGTGGAGTGTGGAACGTTATGATTATTAACAGAAAAATATATATATATATATATATATTATTATGATGAAGAGTACATGAATGCCGACATTCCACTTAATTTATACGGACGCGAATGATAAAACTAACTTCACTATAAAGAAATGATCCAGCACACGCAATCTACGAATCTAAATCTGGGCTAACATGGTAGTACCCAACTCCCACCACAAGCCCATAATAATATTCCAACTTAATATAAATATTCAATTACAAAATTTAGTCATCCAGGCTGTGTTTGGGAAACATTTAAAAGTCATGATAAGGGTTTTATCAGCCCATTTCCACATGTTTGGGAATCTGGTTATAGGCTCATGATATGAAAGTGAGTTGCTTGGGTCTTATTAGGTTATCAATTCATTTCCAGCCCAAATGAATGTCGTTATTGCCCTTTAAAACCCAACCCATTTGCACTTCTTCGATCGGTTAGTTTCAAATAAGGCTAGATAAAAAATCGGACGAGACTTTCAAAAATCATAAATAATTACATAGAAAATAAAACTATTTTTTTTAGTACAAATCTGGGAGAGGAATGACCGGTGAAAATCGAACCCCAAATCTGGTCTGGGCGTGAGAATATTTACTATTCTCCAATTGAACCAAATTACAAAATCCCAAGTTCTTAATTTATCAAATTTTAGTCACCAGTAATTATGCAAAACCTTTTTGAGAATCCACACAAAATCAAACAACCAGGGGATCGGTTTTTCCAATTTCCCATTAAGTGCAAGAATTCTAATTTTCGCCCAAACATTTCAGATATAGGGATCGGTTGTTGTAAATTTCGTTTGGGACCAAAACTGCAGAAGAAATAATAATTATAGGACCAAAATTTCAAGATTAAGTTTTGGGGACTGTTTACAACAAAATGAATCTTATGGGACTATTTTGCAACATATATAGGGATTAAAATTGCAATGCCGAAATTCCTATAGTACCAGTTTTGTTATTTACACCGCAGATAAGTGACTTGAATAAGTTGCCACGTTGTTCCTTTTCATGGCAGTTTTTCTTCTTTTTGGTTTTTCCTTTTTCTATTCTAGTTGGTTGTTTGTTCTCATTCAAAATGATATCTATCTCTTTTACATCACCATATATAGACAAGTGTTCATGGGCAGATTTCCTCTGGAAATCTGGAAATGAAAAGGTTAGAGAAAAAACACACCATAGGATTTTGATAGAAAGTTGATGCTTACAAGCTCATTAAGATACAATTAAACATAGTAATTAGTATTATACATCGCACTCATAAACTAACTCTTGAGCAAACTCCTAGCCATGTTTTCACACTGATGGTAATCTAAGAGACTCTTGAGCAAAAAAGGTAAAAAAAGAGAGCAAGACATGACATGATATGGAATATTTATTACTAGAAAATGTTGATAAAATGGTGTGAAAAGAAACACGCGGGACTGGAGGAAGCAGTAGGGATACGTATGTTGCTTCTTCACCCCAGAAATCAATTATATGAAAAAGGAACCTCGTCCAATTAGAAACAACTATTAGTTTTAGCAGAGGAAGAAGATTGGCATGTGGTCGTCCTTGAAGAGCATTAATGTAGGCGTTGGTATAGTTGGGGGTTACGCGTTTATTAGTTTCCTTGGTTTGATTGATGATTATGCATTTGTGACTTTGTTCCTCCAATTCTCCAGTTGTTGAAACAACGGAAGCAAACACGTAACCTTACGTTTCTAGTGAAATCCTTTGGACAGTTTCATAATTCACGACTCAATCTTAATCTGGACACTTAACTAATTAGGACATAATCATTTGGTTGAGTATTTGATACTGGTATTACTACTTTACTAGGTAGAGAAAAACCACAAACATCAATGAGATGTGTTCTTCATCCGCTTCGTGAATAACTAACTAAATAAGTGTAGATCACTTTCTTATACACTAACATGAAAAGAAAGTTCTAATTAAATCAAAAGGATTTTCTTATATTAGAAAAGAAAAACAGAACATAAAGGAAATAACTACTCTTTTTCTTGTCCACCCACCTCAATTACTACCTCAAAAATCAATTTCGCATATATGACCATTAACTATTAAGTTGTTTCAGATATGGGACATGGGCCTTCAAGCTTATCAAAAAACCAAAGTAATAAATACATCTCATATATATCCAGAATATAACTATTTGTAGTTAGTTGCAAAAGTAGGCCGCTAGAAGGCATTCATTTCTTATCGTATATGTATGTGTTGCGCGGACTTCAGACACACATGGTTTCCATTTCAACAAAAACAAATAAATGAAAGGGACATATTTGAAAATAAAAACAAAGGACATAAAAATGCAAAAAAGAAAGGGATAGATGGGACCTTCCACAAGTGAGCTGCAAGTATTTCGAATGATCAACAAGAAAGCTTGACCGTTTTATTCATATTTTCAATCACTGTAGTGCTCAGATGAAAAGTTTTGGAAACAAGACTAACATTTTGATTCTGATCATGCGGAGTTGACTATCTTTTCAGTTGATACAAATGGTCAATTGTTGTTGGATATGTATTTGAGAATCCTTATCCACCAATAAGGTCCCTCTTTCAAACATTGATTTATGCAGTTGAGAACGTCCTTGACTAGACTGTGAGAAGCCCATGCACGTATGAAATCAAATATCGATATGCCATCAAACAAAGAATGGCTGGTAGTAATTCCATTTTAATCGTCCATTTTATATTTGCATTCATATTTGAAGAGTGTATATATATATATATACATATATAGGGAATGATGAGTGTATATATGTGATGAAGAAACCATATACAAAGCCTCATAAAATGGGGAATCACCTATTCACTACAATTATCTATCCAATGGTTCATTTCATCTCCTTTCTGAAGGGCACGATCATGTCATTTCGAACAATAGAAAAAGTTGATATCATAAGTAGTATATTAATAAGATTTTTTATATTATTGGTGTCGATGAATTCATTGTGGTCCATATTTGCAATAATGTGGGTGCTTAAACATTATGGTTTACAAATTTCTTTTGCAGATTTTGTGGAGAAAAAAGAATGTAAATGTTGTAGGAAAGAAGAATATAAGATTAATACAAAATGGGAGTATATTTAGAAGTTAGAACTTATTTATGGACCTGTAGTAGTAAGAATATTATAGTCTTTTAAAGTCATAACACATTTGTAAATATTATGAGGAGGTATGTTTATAAGAAAAATGAGTGGAAATAGGATAACCCTAATAATAATATACTAATTGGTAGGGTTGCAAATGAACCAAGCCGCCGTGAGCTATTCGGAGCTCGATTCGATAAAAGCTCGTTTGAATTCGTTTAATGAGGCTCGTTAAAATAAACGAATCAAACTCAAACTTAGAGATAGTCGGTTCGTTAGCTCGTGAACAAGCTCGTTAGTAAGCTCGTGAATAGACTCGATAGTAAGCTCGTATAAATTAAATTAATAATTTGATTTTAATTTAAAATTTTCCTATTTTTATTTTAGATAATATAAAATTATTTCAATAAAATTAATTTTTGAGTAAAATTATAAGCTTTAATAAATATATTATGAATTTTTAAATAAATAAATTTATTTTTTTGTAATAAATTGAAGAATATTTTAATTTGTAATTAATATTTACTAAGCTCGTTTAGGCTCGACAAAGTTTGTGAGCCATCAACATGTTCGATAAATTCAGCTCGAGTTCGACTCGATAATAAGCGAGCCAAACTCAAACACTCAAAAGCTCGATTCGGTTCGGTTCGATTAAAGCCTACTAATTGGCTATTTAACTAATTAAATACACACATTTTTTTTATTTTTTTATTTTTTTTTTTTGGGTGTTACATAGCGAGTCTAGCATTGAATGATTGAAATTTGAAAGGGGGTTGAATTGTTGGACGAAAATGCAAATTTCTCCAAATATCTGTACCGGTTTGTATCTCGAGTCAGTCACAGAATTCAGTATTCTCTCTTGCGCCGCTCGCCGGCGAAAATACTTGCCCTGGAATTTTCCATTGGCTGGTCGACGGGTCCTGAATTTCAACTCCACTGTCATTATCAACACCGTAAGGGAAAACAATAAAAAATCTCGTCTTATCATCTGCTCATATTCAGATGTCCACTACCCTCAGAACTAGACTTCGCTCTCTTTCCGCAGCTCATCTGTTGCGAAGTATACGCTCTTTCTCCTCTATTGACGATGGGTTAGGTCGTTCCGATTACCCCCCGGAACCTATTCCAAATAGGCCATTGAGAAGGCAATCTTATCCTTATGGAAGCCCTCGAATCCCAAAGCCTAATCGTGGTCGCGAGATTGAAAACCAAAATTCATTTCGAGGCGAAACTGATGCTGATTTTCTGGAAAGGTTCAAGCTTGGGTTTGATAGCAAAGTGGAAAACCCTAAAATCGACTCTGCAGATAAAAGTATTCAGTCCGAGAAAGCAGAGAATATGGAGCCTCTATCGCCTCCAGAGGATGCGGATGAGATTTTTAAGAAAATGAAGGAGACAGGGTTGATCCCTAATGCGGTGGCTATGCTTGATGGTTTGTGTAAAGATGGGCTTGTGCAAGAGGCGATGAAGCTGTTTGGATTAATGCGTGAGAAAGGCACGATTCCAGAGGTGGTCGTATACACTGCAGTGGTGGAGGGCTTCTGCAAGGCACACAAGTTTGATGACGCAGTTAGAATTTTTAAGAAAATGCAGAGTAATGGGGTGATTCCGAATGTGTTCAGTTATCAGGTTTTGGTTCGAGGGCTGTTCAGTGGGAAGAGGTTAGAGGATGCGTATGGGTTTACCATTGAAATGTTGGAGGCTGGACATTCTCCTAATATAGCAACTTTTACGGGATTGGTTGATGGGTATTGCAGGGAGAAAGGTCTGGAAGAGGCTCAGAATGTGATCGGGGCAATGAGGCAAAAGGGATTTTTCTTTGAGGAAAAAGCAGTTAGGGATTATTTGGATAAGAAAGGACCTTTCTTGCCTTCGGTCTGGGAGGCAATCCTGGGGAAAAAGGCTTCAAAGAGGTCTCTGTTCTGAGTGTTTCTCTAATTTTCTTTTTAAATACCGTTTGTTTGTTTGTTTTCTTTGGGATAGATGATTTTCGACAAGCAACAATGTGTTCTTTGTAGCATTGTGTTTTTATCTCTCCTTATCAGCATGAACATCAACTCATATCAAATTCTATTGAATGTTCAGTACTAGTCATTTTTTAATTAAATGCTATCTTAACATGAGTATGCATTTGACTTTAGTTTTTCCTCGAATCAGACTCTGATCTTTGAAGTTTTAGTTTGGTGACAGGATTAGTTTCAATATGCTTTTCTATGTATTCCGACATGCAGATGCTTTTTCCTTCTATCTGGATTAGAAAATTTGCTGCGCAATTCTTTTGCAACAAGGTGAAGTTATATAGGTTGAAGTGGCGATCATTGCTGGTTTGTTTCACACAGTGTAGGTGCTTCATGAAACATGAATGTTTAGGCATCCTGTATTTTGGGGAGGTTACAAAAAAGATGATTGTCAGAGAAATTTCCTTACAAAACTTTTGAGATCTTTGTTTGGTTGTATTACGTGTATGCAGGGAGTACGAAATATAAGGAATCCCATCATGGATAGCTGGTAATCTTGAAAGACAGCAGAAAAAAATGTCGTCTTTCTTCACTTTTATTAGTTTAGTCTCTTGAATGGCCTTTGCGTTGTTTCTATTGGTGACATATGTTTTGCATCTGTTTATATGTTAGCCAACAGAAAAGCTTGTTTGAGCTTTTGAAACTTCAGAATAGCATGTCACTTTGATGTTTCCTACCAAGAACTTTATTAATTATACCTGTCTATGGCGCTCAGTGCGGTTATTGAACATCTTCATTGATAGTATGTTAAGTTTGTGAAAAACGAAACTCTCTATATTTAACTGAAGAAATTGGACTTCAGTCTTGACTACTCTCCTTTACAAATGGAGCTTACTGGAATAGTTCTGTTTTTATTCTTGTGCAAACTTCATCAGTTAATGTACATGGGGACGACAATGGGGCAGCTTCATGGACACCACCCTTTATGCTATTTGCAGCACAATATACACCACGGTCAGGATGCTAATAAGTAATAACCAAGATAGATGCAGTGTATTAGCGGCACTGAGTAAAGCATAAACTATAGTTTAAGCTATCAAAAACATGTTTCCAATAAAATATAACCTAGCTGCTTGTCCACTTCCTTCTCCGAGTGGGACGTTGATCTTTGATATCTGAATCCATAGTAGCTATACCCTGTAGGAGAAGGATGTCTGTTGCCCAGTCCATTGATTTATTTGCAACTGCATTCTTCAGAATTGGCAAAGGAAGCTTAAACCTCTCTATTCGTCTCTTCAGCTTTTCAGGATCCTCTTCAGTGGTGTTGTCCACTAGACCTTCAACTTCCATTTTAATCTCCGAATTTTGGCTATTAGTAGGGAAAAATCCGCTGACAGATTTCTTCTTTACTCCCTCAGACACATAATTCTCCATTTTCTCCCTTGGAGAACACAAGGATTTGACCAAGTTTATATCCAACTTGTGATGGTTTGTCTGATGCCCCTGACAGAACCTCACTCTCTTTTGATTTTTTTGACCAACATGGCTTGGGGAATGGTTTCTTTCTTTTCTGGAAGAATGCCGCTGTCCTATCTCATTACAGTCGGTTAATTTAGCCTGAGAAAGAGAATTATTATTATGGAAAGATTATGTAATGACAGTAGCTAGGGAGAGAATAAAGGTTAAAACTGTGTTCTCTTCTACTGCTTGAAATGATGTGTAGTGAACAGATAAATAAATTCTTATAAATGAGCAACAGAATATCAAATACATTAGAAAGGATGTTTCTCTGATGTGTGATTAAGAGTTTCAACCAACTGTTAAAGCAACACATTCCTTCCGAGAGAGAGTGTGGATGTTTACCATTTCTTTCCCGTAACTACTCTGGTAGTTGTGCTTGGTTTTCATGTAAGTTTTGCTATGAGTGTTGATTGCCACAATTTGTTCGTCTCTCTTAGTGCATTTACTGTTATTATATTCAGAGGAGTCGGTCTTCCTTTCCCTTGATGGTTTTGTCCAATACATGTCTTCAGCTGCTGAATAGCTATCCATGGGAAAAGGCAACATCTTGTCTCCATTTATCATCCTACAGTTTATGTGTTGTGTATTTCCAATATCTGAAAGAGGTTTGGCACCTTGAGCATCCATCCGGACACCATCTTCGTCAGTATGCTCTCTTCTGAGCTCATTCTCATAGACAGAGTCGCACGTGACTATCTGTTCAACAAATTATATCGATTCAGCATAAGATATCAGAACACCGAAAAAGATCTGGTTTTGAAACAGCAGAAAACTTAGTACCTCAATGATGACATCCTTTGAATCTACGAAAGTAAGACATTCATCAATTCCCCTGTCCAATTTTACTTCATTTGTCGGCCCTTCCTGAAGTACACAAAAATAACTTACAAAAATAAGATGAAGATTTGAGAAACAATTGCAATGAAAAGTCGGAAAACAAAGAGACGTGTAATTCGTATGATTGTTACTTTGCGTGATTGTCTGCTTTTATATGCGGTTATTGTACAACTTCCCACTTGGACTTGTGCTTGCTAGAAAAACGAAAAGAGGAAAAAACCAAAATTATTATATACTTCTTTCCAAATGTCTTGATACAGAGGATAATACTTGCCATCAGTTTGCAGTAATCCTTCCATTTTTTCTCATCCAACCCGTAGTTAAAGAAGTCTGACATGTCCACACCAGGGTTTCTCCACAACTTCTCTCCAAAATTGTCAATGTTTATATCGAAGATTGTCCTGATAATAAATAGTTTAAGGGAAGGGTAGAAATGAAGAATAAAAGAGATCAAAAAATCGGAAATACATTGCTGACGGATAATTATATTAAGGCACACGCAGAACTGGAGGATTAAGACATTTGTTGCTATGTTTAGCTTGAAAATTTACTGCTTTGATTACACACTATATTTTTCTGGCAAATAAGAAAGGCATGTAAAAATTACTTGTTTGAAGGAAGCATAAATCTTAATTTGGGGACTAAACCACGTTCAAAACATCTTCTAATTTCTGTTGGCGCTGCATTGTTTGTAGCAGGCACGCATTTATTTTCACCAATAATAGGAGAAGGAGATCGTCTAGGTATGCTGCCAGCAATGAGGAAATTACACTGCCAAAAAACGAGAGGAACTGTATTACTTTTTTCTCAGAAACAAGATTGAAGTTTTGAGTTGTTCTTGTCTCATTTGTGATGGTCCTGATGCATACGCAATAATAGATCAAAAGATGAACCCCCAAAAAAAAAAAAAAAAAAAAAGACTATACAAAACAAAAGGAGAGAAAATAGTAAGTATGGAGGTTTATTGATAAGTTAAACAAGTAATTATCATTGGCCTCGTATATGACTTGCTAGAATACCTGCGTTTCATCACTTGAAAGTACCTCATCTTTCCACAGCTTATCCCATGTCCAGTTCAAACCAACAATTTAACAGGAGTACGGATGCATGAAACACACTAGCTATATATAAGCAGATTTAACTATGCAAAAATAAAAATATATATATGAAATGCAAAATGAGAACAAACCTTCAACCCGGAAGATATATGACCAGAATTGAGCTTCCCATTGTTTGTTGAAACACTTGTGGCCACTGCATCATTCTGATCATTCAAAATTATCCTTAAACGATCTCCGGCCTCATGATCACATGCCTTGTCCTCTTCAACCTTATTATTCAAAGCTGCTACGTCAATGCCATCAACGCCACGTCCAAGCAGCGTATCAAAGAATGTGTCGGCAACCAACAGAGGAATGACTGCATCTTCTTTATCCTCCAACTCAGAATCCTCTATAGAATCTTCATTCTTTAGTTTGGACTTTGAAATTATTTTCGTTTCCACATTAGTACAAGATAATGGCAATTGGGGACCATATTCATCCACTGTTCCTTTAACTCTTTGAATATCATATGCAGGGTTAAGTTGGTGATGGTGCAGGGAGAAGGGGTTTTGGTGAACAAAGGTGTGTGCCGAATCAGTAGTGTAAATGGGAGAGGTCCAATTCTCAAGAATTTCTGCACACAGCTCACCAAAGTCGTCTTCTTTTTCTTCCATTCAGCTAATCTAAGTCGTCTATTTTTTTTTCTTAACTTCTAACAACACCTGAGGCAGTTTCTTTCAAAATTTCTCTCTTCTTTTTCTTTTTCCCCTTGTAGGAAGAGAGAAAGAAAGTATCAATGGAACCAATTTGCAGGCCTAAGTGGTAGTACAAATGGAAGGACATTCACGCACATTTTGCTTTATCAGGACATAAAAATTGAAAAAAAGAAAAGTGAAACAAATGTACCAGAAAATTCCTTGAGCATAACAAATGTTCTTTTTCTCAAAGCTTCTGTATCTATTATTTTACTTTTCTGGCTGTTGGTTAAAATTGGGCGAATTGAAGTGCAGTATTATAGTCCAAAAATGTAAACACACCAAAAGAACTAAAGGTTCTAGTTATGATGAGTATGAAAATCACACAATAATCAACATGCCAAGTAATTCGCAAAGACGGAAAACAAATTAACCGGAAAAAAAAAGGAAAAAACAAGAAATTGTTACTCTTGGATTACCATTCTTTCTAAGCATGAGAAAGATGCATGTGCACCTTATGTAATGCACCGTATTGTAATATTATCAACATGTATAGGTTTTCGCATGTACCAGCAGCAGCAACACCACCTCAAAAACAACTTTCGAGGTATTGTAGCTTATAACAAGAAATTAAGTTCAACATCCCATAGTAATTTTATCATCAAGATCAAGTCTCCACTTTTATGCAAAATGTTTTACTAGTTCACATAAAATCCATTAGTGTTCTGTGTTTGTTTTTACTTTTTCTTTTTTCTTTCTTTTTTCATTTTTGAAGTGAGGTTGGGGGTGGGCGAGGTCGTCTATTCAGAGTGTGCAAAGAATAATGATTTGCTTTCACTAAGTTAATGAATTTGGCGAGTATACATGATGGATGCTGCAGACTATGTGCTCTCCAGAATATTTGAAAAAAAAAAAAAAAAAAAAAAACGGGAGGAGAATGCCATAACAAGAGGATGAAACTCAAAACTCTGAAATTTCTCTATCTGCATTTGTATATATTTCAAAACAGTATAGATAAAGTGACCACTGAAGCTCTATCTCTATCTACTCAATGGTTCTAGCTGAATCTCCATTCTTTCCGAAGAATGTGATACTTTGTCTGTCATCTGCCTACTTGGGTTCAACAGGTCAGCATCCTCCTCTTCACCATTACCCAACACCCAATTACTTCTGCCGGATATTCTGCTTCGCTTGCTATTAATCTCACGGTACTCCAAATATATCACAGTTAAAGCACCTATCAAGAACCATACTATCAAAGCCCAGCTTAGCCCATGAACGTTTTCATCACCATACCTCTCTCCCAAATGTTTCATCCCACTGATAAGAGCAGCAATTCCAACAACTATAGCACATCTCCCAATTATAATGTGACTATATTCCCATATGACTCTCTTTGAACAAGCCTCCTCTCCAGGACCAGGCTTCTTCGGTCTCAAGTAAGCATTCACCGGTTGTGCTACTGCCAGCAATATTGCCACCATTCCAAACTTAACATGCAACGAGTCGAGATTTAGACCCCGCAGTTCAGCAACAGCAAACAGAAAACCAAGGAAAACAATAGCTAATCCTGAGTATTGCAGGTTAACATGAATCCGATACCAACTGTCATCCTTAACATGCTTCAAGTATCTAGCTGCCAAAATTCCGCCAGGGAGCAAAATACCCCAAGCAAGAAACATCATAAACCCATGTACAGCTAAAACAGGTCGTAAGTCCTCCTCCGCTTCTGCAGAACCACGCATTAGCAGCACACTCATTGGCCTCTTGCTTGTTACAAAATGCATGTTTCTTACACTCAAATGGTCATCAGACCATTGAGCACCCATAGCCCAGATAACTTTCAAAGGTGTTGACGGATCAATAATGTTGTTGCATTCTGGCCTCGCGTTCCGATCACAAGATGGATTTAGGGGACGGGTGAACTCCAATGTGATGATGCCATTTTCAGATTTGCATCTTACATATGTCAAATTCTCTTTTGTTGGGTGCACATCCAGAGCATCCCTTCCATCAATCCAATAGGTGTTCACCCTTCCTATACCGCTGTCATCAACCCAACCCACATAAATGTAGCTGTTTACCATCCCACGACCAAAACCAATTGCCAGATAACCACTTTTTTTCTCACCCCTAGCTGCAATAGATATTGAGTTCTCCGACAGCGTCCAGAAAAACATAACTTGCTGATCATCCAATGAAACACTGTTATTATACATATCCGGCAAACCTCCGTCTACCACTTGAACTTTCCAGCCCATCTTAGGTACATAAAGAGACTGATAGTATACAAGATCTGGTGTATTTCTATCAGGTGCCCACACCAATTCTGCAGGATCGGCTTGAACACCTTCCGCTTCTGGGCCCCCAAAATATATGGTCTCTGACATGTTCCTCAAAGTTGCATTCCCCCCTATAGGATCAGATGTGACATATAATGCCACATCATGTCCAGCCTGTATAGAGAACTTCACTGGCACACCCCTCTCTACTCTCAGAAGGGGAGCTTCCTTCTTGTTAATATAAAGAACTTTAGAAGGATTTGGGGGATTTGGGTAATGCAATGCTGGAGCAGTTGATATAACAAGTGGCTCCTTTTTATCCGCAATGACAAGATCTTGGTCCTCTTTATCTTTAGCATCCAGTGGCCCTAAACAATCATTTACTTGCTCGGAAATGTTAAGCCTCAAGTGACCATAACTTCCACCATGATTTTGAGGAAGATAAAAAGGGCGTAAACTATCAGGAGGTTTAACGAGCCCTGTCGCCCATATGACAATCATGTTTGCCATCGGATCAACTTCCAAATCATAATTGCTATCGTTAGACCGCAATGGTCTCCTATACCTAATGAATGATACTCCATCCTTCCTGTGCCCATATACCAGCTTCGTATTATTCACCAGCCCAATTGGATCAGTACCTTTATACATACTATCCGGACAAACCCCCTGAACAGTCCCATCCTCATTGATCATACACTCACTATATTTTGTTATATAATAATCGCGAGCAAATGGCATTCCATCCTCCTCAAACCCTGTGACGGCCACATCACCACCTACCATCAAAGAACTGGAAGCATTGGGGTTCGCCCACCCGAAAGCCATATAATCCTGAATTCCTATTGCAGCCTCCAAACCAATATCAATCATATTTTCCCCCTCCTTAAAACTCCACCTAATCCGATAATTATCAGACAGCACTTTACAATTTTCAAACATGGTGGGTTGCTCGGTATTTGAGGAACTCACTCCTCCATTTACAGAGTAATTACTCAACAAAATGTGGCCAAAATTAGAAGCTGTAGGAATATCCCAAATTGAAAGAACTTTAATTTGATCCCAGGTTACATTTTTCAGCAAATGAACAATAAAGCTGTCATTTTTATAAGTCTGATTGAGGTTAGAATCAGAAATGAGGAACCCGTTAGTGAGATTTTGGAAATCATCACCAACGGCGCCCCACCAGTGGACGTCGTCGCCGGAGAGCATATCAAAATTGGAGACCCGAAAAGAACAGTCATCAATGACGGAGAACAGACCACGCAGCTGGTGCTGTACCATGGTGAAGTGTGAGGTAAAGTTGAGAAGAGAGGTATTGGTCCGAGGGCAACCCAAACCCGGATCGGAATAGGAGAAATGAATCAAAAACATAAAAAGCCCCAAACGAAAAAGTCTGGCTGGGGCCATGGCGAGAGATCGGGGGATGACGGATCTGGTTATTTTACGGAGGGATCCAATGGGCAAATGTATATATGATTGATTGGATATATCTAAGTAGGCGTATGTGTTTTGAAAGGGCTAAAAGACATATACAGATAGATATCTTTGTGCATAAGAGTATAAGTAGAGAGGGAGAGGGAGATCGTGGGAAGAAGGAGAAAGACGAACCTGGAATGACAGAGAGACGAGGTGCAACTTTGCCTTGGGTTGACGAAGCAGCAGCAGCTAGAGGTTTTTGAGATTAGCAGTTCTAACTTGTTCCGGGTTCGTTCCCCGGCAAAAAAAAAAAAAAAAAAAAAAAACTTGTTTTGTTTGAGTTGCAGACTTGGTTTTATGCAATTTTTATTTTTTAGACTTGCATTTGGGTAAACTAATTTTTTTAAATATATATACACACACAAATATCATTTAAATTTTAAATTGAGTAACTTTAATTTTTTAGTAACAGAATATTTCACATTAAACTTAAAATTCAAGAAAACGTAATTATTTATTCCAGTTGTGATTTGAACGAATAGTTGTAGTAACTAACAAGAATTGGACGGCCCAATCAATACTGGTAAACAAGGATTTACTTACAGTTTGCTTGTTTATACGACAATCTAATTAGTCAAGCAATTTTGTCAGGGAAGAAAAAAGAAAAAGTAGTCAAGCAATTAGAGAATTTGACAAAATGAACTTTAAAAAATAGGTTCTTTTATTGGGCTTGAGTTAATGGGCCAGAATTCAGAGACTAAAGTAGCCCAATTAAGTTGGACTAGTATGTTGAAATCTTAGAACGCAAGGATCGGGCTGAACTTGCATTAGCATTTGTGAAGCCCAAATCGCCAAATGATAGGATACAACTGTGACGTTTATGACATCACCCCATTCAACATACACAACAGATCCGACACAGTTTCACGCTCTCCTGATCGGAAAATGGAACCCGACGCTAGCATCGAAACTAGCAGCATGATTCGAGTGGCGGTCCTCCCGATCGCCTCCATCCCCCCGCTTCTTTTCCAGGACTACGCTGCCATGCTCCTCCGCCACCACACCGTCTCCCTCAACTCCATCAGCTCCTTCTACACTGAACACCAGAAATCCCCATTTGCAAACCAGCCGTGGGATTCCGGCAGCCTCCGCTTCAAGTTCATGCTGGGTGGCTCGCCACCTTCTCCTTGGGAGGATTTCCAGTCCAACCGCAAGATCCTCGCCGTCATCGGCCTCTGCCACTGCCCTTCCTCGCCCGATCTCCTATCCGTCGCCAATCAATTCACTGCAGCTTGTAAGAGTTATTCTTCCTCACTCGTTCAGCGATGCTTCGCCTTCTGCCCAGGGGATTCGCAGGTTAGTATTATTTACTTCTATCGGCGATAGCTGATAAGTATTGTAGCTGGGGATAATATCCCTATCACACTGTGATTCAGATTTCCATACTGGATTGTTCAGTTTAAGGAGTAAGGTGGGTTTTTATTTACGGCAATGGACACCCAAAATTTGAGATTTCTCCCACTCACTTCGTACTGATAGTTTTCAATATGTTCGAATATAATGCTGTTGGTCTTGTCCATAAGAGTGAGCTCATGATCACTAACTGATGCTTTTCACCCAGGTAGAGTGTGTTCTTTTGGAATTCAATATAACGAGGCCCCATCGCGGCTAGCTGATCGGTCTTGTCATCATCATTCTATTTTTCTTTGTTATTTTATTTTGGCCTTCGGCCTTTTCCTTAAAAAAAATATAATTGAATGTACTACAAGCACTAAGTCTTTACTAGGATACGAACTCCTTTGCCTGTAGTTGAAATTCCTTTCCTGATTTTCTTACTGTGATATTGAATTATAGGCTGCTTCAAAATAATGATCGGAAAAAAGTGACAACATTTTTATTAAAAACTTCTCTATTTTACGGTCGCCATTCAATTAAAATAAAAGAATCTCCGACCTTTTTACCTTTTTGCATCTCTAAATCTTTCATTTATATGCTATGACATGGTAAAATTGGTTTATTTGGATTCTGTTGCAGCTAGAAGAGGAGAGTTGTAAGGGGAGTAACATAGTACTCTTTCCCCCTGCTGATCGGCAAACTCAGGAATTCCATTTGCAAACAATGGTGCAAGATATTGCTGCCTCATTGTTGATGGAATTTGAGAAATGGGTTCTCCAAGCAGAATCTGGTGGGACTATCTTGAAGACGCCTCTGGATTCTCAAGCCAGCCTGAGCTCAGAGGAGGTTTAGATTTTAGGTGTCCAATGATTTTATTGATTTCTTTTACCATTTATCCATATTGATGCTGTTTTTCCCTATCATTGACACAATTTACAGGTGATTAAAGCAAAAAAGCGAAGACTTGGTCGCGCACAGAAAACCATTGGAGATTACTGCTTGTTAGCTGGATCACCTGTTGATGCCAATGCTCATTATTCTACTGCACTCGAACTTACCAGATTGACTGCAGATTTTTTCTGGCATGCTGGGGCGATGGAAGGCAGTGTTTGTGCATTGCTGGTAAGCATGAAGCAAATACATGCTATATTTATTGTGAGGGACCTTGAAAGTCGTTATTTTGTTAATATTTTCTCTCGTCGATTTCTGTTCTTTTTTTTTTTTTGTTTTTTGTGAGTGTTTATAACTCTTAGGGTTGATCTGAGTGTGTTTGACCCCATTAGCACTTATTACTATGGTTTACCTATTCCGCTGCCACTCTTCATTTTAGGGTAATGGATTTTAGCTACCCAAAAACCTTCTGTTACCTTCTCTGATGCTGGTTTACAACTAAGTATTTGTTTGGTACGTTCATAAGGCTATCCTAGGATTTCAACTGCAATTGAGGTGATAGTATTACAAATGGGGTTTGTTATTTCAATAATTTCCTTTATTATTTTTACTATTTTTTCAATGCAGATTCTATATGACGCAATGTAGTCGTTTGGCCTTTTCAATTTGTATTTACAATATGTTGTAATGGACAAAACAAAATAACATTGTAGCTTCAGCTGTCATATATAGCTTATTCTTCTCATACTGTTGACTCCATATCGTATCATTTATTGATGTTCGTCATGGAAACATGAATCGAGGCACAAATTAGTTGTCAATTCCTCAATTAAGTATATATAAATCTTCAACTTTCCAAACTCCATTGACCTGGAATGGGCTGAAGGGATACTGCCCATTTGGGTTATGTGAAAAATATGGTTCTTAATAATTTGTTCACGAGCCTTTTGACATTGTGAACATCTGCTTATCGTGAATCTTTTCTTATCGTTCGCGTTGTCTTCTTTTCCCACAGAAACATGATTTTTTCTCCCTAACTTTGCACTATTAGATAGATCGTATGGGCCAGAAGGATCCAGTTTTAGAGGATGAGGTTAAGTATCGGTACAACAGTGTCATTCTGCACTACAGAAAATCATTTATACAAGATAATGCTCAAAGGTATACATATTTATGCTCCAATAGTGCGATTCTTGTTACATGTTTAATGTTGATTTTTCACTAGTAATACTAGGTCTAATCTATATCTATTCTATATATATATATATATATATATATATATATACTATCTTAAAAGTGTGAATGTTTCTTGCAATTTTTGATTGGACAAAAATATCCTTTAGACATAGTAAAATTTTAGGACAACTAAGTAATTTGATATTTATTTAGCTTCTATTTGTTCAATTATAAGAAAATGTTGTTAGGAAAAACCGAATGGTGTATACCGAATGGTCAGAGAAACAATCGAAAGGAGTAGCGAGAAAAGTCGAGGCAAGAGTTGGACTCTTTGTCTTTAAGACGAAAATTACCCCGCTCACGGTGTTAACGAAACCGGCAATCGCCTCCCAAGATACAACGACTTACGTCTTGTGATAGCAACACTACGAGATCACAAGACACTTCGAACTTTTTAGTGTTTTGAACTCTCAAGACTTTAATGCGAATGCTCTATGAATTTTCGAAATTCGATGTATTGAATGATTAAGGGACTGGTTTATATAGAGCTCCCCGTGTCTCTTTGGGATCGGGTGCAACCCAGGGTTAACAACAAACTTTAAGGCTCCTCAAAGCTCCCCGCGACGATGCGTGCGTGCGAAGTGCGCCTCTAAAGCGCCCAATGCGACTATGTGCGACGTGCGCGGCCCGGGCCCGGCTCGGCTCTGACGGTGCTGCTCACTGCGTCCTCGGTGCTTTTTTCGAGCTAGCCAAAGGCTAGTCAAAATTGAGTTGGTCTACTAGGGTGCACCATAAGGAGTT
Organism: Rehmannia glutinosa; assembly: GCA_016081115.2. Taxonomy (NCBI): domain Eukaryota; kingdom Viridiplantae; phylum Streptophyta; class Magnoliopsida; order Lamiales; family Orobanchaceae; genus Rehmannia; species Rehmannia glutinosa. The sequence goes on along the minus strand of JABTTQ020003342.1, from coordinate 596,512 downwards.
TCACTTGATTACTCCTTATTAGTGGTGAAGCTCTTTATTAACTAGTCAAACATTTACTATGTTTTCTATGTGGGATATGGCTTTCCATATTCCCACCCTTTTATATTCCATATATAAAAACATTTTAAGTGGCCAACTTTATGCATTTATTTCTCATTCACCCGACATTGGTTTTGAGAAATTCAAAATGCTAAACCCATCTACCCGCGGCGTAGATGACGTTTATCTCATTTATTTCATACATCGAATAAATGAACCCACTTAAATAATTGGTCAAAATCGGGTCAAAACCCAATTTATCAAACCAATTCCAACAAATGTGACCTTTTATATTATACATTTTAAAAGTATTTATTCTTTTAGCTATAACTCTTAAAATATTTTGAATTTTCGGATAATATTAGCTTCATATTAAACTAGATTTCGAGAGCTTTCTAACCATATGACATAAGCATATATAAGAACTTTACATGAGAAAATTTTAACATTATAAAGTTCAACACTATGTAAAAATTAAGAATTTATGTTTTTATAGTTTTGTTATTCATTTACTCTTTTTTGTTTAATTATATGAAAGATGTTCATTATAGCCAAAAACAATTCAAGATCTCGAAAATATATATTTTTAATCATAACACTAATAATATTTTAAATTTCTTATAAAATCAATTTCAAATTTAAACTAGGTTTCAAAATCTTCAACTATATGTTATAAACATATACACAAGTCGTTATAAAAGAAAATGTTAACTATTTAACTTTTAGTATGATGCAAAAGTGTATATTTCTTATATTCTTTTAAATTTTCTCAATAATTAAATATGTCTATTATAATTTATAAGAAAAAGATCAAATTACATTACATGATAAGAAAAATAAAATAAAAAATATTTTAGGTGGTTTTGATGCTAAATAAAAAGTAGAGAAAATACATAATTCCTTTATGGTCGAAAAATTCTCCCTCAATTAGTAATATGCAATTTAAAAACTAATCTATTAATGGTTGTAAAGAAATAATATTGAAAACAAGAGAGTTTCATATTTTATTTTTTTTTGCAATTTGATATATATTTTATTTTAATTAGCCATATCAAGAAAATAAAAGGAATAAGATTAACATGAACCTTTTAAATTTTAACTATATGTGGTAATATGACTTTTACTTAATTTTCTATATATAACCTTATAAGTTTTAGTTTCTAATTTAATATTTTTGATATATTATGATTTCAATCTTTTGATTATTTTATATCCTATAAATTTTAAGAACAAGTGCAAAAAAGTGTTAAAAGTTGTATATATAAATTTATCAAAAAAACATAGAAGACAAACTTAATAAAAAAAATCCATATGTATTAAATTGACATTTATGATAAAACTTGAATGTCATTTGAAAATTACACCTTTAAAAATTATAAGTTTAAAATATCAATATGATACATATTTATAATAAAACGTGTACCAAAGTAATTAAATTTTAATAAAATGGTGTGAAAGAGTGGAACATGAACTAAAATTGGATTAGTCTAAAAGATCATATCCGTTATGCAAAAGAAAAAATAAATAAACATATTTAATATGTAACATTTTGACTACTGAGAAAGTAATTATATATTTCAAATTATATATTAGGTCAAATACTAACATAATATTCATAAAAACTAAGTAAATTATATAATTACAACAAATAAGAGCGAATACTAAGAATAAAAAATATTGAAAAATAAATGGTTATACTTGATATTAATGAGTTGAGATTGATCTAAATAATTTTGGGGGCTAATCTTACATATATAGATAGTTTAGGATTAAACCAAATGAAACATATTATAAAGATTTGAAAGAATAAACGTAAATAACTAAAGAAACAAATATGTGGGTCATAGCTGGGAATTCTAAAGAAAAATTAAATGGCTTTGATCATATAATATGTATAATTTGATATTTTCAATAAAATCTCAATTCATTTTTAAAGCACACCTTTATGACTTATAAATATTCAAGCATACGACAATTATTATAAAATTGGATACTAATTATTCTACCTTTTACAAAATCAAATATTATGAAAAACTTGAAAACAAGAATCGAAATGGAAAGTCACTTGTGTGTATATGAAATTGTAAACAAATAAATAAATAAACTACACTTATTTAATATGAAATAGTTTGATATTTATGTCAAAGATTAATATTTCTTGAATTACATGTTAATTTAGGTACCAATACAGTAATCAAAATATTCAAAATAATATTTATGTATCAAATTTATTGTGTTAAACTATATATATAATAAATTGGAGTGAAGTGACCATGTTTAGTGCCAAATAATATGAATTATTCCGGTCATAAGGCGGAAGAGAATAGTTAAAGGGGATTTTAACACTTGATATCTAAATTTTTGGCATCTATATTTTCTTATTTGATCACAAATTCAATCAAAGTTTTAAATAAATATTAAAGTACTATATACCATTTTATCAATAAAAGGCACTAAAAAATGTATTGAAAATTTATATTTTACAACAAATAATATGATTTTGTAAACGAGATTAAATGAGATCAATTTTAAATTTACTGATCTCTTCAAACAAAAATAGATTAGTTTCAAATACTAAAAATAATTGCAATTTTCATAATTATATGGCTCACAAAATATACAACTATGTAAATTTTAATATAACCAAAATAGCCAAATTCAAATTGGTTTGAGTACAAACTCTAATAGTATAGCGTATCTTTCTAAAACTTTATGAAATTTAAAACACTATATTAGTTTTTAGTTTATTATGTATAACTCTTAAAAACATAAGTGAATGCAAAAAGAAATTCAAACATAAAAGTTAATTAGTATTATATTTAATTATTGAAGATTGACACGTGGAAATTGTTAACTTATGTTTTCTTCCATAAGACTGTCTTTGATTTTATTATTATTAAATAAAGATATTTTTTTGTGCTATTAAATAGAGTTTCAAAATTTAGATTTCGACTTATCACTTTTTCATAGTTTTATTTAATGACCTGACTCTCGATGAAAATAATGGACAATTTGTTTTATATATTACGTTAATTTTTATTATTTTTATGACACTGGAAATAGGAGAACTACAAACTTTAAGTTTAAGTATTAAAAATAAAATATTGACTTTGTTACTAGAATTAAAATAATATATAATTTTTTTACATATATATTATATTGTAATTTTTTTTTACATTTCTTTAATCGAAGAACTGAGATAGAATAAAAGAAGTAAGCACATGAAGTATAGGAATTTGATGAACCTTTATTTTATTTTATTTTAATTGAATAACAATAAGAAATAAAATGATGATATTATGATGGATTTTGGTATAATATTTAATGAATTATTTTTTTTATTAATGCGATAACTTGCATGTGATTTACTTATCATTAGCTTATGATTTATAAGCTAAATTATTTGTCTAATTATGTAAAATGCATTCAATGCTAAAAGAATTTGAAAATCATGTAAGAGAAAAGACTTTTCTAGCCATAACAATGAAATAAAAGACTGATGAATGTGATTGTAAGCTAATATAAAACTTATTTCATTGTTATACTAAATGTAAAATTTTTGTGGGATTGAGTTCTTCAAAATGATTATTAACAATTCATATCGATCTATAAATAAATTGAAGCAAAATATATATTAAATACTTTGTTATATTTAAATTTAGGGATAATTACAAAAAGTAGCCCCGAGGTTTGACCTAATTACAAAAAAACCCAGCTAACTTTAAAACTTACAAAACGTACCCTGAGGTTTGATTTAGTGTTAAAATTAAGGGGTAATCTGCAATGATTTTATAAATATGAAAGGGGATTTTGAAATATATTTCAAACCTCGGGTACTTTTTGTAAGTTTTAAAATTAGCTGGGTTTTTTTGTAATTAGCTCAAACCTCAGGGTACTTTTTGTAATTATCCCTTAAATTTATGAATATTTATTTCACTTTTTAATATTTTAATATTAATCAATAAAATTATTAAATAATAAAATTATTTTAGTAAAGTCATGTGGATCACGTGCGATGCACGTGTTTCTTACTAGTGCTATAAAACTCGTGTATAATCACACCCTTCACAAGAATCACAACCCTTCCACAAGCTTTGAGATTTTAAATAATCCAACTATTGCCCCATCTGTGTATCATCAAATTAAGTTGGTCTACTAATTGGATGTTGGTGTGATGAACTGTGAGTAGCATTTGATCATTACAAGCCAGTAAAATAACTAGAAGGTGTCTCTGGTTTCATATCGGTTATTATAAAAATTGATCTTGCGACCTAATTAGTAGCACAAGCTTACCCCAAATTGTAAGATAGATTGGCTTTCCATGAAAGATTCATTTCTTCTTTATGATGTTAGCTGATTCATGAGTTATTTTTTGTTTTAGTTTCTCATGGATATGATCTTCGCACAGGGTTTCACCCTTAAGTTTTGAACTTGAGGCCACATTAAAGTTGGCAAGATTCCTTTGCAGGTACTCTACTTATTCTTTCATGCAGGACTTTTGTTGCTGGACTTCTGTCCATTTAGATGTTTTTAAATGGAAAATATTTTTCTTCATGTGCACTGTATTTCCCTATGCATGTATTTTCATAAGGCGGGAGCTAGCTAAGGAGGTTGTGGAGTTGTTGACAGCTGCTGCTGATGGAGCAACATCTTTGATTGATGCCAGTGACAAACTAGTAGTATATGTTGAAATAGCACGGCTCTTTGGTGCACTTGGTTATCATCGAAAAGCTGCCTTTTTCTCAAGGCAGGTGGCTCAGTTGTACTTGCAACAGGATAATAAACTTGCTGCTATCAGTGCGATGCAAGTCTTGGCAATGACAACAAAAGCTTATCGTGTCCAAAGTCGAGCATCTAGTGAACCTTCTCATGTGAGTTTTTTAACCGCCAGTTTACTGTATATGCAGTTACTAGACTTGCTTTTTGCAGTTTGATGGTTGAGGACCAAGGACACAATAAAGGCAATAATGAGTACGATACTGGCACAATTATGCTCTAAAGATAATGAAAGGAAGTTGGAATTGGAATTTTGGACATGCCTCAGATGTTTCTAGATGATAGTAGATGTGCCCATGCCGATAATGGGTCATGCATGCGGTTAAGCGTGAAACTGGAAATGCAATTTTCATTTTTTTATGAAGAGAACTCAGCATTTTCTAACAGATATTTCATGTGTAAATACCCTCCTCTTTGCATATGTAACAATATCTAAATATGACGTGAATATATGTAATGATTATTTGATAGTTACGACCTACCCAAATACATTGTTATGGAGAAGCACAGGAGGGGAATTTTTGGCCTGCATATGCATATGTACATTTGCATTTTTTAACAAGTTGCTATCTTTGTGGCGGAAAAAATGCTGTTTTCACACGGCTTCATTATCTCTGACCCTGTTCTTTCCTGATTTATGTGCTTCTTAGAAGTAGTCACCATATGAGACATACTTCTTGTAACCAATTATGTAGGTTATTTGTCCTTCAAAGTTAGAATCTCATTCTTGTTTTGCTTTTGATGTGTCTGGATGATAGAATGTCTAAATGTTGTTATATCCATTTCGTAAAAGGATGATGGACAAACTTATGCTGATGGAAGAAAAATGCATCACTACTCAATAGTCTCCTTGTTTGAGTCACAGTGGAGCACCCTGCAGATGGTTGTGCTGAGAGAAATTCTTCTATCTGCAGTTCGTGCGGGGGATCCTCTTGCAGCTTGGAGTGCTGCTGCACGTCTACTTAGGTCTTATTATCCTCTAATTACCCCAGCTGGGCAAAATGGTCTGGCTAGTGCACTTGCAAATTCAGCTGTGAGGCTTCCTTTGGGAACTCGGTGTGGTGATCCGGCTCTCCCCTTCATCAGGTATTTATATGAATTGTCTTGCTTTCTTGTTTTGGCATTAGATAAATTTAATGACTAGTTGTTCAAGCTGAGCCCAATTGGCATTGTCTTCTCAACACTGTTGTTTCATGGAGTTGCATGATGGATGTCTCTGGGACTTGTGCAGCACCAGGAATGCGCACACTTGCAAATGTTGTAAATTATGTGTATATTAACATATCCATGAATACGGCATTGTTCACAAGGAAATACATAATAAGCGCTTGTGTGATTTTGCATTATATAAATCTCTTTTATGATTACGGTTATTCAGCTGAATGTTGAAACCCTTCAAGCATTTATCACAACCTTGGAAGTAGTATATCCTAAATTCATTAGAATTGGGTCCTGAAGAAGCGCACTTTGGTTTAGGTTAAAGTAATATCTCAATGTGTTATCTCGACAACAACGTTTATTTTTCTCAACCCATGTCTGTTTCTGTTAAAATGCTTTAGGTTGCATTCATTTCCTTTACACTCATCACAAATGGACATTGTAAAACGCAATCTGGCTAGAGAAGATTGGTGGGTAGGGTCTGCTCCTTCAGGGCCATTCATTTATACGCCATTCAGCAAAGGAGAGCCAACTCATGGTGATAAGCAGGAGTTAACCTGGGTGGTTGGTGAACCAGTACAAGTGCTGGTGGAATTAGCAAATCCCTGTGGCTTTGAAGTGAAGGTTGATAGCATCTATCTTTCTGTGCATTCCAATAATCTTGATGCCTTTCCTGTAAGTGTCAATCTCCCGCCCAATTCTTCAAAGGTGATCACGTTATCCGGAATCCCAACCAAAGAGGGTCCAGTTTCAATTCCTGGATGCATTGTTCACTGTTTTGGCGTCATCACTGAACATTTTTTCAAGGAAGTTGATAATCTGCTTATTGGGGCAACCCAAGGGCTTGTGCTTTCTGACCCTTTCCGGAGCTGCGGGGCTGCAAAGTTAAAAAATGCACATGTACCTAATATATCAGTGGTACCACCGCTGCCGTTGCTAGTATCTCATGTTGTAGGTGGTGATAGCTCTGTCATGTTATATGAAGGTGAAATCCGTGATGTATGGATTAGTTTGGCCAATGCAGGCACTGTTCCAGTTGAACAGGCACACATCTCATTCTCAGGGAAAAACCAAGACTCTATTGTGTCAGTTGCTTCTGAAACTCTGAAGTCGGCCCTCCCTTTAAAACCTGGTGCAGAAGTGAAAATATGTGTAACTTTAAAAGCCTGGCAGCTTGGAATAACAGATCCTGATGCTGCTTCCAGCAAGGGTGTCCCTGGAACCTCAGGGAAACAAGTTAAAGATGGAAGCAGCCCAATGTTATTGATCCATTATGCAGGTATTTCTTCAAGGGGATATAATGGTCATTGCTCATACCTCTTAATTTTCTGTTGTTTCAGAATTACTTTTTTGAGCAGCACTGTAGGCTCCATGCCTTGGCAAAGTCTTATTATTCTCAGTTCCTACCATCCATGATCAGCTCCTTAGTGCTCATCTGCTTTTTAGCGTGGGTTTAATGTTAAGCTAATGAAAAAGTTATAGAGATAGAAGATTGCTTGGCACATTAGTGAATTTCTAGATTTAGGTTTTACGCAGACTCCAGTTAGGATTGTTTGTAATTGTCATTTTTGTCTTGTTAGGTCAACTGATAAATTCTGGAGAGCCACAAACAGGGTCTGTTCCACCTCCTGGGAGACGTCTGGTCATTCCCTTAAACATCTGTGTTTTGCAGGGCTTGTCCTTTGTAAAAGCTCGTTTGCTATCGATGGAAATCCCTGCTCGCGTTGGTGAAACTTACACGAAGCTAGTACAATTGGAAAGTGATGCTACTGAGCGAGTCCATGGTTCTGAAAGACAGAGTGATAGGTTCATGAAAATCGATCCTTACAGGGGAAGTTGGGGGCTGCGCCTACTTGAACTGGAGTTATCTAATCCAACAGATGTTGTTTTTGAGACTAGTGTTTCACTTGACATGGAGAGACCCAACAACAAGGATAGCTCTTCCCACTGTACCTGTGCAGAATTTGGTGATCCGAAAACAAGGATTGACAAGGAATGCACTGCTAGAGTGCTAATACCACTAGAACATTTTAAATTACCTGTTCTTGATGGCTCCTTTCTTGTCAAGGGTTCTCAAAATAATGGGAATACTGGTGGTCAAGTCCTAGCTTCTCAGAAAAGGATATTAAGGCTGAACTCAATGCATCCACTAAAAGTTTGATCTCCAGAATTAAAGTCAGGTGGCAATCTGGACGCAATAGTTCAGGAGAATTAGATATCAAGGATGCAATACAGGCTGCTCTTCAGGCATCTGTTATGGACGTGCTACTGCCGGATCCACTCACATTTGGCTTTAGGCTTGCTAAAAGTAGCTTAGACCATTCTGCAAGACTAATTTCACCAAAAAATCTGATATGCAGGTCAATTCTTTGGGTTCTGGTGGTTCCATCAATGCGCATGACATGACTGCGATGGAAGTGCTTGTACGCAACAATACCAAGGAAACTATCAAAATTGATCTTAGCATCACATGCAAAGATGTGGCTGGTGAGAACTGCATCGAGGGTGACAAGGCAACTGTTTTATGGGAAGGTAGGTGCAGCTTAATTGTGTATTTTTTCAGTAACTGTCTGTTTCCTGTATGCTTCCCATCATCTAGTAGCCCAAGCCTCTATGTGAGACCTGCATTTTTTATTTTATACACCTGCTTCGTGGGATCGGATATCTTGGTTTTTCATTTTATGGAAGAATACTGCACCATTATCCTTATAATCTAAGAGTGGGCGTGTTATTCTTGTTTATATCTCAGGTGTTTTGACTGGTATTGGCAAGGAGGTTTCTCCTCTTCAAGAAATCAGACATGTTTTCTCTCTCTATTTCCTGATCCCAGGTGAGTACACTATGTCGGCTGCTGCTGTGATCGATGATGCTAATGAAGTTCTTAGAGCTCGAGCAAGAACTCGTTCATCTGATGAGCCAATCTTCTGTCGCGGACCACCGTTTCATGTGCGAGTTAATGGGACTGCATGAGTTTTCTTACTTGTGTGTAAGTTGTTCTAAACCAGGTGAATGTGACCTGTTGGATCATACCTAGTAGGAAGACGGTTACGTTCATATGAGATATATGCTGACATGCTTGATTCCTGTGCGTTGCTTTCATCCCTTATGGAGCAGGTGATATGTGATTCAATCTCATTAAGAAATTCTGATTTCTGGGATGAAGTAATTTATTATTCTGGGTTATCATCTCTCAAATTATTCCCTGCTCTCGTTCCTTGTAAAAAAAAAAAAAAACCATTGTTTGCCCATGTATCTTGTCGCTGAAGGTAAATATGCTAATGTTGATAAAATCTGGGAAGTGCAAAGAATGCCATCCAGAATTCCAATTGAGAAATCTTTTCTTTTTACCTCTGAAATTTCTTTATTTAGTCGCAGGTCACATGTTTTTACAACGATTCATTGTCTCAAGAGGCCAATTATCGTGAAACACGCCTGTTTGTCTTGTTGATTTACTTAAAACCCTTCAAATAGCTGCTTATTGTCTGTATGTTATAGTCAACATGAAAGACAGCAAAAACTATGGGCTGTTTTTTTCTGCATAAGAAGGAAACGAAAGTGAAACACCATCATCAAAGCCTATAATAGTATGTTGTTTGAATTTTTGCCTTTTCCGCATTTATCATCTCACATACATTTCATGGTGGGGACCTGCTCTTTTACCTGTCTTGGATTCTCTGTATAAATTTATCAGCTGCATGTCCATGTCCATGTCCATGTCCATGTCCATGTTGTGACTTGAAAGAAATATACGATCGTTAAAAATGTAGGTTTGTATATCTTTCTATCAGAAACCGAAAAGCGAATGTTGCCCTTATCCACTCAATATTCTGATGAAAAATTAGCCTCTTTAAGTTTTAATGAATGCATATTATGATAATGATGGTGACCTAGAATTTTTGTTATTGGAACTTGGAACAGACATCTTTTTCCAGTGCAAAGTGAGTTAATTGTATGATGACATAAGGATGAAAGCAAAAGGTTGTAAATTGATTCAGAAGCCTCAAATGGATTTTTCTGCCTTGAACAGAGTAAAAATCAGAATTAGTAGGCCAGGCACAACTGTACATAATTAAACAAGCACATTAATTTTTTATTTTTTTTTTTTTTTTTTAATAAGCTCAGAACCTTCCTGCGCTTACGCCGACTACGCTTTTTCGAGACAACAACAATTTCGCCATTCTTTCTTACCCAAGGTAAACCGCGGATGTGCACGCACTGCCAAACGGCGACGTGGTCTGGCGACGTCAACCGATCCTCCTCCTGGTAAAGAGAACAATTATGTTCGACCCAATCTACTAATAACGATCTCTCCCGAATCGAACCCACACGGATCTTTATTCAAGATGAGTTCCCACCAAATCTTCATCACCGCATATGCCTTGGAAGCGATTTGATGGAGCGAGAGATAAACGAACCCCGACCTCCACCCCACAAACACTTTGATGGAGCGGGATTTGAACCCCCGACTCCACCACCCCACAATTCTTTGTGGTGGCCCAGCGCTAAGCCACCTGGTTTAAACAAGCACATTAATAAGTCGATACCTTTTACTGATAGGCCAAACAAAAAAGGTGGTTTGGTATTTATAAATGGATAATGGGTTGGTATGTGTAATGAAGAAAGTGAAGTGACTAAGTTAGTGGTATTGTGGTCCAAGAAAGGAGGCCGTTTGTAATTGTATGAGTGGGCATTGTGGTCCATGAACAAAGCCGAATTTCGAGGGAATGGGAAAACTAATCGGTATTCAATACCACCCAAGTTATGATAACACCTTATCCTTTCCATGGTTCCATATATATAATTGCATGAAATGGCTCTCCTTTTGTTTATCCTTTTCATTTACTGATTGGGAATTTTCCTTTTAACATGCATAATTACTAGAGCAACTAAGAAATAAGAATAGACATTAATGGATACAAAACATGCCATTAGTACACAATTTAAATCTTGGATGGAAACAAGATGGAAAAACGAAAAATTGAAGAAAATGAATTTTGAGGTATTTTGTTATTTGAGAGCACTACAATGTTTTGAGGAATGACCATTGAAACATGTTGCCTGCTTGTCACTAAATACTAATGTTTCTGTAAAATTCTTTTTTTCCCATTAATCCTACCTAAAGTTCACACCTACCCCAACTGATTTTTTTTTCGTCTTTTATTTTTTAAATTAGAAAAAAGGAGGAAAAAGATTGTCAGAAGTTGGTATCTACATTATCACTTGTCAGAACTTGCGTGTTGGATTGTCAACTTGTGTATCTTTATGCTCTTTGTCAAGATATCACTTAAAGGATAAGTAACTGCTACATTTACATATTTATATTATGGAGTAATTTGTTTTGCATTAGTTATTGTTTCTTTGAATTAATTTGTTATTGGAGCTTTCTATTGGTTTAACACTGTTCACGGTTGATCATTATTTCTCCACGTTTTAGAATTTATTTGGTTTGGAGTAGGTTATCTATCTTTGAATTTCATGAAGCTGAACTTGATGAATTTGTTGGAAATTTGGGTTTGAGAAAATGGACGTCGTCCCGACTTTGACCAAATTTTCGGTGGCTAAGAATTAATTTTGGAGGAATTAAATTATATATTATTAATTTACGTTTTTGAGTAGATGTTCGTAGTATTTTTATTTCTCAAACCGAATTTCGGTGAGTGAGAAATTAATACACGGGCGGTAGCCACATAAATGGGCATTATGTAAAGATTATGTAAAGGGAAATGAAAGGTTTTTGCCTTATCCCACATGGAATACAAATCATAGTTTATCCTAGTTTATTTACTTTAGAAGGTGTTATTTGTTGTATAAACTATAACACAAATGGATGATCACAAGTGGGCCACACGCGCGCGCCCGCCCGCCCGGTCTCGGCCAGGGCCTCGGCCCGGTCGAGTGATTGTTGGATTTGTTGAAGCCAATGAATCGGACATTGTAGGTGTCCGGATTCGTGTGATCATTGGAGTTAGTAGCTCAAAGAGTGATCATCCAAAAGAGCTCACTACTTGTCATGCATTATGGAGTAGTGGGGTGTAACATCCGGGATGTTAACACATAGAGTCCAACAACCGGTCTTCAACATTTTTTTAGTTCGAAGGAGCTTCGTGTTAGTGGTCTTCTACTGCGAAGACGTAAGCGCTTCATTTTTGGAAGCAATACGTCGAAGGAGCTTCTATAAGCCGTTTCATTTTTGGAAGCAATACGTCGAAGGAGCTTCGTGTTAGTGGTGCTACTACACGAAGACGTAAGTCGCTTCATTTTTGGAAGCAATACGTCGGGGCCGTGAGCACTAGCCGAGACGTAATTGCTTTGCGGAAAGAGATTCTTCTCGACTCGGCTTTCGAAAGTTCTTTTGAAGAAGTTGTAACATTGTGTTCAACGACTTAGTTAATTACAAGATTTATAAAGCATAATAAAAAATCGAAGTGGGATCGCCACTTTACCTGCAGACGTGTGTGCCGAAAATAAGAGGATATATGTGTTGATAGGGCCGCAAATGAACCAAGCCGCTCGTGAACTATTCGAGCTCGATTCGATAAAAAGCTCGTTCGAGTTCGTTTAATGAGGCTCGTTAAAATAAACGAACCAAACTCAAACTTAGAGATATTCGGTTCGTTAGCTCGTGAACAAGCTCGTTAGTAAGTTCGTGAATAGGCTCGATAGTAAGCTCGTATAAATTAAACTAATAATTTGATTTTAATTTTAATTTTTCATATTTTTACTTAAGATAATATAAAAAATTTCAATAAACTTAATTTTTGAATAAAATTATAGGTTTTAATAAATATATTATGAATTTCGAATATAAATAATTTTATTTTTGTAATAAATTGAAGAATAATTTAATTTTTAATTAATATTAACTAAGCTCGTTTAGGCTCGATTAAACTCGAAAAAGTTCGTGAGCCATCAAATATGTTCGATAAATTCAGGCTCGAGTTCGCTTCGATAATAAACGAGTCAAACTCAAACACTCAAAAGGCTCTTTCTGGTTCGATTTGATTGCAGCCCTATGTGTTGACCTTCATTTTCAGAGACAGTCTGGTGTGTCTGGAGAGACAAAGAGAGTTGTACAATAATAATTTATCCGTCACATAATCTTCTAACCCTATATATAAATACCAATATCCATATATAATTTTTTAACAATTCCATCATAATTTCTATTCTAAATAAACGACGCAACATGGCCTTCCCCAACCATTTATCTCAAGAAGAAATGAATTTCTCCCAAAATTCTCCCCCTTTCGACGATAAGCCCACCGTCTCCCACTGGCTCAACACTGCTATTCTCCGCCACCCAAATCTCCTCAATACCGACCCCGACGCCGCAACCAATCAGTGGCTTTCCCGCTCAATTTTGCTGCCCAGTGTCAGCGATGATTCCATGATGGCCGAATCCGCCGATTTGAATGATAATGGTAGAAACCAAAACAGAGAGTTGACTGATACTGGCGGTGAAGGGGCGGTGAATTGGCAAATTGCGAGGTTGAAAGCCGATATTTTATCTCATCCGTTGTACGAGCAGCTGTTATCTGCTCACGTGGCTTGCCTGCGTATCGCGACACCCGTCGATCAGCTGCCAAGGATAGATGCTCAGCTCGCACAGTCGCAGCAAGTAGTTGAGAAATACTCCGCGCTTGGACATGGAAGTCTTGGTGATGAAAAAGACCTCGATCAATTTATTGTAAGAACTTTACACTGTTTTGTTTTTGCATAGTGTATTTCAATTCTCCTCATAGTTTTTTTTCCGATTATGTAGAGCGCATTGTTGCTGTGTTTAAAAGCTTGGTCTTTTGTTATTTACATTACAAATCTTGTTCTTCCTCGTCTGCATTTAATATCTTGTATAATGTCTTGTTTCATGAGATTTTGTGTGCATGTTTGATGCCTGATAGTAGGAGGTAAAATTGGACTGGTTGGTAAAGGGATGTGATAAAGCCAAACTTAGAACATCATCTTCAATAATCCTGAATGGTTAAGTTTTTATGACATCAAAAGCTTCCTCAAGGAAATGTGTTGAAGTTGGATCCAGATACAATTTTTATTGTAAATTATTTCATCAGCACTATTGCTTCTGTCTCTGTAGTTAGATTGTGATCTTACTGGGAAACTTCCTGGGAGAACAAATTTGATTTGCTGCCCCCATTGCTGATTGCAGAGGTTCCAAAATAAACGCATACACATTAAGGATTATGGCATCTCTCGCTTCAAGCTTCACTTCTTGTTTTCATTTATTTCACCTTCTTGCAAGAAAAGGTTGCTATTTTAGGTCATGTTCAATATGTATAAAACAGTACAAGTAGATTCCCCCAAAAAAGAAAAGGTTATGGGGCGAATACCTTTATAGCACATGGTTTACTTTTTATTAAAAATGGTCACTGCAGCAACAGATTCCGTCAAAAACTTGTCAAAGTGGAGACATCTAGAAATCACTGTGAAAACTTGGACGCCAAATTAAATAGGTTCGTGAAGTCTTTGTGCAAAAGATAATGGATACTATGTAGGTGAACAAAAGGGCATGTTGCTCAATCGTGTTCTTCTATTCTGGTTTGAGGGCAAAAAGGAAGATATCTCATGATGCTTTGGCAGTGTAATCTAGTTTTTGGTCATAATGTTTTTGTTGTCTCCATTATTTTTGTTTGTCAGTGTTGGTATTCGCTATCCCATTGTCTATTGTCTGAAGTTTTGAACTAGTTCCTAATAGAGTGCTTTGTTGATTTTATATCTTTAACTTGCAGAGAAAATTTGGCTATTTATTCCAAGTTACATTTCATCCTACAGTACACAGTTGCACAATGTTAATGTTGCAGATGAATAATCCTTTTTCAATTTAGAAACATCTTCTAAACTTATTGTTGCCTTCTCTTCTTTATATGTAGACACATTACATGCTGTTGCTATGTTCATTTAAAGAGCAACTTCAGCAGCATGTGCGTGTTCATGCAATGGAAGCAGTTATGGCCTGCTGGGAGATTGAGCAATCCTTACAAAGCTTAACAGGTGATGTTTTTCTCTTAGTGACTTCTTTAAGATGTCTTGTGCTCAATGAATGCTGGTTTCATGTTTATCCATTTGCGTATACGTTATAAAATTGCTATTTATAGTGGTCAAAGATTGTCCATGCCTCTGTTTTATCACCTCAATGTGACACTGCTTCAAATCCATATACCACAACTGCCTGACCTTAATAGGAGTCTAAACAAGCACCTTGCTATCAGCACACATAATTTGCAATTGAAGGATTGAGTTGAAAGAGACGATCTTCCTCTTTCTATTTGTACTAGTAAAGAGATAGAAGATTAATGTCTATTTTTTTATTAAAAAATGTTTAAATAGTGCAATTTTTTGGAGATTGTGAGAGAATTGTGTGATGATAGAATGAATAAATTTATAGTGTTACCATGAGATTATCACATTTGAATTTTTAAAGTTAGTTTCTTTCTCTATACAATTTTTTAAAGAGAAGTTTCCATTCTTTTGATGCGTAATTTAGAAATGTTTATTAGTGAAAAAAGTTGACATGCTTATATGTTTATATTCTTTTAATTTATCGTCATCCGGTGGCTGCTTTATACTTCTTCACTTTCAGTGCTTTTAAATGCATATGTACGTGCATGCATTCATAAAACATACAAGGACATACATATATATGCCTATCATTATGAGTGCATTTATGACTAATCTTAAAATCGACCCATCATGTAACAAAAATATGATTTGATTAATTTTCTGGTCATAATAGAGAATGAGTCTGTCTTATTATTCACTTAAAACATAAATAATAAGTTAGAAGTATAGTTTCCTAAATTTTTAAAAGATTTTCTAGTTTCTCTAGCATCATGACATTCAACAAAAATACTCAGCTGTGAAATATATACATAATGTACCAAATTGTGCAATATAATACTTTATCCAAAACGAAAACCTTTAAGTATACGACTCTTTAGCTACCATTTTTAAGTATACTTTTAATTGTCTTGGCGAGATTACATTGGTCTTCAAAGAAAATGAAATCACCCTCCTCATAAGTTAATTGACAAAACAATACTATACTAACATAATAATGGTTATGATAATAATATTAATAAAAAGTTTCATATTGACACCCACAAATGTTGCATCTTCTAAGGCTCAATAGTTTCTAATACTACAAAGTTTTCGCTCAAAAAATGCATATCAGGCTGAAAAACAAACTAAACTACTCGATTCTTGATTCGAGGTTGATCATTGAAAATTTGTTTGAGTTCAGTTCTGTAACATAACAAATCAAGCTTAGACACATTTTCGTTCGATAAGATTTGAAGCTCAGCTCGAGCTGGACTCGATTGGTAAAAATTGGACAAAATAATTATAAAGAGACCAAGCTACTCAGTTTGATTCGGGTTAGACCTGATTAAAGTTCATTCAAGCTTGATACAATTAACAACCAAAGCAACCTCAATTTTTTTTTTTAAGTTTGATAAAAACTGAAACGCTTGTTAAGATATCTAATCTCGGATAAAGTGTTTTCCATGTTGATTGCTTTCCTGAGGAACAGACTGGTACAGTGTGCCTTGTTTCAGCACTTTGTTTACCATTTGTCTGGACATTAGAAATTTAGAATTGCCTTAATATGTCATCAGTTAGTAGCATGAAAAATCCTTGCAGCATTTTCATGACACCAACTAAGTTTGCACTTATCAGCCAAAATAATGTAAAGCTGAAGTTCAGTTTCTTTTACTTAATGAGCAGGAGTTTCACCAGGAGAAGGGACAGGCGGCACAATGTCTGATGACGATGATGACCAGGTAGATAGTGATACAAACTTGTTTGATGGAAGCTTGGATGGTCCTGACTCTATGGGATTTGATCCACTAGTCCTTACAGAGAGTGAAAGATCATTGATGGAGCGTGTAAGGCAGGAGCTAAAGCATGACCTTAAAAATGTATGTAGCATTGCTGACTTGTTACTGAACGTCTTTGTTCAACCATGGGAAAAAATAACCAATTTTCTCTTGTATGTTTCCTTGCTACACTTGCAACAGGGTTACAAGGAGAAAATTGTGGACATTAGGGAAGAAATTTTACGCAAGAGAAGGGCAGGAAAACTCCCTGGTGATACCACCTCAGTATTAAAAGCATGGTGGCAGTCGCATTCCAAATGGCCATACCCCACAGTAAGTATTTTGGTTAAATCATCTTATTTTCTTGAATGTGCTAATTGTGGCAGTAGATCCTGTGAATCTTTCAGTATAATCAATTGACACATTGCCAATCACAATACTAGACTAATTTACGTAAAGCCTTTGGTATTTAGTTCTTCCATAGTTGTTTGTTTAAACATAGTTGTTGTGTCAAAATGAGAAGTTCATGTTGCAGAATCTAACCAACTCAAACTATTCTGTTGACAACATCAGTATTCTTTCTTTATGGCAGCCTAGGCCTTCAATTCTCAATTTATTATTTGAGTAACTTGTTGGTGTTTTGATTTCCATGCTTAAAATTTTAATTTCAGGAGGAGGACAAGGCAAGATTGGTGCAAGAAACGGGGTTGCAACTGAAGCAGATAAACAACTGGTTTATCAATCAAAGGAAGAGGAACTGGCACAGCAATCCTTCCTCTTCGACAGCCTCGCAGAAAAGCAAACGCAAAAAGTAAAGTAGGTCATCAACATTTCTACTTTGAAGTACTTGCTGAGTTTCAGAATGTTTTCAGCTTAATTAATTTTAGTGGCAAGTAATGCAGGTGAAAGCAGCAAGAATTGCAGCCTGTGAGAGAAAGTAAGAGTTTACTGAATAGTGCTGCTCATGCTTCCACTTCAGTTGCTGCTGAGTTGTTATAGTGTAGCATTTATACATCAATGGCGTGGAGGTTGATTTATATGTGGCTGCTAAAGGGAGGAAAAGCTTTATATGGGGATGGGAAATGATTTAGTTAATCTACGGATAGGTATGCGATAAGAAGATGCATTGGCTGCCTGCATTTCCAAGTTTGTTTCTTAGGAAATTACATATTTATATATACAAATTATGGCAACAGCTTGGTTGAATGTCCGTTGGGGCAATCATTCCATTTCTGTGACTTATTTTCCTTCATTTGTGAATAAATAGGAGAGTATACAGTGTACATCTCAGTAACTTTTGGTAATGGTGTTAGAAAATTATGGTTGTAGTGAATTAGCAATGTAACTAGTTGGTAGCGGTTGTAGTCATGAAGTACATTTTCAGATACCCCCATATTTGTAACTGTTGCTTCCATGTCGAATATTTTGTTCCCACCTCAAAATCCAAACTAGTTTTTCATTTGTTTGCAACAAAGATTAAACATTTAAACAACAATTGATAGCCGTGTTTTCGTTAGGTAAAATTGAGATATGATGAAATTGGGGCCTGTCTCGCTAGTCGCTACATGTATTCTCTCCAAATATCCTTACTCTCCCGGAGGCCGGAGCAACGCCAGATTCAAGTCCAATTGTCTACTGTATCAAGTTGTTCGTTCACCTCTGAATTTTTCAAAATCCGCGTTTTCAAAATGCTCTATTGCTTCAACGTTGACTATGAATGAAACAAAGCCTACATACCTATTTTTGCTTGGTTCATAGTTATAACTAATCCTACTCCAGTCTCCAGTAGTAGTTGTTGACAAATATGAAATATCGGAGAGGGAGGTACGGCACTTACCATTGACTTCCAGCATTAGGATTAGGCAATCTGCAAAGTTAAGACAATTTGCTGTAGTCGTTGTATTTAACGTGACAAGTGAAGTTGAATGAAGATGACGCCTATCCCATTATTCTTGCTAGTTGCTACTACTCCTCCTAAACTCTCCATTTCATTTTCTTTAAAAAAAAAAAAAAATTCATTAGTTTCAGTGAAGCATCTCTCAGTCAACTCTTCTAAAGCCAATATTTCTGGTGCCAAATTGTTATCTAATCTAATCCACAACAAAAAAATTAGTCTTAAATCACTTAATTGTCAACAACTCCAGATTCTTGCCCTGGTGTCCAACCACCATTCCGGCCACCTGCAGCTGCTTACAAAATTCAAACAAAATATCATTCCTTCACACTTTCTTGATAATAACCTTTGTCCAGTTGACTATTTCACTCCCACCGATGGGCTGCGGGAAATTGTTCTTCATTATGGTGGTTACCTGTTCAGCAGCACTAATCACATACAACATAATTCTATCAGCAAATGCACCTCTCAGGAAAGATTTCCCTGGCCCTTCACACCAATCTTCAAAATTTCCTTCATTATTCTCAGCGGACTCCATCATTAAGCTGCCCTCCAGAAAAAGCAAGAGACTTTTCCATACGGCTGTCACAGCCTCTGACTCAATCTACAACACATGGCAGTGCAGGGTGATGTACTACTGGTTCAAGAAACAGAAGAATAAGCCTAACTCTGACATGGGGGGCTTCACCAGAATCCTGCATTCTGGGCAACCGGATAGATTCATGGATGAGATTCCCACCTTTGTTGCTCAGCCCCTCCCCTCTGGAATGGATCAGGTTTCTTTTTCGATGATACTTGCCCTTTTCTAGTTGTCATTATGAGTTGTGTAGTTTTTTTATCGTGCTTGCTGATGAAAAGCTCATATCTTTTTAGCTTTCTTAGTCTATTTTATAAATGAAATGCTTAGGGGGAGTTTAACAGTCACTTCTATCATATTTATTGGGAGATATTGATGGCGAACAAATCAAGAAAGGGGCTTTATTTCTATGAAAATTGCTCATTGTATGGACGCGTAAATATACATCTGTGGGAGAGTCTCTCTCTGTTATCAAAATTCAACAATAATTTCTTGTGCATCGACTTCTTTACTTGCCAGATGTGATCAAGTCTTTCTGCAGTAATATATCTATATCCACAGAGAAATAGAGTGTGGTTTTGCATGCGGGTTCCCATCTGCAGTATCATTTCTTTCCCCAAGGAGTTCTTAGAGTCATAATCAATCATCAAAGCATCCATCTAGACCAATTTGAACCTTTGGCGGAGAGAAACGAATCCATGCAAAGGGGATAAATTACTGTGAACTATTTTCATTAGAACTTAAAAGCGTGTTTCATGGTCCATTTTTGAAACTGATTCGACTTGCCTATTGTCTTATTTCATAATTTCAGGGGTATGTAGTCCTAAACAGACCATGGGCATTTGTGCAGTGGCTTCAACAAGTGAACATTGAAGAAGAGTATGAAGCACATACTGATAAATTCTTATTGTACATAGTTTTTATGTTCTTTTCAATTTCCGCTTTTCATCTCATACTTGTATCTGTTTAGCTATGTATTGATGTCTGAGCCAGACCACATTTTGGTGAAGCCAATCCCAAATTTATCGAGAGAGGGCCTGGGAGCTGCATTCCCTTTCTTTTATATTGAGCCTAAGAAATATGAGACCGTGCTGCGTAAGTTCTTCCCTGAGGTAAGGGGACCAATAACTAACATAGATCCCATCGGAAATTCCCCAGTGATTGTGGGAAAGGTATCGTTTACATTGTATGAAGCTCTCTAGTGTTAAAACTTGATTCTCTGTCATCTTTTCATGGGTGTCGTGATTTTGTTTTATTAATCTATATTAGGATGCTTTAAAAAAGATAGCTCCCACTTGGATGAATGTTTCCTTAGCAATGAAGAAGGATCGTGAAACAGATAAAACTTTCGGATGGGTCCTTGAGATGTAAGTTAGCTATATTAGATCATAGTTGCAAACCAATGGTGCGTCTCTAAGTCCAATTTATGTTTCCTTCTTGTGATTGTAGGTATGCATATGCTGTAGCATCAGCTTTACATGGTGTAGGTAACATCTTGCACAAGGAATTCATGATTCAGGTCAGGGTAATTTCGCGTTTATGCTCAGGTGAAAGTTTATAAAGGTGGCTACTACATAGTACATACAGAAAGGATACCAAAACATCCTAGCTTTCGATTTACCACATCTATTGCTCCTGCAAAATAATGATGGCTTATTAATCATATGTGATATTTGTATTTGGAGTCAATAATTGATGCTATCCATAATATGGTCTGAGAAACTGCCTGTGTTGTGAAACTTCATACAGCCTCCTTGGGATACAACAATCGGCAAGGCTTACATAATTCATTATACTTATGGATGTGACTATGATTTGCAGGTATTTTGGGTCAACTACTGCCTCTATCTGTGTTTGTTTTTTCTTTATTTACTTTCCATTTTTTGTTTTCCTCGGGAATAGAAGGGTTGGGAGCTGCTGGAGGACTGTTTGTCTTATAAAAGAGGTAATTAATTAATTATCCCTGGAACTTTGGATGTGTTATATCTTTCAGGGTAAGATGGCTTATGGAAAGATTGGAGAATGGAGATTTGACAAAAGATCATATGACAACAGCTGGCCTCCACGAAATCTTTCAATGCCGCCTCTTGGTGTCCCGGAAAGTGTGGTACATATTCTTATCCCTGAGAAAGGCATTGTTTTTCTTGTAGTTTCAGAAATGGTGTCTGTTAGAAAATCTTAAAATATATTAGATTATCTGAGAAATAAAACCTTATCAGCTGGCATGAAAGCAAGCCACAGCTCGGTTATGAGCTATTTGATTGATTTATGGATGAAAAGAATCTACGACATTGCAGGTTACTCTGGTGAAAATGGTGAATGAAGCCACTGCTAATATTCCAAACTGGGGCTACTAACAAGGAAGTGCGGTAGCTAATGAGGAAAACAACAACCTTTCTTCTCTCGTTTTTGCCTTGTTTTAGCGGTTTGATGGTTTTGCAATTGCAGAGGCTGAATGGGTGCTCGCAGATGAGTTTTAAATAGGATTAGAAATTAGAATGCATACTAATAAATTAAATACACTCAAATAGGGATTGCTAGTGAAATTCTGGTGGTAGGGCATGTACACGCACTAACCTCTTGTACAATCAATACAACACAACCAAGTTCTGAGATCAAAATGAATAGGAAAATCTGTAATTTGAAGCTTCCCATTTTGCTGCAAGGTAATATATCCAAGTGAGTTAATTACCTCTGCGCCACTTGGTGCAAATTCCCAACTTGTATCATATCTAGGGAAAATTACAAAAATAACTCTGAGGTTCTGGCTAATTACAAAAAAATTGACCCGTCTTACATTTTTTCCCCAAGATAAGAAAAAAACACATTTCAAAAGCCGCCCTAAAATTTATGAAAATATTACAGTTACCATCTTAAATTTAAGACAAAATCAAAACCTGAGATTTTTTTTTTTTTTTGTAATTTTGAAATATCTTTGGTTTTTTTATAATTAGCCCAAACGTCAGGGGTGTTTTTGTGATTATCACTCATATCTATTCAAGTGAAGTAGTGAACCAACAGAAGATGCTAGTTTTGCGCTATTGATATTTTAAACAGGTTTGGAAAACAAAAAACAACTTCCATCCGATTATTCTGTGAAAAGATCCCAAAAAATTAGTAGAGTTACGGTCCGTTGTTTTATGTAATTGTGTCAACCTTGTATGATCACCCAATATTAACCACACTCCATATATGTTGAAAAATATATGATCCAATTGGCATTTATTTATTTTTGCTTACTTTAGTTCTTCGATTTCAGTGGGATTTAATTCCTAGTACTAGTGAAACGATTTTAATTCCACAACCTTAGTTGGATTAACTATCTAATAGGACTGGGATTCATCTTTACACGGAATATGATATCATATCCTAATTTCAATATTTGAGATGATTTTGTGGGGGTTAAATTCCATATTTGAAATGATTTAACTTCCCAATGGGACTAAAATTCTTCCTTGTGTAGGAGACCTATATACGTGTATTATTTATCAAATAAATGAATGTAATCTCCCAACTAAAATTTCCAGGATTGTAGGCTTGAATCTTTATCATTTCCGTAACACCCGGTTAAAATCTCAACTACGTAATCACTCAAGATCTGCGATTGCTATTTTCCTTTTATTTTCTGCTAATAAAATGTGTGCAAGTGCAGCTTGATAACTAATATATATATACATAGGTCAAAAATGCTAATTCAACTTTGAAAGTTTCTAGCTTTCTACAATTCAACCCCAACCAAAAACCCTTGTGATCTCTGACCATTGTTGTGATCGGAAAATAAATAATTAAGCATGTATAAAGTAGCAAAGGCATCGGAGTACCTGGTGATCACCGGAGGATGGATTCCCGATATGAAGATCGCGAAGAAATCATGGATTTTTCCTGGGCAATCCTACACCGTCGTGGATGTCTCCCCAGTCAACTACACCTTCGAAGTTCAAGCCATGAGCGCCGAGAAACTCCCTTTCGTCCTCCCCGCTGTGTTTACTATCGGCCCTCGCGTTGAAGATGAGGCCAGCCTCCTCAAGTACGCTCAGCTCATGTCTTGTCATGACAAACACTCTCACCATGTTACAGAACTTGTGCAGGGAGTTATTGAGGGTGAGACTCGGGTTTTGGCTGCTTCCATGACCATGGAGGAAATCTTTAAAGGGACCAAAGAGTTTAAGCAAGAGGTGTTTGAGAAAGTTCAACTGGAGTTGAACCAATTTGGCCTTTTGATCTACAATGCAAATGTCAAACAGTTGGTGGACGTGCGGGGACATGAGTATTTTTCATATTTGGGTCAGAAAACACAGATGGAAGCCGCAAACCAGGCCAAAATCGACGTTGCTGAGGCCAAGATGAAGGGAGAAATAGGTTCCAAGCTGAGAGAAGGGCAAACCCTGCAAAACGCAGCAAAAATTGATGCGGAGACGAGGATTGTTTCGACACAGAGGGAGGGAGAAGGGAAGAAACAGGAAATAAAGGTGACGACTGAAGTTAAAGTTTATGAAAATGAAAAGGAGGCTGAGGTGGCAGAGGCGAATTCCAAGCTGGCTATGAAGAAAGCCGGGTGGGCTAAGGAGGCGCAAGTGGCGGAGGTGGAGGCCAGTAAAGCTGTTGCAATGCGTGATGCTGAGCTGCAGAAGGAGGTGGAGAGGATGAATGCATTGACGCAGACAGAGAAGCTCAAGGCTGAGTTTCTGACCAAAGCCACTGTCGAATATGAAACTAAGGTAATTTCATTCATTGTATATGCTATATATGCTTAGTGGAATTACCTAAGGTGATTATTGATGGTCATGGTATATAAGATTAATAGATGTGGTACAAGAAATGACTTCTCAACCTGAATAATTTCATTTCACAATTCTCAACCCGCAGGAAGAGGGAGAAAGATAAAAGATTTTCTTGTATTTTTATTTTATCAGTCAAATAAGAAATATAAAAATGTATGAGTTACCGTTTTTCTTTTCTTTTTCTTTCTTGTTTGTTTGTTCTGATTTTTTCTCCTCTGACCAAAACAAAGGTGCAAGAAGCTAATTGGGAGCTGTACAAGAAACAAAAAGCTGCAGAAGCATACTTGTACCAAAAGGAGAAAGAGGCGGAGGCCCAGAGAGCAGTAGCAGAGGCTACATTTTATCAGCGCAAACAATTAGTTGATGGAGATTTGTATGCCAGGAAAAAGGAAGCCGAAGGGTTGATAGCCCTGGCAGAAGCTCAAGGGACACAGATACGCACCCTTCTTGAGGCATTTGGTGGAAATTATGCTGCCTTTCGGGACTACTTAATGATTAGCGGAGGAATGTACCAAGAAATTGCAAAGATCAATGCTGATGCTGTTCACGGCCTGCAGCCAAAGATCAGCATTTGGACTAACGGAAGTGGAGAAAGTGGCGGTGATGGAGATAGTAGTGGTGCAAATGCTATGAAAGAAGTTGCTGGAGTTTACAAGATGCTGCCTCCACTACTGAAGACGGTGCACGACCAAACTGGGATGCTCCCACCAGCGTGGATGGGAACTTTTGCCGACTCTGATCCTGCTGCACCTACAGCCAAGTGGATTTAACTAGCTGCTACTTGCTCTTGCTTGCGCTTGTTATCATAAGCATTTTGTTGGTGTTTAAAAAGTTGGAAAAGAATACTTGCATGATTTAAAGCACACAGTGCTCTCAGACTCCATGCCCTTTTGGTTTGCAATATGTATATTTTCATTGGTTTTGCATTAAGTATATTTATTATTGGAACTTGCTTTTGATTCAACAAATTATCTTGTCCACTACAGTCGGAATATAATGCATTGTGCAATGTGTATCTCCTTACTCAGGAGTAGGGATGGCAACGTTTATGGAAATAGGCAGCATTTGGACTATGAAAAAGTATTTATGTCATATCTTGTGAGACAAAACATCATCTAAACAGTCAAAAGCACCGATCCACATACTACCTCTAACATTCGATTTAGTAGAGTGTTCTGTCATTCACCGGGACCATACAACTAAAAATTCCATAAATTAAAATTTTGATATTATGTATCAAAATTCGAATCAAAATAATCCTATTTGACTAAATTTTAAAAAATTAAGAAGTATAAAAAAAATTAATACTTCATTATTATTTTAATTTATTAATCTTTTAGTTGAATTAAGTAAATAACAAGTAATAATTTAAAATAAATAATATAAATATATACATAGAAAACAGAAAAATATATATTTCTATATGATTCGGTATTCGGTACAGTTCTATAAATTGAAATTAATTTGTAAAAATAAAAACAAAATATCGAATCGAATTTTAAGTTCGTTTTTATACAAATTCAATCTTGATTTCAATGTGGTTCCATCGATTTACTTATGACAGTAGTTTTTCCAACCTAGAAGTTGAAAATCACTTTTGTTTTTAGATTTTGCAAACTCTCACTAGTGCTGTTTCTGATAGGTGTTCCGATTCATCACTAGATCACGAAGTAAACATATTAAATCTATAATCTGGCACAAGATAACTTCAAATTTTTGTTGTCGGAGATCATGTGTGCCTTGTACTGATCTCAAAATTTCCCTATTATGTATTATTACCAAAAGCATATACATGTATATAAAACCGGCCGATAATGTCTCAAGTAAAAAGTAACTCAAAGTGAAAGCATAGGAATAGAAGTTAATATAATCAATTTGTTGTTTGTTAACAGACTGGAGGTCCCGAATAGGTAATTCTTGGACTCCGCATCAGTAGATATTTGGTTCACCATAGCCAAAAACCACCCTCCTTTACTTCCATCCTACATCTATCATCCATCTCCTTCCTTTTACACAGCTAGAAGAAAGCAAAAACACCTCCACATCCATTGCAATCATAACAAGAACATCAAATCTGAATTGATTAGCCGGATTGGAGAAAATGCAAAACTAACCAACAAATGTTATAACCAGATACTAGATTTGAATCACGGTTTGGACAGAGTAACATCGCATGTTTGACTACTGCAATTAAACTGCATACTGAACTCGAGAAATTTCAATAACTGGCTAAAATAGATTCAAAAACGGTAGCGTACAAAAATTGAAGCCCTCATGGCAAACCAACAGTAATAATACCAACAGAGACAAGTCTACACACATCTTTCTAAATCCTCTCACCATGTGAAAATATTTCAGATTGCAAAGCTCACATCCCTGTAAAGGCCTTCTTCCCACGACCAGAAGAACCAGCTGGTACAACCTTAAGAACATTGAACCGCACAGTTTTGGACAAAGGTCTGCATGGTGATAGAGAAAGGCATCACAAACTAAATCCCAGATTTTGTCCTAAAAGCAAATGACATCAAAAGTATTAGTACTAACCTGCACTGGCCAATGATGACGTGGTCACCCTCTCTCACACGGAAGCAGGGGGATATGTGGGCTGGGATATTCGAATGCCTCTTTTCATATCTAAAGGAAAACAACAAATCAACAGCCAAAGGGCAAAAGCAATAACAAAAATGGCAACACCATTAAAAGGGGATATCATACCTTTGGTATTTCTTGACCCAATGCAAGTAATTCCTCCTAACAATGATAGTTCTCATCATCTTAGCACTGTGGCAGGTTCCAGAAAGGATACGACCTCTGATGGACACATTACCAGTGAAGGGGCATTTCTTGTCAATGTATGTGCCTGAAGAAAGAGTAATTCAACAAAAACTAATTCAGACCAACATGAGTGTGAAGACAACAAATATCAGACGAAATACAAATATGGTTGAGGTGCAGAAATGATATTCGTCAAAGAATTGATATTTAACTTATATCGAAAGACCACAATTGCAAAACACACCTATAAAACTGACCAAATCAAGGACCAGTAACAAAACTCATGCCAAGTCAATAAAGTTAAGAACATTTGGACTCACACAACTAATCACTGCTTCAAGGATAGAGCAAAGCAACGTAAAAAAACAATCCTTGCAACAGAATTACAGAAATAATAGATACTTGGTGAATACACTTCAAAAGATCATAATTGCATGTTATACAGGAAAAGGATAAGGGCACAGCAGCAACCATACGAAAAATAAAGCAGACATAATCAACAAAATTAGACCTTCAATAGCCTCGCGGGGTGTCTTATAATTTAACCCGATGCTTTTCCAGTAGCGGTTTCCTCCCTTCCCTGGCGCCTTGCCCTTTCCCGTCTTCTTCGAGCTGCAAAATCTCAGTATTTTAGTCAGCAGTCTTACAGTCACAAATCTAACTATGCGTAGACAAATGAGTAAAATCTCTTACCAAAGGAAAACCTTGGGCTGCTTCAAGAACGCCTTCTCAGTCTGAAAATCAATTAAAACTTAGACGCATTAAAATCACCAGGAATTTTGGTTTTCGCGAATGTAAACGGGATATGAGTGAAGGTGACTGTTCAAAGGAGCAATTGAGTGAACGAAAGTTATACCTGTTCCGCCATTGTAGCTCTCTGTGGCGTTAGCGTAGGTGCGTGAAAATGGAGGAAGCTGCGGCTGCGATAAAACCCTAGCAAAAAAGCTCAACCGTGAAGGTTATGTTGATTTATATATATTAGCACTATTATGCCCATGGGTGTTTTGGTCCTTTTTCTTTGGGAAAATCTCACTAACCCCCTCAACTATAGCCTTTATCACCCCTTGCCCCCAAAACAATTAAAATTCTTCTCCAAACCCCTAAAATTGAAATGACTCGATGTGAACCACAAACTTTTAGAGCATGTATTTATGTTCTAGTTTATCTTTAGCCTCGCGATAAATTGAATTTACTCTTTATGGTAAAATTCATTAAATACCTGCAGACTACTCTCTTTTATTGTCAACCGAGAGAACTTTTTTTTTTTTTATGACAAATAGTCAGGTTTTGTAAAAAAGTTGGAAAAACTAAAAATAAAAAAATACGTGTCGAAGGGCCATTTTTTGGTTCAGTTTTAATTATTATTAGCCATAAATAGAGGCAAGATTATAGTTTCAACAAGATTGTTTTGTTGCATTGTTGCATTCTTTGAATAGTCCTCTTCCTTTCCTTCCTCAAAACAAAAAAAAAATTGTCCTCTTCCTTTAACACATACTTAATTCCCTAATCTTGAAATTTTGTTGTACTAAAAAGAGCAATTTAACAGCTTGGAGATAATCATAAACATGTCTGGGTAGCAACTAGCAAGCTCTTGCTGTGAAAGTGTCTGAGAAATTCTACCTTTTTCAGATGATTCCAAAATACTTTTTTCCTTTTCTACAACAAAAACCCCTTCTGAAAAGTGAATTTTCTCAAATGAAAAAGATGTGGGTCGCTTGTTCTGTGTAAGAAAACCAAATAAGAGTGGGAGTATTAGCCTCATGTTTTAGTTTTGGAGGATAATTATTAACAACATTAATATTTTAAAATTTATATGTGATGTTTTAAACATTTGTAATATGCTTATGATTTTATGATAAAATAATTATATTAATTATTAAGTCAAAATCTATAATTAATACTAGGTAACTCTCATATGATACACGAGTTTTGTTGGTTTTTTTAGACTATATATGTTCACTTGGCTTTATACCATTGATTTCGGCTCCCGAGACTAGAGTTTTGTGTTGTTTTTTAGTATTTTGAGTCGTTTTTGTTATATCTCATAGGTTATGTATTAATTTCTATTGTTTCGAGTCATTTGAGTGGCCAAGCCATGTTGAGGGCCAATTATATTGAGTCTAGAGTCATTTTCATGAGTCGTGTGTCAAAAGAAGAAAGAATGATCAAACAAAGAAAGATTGATTTGAAGAAACGTCCAAATGCGTCTGGAATTTCTAAAGACTTTGGCAGGGTTTAGTATTTTGGTCATAACTCTCTCTACAAAATTGATATTGAGCTGATTCAAGTGGCTATGGAAAGCTAAGAGAGAGAGCTACAACTCTTATGAAGACACCCAAAGCAAATTCGGACGTTTGGATGGTGCTACAGCGCGAAAAAGAGGCGCTGAAGCGTAACAACAGCGCCCGCGGCAGCGCCGGAGTGTTCTACTTGGCGCTGCAGTGCCCCCTCCTTGGCGCTGCAGCGCCGGGTCAAAACATGGGCAGTGTGGGTTTGTGTTTTGGCGCTGCAGCGCCATTTTCGAATGCAGCGCGCCTGGGGGCGACAAAACAATGAAAGCCCGATTTTTGGATCTAAAAGGAGGGTACTATAAATAGATACATGGGAGGCTTGATCTAGGGCATGGAGGACACTTGGGGATGAAAACCAACACCACCAAGACACAAGGGAAGAGTTGGGGAAGAGGATTGAAGACATTTATCATCTAGAAATAGATAAGATTCTTCTTTAATCTCTTTAATTCTTTCTTTGTTGTTTCTTGTATATCATTTGAGATGCATTCTCATTTGATTATGGGTATTTGTATTTTTATCATGAGCTAAACTTTATAATTCTAGAGGGATGATGTAATCTATGTTTGAACTTATGTTTTGATATTGTGGTTTGTCAATCTAGATTTCCCAATCTATTTGTGCTATTTGGATTTATTGCTTCTAAATTACTTGATCAATAATTTAGAGTGTTTGGTGTATTTGATTTGACACTTGAGAGAGGTAATTGAATACATGGCCTTGAAATAGCATAACCTAGGATTTCATAGAATTGAGAGATTTGTGAATCCTTTGAAGTCATCAACCAAGATTCATAGTTTTTATTGAGATTTCAATTGGTGATTTTTATAGAGATATTGATTTCCCAATTGTGATCTAAAATCATTTGGCACTCGAGAGAGGAAATGATTATTGTAGAAATCTAGACTTATAAATTGGTAATTTGTGATTGGTATACCATATTGATAATATAAGGAAAAACTAGATTCATCACACCTCTAGAATTCACTCTCTCATAGATTTAGATGTTTATATTTTGATTAGTTATACCTAGTTGTTTTTATTTATAAATTGAGACATCCATCTATTATTGATCTCACAAATATAGCATAGGTAATTTATACTTGGTACTTATACACGCATTCCCCGTGGATACGACAACCCTACTCATATCACTTTATTAAAACTTGACACCGTAGACTTGCGGTTAGAAAAATCTCTAACAAGTTTTTGGCGCCGTTGCCGGGGACTAATACAATTTTTGGTGCTAATATTGCGATAGATAGAATTATTCTTAATTTAGACATTTTTTTTATTTTTATTTCATTTTTCTTTTGTAAATTCTACTTCTACAATGCTTGATTTGTTTCTTTGAATTGGTATAGGTGCACCTATTCGGATGGAAGAGGCAAACCCATCTTTGGAAGACGCCTCATTTCATTCATGAATCAAACGACTTCATTTATGAGTCAAATAAATTTATTCATGAGGGAAATGGGAAATAGCCTTACCAAAAACGAAGCAAAGATGGACAAGATGAAGTTGCAATTGACACAATTGGCAATACTATGGATTCACAATTGAAAAATCTCGAGACTCAAATGGGCCAATTAGTTACAATAGTTGGTGGGCAACATCAAAAGAGCCAATTTTTAAGCACCACTGAAGCCAACTCGAAGGAACAATATAGTGTCATTCATCGAAGGAATGATACCGAATATGAGGAGTTGAAGATCCTGGAAGAGCAAGAAAGTTGAGAACCACACACAGTTGTATGTCTATGCACGGTCAAATAGTATGTGGCGCCGAAAGGAACAAAAACAGGACAAGGAACACACAACCTCAGCGTGTAATGAGCGATTCGTGCGAGATATTATAAGAAAGTTGTTCCCGAACGAGAAAAATACTGATCATACGTATGCAAACGAACAACATACACGTAAACCGGTCGACATATTCCTACGCCAGACTCAAATCCTTGCTTGGACACCCCAAGTATGCATTATTAGGTGCAAGTAAGGCAAATATGGCACTTGACCATGACCCAAAGCGCTAATATATGCATTCAAGGAGAGGCACCAATTCATACGTCGAGCTATAGACGGTAAATCTAGCGCTTGTTGGGAGGCAACCCAATGGTAACTTCACATTTTTCTTTCTTGAAATTCTATCTTTTCCCTTGTTTCGATATAATTTCATTCAAGTTTGGGGGGAGAGTTAGAATTTTGATTTGAAATGTGTGAGTATTTTGATTTGAAGTGTGTAAAAAAAAAAAAAAATTGCATTTGTTTGTGTGTTTTCATATAGTTGCATGTAGAGCATTTTAAGTTGCATGTGCATTAGAAACACGTTTACTGTTTTAGCACGTTTATTGTTTTCATAGATTTTAAGGAGTGAGTTGACCATGTGCGACGAGACTTGATGCTTATATTTTTGAAAAAAATTTGTATTGTTTTGATTGGGTGTTGAGTATGAGTTGATTGAGCCATGAATAGATGATATTGAGCATGTGGATATTAAGAACATGGTTTGATGCTTTGAATTACGTATTTGCAAGCCTGTGAGCTTTTGAGCCTTTACTGCTTTCATCATATGCAGTCTTGTTGTTAATTTGAGTGTATCATCCATGTTGTTAGAATTCTAGAACTTGCTCTGGTATCTCTGTCAAGGTCACATGTTGTATGCGAAGTGTGAAAATGATCAAAGGCCATTTTTGTTATCCCTTCAAGCCTTCTGCTTACCTAATGATAATATTGAAATCCCTAGTTAGCCAACTTGAGCCTATTGCCTAATTTTTGATAGCCACAATTCAAGCCTTAACTTGATAAATCTTTTACCCAAAACTTGAGCGTATAGCATTAAGTAAAGGGATTGAATAAGGGTGAATGGGTAAAATCAAAATTTTAGAAGATGGTGTTAGAGTTGGTTGATGGGAAGAAAAGGAGGAGAAATGAAGTGTTGAAAACTCGTATAAATGTCGAAAAAAAACGACTTTGTAAATGAGTTTCATTTAAATGAACTTGGGGGCTAAGGATTGTAATTTGAGGTGATTCTCAAAAGAAAGAAAGGAGATGGAGATAAGAGGAGTTGATGAAAATGAGAGATGGTTTGAGTAGCATATTGAGCCTTAATGTAGATGATTTATATGCTCACCGGTCTATACGCTCGAGTTTGAGTCACTCTATCCATATTTTCTTACCCTAACCAAAGAACCTTCATCACAACCAAAGAAAAAAGTCCTTTTTGATTCACAAATTGCATACATTCTAGTGGCGGAGATATGAGACGAATTGCAAGCCTATGGTAATTTTGCGACATTGAATTGATTTGAGCGTAAACACGTCCTATATTCATTCGAGATGAGAGTATACACTTGACCTTTGAGAGACGTGATTCTTAGCATTTACCATGGTTTCTTTGATGTATGCTCTATGTTAGATGTTTGAGGCTTGGTTGATTCGTTGTTTGACACATATGATGAACAATACGAATTTTATGGAGTTGTTGTGCGTTTTACTTTTCATTACTCCCAGTCATGTTTTGTCTTGTTTTTAAAAGTGTTGACCGGGACGGCCAACAGTTTAAGTTTGGGGGTATTTGTTCACTTGGTTTTATACCAATGATTTGGGCTTCCTAGACTTGAGTTTTGTGTTGTTTTTGATTATTTTGAGTCATTTGAGTAGCCAATCCATGTTGAGAGCCAATTATATTGAGTTTATAGTCATAGTAATGAATCGTATATCAATAGAAGTACAAACGAGCAAACAACGAGAGATTGATTTGAAGAAACGTCCAAACGCGTCTGAAATTTCCATCACTGGCAGCGTTTAGTATTTTGACCATAACTCTCTCTACAAAATTGATATTGAGGTGATTCAAGTGGCTATAGAAAGCTAAGAGATAGGGCTACAACTTTGATGAAGGACTCAAAACCGAATTCGGACGTTTGGATGGCTCTGCAGCGCCAAAACGAGGCGCTGCAGCGCGGAGGCGAAAATCTGGGCAGCGGCGGCCAAATGATGATGGCTGCGCGCTGACCTGACCAGCTGCAGCGCCGGGTGTGTTATGTGCGCGCTGCAGCGCCCATTTTTGAGTGCTGCAGCGCCCGTGGGCGGATAAAACAATAAAAGTCCGATTTTCAGATCTAAAAACAGGGGTACTATAAATAGATACATGGGAGGCTTCATCTATGGCATAGAGGACACTTGGGGATACACCCAAGAACACAAGAAACACATCAATTTCATCAAGGAAGAATCAAGGGAAGAATCGGGTCGAATCGGAGCTTGAGGATTGAAGATTAATCGAGAGATTATCCATTTCCCTAAGTTTTCTCATTCTTTGTGCTTTAATCTTTCATTTTAGCTTCTTATGAAGATGAACAATTTGTCTATGAGTTGTTTATTTATAATGGGTAGCTAAACTTCTTGTGATTTCCGGGTTTTGGAAGTAGATTAATTGAACTCTTGTTGATTGTTTTAATCTTAATTGAAGTTATTGTCTTGAAGCCTATTTGAGTACTTTGTTCTTATTCTTGTTTTATCATTTGGCCAATGATTTAGAATGTTTGATATATTGATTCATAATTCGAGAGATGAGTTTCAATATTAGATCTTGAGTACTTGACATGAATATTTGCATAATCGAGAGGTTTGTGACTATTTGTGAGGATATTTGATCTTTTGTGCATTTGGGAGTTGTGTATCTTATGTTGAGTAGAGATACTAGCATAGATATTTCAATCTACACTTTATATACATCTCGAGAGGGAGGATAAAATACCGTTGTGATCGTCTTATAGGTGTATTGATGATAACTTTGGATTTGATTAAATTGGACAACAAGAGGAATATTAATTGAAACCATAACCCGGGAATCCATTTCATTCCCTTGATAATTCCATTATTATTTGCATCTTGTGTTTTTGTGGTTAATCTTGTCTTTACTTCTACTACAATTATCAAATTTCGATCGTCTAAATAAAAATAAGACTATCTTAGTTTAATACTTAGCACATAAATTTATTAGTCTCCGTGGATACGACCTTGCTTACCCTATGCTATAAACTACACCGTACACTTGCGGTGAAGCTAAAAATAAGGCTAACAAGTTTTTGGCGCCGTTGTCTTGAATGTGTTTTGTATGATATCAAGGTTGATTGCCTAGTTGTAATTTGACTTTTTTTTTTTTGCGGAGTTTTTTTCTTTTCTTGTTTTAATTTTGTGTAATTTTTTTGTACATCGTTGGAAGGAATTATAATGTATGCATATACGTGGCAACCGATGATGCTTCCGGGTTTTTGAAGTCAAAGTGTGAATAATTTTGTTCCTTATTATCCATCTCAAGAAAATGTATGGGCCCAAAATAAGGCAAATCATGGAACCTTTCATCACCACAAGAACAATTGTCTAGCTTGGAAGAAACACTTTATCAATTTCTAGACGATTGTGAGGCAAGAAAGACGACAAGATGAGATAAAACGCTCGGTCCGAGTTGGAAGAAAATCTTGCTGAGTTTATCAATGAGTGTAAGATAAGAAATCGAGAAAGTGATGATAGAGTACTACAAACCGAGGCAAGCATTCAACAAATTGAGATTACATGTCAAAATATGTCAAAGTTACTCCAACAAATGATTGACCAACTTAATAATGAAAAGTCGTCATCATTCTTGGGACTGGTGAAATAGAAAATTATGAACATGAATTGCCCATTATGAAAAAGGTGGACATCCTTCAAAATTTGGAGGAGACTTTTGAAGAGTGCAATATGATCTTACAAGAGGAGGAGCCACGTCAAATTAACTCGGGAGTATCTCTATCTCTCACTCAATTGAAAATCCTCATATTGACAAAAATATGTGCACTATAGATGTAAGCTTCAATACAAATGTATCAAATTTTAAGAAGCATACACTTGAAGGAACAATGTTTGAAAATGGTGATCAATTCACATGTTCTCTGATTTCATGATATTTAATGTGAGTAAAGATAGAAATATCTTTACTATGATTGATAAACCATTTTTCATCATTAGGAACACATTTTTTGATTTCCAAAAGACCATCAACATTCGGATCCTTAATCATCCACGTCTTATATACACTAAAGGATCGCTTATATTTTGTTGGAAAATACAAAGGCGTGGCATGATCGACACTTGTTTTTGGATCCCTTGAGTAAAACAAAAGTCCGGCTAAAGACTTTAAATTTAGCGCTTCTTGGGAGGCAACCCAAGCTCATTTTACTTGCTTTCATAGTTAGATTAGTTAGAATATTTGTGTTTTATTAGTAGTAGTCATGTTGCATCTCACCCCTATCTCTCTTGCATGCTCATTACGCGATTCTTGTGAAATTATGAGCAAAAGGTGATTATTGTGATAGAATTTGGATTGATATTGAATTTCGGGTATAATTGGTTATATAAATTACCTTCACATCCTTATTTTCTATCTATGCCCACCATGTATTTGATAAAATGCCTCAATGAGAAATTTAACACTTTTGCATACCCTTCTTGGTTTATTGTTGGGAGTTCACATATTGATTACAATTATATGGCATTAATGTCTCTCCCATGGTCTTCGTATGATATTGTGGTACTTTATCCCATTGCTTGTTTCCACGTGTTTGGTTTTATTTGACAGGTTGGTATTGTGCCTCCTAAATCATAAAAAGGCAAAGAAAAAGCCATCGGCCCTACAGAGTACTACCAATTGGCCCTGTTGCTTCTCTTTCACCCCACGATTCCGACGAGAAGTTGCACCTCTTCCATTGAGGACAATGGTTATATTAAGTTTGTGGGAGTGGTAATACCTTTTTCAGTTTGTGATCCAACTTTCTTCGTGTTTTTTTTATTTGTTTCTTGCATATTTGCTTTAAGTTGAGTCGAGTCAGGTCGTTTGTTAAACTGTGAAACTGTATGACTAAGTGAATTTGTTGAATATGAGTTGAACGGTCAAAAGAGCATGTGTTTGAACTGTGATTTAATCTTCTTTCCATTAATTCCATCTATGTGCTTAACTTTCTGATTTATTTGGGGTGATTTATGCAATTGAGTGGTTCCTTTATGATCCCACCGATGCTTTTTTAGAACTTGTCGATCACTAGTCGAGGCGAAATCTGGCGAAGTAATCATGAGGAAGTGATTTAGGCCATCTTTGAACAAGCTAGAGCCTAAAATGCCTACCTTTGTATTATATTTTCCTAGTGTCCCCCTTTGAGCCTTATAAACCCGTTTCTTTGGCAACCAATCAAATACCCGAGCCTAAATGTGAAAATCCTAATTACCCATCACTCATACGTACACACATAATATAGAAAAATGTTGAAGGTTGAGGAAGAGATGATGAGAAGGGTATGTATTTAATTGAATGAAGTTGCTAGAAAAAAAAAATATGAAACCCCATGTACACAAAAGAATAAGTTTGGGGTTTCAAAAAAAAAAAATGTGAAAAAAAAGGAAAAAAAAATCAACGGGATTGAAAGTTCATAAACATTGGGGATGCCAAAATAAAATAAAAGTGAAGGGTAGTGCTATTGATAATTCAAGTGTTAATTGGGTATTTGGGTGATTTGAGCCATTTATTCCTATATTTTCCTACCTTACCCTAAGCCCACATTACAAGCTTTAAAAGTCCTATTGATCCTTGTGTTACATTAGCCTACATTAGTGGAGATTAATGTGAATGACAAGCTTATGGAATCCGGTAAGCATTTCATCCGGATGTTCGAAAAGGGATCATTTAGATAACACTTGATTGCGTGAATCTATTTGAATAAGGTAAACGGAGTTGGCATGTACATTCCACACTTTTGATCACAATGTTAAAACGCATGTTTGATTGGTAGTGATACGAGTATTGAGACAAATGATTTTAGTCGTGAAGTTTTTGATAGCGTTAGTCGCCGAATAAGTTTTCTATATTTTTGTGTCTTGGATACTTCGTATTCTTCAAGAGTTTGTAATTGCTTGAGGACAAGCAATATTCTAAGTTTGGGGGTATTTGTTCACTTGGCTTTATACCATTGATTTCGGCTCCCGAGACTAGAGTTTTGTGTTGTTTTTTTAGTATTTTGAGTCGTTTTTATTATATCTCACAGGTTATGTATTAATTTCTATTGTTTCGAGTCATTTGAGTGGCCAAGCCATGTTGAGGGCCAATTATATTGAGTCTAGAGTCATTTTCATGAGTCGTGTGTCAAAAGAAGCAAGAATGATCAAACAAAGAAAGATTGATTTGAAGAAACGTCCAAATGCGTCTGGAATTTCTAGCAGACTGGCAGGGTTTAGTATTTTGGTCATAACTCTCTCTACAAAATTGATATTGAGCTGATTCAAGTGGCTATGGAAAGCTAAGAGAGAGAGCTACAACTCTTATGAAGACACCCAAAGCAAATTCGGACGTTTGGATGGTGCTACAGCGCGAAAAAGAGGCGCTGAAGCGTAACGGCCGCCGCGAGCGCCAAAACGAGCCCGCAGCCCGGAGTGTTCTACGGGCGCTGCAGTGCCCCCTCCTTGCGCTGCAGCGCCGGGTCAAAACATGGGCAGTGTGGGTTTGTGTTTTGTGCCGCGCAGTTCCATTTTCGAAATCGAAATGCAGCGCCATGGGCGGACAAAACAATGAAAGCCCGATTTTGGATCTAAAAGGAGGGTACTATAAATAGATACATGGGAGGCTTGATCTAGGGCATGGAGGACACTTGGGGATGAAAACCAACACCACCAAGACACAAGGGAAGAGTTGGGGAAGAGGATTGAAGACATTTATCATCTAGAAATAGATAAGATTCTTCTTTAATCTCTTTAATTCTTTCTTTGTTGTTTCTTGTATATCATTTGAGATGCATTCTCATTTGATTATGGGTATTTGTATTTTTATCATGAGCTAAACTTTATAATTCTAGAGGGATGATGTAATCTATGTTTGAACTTATGTTTTGATATTGTGGTTTGTCAATCTAGATTTCCCAATCTATTTGTGCTATTTGATTTATTCTTCTAAATTACTTGATCAATAATTTAGAGTGTTTGGTGTATTTGATTTGACACTTGAGAGAGGTAATTGAATACATGGCCTTGAAATAGCATAACCTAGGATTTCATAGAATTGAGAGATTTGTGAATCCTTTGAAGTCATCAACCAAGATTCATAGTTTTTATTGAGATTTCAATTGGTGATTTTTATAGAGATATTGATTTCCCAATTGTGATCTAAAATCATTTGGCACTCGAGAGAGGAAATGATTATTGTAGAAATCTAGACTTATAAATTGGTAATTTGTGATTGGTATACCATATTGATAATATAAGGAAAAACTAGATTCATCACACCTCTAGAATTCACTCTCCCATAGATTTAGATGTTTATATTTTGATTAGTTATATCTAGTTGTTTTTATTTATAAATTGAGACATCCATCTATTATTGATCTGTCAAATATAGCATAGGTAATTTATACTTGGTACTTATACACGCATTCCCTGTGGATACGACAACCCTACTCATATCACTATATTAAAATTTGACACCGTAGACTTGCGGTTAGAAAAATCTCTAACAAGTTTTTGGCGCCGTTGCCGGGGACTAATACAATTTTTGGTGCTAATATTGCGATAGATAGAATTATTCTTAATTTAGACATTTTTTTTATTTTTATTTCATTTTTCTTTTGTAAATTCTACTTCTACAATGCTTGATTTGTTTCTTTGAATTGGTATAGGTGCACCTATTCGGATGGAAGAGGCAAACCCATCTTTGGAAGACGCCCTCATTTCATTCATGAATCAAACGACTTCATTTATGAGTCAAATAAATTTATTCATGAGGAAATGGGAAATAGCCTTACCAAAAACGCGAAGCAAAGATGGACAAGATGAAGTTGCAATTGACACATTGGCAATACTATGGATTCACAATTGAAAAATCTCGAGACTCAAATGGGCCAATTAGTTACAATAGTTGGTGGGCAACATCAAAAGAGCCATTTTTAAGCACCACCACCGAAGCCAACTCGAAGGAACAATATAGTGTCATTCATCGAAGGAATGATACCGAATATGAGGAGTTGAAGATCCTGGAAGAAGCAAAAGTTCGAACCACACACAGTTGTATGTCTATGCACGGTCAAATAGTATGTGGCGCTGAAAAGGAACAAAAACAGACAAGGAACACACAACCTGACCTGTACGTGTACGAATGAGCAGTTCGTGCGAGATATTATAAGAAAGTTGTTCCAGAACGAGAAAAATACTGATCATACGTATGCAAACGAACAACATACACGTAAACCAGATCAGTATATTCCTACGCCAGGACTCAAATCCTTGCTTGGACACCCCAAGTATGCATTATTAGGTGCAAGTAAGGCAAATATGGCACTTGACCATGACCCCAAAAGCGGCTAATATATGCATTCAAGGAGGCACCAATTCATACGTCGAGCTATAGACGGTAAATCTAGCGCTTGTTGGGAGGCAACCCAATGGTAACTTCACATTTTTCTTTCTTGAAATTCTATCTTTTCCCTTGTTTCGATATAATTTCATTCAAGTTTGGGGGGAGAGTTAGAATTTTGATTTGAAATGTGTGAGTATTTTGATTTGAAGTGTGTAAAAAAAAAAAAAAAATTGCATTTGTTTGTGTGTTTTCATATAGTTGCATGTAGAGCATTTTAAGTTGCATGTGCATTAGAAACACGTTTACTGTTTTAGCACGTTTATTGTTTTCATAGATTTTAAGGAGTGAGTTGACCATGTGCGACGAGACTTGATGCTTATATTTTTGAAAAACATTTGTATTGTTTTGAGTCCTTCATCAAAGTTGTAGCCCTATCTCTTAGCTTTCTATAGCCACTTG
Organism: Rehmannia glutinosa; assembly: GCA_016081115.2. Classification (NCBI taxonomy): domain Eukaryota; kingdom Viridiplantae; phylum Streptophyta; class Magnoliopsida; order Lamiales; family Orobanchaceae; genus Rehmannia; species Rehmannia glutinosa. The sequence goes on along the minus strand of JABTTQ020003342.1, from coordinate 556,559 downwards.
AATCACCTCAATATCAATTTTGTAGAGAGAGTTATGGTCAAAATACTAAACGCTGCTGATGGAAATTTCAGACGCCGCGTTTGGACGTTTCTTCAAATCAATCTCTCGTTGTTTGCTCGTTTGTACTTCTATTGATATACGATTCATTACTATGACTATAAACTCAATATAATTGGCTCTCAACATGGATTGGCTACTCAAATGACTCAAAATAATCAAAAACAACACAAAACTCAAGTCTAGGAAGCCCAAATCATTGGTATAAAACCAAGTGAACAATATACTTTTTAGTTCTCACCAAACAATTCATTTTTTTAAAATAATTTAATTTTAAATAAAATCAAATAATTTAAAAATATTCCAAACTAACGCTTTTTTAGATATACCTCAATCAGAGTAACACCCGTGTGTTACATGGGATTTGTTCACAAATAAATTTCAAAAGATAGCGTAGATAGAATCCTTGATTTTGAATTATTTGTTATCTTTCAAATTATTATCTTTTAAATTCAAAATTATATTATTAATTCAAATGAGAAAATATATTCAATAAATAATATATATTTGAACTATAATTTTATTTTATTTTTTTCCTTTATCGTTTTCTATATATTTGTACATATAATATAATATAAAAATAGTATAGACAGAATCATTGATTTTTGGATTATTTGTCTTTTAAATTTGTTGCATTCTAAATTCAATATATTATCAATTCAAATGAGAGAATATCTTCTATAAAAATATATATATGTTGAACTAATACAATCGTTGTTAATAAAATAAGCAGAGGAGATAAATGGCTCGACATTAACTTTTCTAAATTATTTGTGAGTTGTGTACAAATTTGAGTTGAATTGTTTTTTTTCTTTATATTCTCGATTATTAAAAAAGTATCAATGTCAATTATTTTTCTTTCTTGTTTATTTTTCGTAGTTTATTTAATATGGTAAAAGAAATTAAATTTCAAAGATGAATCATGATTTAATTTTTGGATTATTTATTAACTTTAAATTTGTTCATAGAATGCCACATGGATAAATGAAAAGTAGCCACGTGAGATTAAGAGAATGAAAAGTTGACATATGTCCAAGATTAATAAGGTTATAAATTTTTGAAAATTTACATACTCTTTTTAACATTTGTAATATGCTTATGATTTTATGATAAATACTGGTTGATGATCACATTAATTACTAATTCTAAATCTATAATTATTACCAGATATGTCTCGTGTGATATACGAATTTTGTTGGTTTGTTTAGACACTTCTTAGTTCCCTAAACTATTTTCTTAGTATTTTAATTTTAACAAAACCAAATAAATTTAAAATATCCAAAACCAACACTTTTATAAGTACATTATTATATATGTGATTCTATATAGACTATATTATTTTATATTATACTATTGGATTCGTTCGATTTTAATTTTGTAAGTTTGATTAATTTTTTATCTAGCCTTAATCCTTAGATATATAGTTTGTTACAAGGAATAATATTATTTTACAAACGAGTTTGAACATAGACTCATGAGCCTATAACTCACGAGCCTATAAACGAACATGTTCGCGAGCTTAATTATCGAACCGAGCTCGAACACAAGCTAACGAGCCTGTAAACGAACACATTCACGAGCTCAATTAACGAACCGAACTCGAGCCTAGGCTCGCGAGCCTGTAAACGAACCGAACTCGAGCCTAAGCTCGCGAGCCTGTAAACAAACATGTTCGCGAACTTTCGAGTCGAATACTTGTAAGCTCGAGTTCGGCTCGTTTAAAAGTTCGAGCTCGAATTTTAGGCTCGAGTTCGGCTCGTTAAGCTTGACGAACAATCTCGAACGAATATTTTGTCGAACCGAGACCCGAATAGCTCGCGAGCGGCTTGGTTCATTTGCAGCCCTAAGTGCGAGTATTAGCCTCATGTTGTGATAGGCCTGCCATTTGCCTCAAACCACAAAATGTTAAAGAGTCTACACCAAGATTAAATGATGATACCAAAACTAATGATGTTTCAACCAAAAAGCCCAATGTTGGAATTTCCAACATCTCAATCTCAAAACCAAAATAAACTTGTGTTAAGCCATTCATATAAATAACACTCAAGAGATTGTCAAGTTATACATAATTATTTGCAATCATGAGGCGGGTGAGAGTAACATGTTCAATTCCCAGTGAGCTAAGCTAATGAATAAAGAATAGCAAACTTACAAAGTCAAAGTAACACGAGGGAGCTGATGAAAGAATAGAAAAGAGCGATTCAGGAAAAGGAAATATATACTATTCACTGTAACTCTTGTATCATAGATCACTAATATCCTTAGCCGCCATGTCATCACAGACTCCGAACATCTCTACGAGTCATCTCAGACTCGCATCATCTCTCCCACCAAAAGGCTTCCGAAGCAACTAGCATGAATATCTTCATTCTTACTCCCTCTGCACCATTTGGAACAAAAGTTACGTTGAGGTTAGCAAGCAAGACCATTTTTTGTAGCCTATGGTTGTAACATCTTCTTGTTGTCAAAATATCTTAGACATGATCTTTTCTGCTGTCTGACCCCCAAACCTGAAGGACCAGGCTACAACAACATGCAATTTATTCTACGAGTAGAAAGTTTTTCATGATTGACATGTCTCTACTAAACATCACCGTCATGCTGACAGAAACTACTCTGAGCCCGAATATTCAATCATCACTGCATTTGTCTAGTTTATATAGTTTGTCTGTGAAAGTTGTGTACGTGCGCACGAAGGGTCTTATGTGTTGTGTGTGTGTGTGTGAGAGAGAGAGAGAGAGAGAGAGAGAGGGAAAAAAAACGGAAGTAAGAATCCAAACAAATATGCCTTACCCTTGGACGTTTTGAACTTGGTTGCGACTGATGACCTCGCCGATGACGGGAAGAACTCCGATCTAGGTTGTCATCAGCCTGCAAATGTGCCATAAACACACTACATCTATTAGAAGCATTATGATAATCAATTCACAAAAGCAATCTACACATCTCACCAAAGAAATAAGAAAAGAAGAAAAGTCCACTTATTATCTAGGTTGAGCTGGAACTTATGACTTAGAGAAAGGCCTCATTACCTGTGTTTCGTCAAGGTTTGCTCCTTCATTGGATGTCGGCGCGTTTGACTCAGCTCCAACGTTCTCAGAAATCACAGGCATTATCTGACGCAGTATATTAGATAAAAGTATCCCTTCATCACTCACAGCTGATGCTGATTCCTGAGAAGTACCAATATCCTGAGCTGCTTCACTATGACTTGGAACAGAACCTGAACCTGGGGATGCTGCATTACCAAGGACATGCTCTCCTGGAAATATTGTACTTAGCAGCTGCTCAAGTCCACCTCTGATATGGGCAGAGAATCCTTGTCCATTAAGTGCTTCTGAAGGTAAACTACCGTTGCCTGAAAAAGTAGTCACCAATTACCCGATATATAAATTTATCAACATGTACAACAACAACAACAACAACAAACTAAGCCTTAATCCCACTACGTGGGGTCGGCTATACGGATCATATCGCGCCATCGTTTACGGTCATAAGCCATATTTTCGTTTATTTCTAGGTATAACATGTCATGTTTAATAGCTTCTTTCCAAGTCTTTTTAGGCCTACCTCTTCCTCTTTTTGATTTGTGTGAGTGATTCTCTACTTTCTAAACGTCGCACGGTGCATCTAAAGGTCTCCTATAAACATGTCCAAACCATCTTAATCGTGTTTCTCTAATTTTCTCGTCTATTGGTGCTACTCCCACTTTGTTTCTAATGTGTTCATTTCTTATTCTATCTAATCTAGTGTGTCCGCACATCCATCTTAGCATTCTCATCTCTCGCTACCCTCATTTTTTGTTCGTGTTCATATTTAGTCGCCCAACATTCTCTCCATCCATAGCATTGCGGGCTTATGGCCGTTTTATAAAATTTTCCTTTCAATTTTAATGGTATTTTACGGTCACAAAGGATAAAGATGCACTCCTCCATTTATTCCAACCCGCTTTGGATCCTATGTGTGACATCTTTATTGATTTCTCCGTTCTCTTCAATTATAGATCCTAAGTATTTAAAACTCTTTGTTATACTCACTTCATGTTCATCAATTTTAACCTTCGTCTCATTGTCTTTGTTGTTTTTACTAAAGTGGCATTCCATGTATTCTGTTTTAGCCCTACTTATAGTAAAACCTTTTGATTCTAATTCTTCTCTCCAAACTTCCAATTTTGCATTTACTCCTTCCCTTGTTTCATCAATTAAAACTATATCGTCCGCAAATAACATACATTCAGGATGGATTTTTGTAAGTGTTTAGTGATTTCATCAATTATTAGGATAAAACGTGCGGGCTTAGAGCGGATCCCGATGCAAACCTATAGTGTTTGGGAATTCACTAGATATTCCCGTTGGTGTCCCTGATACATGTTGTTATACCATCATACATATCTTTTATGGCATCTATGTAGCTATTTTTATTCCCCTTTTTTCCAATACGCGCCACATTATATCACGGTTGACTCTATCGTATGCCTTTTCAAGATCAATAAAAACCATATGTAAATCTTGTTTTCTCCCATTATATTGTTCACATAATCGCCTAATTAAGTGTATAGCTTCAATTGTGGATCTTCCGGCATGAAGCCAAATTGATTATCTAATATACTAGTTTCATTTCTTATTCTTGCTTCTATAACTCTTTCCCATAGTTTCATTGTATGACTTATTAATTTAATTCCCCTGTAATTTGCACAATTTTGTATATCCCCTTTGTTTTTATATATAGGTATCAATATACTTTTTCTCCATTCATCGGCATTTTCTTAGTTTTTAGAATAACATTAAATAATTTAGTAAGCCATTATATTCCAACTCCACCTAAACATTTCCACGCTTCAATTGGTATATCATCTGGCCAACCGCTTTTTGCGTTTTCATTTTGTTTAGTGCTTTTTCTGTTTCATGAAGTTGAATTCTACGATAAAAGGTACGGTTTCTATTCGATTGATTGGTCTAGTTCTAATGTGACTTCATTCCTCTTCGGTTCATTAAAAAGATTATTGAAATACCTCCTCCATCGATCTTTTATGTCCTCATCTTTCACTAAAATGTTTTCATTCTCATCTTTTATGCATTTAATTTGGGTTAGATCTCTTGTTTTTTTTTCTCTAAATTTTGCTATTTTATATATATCTTTCTCTCCTTCTTTAGTATCTAGTTTCTTATAAAAATCTTCATATGCCTTGGTTTTGCTTCATATATTGCTCTTCTTACTTTTTTTTTGGCATCTTTATATCTTTTAAGGTTTTCTTCGTTTTACAGAATACAATACTTTGTAACTAGTTCGTTTTTCCTTTACCTTTTTCTTGGATTTCTTGATTCCACCACCATGACTCTTTATTCCATTTATTACCATTTGACACCCCTAATGTTTCTTTTGCGATCTTTTTCATTTGAGTAGTTACATAGTTCCATGTTTCATCGGCTTTGTCTTCCACTTTCCAATCAATGGTTTCTACTAGGGATTTGACAAAACTATCTCTTTTTTCTATATTCTTTAAGTTCCACCACTTAATTCTCGGTATGTTAATTTTCTTTCTCTTTAAGTGTATGTTAATAAGTTTGATATCCAAAACTAGTAGTCTATGTTGGGTGGTGAGGCTTTCTCCGGTATTACTTTGCAATTTTTGCATATTTTTCTCGTCGTTTTCCCGGTTAGAAAGTAGTCAATTTGTGATTTGTTAGGACCACTTTTAAATGTGATTAAATGTTCGTCTCTCTTTTTAAAGAAGGTATTACCTATAATAAAATCATAAGCAAATCGCAAAGTCTCAGGATGGTTCTACCTCATTTTACGCGAGCTAAAGCCATATCCTCCACGGACCCTTTCATAATCTTCATTATCCTTCCCAACATGTCCATTTAAGTCTCCACCTATGATGACTTTTTCATTTTGAGGATTGATTGCATTAGAGTTTCTAAATCTTCCCAAAATTTAGCCTTAGTAGCATCATCTAATCCTACTTGAGGTGCATATACACTAACAATATTTATAAGTTAGATTTACTACTACAATTTTAAGGGATATGATTCTATCTCCTTTTCTAGTTACTCCTACTACTTGATCTATGAAGAGAGGATCTACAATGATACCCACCCCATTCCTAGTTCTATCCTTTCCACTATACCAAAGCTTATAACCCGTAGTATCTAGTGTCTTGGCCTTCTCGCCTACCCATTTAGTCTCTTGGATACACATCATATCTATGTTTCGTCTTTTCATAATATCTACGAGCTCCATAGTTTTACTCAAAAGTACCTATGTTCCAAATTGCCCGATTCTATACTTTCTAATTTTCTTATTATTATTTGTGTTCCTTTTATTAGTGTGTGAGGGCTCTTGTGTATTTTTCACTACACCCAAGCCACTTATGGAGGTGTAGCGGTCCTTGCCAAGACACCGCAATCGGACCTGCGGCGCACTCTCTACGGGGAGCATCTGCACTTATCACGATGTCTTATATGATCCATACCATAAGGAAATGACAAGAGTTTTACGCTGGTTGTCGACCTAATGCAACCCTCCTCCTTTATCCGGGCTTGGGACCGGCAACATATAATAAAGTGTAAAAACATCTAACTACATAGATTAATTTGCATAGAAAACCCATTACGTTTACGGTTATTCACCATAAATCTACAAAATCAATACATTGACACGTAATCGTAGTAAAAAGAATTTGGAATAGTTGCAAGTTTACCATTCTCTCCAGATTGACACGTAATCGTAGTAAAAAGAATTTGGAATAGTTGCAAGTTTACCATTCTCTCCAGCGACTGCAAAGTTTTGCTGTAGTGTTGCAGAATCAGGAATAGGTTGTTCGGTGTTACCATTAGAATCGTGATTTTGACCCGAGGTTTGAGAAGCTCTTGTACCATTAGAATTTCCAGAAGATATATGTTGAACTCTTGCCAAAACTGGATATAAGATCCCTATCGAACCACGAGAAGAATCCGAACGTCCAACAGATGCAGGAACTGCAGCAACCATAGTTCTAAGAGGAATTGCCCTCACTTGTGGTTCCCTGCGTGAATTTGGATCAAGCGCCGCAGCATCTTGTACACCAGAATTTCCACTATTGGAAGATACTGTAGAAACTTGCCCTAGAGGCTGTGAACTAGTTGGCTCCCTTCGAGGAAGAAGTGATCCTGATTACAAAAACAAGAAAACAGGAACAAGGCCGTTAAGTCTCAGAATCGGCAGAGCTGAATAAATAAGAAATTATCATTAAGTTAAATTTTTTTATTAGATAGAAACCCCAGGCATTGTTTTACAAGTTTGTCGGAAGAAATTCAAGCATTTCCAGATATCATCAAGTAAAACTCCCCTTGAATCAGAATTGGTACAGCACCTGTTCATATTCTGATGTCAATATTTCTGGGGAGAAAACCAGTACCAGCAGAACCCCCAGCTAACCCAGAACCATGTTGAACAGTTCCAACAGGAACTGAACCAAAACTTGCTCCTGGTTGGAAGGGCAGTGGCTGTACATCATGGTATATTAGGCAGAACATAAGTAAGCACGTGTGAATGCCACAACCCAAGGGAGGAAAAACCATTTAACAAAAATATCACCTGAACCATGATAGGGTTGGGCCCTGTTGAGGATACGAAGACAGAAGGTCCAGCATTTACCAATGCATCAGTCTGAGGAAGGAGGGAACAAATATCCCCAATCAGTTAGATGACAGCGTTCAAAGCAATTTTTTGGTCAAACTTCTTTTCTAAAATGCAATTAGGGTCTAGGGAATACGGTATAACAAAAAATCATGTATGAAACTGGAAGTAAATGAACCATACCGGTGTTTGACCCATTCTCAGAGTCATTATTGCCCTACCAAGCTCAAGCAGCAAAGCACCTAAATTTTGAAAAAGTGCTCCTGATCTTATAGCGTTAGATTGAATTCTTGAGCGCTCAATGGATCCATCACACTTGAATGAGATTCCAGTTGTCCTGCAAGTTGCTACAGAGAAAAAAGAAAAAAAAAAAAAAAAAAAACAGAGTTACAATACCAGAAACCTTCTACTAGCAAGAAATGCATGTTTTTAACTTCTTTAATGATGACGGAAACTTGATCTCCAACCTATGCAGAAGTTTACTAAGAAGACAAAAAAATCAAGGTCTTGATTGCAGTACAATAAGCAAACAAAAACCAAAAGAACCAAAAAAAAAAATGAAAAAGAAATAAACAGTAAAAGAAAACCAAGGTCCTGATTTCATGCAAAAATATCACTTGATGTATGTCAGTATGTCTCAACAATACGCATCATTATCTTGTGTTGCTTTATAATGTAAAACTATAAATTGGAAATATAGGAACTTTAACATCATTATGTATTGACTCCATAATCACGGGTTACAGATTTAATGAGACTGGTGTTGCTAACTAAATATAGCAAATGGTGAATTGTCCTTAGGATTATCATACAACTAATTCTTCAGACGAACTCGCATATCTTGTCCAAGCCAATAAATAACATTGACCTTTTATTTATTTCTCTCAATAGCAGTTACATGGTTCGAGCATATACCGATAAGCACCCGGTCGCTTGTTCAACAAGCAGTTGTCTGGCAGACGACATCACCTCTGCCAGGGACTCAGGTGTCAGAAGCCCTCTGGGCTCACTAGAATGCACAGCAGCTTCTAGCTCTTGTCCATCACTCCCAGAAATACCAACATTTCGAGCATTTGAACTTTGCCCTCCAGCTGCCAGCCCAAAATCAACAACTTAAGCCAAAAAGCTGGTAGAATAAAAACGAGGAAAACAAATCCAAAACAAAGGGAAAGTTCCCCACCGTTGGCAACAAATTCTTGTCTCAAGTGACTCAAGTACTGCATCAAAGTAGTCAAAGAATCGGGTATAATCTGCAGTAAAATTATGAATATTGAATAACACCTCAGTTAACAAAGACGAGTATAGGGCAAGAATGCAAAAATACTCTGAAGGAATAATAGAACATTTTCACACTCCTCTGACAGAATACTCGAATTATGTTGCTAATTGTTTATCCAACACAAAAAAACTTCAAGTTTTGAATGCACATACTGGTGGCTGCAGAGACTCCACAGGAATAGCTACTGAAGCTGCTTGGTCAGACGGTAGTCTGCTAGAGTTTCTGGTACCACTGAGGCCAGGAGCAGTGGAGAGCCGTTCCAACGGAGGTTGCTGGCCAAGTAAAATATAAGGATTAAAATGACTCTTGAAGAGGACGGAAACTAAGTCTCCACTATGAGGAAGTGTGCTCAAATAAAGATGGACTTGTGTCAAACCTTCACAAACTTACATTTAGATCGATCCCTTCACCGCCACTTCCAGATCTTGTCACTCCAAATGAATTAAGTACAGCAGACACAATCTATAAGACAACCAACCACAAACATAAATGTGTCTATTTGAGCTCATATAATCTAGTGAAAACTCATTTGTTTACCCGATTTAGATCAGGAAAGGCTCCATCTCCCTGGTCTGATATATTGAAGGTTCCAACCATCACACCAGGACCTACTCGATTGCCTGAATTGTGCCCAGTACTTGATATTGGATCAGTTGCTGCAGATACAAGGAGCTTAGTATTCAGATAACTAGTTGCTTAACCTTGAAATATCACATGAACAGAGGAAGTAAGAGAATGTGTTTTGGAGGAAAGAATCTGAGAGTGAAAGTAATGTTTGGCTTTGTTTCAGAGGTATTTTTACTGGTATCACATCAGGTTTTTTTAATGTTATATGTCGTAATTTTCAATGTAAAAGGACGATAATATTTATCTATAGTAACATAATAATTGGATAATGAGATCATGTTGATGCATAGTGGGCCCATATTAGGACAGAATGGAAAAAATCTTGTTCAGGGGGGAACAAAATGCTCCCCAGGGACATATTCACACATAGCTCTTAAATCTGTAAATGTACACTCATTTAAAAGTGATTTTTTTTAAACTAAGGCACATGCATATTATCAAAGATAGATCAATAGTCAAAGAATCAGATCTGAGATCACAATCCTATCAATTCATAAGGTTGGTCATGATCATTGCTTTTAATCGTTGTGTCATTGACTTTAAATTGATTAAGGTGGTCTTTAGTGTGACGGTGACATGTTAGTGATTATTGATTAAACAATGTATGGGTAACATGTTTAATTCAGGTTATTCACTAATATATCCACAAGGTTTTCGGCTTATTTGGGCCATAAATCTCTCTAAGCATGTCAAGAGGCGCTTTATTCAGAGTATGCAATACTGAATACATAATTGAATCTATAAACTACTTACTGACATATTTGGCCACTGGCACATATTATCACGATTAAAGAATCTGACTCCAACAGCTTCCGTGTAAACTGATTATTTGTAGATATCAATTTTTCCCTAATCAATCCAAATAATCATGCTAGTAATCTAAATGTTAAGAAAAACAGGTGACCATTTTTTTTATATCTTGTTCCTAGAACTATAATTTTGAAATAATAAAAATACTTTCCCAAGATGATATCCCCATCCGAACCAAACTCGTCATATGCATGCTTTGACTATCCAAGCATCACATTGACAGTAATCTTTTGATTTCGAATAATTCACGATGATTATGAAGATCCAGAAATTTTAAGAAAGAGAAGGATTCTCTGTTATTGTGTCTCTCAAGATTGACATTACGTGCTATCATCGAAACATAAACCCTTGAGATCAAATCGTTTACTATAAATAATATTAAACCAAACCAAACCTGGATGATCAGACAGCTCTGGAGATGGAGCAACTGGTTGTCTCACGACCAGGTGTAGGGTGTGACCATCTTCAACGTCTACAAATATATATTAAGGAACTCAAGCAAAACAATCAGTGAAAATACCAACATTTTAACACTACCATCCATCCTCTGAAACTAACACTTCTTGTAACAATTATATTACATATACCCAACTGGTATAAACAAATATAAACATTCGCATAGGATAAAATATATAGTGGTGAGATAAATTTCTACATTGTAAAGGGACAAACACCACTTTTTCTAATTATCCTCAAATGACGAATTACTTTCTCTGTAGTCTATACTAATGGTATGCTCAAATAAAAGAAGATATACTACTTTACTATGGCTTCTTTGAAATGCAAATTTATATATAAGATCTACAAGAAGCTAGTTGCCTGAATTTGCAACAGTTCATATCTGGACCAGGTCAATACATATCAAAATATAACCCTAAAATTGTAGGGTTCAGAAAATAAAGAAGATACTATAAATTTACTAATATCATAGACGCTAAAAGAAGTATATTATGTGGATAGATGTTGAGGTAATAAATTATGTTTACAATGTGACAATATTGGAGACTACAATATGAACTCTTAGCTCCCAGACTCACATGATTTTATTCAATAAGTAGAACATGCAAAAGTGGGAAACAGAGTTGTGGATTTCTGCTGGTACACTAGGTTTCACATGGAAAAAACCTTTTTTAGCTCAATTTATTTATTCTGCAAATGATAAAACACTCCATTTAGGAGTACCAACTCCGCATGCTATTCAGATATCAACCAAAGGATGAACAACATTCACATAACATCAGTCCTCAAAAGGAAAATTGCATTTAGAATTTCTTAGCAACCGAACAAGCTTTTGTACTCCTTCAAAGGTCATTCCATCCAGTCCTCTAGAAAAACCAAAAATTCACAAAGTGGCTGTTCCCTGAATGTTTACACTTTTCTCATTTGTTTAGAAGACCTTAACTAAATAAGGGAGTCATTACTGTGCTGGGATGGGTTCAGTGAAGACCAAAAAAAGAACCAGACTTCACTAAGTTCCTCAATTTCACACTTAACAGCAAACAACACACAATCTCCACATCTTCTCACAGGAAATATGGTTCATATAGACTTTCCTCCTCCTCACGTTCGTTATCCACTCAAACCACAAAATAGTCTGCTTACTCATCATGTACACCTTAAAACATTAGCAATTCAGCAAGTTCACCTTGCATGTGGAACTTTTTCAAGTAAATCATGGAACATGTATAGGCTTATTGAACACGTAATGTCTAAGAGACTTCCAAGTTCCAATACACCAAAAAACAAAAAAGTAGGAACATCAAGAATTGCAGTAGCACCTTCCCATAACTTCAAAGAATGTAGAACCTAGGCAACCAACACTAGATCAAAAATCTTGAGGAAATCAAATCTAGGGACTAGAGAACCAAAGGATACGATAAGCTGAAAGGAGTTGGTCGTCCTTCAAAACTTTACCGCGGCATATAAGGCGTTGTTGCTCCGACAGGACACCAGTTAGAGAAGCAATCTGTTCTTTCAGTTCAGGAACAGGCACCTGCATTGTGTAAACTACAAAATGAGAAACATTTGAACAACAAACTAACAAACTAAGCCTTAATCCCACTACGTGGGGTCGGCAAAATGAGAAACATTTGAAACCAAGAGAAAAAGAATGGTAGATTTCAAAATTCCCAGCCAGTGCCAACATGCTTTAGTATTACTACAGTATGCTACTAAGACATGGATACGAATGAGCCTGACGACAATGCCAGGACTCAACCTGGCAATAGTAAGATTTCAATTTCAACGGTAAAAAAATGAACCTGCACCTTTCCTGCCTTACTATTTCCTTCTGTTCTCAGCACATAGAAAGCCACTAGGGCAAAAATGTTTTCAGCCAATTCTAAATTACACCAGTTGAACCCTTGCCTCCAATTTAAAAACACCATTACTCCTGTCTGCCATTAAGCCCTGAATCCATCACTATGGCATCCTAAAATATAAAACAACTCCTTGCTTCCTTATGGCACCGCCACCTCAAGATCATCTATTTCCATCAGTACACTGTACACCATAATATGAATCCTCCGCCATTCTTAAACATTGACACGGATACTAGTCTAATAAAAAAGGAAAAAAAATATTACAGTAGAGTGCAAGTCATTTATTAAGTAAAAAGTTACTGATCCATGGCCCGAAAGTTGGATTCCTGAAAGTCGACATAACATTTTTCATCATAAACACACTGATCAAATGTAATTCATCAATTTAAGAGTCTTCTCTCACACCACTGTCATTAAATAATCTTTAAAACTTAAATGGGAGTGACTTGAAACTGGTCAGATAAAACTAATATGAGCCAGAATAAATATGCAGTAACCAATTTGAGTAGTACAAAGTAAGAAGATAAATATATTACGCATTTATCCACACGCAATGTGAAAGTTTGAGAGTCCAATGTCTTGATCTTTATCTCAACAGTGGCTTCAGAACATCCAGCTGCATTGTTTCCGGTTATATTTAGGTGCTCTCCACCATTACTTCCCATCTTATTCAAGATTGTTGAAGCCTGAAATTAGTGATGATTAGATTCGTCGAAAAAGGAGAAAAAAAAAAGAGCTTACAGCACACCAACTGGCAAAGGTAAACATAAGAATATTTTTAACAAAACCCAACAATAAGACAGAGCACCGAGGAGCAGACGAGAAAATACTAAAAAAAGGACCTGCTTAGGATTCTGACATGCATGTTCTGCAAACAACAGGCAAATTTCACATAAACCATTGAGGTTGACAAGATGTACTCTGACCCTATGGTCATGAAAAAATAGGATTGAAGCAAATATGCATTACCAGACTGGCAGACTCGACTGATTAGGAAAAAGTGTTTTACCTCTCCACTGTATATTTACTTTAGGTGGAATTAAGTAAAAAGTTTCTAAACAACTCAGAAAAACTGCTTCCATTTCCATAAGACATAAAAAAGACAAAGAGGAAACATGATGAGACCATAACAATATCAAGGAGGTGAAACCATGCTCTAAGGTAGAGAGTATCAGACAAGAACAGGATGAAGGAAACGTGATCTTTTTGTGTTCCTTTTTCTTTCCTTACCTCTTTCATTCTTACCAGACTGCGAAAGATTAAACAAAGACCATCCCAGAACATGGTAATAGCCTTTTACCTAAGGGTGAATTACTCCGGTATCGCATATTTCGAGAATCATGATTATGTTTCTGGAAGGCATTTGAGTAAACTAATCCAATTAACCAGTTTTTATTCTCAGCCAAAGATCTTAATTCATATCCAACCTCACTGAGCACTTCTCAAGTGTCGGTACAAAGGCTCTGAACCAAGGATCAACAGCCCATCATTATCCAAGGGATACATGAACACTGGGAATTTAATCACTGGAAAAATCTTTTAAAAAAAATGGAGTTCGGGAGTACTATTCTTCCTACCATCAAAATAAATAAAAACGAAATTCTGCCATTGAGTACTAAAGCTCTATCACTAGAGTATATAACATGATCCATAAAAGAGGAATCCCAGACAATCGGCCCCTGCTGACACACAAAATTTCCAGATTAATCTATGAAAACAAAATAAAAGGGACAAACACCTTTTAAAAAAAAAAAAATTGTCAAAACAAATCCTCTTGAGTTGCCAACACTATCTCTATTTCTGTTGAGCGCCCCAAAATGCCTAAGAATTGACACCAAAAGAATCGCATCTCTTGACTAGTAGCATCGCTATGCAAAATAAAATAAAAAATAAAAAAAGACACAATCAATTGATCCCCGCCAGTCACAACGAACCTTTGATGAAATAAGTCAGCTTGAACTTCAAGTATACTCGGAATTAAAATCAAGAATCCAGAATAGCCATCAAAACCCTTGCTTTATTTCTTAAAAACACTCGAACAGACCATGACTCACGCCAAGAATCTTGAGGGGGGAACAAGAAAGAAACACAAAAAGGGTCCATTGTTGAATCCTGGTTATTATTACCAAAATCTGAAAGACAAAAGTAAAACCCCTGAAACTGAAACAAAACACTAACTAAAAATCCAGTCTTATGTGAAAACCTATTTTCTGGGTCTGCTCAAACAAGATAAGCAAGTAATGATCATTAATAACCCAAAAACAAATCCACGCAAAACAGGACGCATATACAAATAACAGAAAGTGAATTAACTGGGGAAAAGAAGAAGATACGTATAAAAAAGAATTTGATGAATAGTAAAAATGAAACCTGAATAGGCTGGATCGACAAGAGCGTCTTGAGAGGGGAAAAAACCCAGGGTAAAGAGAGTAGTCAGCAGAGTAGATTAAAGAGAGGCGAGTGTGTAGGGGTATCTCTGAATGCTGATGTGTTTTTTCACTAATTTTTTTCTTTGTTTGCACTTATTGTGGAGGGATTTTTGGGGCCTTTTTTGTTGGTAACGGCAGAGATTTATGGAAAGGGATTGTTGCACTTACGGGTGGTGGCGGTGATGACTTGGAGCCATTACTTTTTCGAAATTTACAAATATCATTGTGCCATTGATGACTAAATGACTGATGACCACCAAAGGATATTTATTTTCTATTTTTTGCCAGAATTTATTAAGTAAATGAATTATTATTATTATTATACGTGTAATAAATTGTTGTGTGACGGAATCTTTAAGGCAAAAACTAGTGACACCAACTTATTTGATATATAAAATATATAACTTTAAACTTAATCTTATGGTATTTATGTGATGCTTGATGCGATAAACCATCAATCCCTAGTCATATATGTGGGCACATGAAATTTTATGAAGAAGATTCGCTAATCCAACTTTTATAATTTGAATTTTATTGGAAGATAATCACTCAAATATTATGCATGAAACTTCATTGTAAAATCTCACAACGCAATCATATTTGAGCTAACCTTAAGTGGTTAAATTGGCATATGTTAATAAATAGTCAATAGACTATTGTGGGCTGGGCTGATCTGTATAGATGGAAATCAAGGAAGCCTTTTGGTTAATTTGAAGCCTACTTTTCTTGTGTTTCGAATGCGATTGGTAGTTGGGGATAAAAAATAAATGCCCTTGAGGCTCGATCGCAGAAAGGGGGGTAAATTGTGGGCAGGCCCAACATAAGTTTTCTCCCCGTTGGCGGCGACGGGGATCATACTCGGCCGGGATCCCCGCCCCGTTCCCCACGAGGAACCACTTATTAAATATATAATATAATATTTATAATATATATAATATATTATAAATATATCCACATTAAATATTAAAAATAAAAAATATTTAATTTATTTTATTAATGAATGGTTTATTAGTTTTTTTATATAATTTATTAATATTAAAAATAATTATTTTTATAAAAAAAATTAATTTTTGCAAAAAAAATTAAAGTGGGGAACAGGGAATCCCCGCGGGGATGGGGATGGGGATGGAGGGAAATTTTTCCCCGTTTGTCTCGCGGGAACGGGGACGAGGATTTCCCGCGGCCGCGGGGATAGGAATGGGGATCGCTCCCCCGCCCCCGCCCCGTCCCATTGACATCCTAGACCCAATAATGGGGAATTGGGTATCCGACAAGTTTGAAAAATATGATGAAAAACGAAAAAAAAAAGGCATTTCTATAGCTATGGTGTGAATCTAAATTTGAAAAAAGGTGTTAGTGATGTTGGGGTGAGGAGTCAAAAAAGTGACTTAAATCACGGAAATATTATATAGCTGTAGCCCATCAACTGATTTCTTCTAAGGAAAAGCTGAGACACAGACAGACAGACAAACAAACGACTTGGAGTTTGAAACATTCCATAATTCTCCCTCTAAAATTAAATCTTTCAGCTGTTCTGATCCAAGTAATTATGTGTGAGAATTCAATGTCAGTAGTTTGTTAACATTTTCAATTTGATGAGGAAATAGTTTAGTAGAAGCCATTAAGCCCTTGTTTAGACACAGGTAGACCAGAGTCATAACTCAAAAAAAACAATGTTATGCTTCATCAGGTCACTGCTGTTTTTCCTTGTTACAACTTGTCTGCTTATTTCTTCTCTACCTTCCACATTTTCATCTCCTCAAACGCTCCAGACCTCAGGTAACTAACTTATTTTTTGTTAGAGTAATTTAATGTTATGTTATTATTGTTATTTATTTGTATTGTTAAGGGTAGTTTAGTCTTTTAATAATTTGTAACCTAGCACTATTTAGATGAGTCTTCATCCTCATTTGTGTAGTTGTCTTTTCTCTCTTCATTTGTAAGAAACACAAATTATCTCTCAATTACAATGAATGCATCAATTGTTCTATCATGGCATCAGAGCCAAATTTAATCCCATACACGACGTTCGCGGAATAGATCGGAGTTTTAGTAGATCGGAGCAGATCGGAGTAGATCAGAGTAGTTGCTAAAGTAGATCGGAGCAGATCGGAGCATTTCGTTCAGTATATCGGAATAGATCGAAGCAGATCGGAGCATTTGCAATATTCATTGTTTTGATGTTTGGGTAATCTTCCTTACTACTATTTTCTGTCGAATATTTCAAGTTCGAATCTGTTTTGTTTGTTTGGGTTTGGCCTGTTTTGTTGGTTATTTGGTTGAGCTTATTTGTTGGTTGTGTAATATGGCTTCCGAAAAGGATGATTCGTTGCAATCTATTGGTGTTCGATTGGATGGGAAAAATTATACATATTGGAGTTATGTGATAAAAAATTTTTTGAGGGGAAAACGAATGTGGAGTATTGTAAATGGGACTCAATCTAAACCTAAGAGTGAGAATAATGACAAATATACTGAACAATTGGAGGCTTGGGAGGTTAATAATTCTAAGATTATTACATGGATTAATAATTCTGTTGAGAGTTCGATTGGTATGCAATTGGCAAAATATGAAACGGCAAGAGAAGTTTGGGAGCACTTAGAACGATTGTACACACAATCAAATTTTGCTAAACAATATCAGTTAGAAATGGACATTCGAACTCTTCAACAGAAAAAAGACATGACTATCCAGAATTTTATTCGCAATGACTAATCTTTGGGACCAATTAGCTTTGACAGAATCAGCAGAGCTTAGTGCATTTGCTCCTTATATTGCCCGACGTAATGAACAACGGTTGGTTCAGTTTCTTATGGCTCTTCGTGATGATTTTGAGTCATTGCGTGGAAATATTTTGCATCGTAGTCCTCTTCCAACTGTTGATTCTGTGGTCAATGAATTAATTGCTGATGAAACACGTCACAAGTCTGCATCGATAAAGGGGATCCTTCCCACACCCGGCCCATCTGTCTTAGTCTGTTCCAAATCGCCCATTCCAAAAGTATTCGAATAAGCCAAATCTAAGGTCATTGCTCCGATGAATGTAGCTTTTGTAGAACTCCGGACATTGGAAGGCTCGGTGCCCGAAGTTGATGGGTCGACCAGCCCGTGCTTCTCCATACCCGCTCTTCTCAACGTGGTCCTGGACCACCTCCATTTGCATAATCTTTGCCGCAGTTGTACCACCATCCGACTCTTTCAAATGCGAGTTGCTTCACCGTCTACTACTACTATCGCAGATTCTCTCTACGAGCGCCCAGAAATTTCTTAGCCTTCAACCACATGCTATGTCCGTGCCGCAGTTTGTCGACTCAGAAACTTCTCGGTATATCTTCATCTATTTGGTTATTAGACTCGAGCTTAACTTATCATATGTCCCCTAATGCGAATCATTTATTTCTATTTCTCCTTCAAACTCCACGTCCTCATGATCACGATGGCACACCTATGCCGTTAGCGGTGTTGGTTCTGTTGACTCTACGCATGTGTCTCTACCTAGTGTTTATCATATTCCCGATTTTTAAATCTTGTTTCAATTGGTAAACTATGTGATTCTGGTTATTCTGTGACTTTTTCTTCTGATTCTTGTCATGTGCAGGATCCTCACTCCCAGAGGCTGATTGGGACAGGCCGTAGGAGTGGAGGGTTGTATGTTTTGGATGAACTTCGTGTACCAGATGTCGCAGCTTCTACTATTGATTTGTCTTCTTTTCGTTTGGGTCCATCTTCGTCTAATTTTTATTTATGGCATTCTCGTTTGGGTCATGTATCTTTTTCTCGTTTAAAGTACTTAGCATCCACTGGATTGTTAGGAAATTTGAAAAGTCATGATATTTCTGGTTGTAGTGGTTGTAAACTTGCTAAGTTTTCTGCATTGCCTTTTAGTAAAAGCTTCTCCATTTCAGCTGCACCATTCGATTTGATTCATTCTGATGTTTGGGGACCTTCTCCAATTGCCACAAAAGGAGGGTCCCGATACTATGTTTCTTTCATTGATGACCATACACGCTATTGTTGGGTTTATATGATGAAACGTCGTTCTGATTTCTTGGGAATTTATACCTCTTTTCGAGCTCTTGTCAAAACGCAGCATTCTGCTGTTATAAAGTGTTTCAGGTGTGATTTGGGTGGGGAATATACATCTAATAATTTTCGTGAATTGCTTGCTTTAGATGGAACTATATATCAAACTTCTTGTACTGATACGCCTGAACAAAATGGTGTTGCTGAAAGAAAACATAGACATATCATTGAAACTGCCCGTTCTCTTTTATTATCTGCTTCTGTCCCTAGTGAATTCTGGGGGGAAGCTGTTCTTACGGCTGTTTATTCAATCAACAGGATCCCAACCGCTCATAACTCGGGTGTGTCACCATTTGAGAAATTACTTGGTTATGCTCCTGATTACTCTTTCTTACGAGTATTTGGTTCTACATGTTTTGTTCTTCGTCCTCACGTTGAACGTAGTAAATTGTCTTCTCGTTCTGCTATGTGTGTTTTCTTAGGCTAT
Organism: Rehmannia glutinosa; assembly: GCA_016081115.2. Lineage (NCBI taxonomy): Eukaryota > Viridiplantae > Streptophyta > Magnoliopsida > Lamiales > Orobanchaceae > Rehmannia > Rehmannia glutinosa. The sequence continues at coordinate 536,905 of JABTTQ020003342.1, read as the reverse complement.
GGGGATGGTCAAAAGGGGTATCGTTGTTATGATCCTGTTGCACAAAAATTATATGTGTCACGTCATGTTTTCTTTCTTGAGCATATTCCTCTTTTCACCATTCCATCTAGCTCTCACAATGTGTCTAAATCTGATCTTCTCCATATTGATCCTTTTGCTGGTGATATTGATGATTTTTCTGCAGATACTGGTATCGATGATTCAACTGATACTCTTGCTCCCTCTCCTCCTACGACTATCTCTCCGTCTCTGAGATTGTGGATCCTACGCCGCTATCCTTCACGGGTTCGTAAGTCTACTCAATTACCGATTTTGTCTATTCTTCTTATTCACCATCTTTTACATCATTTTTGTCATCTATTCACAATCTCTCTCGAGCCAACTTTACAAAGAGAGGCGACTCTTGATCCTCTTTGGCAAAAAGCTATGGCCGAAGAATTGTCTGCTTTGTCAAAAACAGAAACTTGGGATTTGGTACCTCTACCACAAGGTAAAAATGCAATTGGTTCTCGTTGGGTATTTAAAATTAAAACAAAGTCTGATGGTTCTCTTGAGCGGTATAAGGCACGATTGGTTGCTAAAGGATTCTCTCAACAATATGGTTTGGATTATGAGGAAACTTTTGCTCCTGTTGCAAAGATGACTACAATTCGTACACTTATTGCCGTTGCATCTTCTCGAAAATGGCATATATCCCAGATGGATGTTAAAAATGCATTCTTGAATGGAATTCTTCAAGAAGAGGTTTATATGGTTCCACCTCTGGCGTGGCCCATAATCCGAGAGAGGTTTGTAAACTTAAGAAAGCTTTGTATGGTCTCAAACAGGCACCTCGTGCTTGGTTTGAGAAGTTCTCAGTTGCCCTTATTTCTCTTGGATTTCATCGGAGTGATCACGATTCTGCTCTCTTTGTCAAGAACTCTTTGGCCGGTATTATTGTGCTCTCCTTATATGTTGATGATATGATTATCACGGGTAGTGATGTTGATGGGATTGCTTGTTTTCGCTCAAGTCAAAATTGTCCTCTCTTTTTGAAATGAAAGACTTGGGTTCTCTTCGATATTTTTAGGTATTGAGGTCGATTGGTCACCTAAAGGTTATCTTCTCTCACAAAATTCCAAGTATACAATCGATATTCTTGAGCGGGCTCGCATCACCGACACTAGGACTGTTGATTCTCCCATTGAAGTTAATGTTCGATATTCTTCTTCTGATGGCACACTTTTGGCCGATCCTACTTTGTATCGTACCATTGTTGGCGCTTGGTTTATCTCACTATTACACGCCCGGATATTGCTTATCTTTGTTCACATTGTTAGTCAATTTGTTACTTCTCCCTCGTTCATTCAAGGGCAAATGTTTTCTTCGTATCTTACGATACCTTAGAGGCACCATATTTCGAGTCTCTTATTTTCGCTCTACTTCCTCTTTGGAGTTACGTGCTTTCTCGGATCTTGATTGGGCTAGTGATCCTGTAGATCGTAAATCTACTACGAGGATTTTGTGTTTTCCTTGGGGATTCTCTTATCTCGTGAAAGAGCAAAAACAAACTGTTGTCTCTCGTTCTTCTACCGGCGATGAGCTATGGCTTCTACTACCACGAGATCGTTTGGTTACGATGGTTACTTGCGATATGGGTGTTTTTCTTCGTCATCCCACTCCTATGTACTGCGATAATAGGAGCGCCATTCAAATTGCCCACAATTCGGTATTTCATGAAAGGACAAAACATATTGAAATTGATTGTCATCTCACTCGTCACCATCTTCAGCATGGTACTATTACTTTGCCGTTCGTTACATCCTCATCCCAAATTGCAGACTTCTTCACCAAAGCACATCCGCTTTCTCGTTTTCATTTTTTGGTTGGCAAACTCTCGATGCTCCTTGCAAATGCGCATCTTGAGTTTGTGGGGGGATGTTAGAGTAATTTAATGTTATGTTATTATTGTTATTTATTTGTATTGTTAAGGGTAGTTTAGTCTTTTAATAATTTGTAACCTAGCACTATTTAGATGAGTCTTCATCCTCATTTGTGTAGTTGTCTTTTCTCTCTTCATTTGTAAGAAACACAAATTATCTCTCAATTACAATGAATGCATCAATTGTTCTATCATTTTTAACTCTACTTTCCATTCTTTGTTGGCTCAAGATTTCATGCTGATGATTTTCATGCAGAAAAATCTAGTACTGAAAGGTTGTTTGCTGATAATTCGAGCACTGAACAACAAGTGGACTCAAATATTCTAGTGTTGGCTCCTAGGAAAACATACAGGAAAGACCCTCTCAATGGTTTTAAACGGTACACGGGAGGATGGAACATCAGCAATCACCATTATTGGGCTGTAAGTCTTCAAAGTTCTTGACTTTTCGGTGTTCATTCTTCGTTTTTGCATTTTATCTCAGCTTTTTTTGGTAAACCTCATCTTTTTGAGCTAACTACATACTACTAGGAATGATGTTGGTGCTTTTCTATATACACATTCTAGGATATGCTCTCGCTTTCATTTTTCATCTTCTGACATCAGATTTGCTATTTAAGGATTTCTGAATTTATTTTTTATTAAGAAAGACTTCTGTTTTGCTTTCCTGTTCTTATCATGGATTAACCTAAACTGTCATCACAAAGGAAAATAATTAATCCCTGAAAGAAAAACATAAAGAACAATATATAAAATATTGATGGAAGATTGGAATTCATTGTGCTGGACATGTTCTGCATTGATATGTGAAATGAAAGATACAACAGTACATTTATAGATGGTGTGGAATGAGTTGGCAACTTTATGGGAATATGTTAAACAATAAACTTTGCACTATGTACCCTTAGTCAACCGACAATATGGCACCATCTCCTTAAATATTGGTTAGTGGAAGCTCCATCACTTTTGATCAAATTGTTTATTATGTTTAACGAGTGCTCCCCAATTCGAGGAGGTCTTGAAACAACTTGCAATTTGTTTTTGAGCCGATCAAGAATTGAAGACTTAAAGGCTTGGTAAATCACCACTTGATCAAATGATGGAACATGAAACACTTGCGAGTTTTGGCGACTATCTTTTCTCGCACAAAGTGAATATCCAATTCTATGTGCTTTGTTCTAGCATGTTGCACAGATTAGAGGCTAAGTGTATTGTACTCGATTATCCACCCACACAAGAGGTATAGTGATTAAAGGAATCGCAACTCGCATAATAAAGAACATAACCATGTGATTTCGGTTGTGTGAGCAAGACTTCTACTCGGCTTGATCTTTGGATCTAGATACGAGTGTTGCTTTTTGAAGTCCATGATATCATATTGGTTCCTAAATAAACACAAGAACCAGTGATGATCTCCTATCATCTAAATCTGCTGACCCCAGAGTCGAGAGAAGCGTCAGAGCTAAATTGGAGGACTTAACAATGTGTAATCCATGATCCAAACTCCCCGCAATATATCCGAGTATTCTCTTAACTTCCAATGTGTATCAAGGGGATTGGACATAAACTCGACTAACTTTGTTGACACTAAAAGATATTTCGATTCTAGTAATAGTAACATATTGCAATCCCCCAACAATGCTTCGTATAATGTTCCATTAACATTGTTGTACCCTTGAAACTTAGAAAGGTGAAGAGAGGATACCATTGGAGTAGGACACCCTTTTGCTTGATCCATGTTTGCCTTTTTGAGTAATTGTCCTCGACATATTGTCCTTGGGAGAAATAGTCCTTGAGATGTTCTCGCTCATTTCTATCCCCGAGAAAAGATGGACCTCTCCAAGATCTTTTAAGGAGAATATAGAGCTCAACTTATGTATCATATGATCAATGGTAGTTTGATCTGCATTCGCGTAATCAAAATGTCATCAACATAAATGAGCAAATAGATGCCGGATGTGCCTTTAATTTTGTAAAAGAGAGAGAATCAATCGGCTTTTGAGTTTTTAAAACCAAAATTAAGCAAAGACAGATTTTATTTTGATGAACCATGCCCTTTGGGCTTGTTTGAGACCATACAAGGCTTTAGAAAGTTTGCAAACCAATTGATTAGTTCCATTGCCCTCGCACTTCAAAACCTGTTGGTTGCCGCGTGTAGATAGTTTCTTGTAAATCTCCATTGAGAAATGCATTATTAATGTCCAAGTGCCTAATTTTCCAATCAATCGCATGGCTATGGCAAGAATAATTCGAATGGTTGTTGGCTTCTACAATCGGATCAAGGTTTCAAAGAAGTCAAAGCCCGCCGCTGAGAAAAACCCCCCGAGCCACAAGTCCGGCTTTGTGCCTAACAACATTACCATGTGCATCCTTTTTACTTTAAAATCCACTTACAACCAACAAGATTTTTCCCATCCGGAAGTTCAACAAGAGACCACGTGTTGTTTCTCATTAATGCTTCATACTCGGTTTCCATAACTTTCTTCCATGTTAAGTTGTTGAGAGCTTCTTCAATGTTCTGGGTTCAACATCCTCAACAATTTCACTATTCGAAATCTTAGGCTTGTGAATGCCAACTTTTGATCTTGTGACCATTTGATGAGTATTTTGAACTTTCAATTCATCCATTACATTTGGGACATTGGTCTTTGCAGTGTGTGATTATCCATTGGTGGCAATTGAACAAATAATGGAATGGTGGAATAAGTGGGAGAAGAATCGATGGAACTAAACCGGAGGAGAATGATGTTGGTCGGGGGGTGCATTTTTAGGAGACCGTGAGGCTTGATTGTTGTGTTGAGGAGTTTGTGTGACAGAGTGCTAAAATTATCATGAGGTAATATAGGAGAAGTAACTAATGGAACAAGAGAAATGTGAGTATGAGAAGGAGCATAATGTGTGGTATGATATGGAAAAACAGTTTCATTGAATAGGACATGTCGGGAAATCGAATTCGACCAGATTGAAGCATCACTTTGTAACCTTTGTATTGATTGCTATATCCGAGAAAAATACTAGGAGATGATCTAAATTGCGCTTATGCTTGTTTAAAGGCCTTGTATAGGGAAAACACAAGCAACCAAAAGCCTTCATTTTGGTGTAATCTGGTTTTTATTATGTAATATCTCAAGAGGACATTTGTATGATAAGGATTTTGAGGGTATTCTGTTAATGATATATGTGGAGGTGACAAAAGCGTCATCCCAAAATTTGATGGGAAGGTTGGAGTGAGCAAGCAAAGATAAGCCCATTTCAACAAGATGTCTGTGCTTTCTTTCGGCTACCCCATTTTGTTGGGGTGTGTAAGGGCATGAGATTCTATGATGAATGCCATTATCTTGAAAAAATTTGGTTAAAAACTTATATTCTGTTCCACCATCGGTTTGTAAAGCCTTTATTTTATGATTTAGTTGATTCTCAACAAGAGTTTTAAAATGGATAAAGACATCATGGACATCAGATTTGGCTTTAAGCAAATATATCCAAGTGTACCTGCTATAGTTATCAATGAAACTGATATAATAAGAAAAACCATTCGAAGAAAGGATAGGAGTTGGTCCCCATAAATCACTATGAATTAGTTCTAAAGGTTGATGGCATACAGAATTTGAAAGTGGAAAAGGAAATCTGTGTATCTTAGACAGGGCACATGAAGAGCATAAAGTAGTATTTTCATTTTTATGAAAAGGGAGATTACAACTTTTAAGAGCTTTTTCTATTACATCAACATTTGTATGCCCAAGTCTAAGGTGCCACAAATCTAAATTAGAGTTGTGATGTAAAATAGCACTGTTAACAGTGGGCTGAACTGAGGTCTTGATTACTTGACCCTTTGAGGAGAATGTCCTTGGTAACTTGATCCTTAACAAGACAAAAAGAAGGATGAAATTCAAAGAAAACTCGATTATCAAAAGCAAATTGAGATACACTCAAGAGATTTTTGGTTATGGAGGGAACATGCAACAAATTTTTAAGAATGAAAGCCTTAGAATGGGAAGATGAAGTCATATAGGAATTTCCAATGTGAGATATACACACACCTGCACCATTTCCCATTTGCAACTTGCCATTCCCACAAATTGAAGAATTAATTATATTTATTAATTATATTTATTAGGTAGTATGTTTTTCCTACGAATCCATACGATTCAATAGTTGTCGCTTGTAAACTCATGAATGTTTGATTTTGGGCTGTTAGGTCTTGTTTGCTAGTAACTTTTTCTCTCACCAATATCAATCCATTTTCATTGCAGTCTGTGGGTTACACTGCTGTTCCATTTTTTGTTATTGCGGTAATCTGGTTTGCGACTTTCGGGCTTTGCCTCTCTCTCATCTGCCTCTGCTATTGTTGCTGTCGAAGGGAGACTTATGGCTATTCCAGAATTGCTTATGCACTCTCTCTCATTTTCCTCATATTCTTTACCATTGTTGCAATGTAATCTCTCTCCCTCTCCCTCAGACACACTCACACACACACAGATAGACTTATTTTTAGCATGGTTTCTCACTGTAAGTAAACTGACTTCTGATGGGATATTTTCAGCATTGGATGTATTGTCTTGTACACTGGCCAAGGCAAATTTCACACGAGTACCATAAACACTTTGGAATATGTCGTCCATCAGGCAGATGCAACATCTGAGAATCTTAGGAATGTGTCCGAATATCTTTCTGCAGCCAAGCAAATTAACATGATTGGTCAAGTTTCTCTGCCTCCTAATGTCCAAACAGACGTGGATCAGATGCAAACCAACTTAGACTCTTCAGCTAATACCCTTGCCACTAAAACAGAGAAAAATTCGAAAGACATCAAGAATCTTATAGAATCAGTGTAAGCCAACACCAGTCACCAAGATGAATATTTTCATTTTTATGCCCATTTTTTAATGAGGTTGTAAGTGATATACTAATATTCTTGCAGGAGATTGGCTCTTATCATACTCTCTGTTGCCATGCTTCTTCTGACATTTCTGGGATTCGGTATGTATATTCTGACTTATTGAATCTGTTGCGAAAATTAACTGTTTAACATATTTTTGTTCTTCTCATCGACTTACTATATGCACTTTCTCGTTACAGCATTTTCAATTTTTGGAATGCAGTTTCCTGTGTACATGTGAGTACCCTAGCTATATAATGGTTCAGAACAGAACTGCTTTAAACACACACACACACACATGTGTACACTCTAATGTCCAAGAGTTTCACATAGATTTGAATTTGTTGTTGCAGCTTGGTGATTACTGGATGGATTCTTGTGACTGGAACGTTCATACTATGCGGTGTTTTTCTTCTTCTCCACAAGTATGTTAAAACTATAGAAATCCAAATGTAGTTATTCTATCATCTCCTTGTTTGCCTCCATTTCAAACTAATCTGATTGAATTAATGGTCCATCTTATTGATTAATTATATATGATAGTGTGACAGGAGATACCTGCGTAGCAATGAATCAATGGGTCCAAAATCCAACTGCTCATACAGCCCTAGACGATATACTTCCTTGCGTGGACAAAGCCACTGCCCAAGACACCTTGAACAAAAGCAAAGAAGTAACATCACAGTTAGTCAATTTGATTAACACGGTAATCAGTAATGTCTCTAACATCAACTTTGCTCCCAACTTCGTCCCTTTGTACTACAATCAATCTGGTCCGCTTTTGCCAAGCCTATGCAATCCATTTAATCCTGACCTGACGGATCGAGCTTGTGCACCTGGCGAAGTGGATCTGACCAATGCCACACAGGTATTCAACATGTTCCTCCAAATTTGTAGAATTTCATTTCTGTGCTTGCAAACATGAAGTAATTCATGTTCTCCGACAATATTGCAGGTGTGGAGTGGCTATGTCTGTCAAACTTCACCGAATGGAATCTGTGTTACGACGGGACGTCTGAATCCAACTCTTTACAGTCAGATGGCGGCTAGTGTCAATTTGAGCTACGGCTTGTATGAATACGGTCCGTTCCTTGTTGCTCTTGAAGATTGCACTTTTGTGCAACAAACTTTCTTGGATATAGAAGCTACATATTGTCCCGGCCTACGAAAATACAGCGAAAGGATTTATGTTGGGCTGGTGATGGTTGCTACAGCAGTTATGCTGTCTCTAGTGTTTTGGGTGATATATGGAAGAGAGAGGCGGCACCGTGTCTATACCAAAGAGCATATGCTGAAAGGTGAGGGCGAGGAAGGTTTTGAAGGTGATGATAAGCATACTGAGATGCAGAAATAGCTGTCAAATTTCAACATTTGTGATATTATTGATGTATTTGTACTTTGAAATTATGTTACAAGAGTTGTAAATGTTTGAATTGATTTCTTATGGTTAAACCTTGAATTATGTTTAATCATCCTTAGATTCCCATTCCACCGTTCTTTCCCTTCTAGGAGCCGAAAATATTCCAGCTTGATATCCTTTATTTTCTTCTAATTGTGGGATGGATCATGTATATTTGGGTTCTCTCTGTGTCCTCATATATTATATGCTTTAATTGTCATTACACATCTTGCTGAAATCTGACTATTTTTTTAAGGAAGTGTCATTCTGTTCATGATCAGCAGATGTATAATTTTTTATGTAGCTTACTGATTATAAAAGAATGTAACCTCTTGTGGCCCTTAATACATGGACAGCAAGTAATACAAGAAACAAATACTATTATTTTCCTAACACATGAATGCTGAACTAGCCGTTAACCCCCAATAATTGGAAATCATAGTCATAGCACATTAGCACCCCAACTTGCCACATATTAACATGTTGGTTTCATTATTGGTTCTTTAGTTGGTATAATAAGTTGGTTTAGCTCAACATGGCACGATTCATGATTGACATTCTTTAATATTTTTTTCACTAGATTTTGGTCTTCTAGTTTTGCTACTCCTTGTGGCTCATGCCCTTTTGAAATGAACAATTAGAGTTCAAAAACTCCCTTAAAGTGTAAGATATCCACATGCCCTCCAACTGATTCATTCAATCTTCTGCAGTTTGATAAAAAAAAAATATTTAAAGAATGATTTATAGCTAATTGGTCCCTTGAATGTATCTCTGTTTTCATAATTTGATTGTCTAAGCCTTCAATGTCACATTACTTCAAGTTCACTATTAAGTAAACAAGATCCTATTTTCTTCCTATACCCCCTCCTAAGGCAACTCGAAAACAGGGCAGAAGGAGGGTCAGTCTAATGTCCATTATTGCTATATAATTCATGTCTTCCCATTCTGTATCTTTCTTTATCATGCTTATAGAACTTTCATGTATAAAAGATTTAAGTTGTGTTGAGATTACTCACTTCTCTTTCATATACTATACAGTTGTTCCGTTTCTTAGAGTCAACTCTTTCATATCTACATGGCCATTGGCCCATCCGTTATTCCATGTCCACCCTAATCCATCCCCCCAATTGTCATTTGGGTTCTCCATCTTTTCATTTTCTCTTTCTATTGTTAATTTTAATTTGTGGTTAACAGTCGCTCCTTATGATAAGTGGTGATTTTACTACATTTTACTGCCGATGTCTTTCTTTCGCGAGCTCCATTTACAGACCCAAAGCTGAGGTTTTTATGAGTTAAAATAGAAAGTCCAAAGTCCAACTTGCAACATCCATACCTTCCAAGTCCTCAATTGGAAATAATGACCACATCCCTGATTCCCTGCTCGCTGCAACATCTCAACAAAACAAAGAAGAAGAAGAATAAGTAAGTTGAACAAATAAAGATTAGAACAGAATGAAAAATTACCTGCGCGAAACCAATGGAAAGATGCCAACAGTCACGGCGAACGGAAATGTCAACAGACAATAAACGGCCAATTTAACGGAAGGAGACGAAATACGTTAAACACCGCGAAAGGGAACTCAATTAATCTCGAGACGATCCTTACTAACCATTGCTAAACCAACTCAATTAACAATCAAAGTTTAACCACTTCAGATTTTAGATTGGATTATAGTTTTCCGAAGCTCAATAAAGCGCAATTGCTGGAAAAATTATGTTTTTGTGTTTCAGGTTCTTTTGATTAAGTGGGAATAAACTGCACTAAATTCCAATAATGTCCTTTCGATTTGCAAATCATATGTACAATGAAGAGAATATATCATGTTTCCCCCTTTCCCCAGAATTGCTTAGTTGTTGCCACTCGCCAGTCTCCTTCACATAGATCGGAACGCCTTTCCCGTCGAAGAGGAATCCTTCTGACAATATCAAAATAACCAAACCTGAAATTTCCATTTCTTTCATAACAGAAGAGGCTCAGTCATTGGACATGACTGAAAACGGAGCTGAGCTGGAAGCCGGTAAGACCCGTGTGGACGATCTTTTAGAAGACGTAGCCATAGATTGAAGTAAGTTTTATTAAACAAACAGGGATAAAATATTCTACATCTACAAGAGACAAAAAGCTTGAGGAATATTTCTAAAGAGACCCTAATCAGCTTCAGTTTGGCAAATCTCCTTCAACCGTACCAATTCGGTGGACAAGAGGATTCGTCATCGCCGATCTCCTCATGTTCAATCCATTGGGCGAGTACGATACCGAATGGTTTTTGCAACTTTGGAATAATGGGGAACTATTCTATTAAAAATGATACAGCGCACATCGAAATGAACCTGGATGATTCGACGAATGACACAACCAAGTTCTCTTCTTTAAATTTCCATTGCTCCTCTGCAAAAAGCCCTTGGTTACGCGGGGCCGCGGAAATTGACCGCCGCGGAGATGTGGACCTATCTATGGAGAATCTTACGGACGGAGTCGGAGATGGGGTTTTAGAGAAATTTCGTGGAGGTTCATAAATCTTGCGCGACGGCTAAAATGTATTAGATGTTTAAATGACGTTGATTGAAGAAACCAGCTGAGGGAGAGGAAGAGGAATAGTAGGTGGTGGATGAAGCAAAGGAAATAAATAAAGATGACGTAAATTAAGTGGCGTCTGACGTCATAATAGTGGAATTGCATAACGGAGCTGAGCGTTGGAAAGCCGGTAAGACCCGTGTGGACGATCTTTTAGAAGACGTAGCCATAGATTGAAGTAAGTTTTATTAAACAAACAGGGATAAAATATTCTACATCTACAAGAGACAAAAAGGATTGGAGGAATATTTCTAAAGAGACCCCTCAGGCTCTTCAGTTTGGCAAACCTGGCTGGTTTCAGAGAGCGAATTTATAGGTGGAGAAGAGGATGGCACACCCCGTAAATGAGACATTGTGTAGGGATATTTCTGGAAAAATGAATGTAAGCATCGTTTGGAGTGCGTGGTGGGTCGTGTAATTTAATAACTAATTATGGAATCCAATTAAATCAGGAGAAATTCAACTTTGTTGAATAATGGGTTAGTTGAATAATTTTATTAAAAATGATACAGGGCCGCCCTTACTCCCTCAGCCTTTGGATGTAAGACAAATGACCAACCTACATATCTTTAAACCATCCATCTGCATTTCTGCATAAAAGCCCTACACACGCACACACACGATCGCTCTCCCTCTCTGTGTGGTTTAAAAATTGCAGTAGTTATACTTAGTAAGTACTCACTCTTGTCCTTAAAAGTTATATTTTTTGTTTTACGAAATTTCGAAATATATATTGCATAAATCTTGCGGGGAACAACTAATTGTTTAATGTATTAGATGTTTAAATGATTCTTGTTTGAAAAACTTAATAGGCAGATATTTTGAAAGTGTGTTCTTACACGGTGAACTGAAGACTACTATTGCAATTAATCCTTAAATACAAATAAATAAAGGATTATCTTCAACTCATTAATTGTCAACTTCATGAAGCAATCACTTTCAAGAATTCCCCATAATTATTAGGTCGTCTTTTTCTTTCCAATTAAACGTGGACAACACGCAGGCTCAAAATTTATAAAAGCGAAAAAGAAAAAGGAGTGATGAAATAATATTCACTTGTTAACTTCCAATCTACGACTACCAATACAACAATAACAAGTTGACGTTTATATAACTATTCACCTGGGCCAGGCCAGTTCGTAAGTTCAAAGTACAAGCCCATGAAGGGCCCAAATAAACCTGTCGATTTTGCCGAACCAGCCCTAACTGTATAGCAAAGGCCACATATAAGGGTCGGTTTTCCCGACCCTTGACCCGTCGGTTCCAACCCGTCAACTGGTGGGTGGTGAAAAAGGCCTACTTACCACTAACTCAATGAAAACAGGTAATGTTTGTGGACATGATAAATATTTACTATTGTAGATGAAGGGAATTTCTAGAGACAAGGGAGGGACAATTGAATTCTCGAAATTTTATATAACTAATAGAAAACATTACAACTTTCATATTAATTTTCTGCATGATGCGGCTGCACCACCTCATTTTCCATCCTGAAATTAAAGGGCGAATTAAATTGTTATTTCACCAATATTTTAATTTGTTCTAAATGTTACAACAATTAAATAAAGCGAAACATGCGGAGAGTTTCCTTTATTTTTAAAACTGTAAAAATCTGGAATCAGGAACAATACTCTTGGAGAGAAAATGGTACAAGGGCCACCTTGTGACTCCAAGAATAGGTAAAGATGATGGACTTCTGAGGATAAATTGGCAAACCATTGTTAACAAGGCAAAGATTTTGAGACCTTGAAATCATGGAAGTATTCATTTCTTCCACTAAATTTAAAGGAAACCCAGCACAAAATAAATTGACTTGCTCAAACGTACAGCTGGGACATTTATTGGAAACAATAACTCTCCACACTGTCTTATTCCTTATCGTTTGCCCTGTTTGAAATTGATCGACTGTAACATTTCCTGGAATGCATTCGCCGGTGCCTGCGTATGGAATCAACAGTACTGACGTAGTACGTGGTGTTTTTAATTAGTGCCGCAAATTTATTTCTTTAAATATAATTATTGAAAAGCCATAGAGCAGTAATTAAATTATACGTACCTTTTGTCAAAAGGCACAGAAACAAGACCAATAAAATGATTTTGGTGATGATTCTCATTGAAATAGCACAGATTAGAATAGGGATACAATTTGCAGGTTCTTGCAGGTGTATTTTGAAGACATTTGCGGTGAATTTTAATTAAGATCTCAATAATCAGATGGTCAATTTTGTCAGCAATATTACAACTTCCTCAGATTTTCGTTATATGTAATCAAATAACATATATAAAGGCATTTATTATTATGATTTATGAGTACCCATCATGTGCATTTACTTTTTTTGTGTGTGTGTGTTTGTACATTTACAAATTATGTGGATATATTTAATAATTGGTATATTCATATATTATTAATTTTTTTTGTTTTTCTATTTTATATGAAGAACAAATTAATTACAACATAATTAAATATTACAACATCATTCTTAGATCGGTTGTGTTGGTACTTATTTTTAAATTGTGTGTAAATATTTATTAATTAGTATACTCCATTTTATATGATATATTCATTTAATAATTATAAATAAATCTTAAATAATATTATATTATATGAAACATTAGAAGTAGTTTCCAATAAGATGTGTGTATATATAGTGTAATATAAACTAAATTAAAACCACTAGCAAATACATAGTTTTAATCGATTAGAAAATGATTAAGCAAATAAAAATTCAATGTGAATAAATACTTAAAAATGAAGACAGTCCAAGACCAGAGAAGAAAATATATATATTTTTATTCAAATTATTAATTGGTGAATTGCATGATAATTAACTCGCACAAAAACCAAATTCAACTCAAAACAAGGCAGCGAGATGAGTGGAAGTCGATTAATTTAATTAGGAGCAAGCCACTCTGTAGTCGAACACTGAAAAATCAACACGATCCCAGGCGTAAGTGAAAGTGACGTTGTTGCCTTTGTAGATGGGCTTTCCATCGTTAACGAGCCAATGTCCTGTGTTGTCCTTGGAAAGGATGGATGGATCAACGGGGATCAGGGTTTGGAAATTAGGAGCAGATAGTGTCACATCCAAATCGGTGCAATCGCATGTGTTTTTGATTATCACATTCCACACGGGCTTCGAACCGATTCGTTTTCCTGTCAGGGTTTGATTGATAGTGGGAGGGCAGTCTTGACCTGCAAAAACATATTAATATCACAAACCAAAATTAACATGAATTGATGATCAGTTACAAATTTCATCTAGCTAGTTTTCTTGCAACAAATTAAAAAATAATTAATTAAAAAATGATGAATATCGGTCATTATTACCTTGGGTAAGAGAGCAAAGAAGCACGAGGGAGCAAACGAATACGGTAATGCCTCCTGCCATCACTATTCCACAAAAATTAATATGCCTCTAAAATATGTATACAATGTCTTTTTTTTTTTTTAATTTAACACTTCACACTGATGAAGATCAGTATTCAGTAGTGTATATTTTTTCTACACTTTTCTACCACTATTTATAGATCTAGGAGACTTAATTATGGGCGCCCTGGAGCGTATGTTGAATTCTTATTTTGGTAGATGTACAACTACTGAATCATTTACCCCGTAATTTGACGATGATAATTTATATTATTATATGGAAAATTTTATTTGTATATGGAAAACAAAATATATTTTTCCTAATCTAACGGGCTGCAATGAAAGACAAATATTGCAGCTATCTTCAATTCAGCAAAGATTCTTAATATATCCATTAATTCTTCGCGTTGTACAATTATCTCTGAATTATAACTACATATATGTAAAGAACTGAACGTATGCATTAATTCCGTTGATAATTATCCCAACTGTGTACATTCCATTGATGATTCATGATCATCATAATGTGTAAAATCTTTTCCATATTCCTGAAAGCATAAACAGTATATCCATAAAATAAAGTGTATATATATACATGGTGTAATGCAATGAGGAAATGCAAGAAAATTTGTAAAAAAATAAGAAAAGCACCAAGTACTTTATAATTCGCGACGACTAATTAAAATCCTCACTTCTACTAAAGTAGACTTGAAAACATTAAGGCTAATGGATTTGAAGTTATGGATTCCAAATCCATAATAAAAATCCATTCAGGTTGCATGTTTGAATGAAATTATTTTATAGTGGATTTCAAATCTTTAGAAACTATTTTCGGAGTCGTTTGGAGGATTCAAATTCTTCCTATTTTGAGTCATTTAAAATTTGTCCCCAAATCTTCTTTCCAAATCCAAATTCTCCAATTCAAATGCAACCTAAGGGTGTATTTGGATGTGGGAATTTGGGAAGATTTGGGATGAGGTGTTTGAAATTCTTAGTTGAATTCACACTCTTTAAGTTTTAGTTCATTTTCAAAGCATTTGAAATCTCTCCCCAAACCTAGTCATTTGAAATCGTTTTTTCCCCTTTATACACACACCAAGCATACTTGCACATTCACATGCACACAGTGTACATATTTCACACAAACACACACGCACTCTCTCTCACACACATACACACACACATATTCACACATACTAAAATTTATATATAGTTTTATTAGTGTATAAAATTATAATTATTTATAAATATAATAAAATTATATCTTTTATTTTTTTATTTAATAAATACTCAATTAAGAAAATAATTAGAACTTTTAAAAAAAATCAAAATTTTATGATGGATTTAACATTTCCACACAAAAACCACATCATCCAAACAAGAGAAGGATTTCAAATCAAAGTATTTAAAATACGTTCATTTCAATTACATTGGATTTGAGATCCTTCAATCCAAATGCACACCATAAAGGATTGTTTAAAATCCTCACTTCATTACAAATATTTTTTTTATTAAAAAGTTAGTGAGGATTGTTTCTACTAATTAAAAATCACAAAAACTCTTGTCAAACCGTTTAACGGGTCTGACTGTTAGACAGATCTGACCCACGGATTCGGTGGCATTTCCGTAATATTAGCAGTGGTGTTTTAGTAGTTTTCAGGGACCACCGGTATTAACAATCCTTCTAAAAAGTATTAGTCGTCATTCTAAAAAGTATCAGCAATTCTTCTAAAATGTATTAGTAGTTCCTTGAAGAGTTTTTTAGTATTTCTCCTGAATATACTCACGAAATGTATTAGCAGTCCCTCAAAAAAGTATTAGTAGTTCTTCGAAAAAATATTAGTAGTTCCCTGGAGAGTATTTTAGTAGTTTTCTCGAATATAATTAAAATTTTCTCCCGAAATGTATTAACAATCTTCGAAAAGTATTAGTCATCCTTCTAAAAAGTATTAGTAGTTCTTCTGAAATGTATTAGTAGTTCTTTGAAGAGTATTTTAGTATTTCTCATGAATATACTACCTAAATGTATTAACATCCCTCAAAAAAGTATTAGTAGTTGTCAAAAGTATTAGGGCGGCCCGTTCCTCGAAAAGGTGGCGGGCCGAATATAATTCAATTTTTCTCCAAATGTAAGTTGTCCTTAGGCTCGGGTTGGTTGGTTGGGCGGTATTAGTAATTTCTTAAAATTAAAAAAATAAAAAAATTATTTTTTATTCAATGTATTATTAATTTTAATGAATTAAATATACTAATGGATAATAAGTACATATTTTATAAAAATATTATATATATACTTTTATAAGAGATAGAAATATAAAAATCAATTATCCTATTTTTTTTGTCTATTTTATCTAATTTTTTTTTTTTTTTAAACATTTTGTCAAATCATATTTAGAAATCCCTCAAGTCTACCTCTCAAAAATGAGAATCACCAACAAATAAATCCATTCCCCAATGCGCGGGAGCCGCTAAATGTATTAAGCCGCCTTTGTTTTCTTAACTAACTACTAAATAACCCACCCCCCCCTACCTTAGGCGGGGCGGGCCGACGAGTTGTTGTCACTTTATGCTAATATTAGTAGTTCGACTATTAGTAGTTTCCTTGAGAGTATTTTAGTAGTTTTTCAGTAATATAATTAAATTTTTTCAAAATGTATTAGTTGTCCCTTGGAAAAGTCTTCAATTTCTTTCAAAAAAGTCTAATTTAGTAATTTCCTAGATAGTATTTTAGTGGTGCTTGCTACAAAAGTTTAGTTTTTCTTATAAAATGTATTTGTTTCACATAAAAGTATTACAATTTGTATTCCCTAAACCGGCACTACACAAACTTTGATCTTTCATTTATCCTCTCATTCATGAATTTGTTAGCTAAATCATCATCACCACGCGCCAACAATACCATACGTGACTTAACTTTTCCTTTGCATGTTGGTGTTGTCCATTGATTAAACATTTGGAAAAAGAAAATGTCAAATCATATTTAAAAATCCCTCAAGTCTACCTCTCAAAAATGAGAATCACCAACAAACAAATTTATTCAAAATATTATTTTGTGAATTCAATTCATTTCTGAATGTGTTAAGCGGCTCGTGTTCTCTTTCTAACTTAAAGAAAGAAAATTAAATGAAAAGTTGTTATCGCTTTGCTGAATTAGAGACGACTTAGTCCCGCGGTCACCTATGACTAATTTTTCAGTAATGTACTGTGTCATTTCAATTCGTTGGTTTTGTTTTATCTTCAATTTCTTTCAAGGTCTAATTTAGAATTTGTGGGTTGACGCCCCTTGCAGGTAAGTTTATGTCCAATCCTTAGCCACCCTTTTTTGGGATTTGTTTCAATAGGATTAGAATCTTGGCACTATCATTTGATCTTTATTTATTAAGAATTTGTTAGCTAAATCAATTTTTTGCGCCAACAATATGATACGTGACTTAACTAAAACTAGTAAATAGTTTGATTAGGAATGATGAAGCAAGTGAAAATTCAACTGTAAATAAATACGTAAAAAATAGTCCAAGACTAGAAGACTTTTAATTTATTCAAAATATTATTTTGTGAATTCAATTCATTTCTGAATTGTAGCTAAAGTGTGGGTCTCTTTCTAGAAAGAAAGAAAATTAAATAAAAACAAGTGATCAAATATTGGAATTCTTAGAGGGGGCATATATATTTCAGGTGCAAGCCCTTCTATAGGACTGGACTGAGAAATTGACACGATTCCAGGCGTAAGTGAAAGTGAAGTATGTGTATTCCAACACGGACTCTCCATTTTTAATCAGACAAAGTCCTTTGTTGTCCTTCTCAATAATCATTGGATCAGTGCCGCCCACGGATTGGAAACCTGGACAAAATAGTTTCAACCCATAAATGTAGCAGTCGCATACGTTTTTGATCGACACCTCCCACTGTCGCATCGATCCTAATTTTTTTCCTGTCGGGACTTGCATGATCAATGGAGAGCAATCAGGTTGCCCTGATCAAACAACACACATACATATACCAAATACAAAAAATATTATAACAATGATGTATTCATTAGAACTGAGTCAAATAAAAATGTCTTATTTGTACCACTAGGCCCTAACTATAATGATGACTAAATTACATATTTGGTCCACTAATTTATACTGAGTTGTATTTTTGTCCACTAATTTAAGAGTGTGTCAACATTTTGTTGCAAATTGAGTGCAATCTCTGTCGACACTTACGAAATCAACCAGAATTGCTCCCAATTTTTAATTTCTACATGGATGGGTTGAAATTCCCAAATTTAGGAGTCATTTCTATTGATTTCACAATTGACGGCGGGAATTGAATTCAATATACAACAAATTAGAAGTTAGTGTCATATTTTATCACACCCCTAAATTAGTGGACATAAGTGAAACTCGGTATAAGTTGGTGAACCAAATATGCAATTTAACCTTAAATATGATATAAACAAAATTATAGTGAGTTTAAGTAATTAACAAGGAGACAAGGATGCACCTTGGGCAAGAGAGCAAAGAAGAACAAGTGAGCAAAAGAATACGGTAATGCCTCCTGCCATCATCGACCTCATTCCACAAGAGTATGCATAAAACATATACAATATTGTTTTTTTATAACACTTCACACAGATAATCAGTATATATTTTTTTTTCCAGACTGTTTATCAATATATATTGACGGAACATCACTATCCAGAATTGTTAAAAGGTTGTAACCAATGTTATATTAATAAAATTTGATTCTTTTTTCAAAAATAAAAAAATGATTCTTTTTCAAAAAAAAAAATTGATTTCTTATGTTAAAAAAAAGTTGTATCGAAGGAGAAAATTGAGGGAGTGAAAATATTTTCCTCCCTTGCACTTTTCAGATGAATTTCTGACGTGACGTGTGATTGTCTATGAAAGTATTCAACTAAGTTATTATTCACTAATTCTCATTTTTTCAACAATCACATCCAATATTACATTAACTATCATAATTACACAATTATATCATAAATACAATATTTACCTTATTTCATTTTTCAAATCAAATCACCAATGACTTTTGATCACTATTATAATAAAAAATATACCGCATCAACGGTCATCATCATATTTTTCATTTTATATACAATCAGATTCTAAAAAAATATTTTATTTTTCAAATAATATTTTCACAATATTCTATCTGAAAGTAAAAAAGAACGAAAGAAAAGATCAAATAATCACTCCCTAAAGCTTTATTTTTCAATTAAGAGACATTACATTAATTGCTTATACAACATTTAAAATGTTACATGTAAAGTGTACATACTTTCCGTTCATTATCACAACTATATACATTCCGTTAATTGACTAACATAATGCGTAAAATCTTACCCATATCTATTAAAACATATATCTAGAGATGTTGAAAGGGAAGATGCCCGATGGGTCAATCCATTTAAATCGAGAAAAAAGAGGGTTCAAACTAAATTATTTTGAATTGTTTAATTTTGGACCTGTTTTGGCTCGGAGCATTTAGTCCAAAACTTGTTAGGGATAACCCGCTATTTTTCAAAAAATAATATATATGTGTGTGTGTGAATCTAGTATTCTATGTCTATTTTTATTATCTATTATTGCTATTAAGTATTTTTCTGATCCACATCATGAAGTTTGCTTAGATTTTTCAAATAAAATTATATTTTTAAATGATATGTTAAATTTGATTTTATAATTTTATTAATGTAATATAATTATAAACTATGCATGCCTTTTTTATAATGTTAATAATTTATGAAATATATTCAAAATTATCACAACTATATATTCAAATTTTTAGAAAAAAAAATTATTTTCTTTGGGCATATAATCCTTAGATTTTAATTTTATAGATTTATGTTTAAAATTTAGATTTTAAAATATTTAAATTTTATAATTTTATTAATGTAATTATAAACTATGTGATATTTTTATTTAATAATGAATACTTTATTTTTCATTGTTAAATTTAATATTATATTCACAGTTTAATATTTAGATTTAAATATATAATTTTAATAATTTTGGTTATAAGAAAAAAAAATCGCTTTAGCTCGAATTATTTGGGCATATAATCAAAGACAAATTAAAGGTTTTATTTTAATTTTATAGATTTATGTTTAAAAAAAAGAATTTTATTAATTTCAAAATTAATACAAATTCAACTTACAACACCTTAAGAGCACCACACTTTTAAATTTTAAAAGCCACCTTTGGAGATTACTTTAAATTTTATAATTTTATTAATGCAAAGATTAATTATAAACTATGTATGACTTTTATTTATTTAATAATGAATACATTAATTTTCAATGTTAAATTTAATATTATATTCCCAGTTTAATATTTAGATTTAAATATATAATTTTTGCTAATTTTGTTGTTTTAATTGGTTTTGATAGTAAAACCTCTTTTAGTTGATCAAGCAAGCTTGATTGAAAATCTACGTAAAAATACAATTAAAATCAAGGTTTGCAATCCCATTATGTGTCTCTCGATCCGTTCAAACGATCATATTTTTTTTAGACGACCCCATTTTAATAACACTTTAAAATTACAACAGATTGACGTACTCGACCGTCGACCCCTGTTCAACCGGTTCCCTAAGCGTTTTGTTGAGAAGAAAATGGTCCGCTTTGTAGGGACGCTTTGCTTCACTACAACAAAGGACGCTTTGGGGCTTTTTTCTATTCCAAAAACATCTTCAGACACAAAATGCCTATGTGCTATATGGAAACGTGTTGTCCAATTTTTGTTTAAAATAAAACACGATTCATTTTAAACAAATATTTAGACAACATTTAGAACCTTGTTTTGAAGTAAAAACTCATTGACATAAAATCATTAAAACCATTATTATCAAAAATAACAAAATACTCCTAAAATATTAAAATCATTTTAAAACATTTAAATCCATTTAATAAATCATCAAAATTAAATAAAAACATGTATGAACAATTATATACTTGTTCATTCAAATCAAGAGAGTACAACCCGTTTAATTAGGGTTTTAAACAAGATCGTTTAGTGCCAATCATATTATAATGTTTATTTATACCCGAAAAGAGTTGTTCATGAATCAATAATATTTATTTAGAATTGTTCATGAACTAACTAGTTAAGGGCTTTGTATGATACAAGTAATAATAAAATAATATTATTTAATTTAAAACACTTAAATCAAAAATTGAAATACTTATTCTATTTTTTTTTCAAATAAATGGAAATATATAAAAATAAATGAAATAATTTATTCTATTTGTTAATGAATAAAGTTAATTTTATTTGTTTGTTTATTGTTCGCGAACAAATTTATTGGTTGTTCAAAAACATGTAATAAACATAAACTAGAATACGAACACATTCATAACCATAAGTAAAAGATCGTCGAAGACTAGAAAAGAAAGTATTTTTATTCAAAATATTATTATATGAATTCAATTCATTGTTGCGTTGTATCTAAAGTTGGTCTCTTTTTAGAAAGAAAGAAAATCAAATGAAAACAAATTAAGTAGTGATGAAAGTATTTCAGGTACAAGCAATTCTATAGGTATAAACTTGAAAATCGACACGATTCCAGGCGTAAGTGAAAGTGAAGGATAGATGTCCAAGCACAGCTGTCCATTGTTTATCAGACAGAAGCCTTTGTTGTCCTTTTCAATAACCAATGGATCAGTGCCGCCGACGGATTGGAAATTTGGACAAAATATTTTCAACCCATAAATGTTGCACTCGCATTTGTTGTGGATCGTCACCCTCCACTGTGGCATCGTCCCTAATTTTTTTCCTGTCGGGACTTGCGTGATCGTTGGAGGGCATGCAATTTGCCCTAATCAAACAACATACACATATATAAATATTAGAACATTAATGATGTATTCATTAGAATTGAGTCAAATAAAAAAAATTAAATCTCATTATACCTAGCTAGCTACGGATGACGAATCGTGTCGTGTTTTGTGCTTATCGTGTATACATGAACACATCACAAATTTTTCGTGTCCTCGCGAACATGATAAGGTTAAAAACTAACCTATTATTTTATAACGTTTTCGTGTTTAGCTATCATGTCATGTCAAGAATTGTAACTCATAATTGTACCACTAGCAACTAATTACAATGATATATATATATATATATATATATTACAATGAATTTAAGTAATTAACAAGTAGATGATGATGATGTACCTTTGGCAAGAGAGCAAAGAAGCACAAAGGAGCAAAGGAATACGGTAAAACCTCCTGCCATCATCGACCTCATTTTCACAAGAAATATGTGTGAAAAATATACAATATTGTTTTTTTTAACACTTCACCCTAATAATCAAGATATTTTTTTCAGAGCGAGTTTTTATCAGTATATATATATATATATTGATGGAACATCCCTATCCATAATAGTGAAAGGTTGTAACGAATGTTATTATATTAATGAAATTTGATTCTTTTAAAAAAATTGATTTCTTCTCATCAAAAAAAAAAAAATTGTAACCAAGTAGAAAGTTTTGAGGTTATATTATTCAATTAAGATTCTTATTATATTACATTAATTGCTTATACAACATGTAAAATGTTAATATATATGTAAAGTGTACACATTCCATTCATTATCACAACTATATATATTCGGTTGACTATCATAATGTGTAAAATCTTATCCATGTCTATTAAACCATATATCCATAAAAGTGTATATACATGGTGCATTACAATTACGAGGAAACACCAAAATTAATTTGTAACATAAAATCATATACAAAAAACTTCGAATATATGGAAAACAAAATGCGTTTTTCCAAATTTAAAGGTTGTAAAGAGAAAGATTGAAGCTATCTTCAGTTATAGTTCTTACTATATATTCCATTAATTGTTTATATAACATTTGAAATTTTATGGCTAAACTGTACACAATACTACACATTCTATTAATTATCATTCAAATCTGAAATCTCAAAATACATAAACCTATTAAGTCATCTAAATCAATTTCCCAGAAGAGGAAAAGACATACCCACTAAACCTATTAAGTTGAATGCTTGTGTCTCTACCATCCCTGAAGAGGAAAAGACATATAGGAGGGATGAATGTTTCTGTAAACATACCCCTTAATTTTATCAACGCAACTATAATTAGGTAAAGAAATCATTGAATGGATTTCACTATCTTCTCCGTCTCTCTGGTTGGTGGTTAGCATCTCTGAATTATGATGGGCCTGGATAAAAACAAATAGCCGCCGCCTTATCTCACGGGCTGAAGTTGGTGGTGGACCGCTGCTGGAATGAGGACATGGTTGGGTTCTTTAATTTCTGTAAGTTTTTTTTTTAAATATTCAATAATTAGGGATGATGGGCCAATGGGGTATTGCAGTGGTAAACCAAAATAAGTTTTCCTTTTGGTGGTTTAGAATTTGATCGTCTGTATGAGTTTTCCAAAGATTTCATGAATTCCATCGACTGTATGAATTTTCCAAAGATTTCATAAATTTCATCGGCTGTATGAATTTTCCAAAGATTTCATGAATTCCAGATTCAAAAAACGAAATTGAATCAAACTGATTGCCTTCACGAAAAGGAATCACAAAATGAATTTTGTATCACCAAGTTTTATCACAAAATTGAATGGGTTGTCTCTTTTCGTTCCCTCAATCTTGAATGTTCCTTCACAAACAGAATCACAAAATTGAATGGATTATTTCCTTTTGTTTTCCTTCACAAACAGAAAAACCAAAAAAAGAAGAAGAAAAGCAGAGAATCCAACCAATTGGTAGAAAAGATTGTATTTCTAAAGATCATCCAAATTACGATACTAAGAAACAGAGAGTCGAGAGAGGGAGAGAGACAAAGGCGAACACAAAGCCGAGAGAGGGAGAGGGGGAGGGGGAGAGAGAGAGAGAGAGAGACAACCTTTTGTGGGTTTCTCTGTCTTTGTTTTCTTTCCCAGTTTGATTTGTTTCTTCTATTTATTGTTTTTTTCTTCTTCTTCCTTAATAATATCTCATACATTTCTTCTTCAATGTTCAGAGAGAGAGAGCCGACTAGGAGACATACAAAGGCAGACTTCTTTGTGGGTTTCTTTGGCTTCCTTTTCTTTATGAGGTTTGATTTTTTTCTGTATTGATTGTTTTTTCTTCCTCTTTTAATTTGTTCTTGTGCAGCTTATGCCTGTAAATTTTGGTTCATGGTTTTATCTTGAGAGTATAGTTGGAGTGTAGTGATCTGTTTCAGATTGTAGATCAATATGAAAACCTTGCCTACGTTGCATAGTGTTTTTGCGGCCATTATTGTTGTTGTAATTGTATTGAACGCATATTTGGGTCTATTGAAAGAACACTTAATATGAACAAGATGTCCATGCTTTCCTTGTGTTATAACATGCACTGGATTGGATTAGGAAAAGTTGGACAACCATCTAATATTTTCTCATAAAATCAATTTCTTGTTATTATTAGTAAGTCAGGTTTTGGAGTACAGCTTGCTTGATCTTGATGATGACTGTGTTTTATTTGTGTGTATGAAATGCATAATTCACAATATAAGTTTCCTAGCCTCACCTTAGATCTATTAGCTTATGTGTCAATTTGCCTTTCTTTCCTGGTATGCTGTATGCACTTGAATGTGCAATGGCTGAGCATTTGGAGCATTACGGTGAAATTTGGTATCTTGGATTATTTAAGTTGAGTGCATCTGTTAAATATATTATGTGTATGAAGTGCGCCAATGCATCTCATGTGCAATTAAATGACACCAAACTAAATATGATGTCTTAGTAATGTGCATTTGCAAAGACTTGATATTTAGAAACCTCATTGGCCTTTTGACATTAGACAAAAATCAATCATTATCATTACCCTTGAGAAATTTGTATGTTTTTCATAAGGCAGTGATATGAGAAAATAATAATAACATTTGTGTAGTAGGCAAACTTTTGGAATTCTCTCTTCGCTGGACCCTTGGGATTTCTTCACGTTAATCATAGTTTCACTAATTTTACATTAGTTATGTTGCCTATTTTTTGTCTCGAGTAGTCTTATAATAAGGTGGGTGTTACTTGGATTTGGCTTCAAAATTCTAAACAGGCAAAGCTTAGGCAAAAGTGAAAGTACTCTGAAACTTTCAAAGAAGTGGTTAAAGCCTGTTGATTGACTTAGATATTCTTGTTAGTAACCGACTAATTGCTCCAGGATTGGAATGGATGAAAATGTATTTGGTCCAGTGTGTTTGCTAGGGAATGGATTGTTGCAGCAAGCTACATAGGTGATGTAGCACCAGGATGAGTAGTATCTAATACCAGTGATAGTACATACAGTATATATATACCAATTGATGCGGTATCTACGATTCTGTTAGTGTGACTTGATTGTCATGTTACTTATATAATGATTATCTACACCAATTATGTTGTGTGGAAGAATTGTACTTAGTGCAATGAGACATTTCCAAAATCACAATATTGGTAATGAGCTGGCAACAATGCGAAGGTGTCACCTATGGTGTTGAGTTATCTAAGAGAATAAGCATAATATACAACTGCTGTAAATGGTGGCTGTTGTGGATGCAAACTATTTGTCTGCAACCTTTGTACAATATTTGTGGTACTTTAATACATGTAGAATGATTTTGGGATAACGACCCAAAATGCACAATGTTCTTTCTCATACAGGGCCGATCCCAACATGTTGGAGGAAAGAAAAAATGAAATTCCTTTTGTTAGAGTTACTAATTAGTAATTGGTTACATGGAGTGATCATTTAATGTTTTATTTGATATGATCCAAGATGGGTGATTATTGAGTTGTTTATAGATTTTGATGTGATGAATATAATCATCTGAGTTTAGCTTAAAAACCTTAGTTTTCATAAGGTACAATTTTTTGCCTTAACATTTGTAGTTTTAGTCTTTTTTGTTTTTCCTGAAATGTTTAAGTATGAGGTTTAATTTTTTAGTTGTCCAACATTTTTAATGATTTCTTTAAACATTTATGTCTATTAATACTGTATTTGGCTAAAAAGTATTTTCACTGCTACCTAGATTGACCTTTTCATTAAACAATTTATCGGTTGTTAAAGTAAAAAGAGTAGAATTGATCATGCACAAGAACCATTTTTAGATTGTTAGATAAATATTTTTTTTTGAATAAACACCCTTTTATTTAGAGATGTCAATGGCCGAAAAAGCCCGTCCCGCCAACTTGGTACGTCGAAAATGGCCCAACCTAACCCACCGCAAGCTAAGCAGGCCGACCCGACCAAAAAATGAATAAATTCAAATAAAAAATAAAAAAAATTACTTTTTTTTTCAATATATGTATTTTAATGATTCAATTTATCAAATAATTCAACAATCAAATAATTAATTAAATAAAATTAAGTAATAACGTCCATGAGAAAATCCAAATCATAAAGCTCAAGATGTAATAAAATCTAAAATATTACATAAACAAACTTAATAAGTTAAATATGATAATTGATGTTAAATATATAATTTAAAATATTATATAAATAAGTGAACATATATAGATATTATAAATACCCAAATATTATAACGCCTGAGAGAAATATAATCAAATCAAACTATGTTTCAACATATGAAGTTAATGCAAGAGTTTTTTCATGATGAGGTTACATAAAGTCAGTGCTATCACAAATGCCTATGCAACAACAAATTTAGCAGAGTGCGGAAGATGGCGGTACAATTATTCATAAGAGCACCTCACCTCGAAGTGTTTTGCCACATGGCATGACTCAAATGCAAAAAATAAGAGCGGTGTAGCTATACTACTTAAAACACGTCCAATCATCATATGTACAAAGAAAAAGAAGTAAAAAAAAAAAAGAATGAAAATGGTTCAGTTAAACAAATCACATTATCCCTTTTTTTGGTCTCAAGTCAAGTATAGTGTAGAAAAGCCAATCAAAAAAGAATTGAATCATATAGAGGGGCTTGCGAACTATGGAGTGTCGAAAATATTTTTTTAGGGAGCTTCAGCCTTTGTTTTTTAACTCTGTGCCTGTGAATTAATGAAGATTGCGTTACTCATGTGAAAATATGTGCTAACTAATATTGATTGTGACTATCTTAGTAATGTTTGTCTTTTAAATGTTTTCCTATTCATCTCTATTTGAATAATGTTAACATTATAAATTTGGTGTATTTGTTTTATGTATTGGCCTCAATTTTCTTTCATGTATATGATGGGTCTTTTCTCTTATTGTTTTTCTTTTTCCTTCCTCTTCCCTTTTTTTTTTAACATCAAACTAGATATGATGTCTTAATTACTTAAGCATATCAAATATGTCAAGATTTTATAATTTTTTTATATGTTTTTATTTATTAATATTATTATTATTATTTTATTTGACCTTCAATATTACTCAATTGTTTTAAACATATGTCGTATTATAGGTGATAACTTAGAATTAGAATATTTGTTGTATTCTTGGTTGGGCTTGGGTTGCATAATTTTAATTTTCAAGAAAACTCGATTTAGTTGAAATTTGTTGGTGCAACTCAAATTTGTTTGTGTATTCTTGGTTGGGTCTGGTTTGGATAATATTAATTTTGAAGAAAATTCAGTCTTCTTGAAAATATGTTACCTCTTAATTTAATTGTTTTTTTTTGGAGGGGAAATGTTACCTCTTAATTAGTGATGAAGTCATTGATAAATTTCTTAGTCACTCTAGAATATATTTAGTTCAAAATCACATGCATTGTTGTATAGCATTAGCATTAAAGATGATAGAGAAAATATGTTGTGTTAGGTACATGTTTTCCAGTTTAAGAACTTGCTTTGTATCATTAGATTCAATGTTTTGGGAAGTACTTGAAAGAATATATCATTTATTAGTGGAGATTTTTATTTTATTTTCCTTCGATTTGCACCTTCTGCGTGGCAGAGAGGCCACAAAATACCACTATAATATATTTAATATAATGTTATATATGTAGATTACAGAAATAGCAATCGATGCGTCTTTTCATCTTCTTTCTCCATCGAATCGATACATCTTACTATGAAACCCGATCGAGCTTCTTTGCTTTGCTTCACCTTCTTCTCTCTGAAATTCTTATGACTTCAAATTCTTATGCTCTTGGTCCGCCTAATTTTTTGTTTCTTTTTTATATTATTCTAAGGACAAAAATCTTTCACAACCGCATCCCAGAAAACCTGCATGGATGAATTGGAAATATGTTGTGATGTGTTGCAGGTGGTGCTTGCGCAGTAACAATACGAAAATTGGCTTCATCAAGGTTTGCCCGGCTCTCTTTTTCTTTTTAATAATTTCCTAAACATCTATTGTATTGATATTAAAATTTCAATGTGTTAATCATTCAGAAATTTTCAGCTGATTCTTGTGTTTATCGTGAAAATTTCCACTGAAAGAAATCATTCATTGCAATTATTTGGATATACTCAATTACAATGAATTTTTCAGTGATTATTTTGATTACGGTGGTCATTTAATCCTGAGGAGATACTGCTAATGAAGGTGTATAAGAAATAAAACTGAAAGACATGATGACACATTCTCACCATCTCTCTCCACCTTCCCAGTAAACTAACAATGTAACAGAACAAATCAGTAAGATATTACAAGCCAAATTCATTCTATAATTAACTATTTTTTAATTTATTTAGACAATTCTTATATGAATTTCACATAATATTTTTGCCAAACTTACTGAATGTGGGATAACTTGAGATTTGTATGTTAATATTATCAATATAGCTAAATAATTAAAGCTAATTTACCTTTGTGAGAAGATTATAGTAGGACTCTGTCGGGATATAGATGGCCCCCTGTGGCAACACTGCCTTTAGATGATTTGATGGATAAAGAGAATGGGAAAATGACATTCACGACTTTATCTAATATTTTTATTATCAACTTTATTTTGGTTTGATATGATGTACTTCCATTTTGTGGTGCTCGGTGTGGCTGTGTTATTTATGTTTCTTCTGAATCAAACCCCTTTTTGCTTAATGTAAATCAATAAATGCTCCACCTATTGATCTCAATTCTATCCCTGTTAGTTGTCCATTAATGTTCATCATCATATCCTTGAGGTTTAATAGTTCACTTGGTCATTAAATAATGGTATTCATGCTACTTAACAAGAGTGTTAAATACTACGAATATTGTGCAATTACCTCTGCAGCAAATATCATGTTGTACTAAATGATTTGCTTTTTTTTTTTTTTTTTGAATATTACCAGTTCTTAAGTTGGAATAATATGAAAATATTTGATCGAGATGTGTTGTTCAGAATGAATATAGCACATTTACCATAAGCAAAGGCATTGCAATATAGCAATTATGTGACATGCTATTCCACAAATAAATGTCGATTTTGGCAAAATAACTTGTCCTCCTGTTTTATATATAAAAAGCCTTTCTGTTGACTATATATGATATGGTTGGAGCTTTATATCTTCCCCAACCCTTCAATTCTTTGTTCATGAGAATAATAAAAATTGAAGGTTTGATTGTGCAAATCCTACTAATATGTTGCTACAGTCGTCACATTGCAGCCCCTGCATTTTTTTTTTTCCGGAGTTGCTAAAAAAACTTTGGAAATTGAAACTTCTAGAGGAAATTTTTGAATTGAAATATGGATTAGATATTAAAATGTACATTGCCTATAATTTACGACAAAATAATCTGTCAATGATATAACTTGTCAGTGGCCATAAGCAATTATAAATTAAGCAATTGACTAATTTTTCATAGGTTAGATAATGTTGCTTTTTAGATAAATATTTTATCCATTGTTGTTGCTTTAATATTGTTTTCATGCTTGCTCTTTGTTGGTCTTTCACTATATATGTTGTGATTTTTGTTGATACCCTTGATAACCTTACTCTAATTTTACTCGCAGATAGAGACACTTTGGATTGGTGACTGAAAAAGGTGTTGATTGCCTTGAATGGTGGACAAAAGACAAACCCGTTTGAGGTAATATTTGTTGTTTCGTCATTTGGATATATATTCAACTATTTTCTTTTGTTTTATTCTTTCTGGGTGTCCGCCCTTTTCAGAAATTTGAAAATACACTTTGTACATGCACAACTCGACATTGAGACTCCTACCTTGATTTCAAGTCAAAGTCTTTTCCCTAACTCACGTCAGAACATGTAAAATGCAAAGTTGGACTTATGGGCTGCCGCATAATTATACTAACCATTTAAAACCATTCATATCTTGTCGAGAAATCAGAAATGGACAAGTATCTTTAGTAAGGATACAATTCACACGCTGAAAATTAAATATCTCTACTTTTATTTTTGTATATCTACACTGCCCCTGATATCGTCCGTATAGCCTTTTGTACCTTATAGCCAATTAGATGGACAAACAGATACATTAGGCATTTTGGGTTAACATATCAGTTGATTATTCTTATTTTGTCCTTTACTTTCAAAAGTTGTGGGATATATGGATTCCCTTATTGTTGTCTTGCCTTCCGTTCATTGTATGAAGTAAAGTTAGCAAAATCAGTCACTTTCGGTAAGCTTTCATGGGTATTATAATCACTTTTTGAAAACTTATATTTCTCATTTTCTATGTCATTTGCCTCTGTAATCCGGAACTATTTGTAGTTGGTGGTGTGAAATTACCTTTTATCAGTTAAATTAGTTTATAATGAAAAGGGATTGACCAAAATTAAATATTTAATTGTTGTTATAGTCTGTTTTTGGTAGTTTTTGCTTCTGTATAAACAATCAGTGCAGAGAGATAAGAGTAAGCCATTGATGTAGTTTCAGTATTAATGTTAGTGGATGAAATTTTGATGTGCATTACTTCAGGATCAACCAAACCGCCATTGCCCAATCCTTTCCTAACAATACCATGTATTATTTTTTTTTCTTTATTTATGTTTCTGGATTATTTCATTATTTGCTCAATTTATGTTTTTCAGTAGTAAGATCATCCTGACACGAAAAATTATTTATAGAACACTTGTATCGGTGGGATCATCATCAATTTTGACACAATCCACAGCTATTGGAGAAATATTGAAGTGCGGAATATCAGTAAGGAAAAATGCAATTGTTTGAGAAATGGCATGACAGAAAGTATGAGAAAACATACACGGGATGGGTTATTGAAGAACATTGAAGTACAAAGTATTGCAAATGAATAATCCCAAATTGTCAATAGAGATTATTTTATTACAGGGTATATTGGAAGTTCTATTCCTCAAGAAGCACACAAACACAGGGCGGTAGAGTTTAGTTTGAGTTTTTAATATCAAATTTATGTACACTTCATTGGTCGTTCTATTCCTCAAGGGACACACAAGCACAAAACATGTGCAGTAGAGTAATTCTTATACACTTTTTTCAAAAGATGTAGCAATCACGTAACATTATTTTGCCAAATAATAGAAAAGAGAAGTTGATCATTGTCGAGTTTGTGATGAGACAGAGATCTCTATCAAGAGATCTGAAAAAGCAACTCCTGAACCCCATGAGAGGTGGTGAGTCACATATTGGGGAGTTTGATTTCTAATTTTAGAAAGGTGATTTATGCTTTATCGACTTATTTCATATCATGTTTTGGGTGTTCAAAATCGATGAGGTTTCCTCTTCCTTATTCTTAAAAGGAAAGGATTCTCTAAAACTTAAAAATTAATTATGTTATAAGTTCCTTAACACCAAGTAAGAAGAAGATAGTGACAATCACTAAAATAAAACAAGAGAATAACTGATACAACAGGAGTTCATGGAAGAACTTTCTAAGTTATATTAGTTTTTAGTTTTTTTTTTCCAGTTTACATTGGAAAAGTCTATGATAAATTTATTATTTAAATTCTTGTCATGTGTTTTTGGGTTTAAAATGTCTTATTTATATTTCACCATTAGGTTTTAATTTATGTTATACATATGTATAAATTTAGTCTTGCAAATTATAATTTACGGTGTGAACAATATTTAAAATAAACACAAATTTATTCAACACTAATTGCAAATAATTAAAATCTTGATTTAATTAGATTAAAAAATCATAAGGACCACGTGCAACGCACGTGCATTTTACTAGTCATATAAAACAATCCAAAAGCGTGTATTCGTAGAAGATGAGATCTCATCCCGTATTCGTGGTAGTGCATTAGTACAATGAGGAAATGTAATAAAACATGTAACAAAAATAGGGGCGTAGCCAGCACAACTGGTTACCCCTAGCCCAAATTTTTTCCCCCTAGCTCAACTATATTTTTCCCTTAAAAAAATACATATAATTTTTTTTTTATATTTTTTTCCACAGAAAAAACGGGATAAAAAAAAATTGAGGTGCGCGGGAGGCCGGGGTGGCCTCCCCCTAGCTACGCCCCTGAACAAAAAATTCTACCAAAAAACGTTTATGGTCGTCTTAAAAAATAAAAATAATCAATTATATTTTTTCCATGCTGGTAAAATAGGGCTGCATTGCATCATTGCATGCAATTCATATGTAAATATAGAATTTATAAATATGTGTATGAATTTATAAATACATATATGTTTATAGATATATATCTAGCAATTTCATATATTTACAAATATTTGTACAAATAATAGCACATATATACCTGTATTTTTTAATATATATTTACATACACATGTATTTTTATATTATATATCTACATATATTTATATTAACATTAGTATTTATACATACATACACATACACATACACAAATAAATCTTTCAATATTTAAAAATTGAAGAGCCCTTTGAAAGTCTGAAAAAGAAAAAGGCTTAAACCCTCGACCACGAAACAGAAATTTTCAGATTGCTCACTTTTGTAAAGGGTATTAACCTGTTCAAACCCAGTATCTTTTAGTTTCTTTCAAATTTATCCCCTCCCCTCCAACCAATACTCCCAACTTATTAAAAAAAATGGCTTATAAAACCCATATCTCTGTTTTCCGACATCGTTACTTCCAAGTTTTTTAATATTTTGTTTTCTGAAGAACTCCCATGAATTGCGCGTATAAATGCATAGAAAGTCTGGAAAAGAAAAGGGGTCAAGTAAATCACATTTCATGAAATTTAGATTTCTAAACTTTTGTTAGAATTAATAATCACATTCCCTAAATTTCCAGTAACGACAAACGTAAAAACAAAGCAAAAAGACCTTGAGAAAAATATCAGACTGCTAGAATTCAAACCTCACCAGAATTCTACTTGGGTTCATATTTTGGAGAAATGTTTTCAAAATAATAAAGGTCAAGAATTTCTACTGGGATGTTTAGAATCTAATGCCAATTTTATTGGTGCTCTCAAGCAGCCTTAGTGATAATTCAATTCATTAAACTTGAAGAGATAAACAGACACAAAAACAACTATTCTTTTTTCTTTAAAAAACAAAAACAAAACAGAAGATGGGAAAGTTTTATGATGCAAATGCTAAAATCAATATCAAATATGTAATAAATTATGTTTCTCACGCCATTATAGTTAAACCTAGTCCAACTCATTTACAAGCAAATTTGAGACTAGAAAATGAGAGATGGGCTGAATGAACTCTACCCTGTATCAAAATAAAAATTGATTTACAGCTATAGGGCTTAATTTACACTATTCCTATCCTCTAGATCAGCATTTCTAGTATAAAACATACTCTTCTTGTTTCTTCTTGGCTTGACCTCAAATTCCAATGTCAGATTGTGCCTTTGAGCACCAACAGGAATATGCAAGTGTTTTTCCTGGCTCGATTTAATCAGTCTCGAGATATTGTCTGTGGCGTCCACTTGAGATTCAAATTCAACCTTCCTGACTCGGTGCCATCAATGGGAAAACTGTCCCCAAATTCTCCCTCTAGTATAGCCCTGGTCAGTGTCATGATGCATCTTCCAATTTTTTCCTGAAAAATTCAAGCAGAGAAATAAAGCGCAAGTGAAAAAATGCATTTCAATACGCGGGGGTTATCTATAAATCGTCAAGTATGATTTGATACTGGTCTACATAAGATAAATAACACATTATAAAGTATGACTTGACAGTGGTCTACATAAGATAAATAACGAAGACAAGGCTAGCTTGCCAATCGAGATTTACCTTCCCAAATGTGTCGTGATCGTAAACTTCCAAGATTAGTAACTCATGTAACCCGTCCTCAACAACAAAATCAAATGTTTGATTCCAAACTGGATTCAAGGTATCATTGAGGACCTGAAAACGAGAAAAACACATTCAACGATAAAACCAAAGGAATTATAAGAAGACAACCATTCGAGATGTTTGATTTAGAAAAGTGGGCTGATGCCTTTTTTAAAAACAAAATTGAAGCCATATTTCTTGTTCAGCATCACAACGTCGATTCATATATACTTGACAGGAAAATTGTGCAGGCAGAAGTGAATTAAAGCAAGTCAAGAGAAAATAGCTTACCCTAGTCTTATTGTTCTGTTCAGACTTCTTCATTCTTAGGACCACAAAAGGATCAGATTTTCCCATGAGATCTTTAGCTGGTAAGTCCTCTGCTGAGATCACTGTCACAGATAGAACTCCTCGAATAATAACATCCCTTTTCATTTGGGAAGTATATTTCAGAGGATCAGTGGAATCTGCGGCATCAGCTACATGTTTAAAGGCCTTCTCCACGGTCGTTAATCTGAAGTCAGGGTCATATGGATTAAAAAATTCACTCTCAGCATTGAGAGGACAGTACAGGAGCTCCAAATGGACCTACAATCAGAGATAAATGTAAATTAAACTTATTGATAGTTATAAAAATGTGAGACAATCTCCATGAATTACAAACCAAAACGTTATACTCATGAAAATTAAAAAAGAAAAAATCTTCTCGTGTTTTTTATGATCAGCCTCACCTGACCCCGGTTTTTCTGGTCTCTTTGGATCTCCAGATCCTTCACTAGTTTCAACCACACGTCTTTCACCTTACCAGCCTCAAGCTCACTGAATGATACTCGAGCACAGCCAATTAATTCAGAAGATTGAATTCCTTCATCATCATAAACTCTTATAGTCAAGTGTTGAGTGGATACATCCTCCACAACAAACTCAAAGTGTTCATTCCAAATTGGATTTGTTTGGTTGTTCTGTGAAATATGACGGCAATTTACTATAAACTGAAAAATAAGAAAACAATCAAACAATTAAAGGCCCAGATTCTCACTATTGTTTTGCTTGTCTTTATCCTGTCACGTAAAGGACGAACGAATAACTCGGCAAAAGGATCAGACTTGCCAATAATATCTTTATTTGATAATTCCTTAGCTTCGATGAGCTTCACCTCCAAAGTTCCAACTGGCTTTAACTCTAAGTAACTGTAACAAGAAAAAGATACCAATACTCTCTTTAATATACATTATTCAAAGAACAAAATGCTGTTGTTTAGACCGCAGGGTGAAGCGATAGTTGACCTATAGTCTCCTGGTAATATGGGTATGATATTACGGACTGGCCAGGTGATAGAATCTTCAATAGCATCTCGTATTGTTTCCTAGAACGAAAGACAAGATGATGCTTCACAAAATCAATACGCCGTTCTTCATATACTCCAGTCCAAACCAAAAAAAAAAAATAGATTTAATTCATTAACTAATGTGAAGAGATTGTGTGAGAATTCTCAAACCTCAAGAGCATCGGATATTCCTGGAATTGCTGAGATATCACCACCAACTACTTTGAGGCTAAAGTCAAGATTTTTCTGCAGGTAAAAATATGATATCTGACATTCAAATGAAGTGCAAAGAGTCGATTTACAATGAAATTAAATAGGGTGCATTCACGTGGAAACCATTGTAGATATGCGAGTTCCTTTTCAACCCACTTGTTAGAACACATTTAAAAACATATGCTGAAAACTTAGCCATGATCAATTCTGAGGACATTTTCAAATGAAGAAATAACAAGTAATATTTAGGAATCACCTTCTCTCTCAACGAATAACAAAGAGCTCCAAAACAAGGAAATTCGTCAACTAGTGGTTTGAACATTAACCTGAAAACCCCAGTAAATCCAATATTTTTGACCTGCAGGCAAAGAAAACATTCAGAAGTTTATTTAGTCCTTGAGTTGTGATACCATAGAGATAACAGATAATGTGTCTGTATTTAAAATAATAGTTGACCTCATGGCAATGTGAGGATGATTAGAATGGATCACACAAGTTATTGATGGCTACTGATTGTATATACAAGGTTAAAAGGATCTAATTTCTCTTTCTTCACATAACATGGTAAAAGTTTGCGACCATACATATAACAGAAGTTCAGAGACAGGATAGGGTGACAACAACGTCATATTCATGGTAAAAGTTGCTAATACCTGTATAGGCAGTGTTACACCAACTCTAGTCTTAATATCAAGTACAATTTTCGGATTTCCATCCCACTGCAAGTCCAATTCCATAATTATCTCGTCAGAGTCACCTTCAATGATGGAAACTCCTATTTACAACAAAGGAAAAAAAAATAGTAACACATAAGCAGCCAGACATTACTTAAATAAGCTCCTTTAGGACACATCAGATAAGTTAGTCTTAACTTGGCATTCCTAACAGACTACAAACAAGAGAATATTTTTTTGCAAGAGAATTTTGAAATGCACGCAACAATTATAGAGCAAACCTCTGCATTATGTATGTTAATTGTGGGAAACATTTACAGAAAACATCTAAGTTACACCAATTTTCTTTTCCACCCTTCCTTAAAACATACCTAATCTAATGCGACAGTAGAAGGAACTATACCATTTGAGTGGAAAACAAGAAGTAATGGAACCAACCTGTGAACTGTGGTGGCACAGTACCAAGAGTCAACTTAGAGAACTTTATTGATGCCAAAATTGCAGGTGTGTATTGCTCAAGAATTGGCTCCACAGAGTTTCTTATAATCTCTGATGCAGCCTATGCAACAGAAACAAGTTCCACAAGAATATTCAAAACCGAAACGTCAGACGATAAACAAAATATGCCCTTTCAGGCTTTCACACACACACAAAGACTCTAAAGTAAGGAATTAACCTCGTTAACATAAGGCCATATTTTGTCAAGGTGATGATTGAGCCAAGTTAACTGCAAAAGATTAGAAAAAGAGAAAGCCAGAGCCATATTAGATACTTCTCTACAATACATATTCTAAAAAGAAAGCTCACACATAAAAACAGACATGCAGTTATAAGAGGAAAATGCAACTCAACTTCTGTCTCTCTGAAAAGACAACCCAAGAAGGGTAGAATTGATCGGGAAGAAGTTTCCTGGAATCTTGAACTGTCATCCGAGCAAAAGCTGCAATTGCTGCTGCCTAATACATTTCCGAAACAAATTTTTCAGCCAGAGCGTGGGACAGAGAATCAAGCATATCTATATTATGGAACAGCCTTCATAAATTGGATTACCAAATCAGTACGGCGTTTTGATCTTATATTCTGGTAGCGAGCAAAGCACACGATCAAACCAATGCCCAATGCGAAACCCATAACATAACCCACAATAAATCCCATCTCTTTAAGCTAAGATTCATAAATTGCTGCACAGCCCTTTTACAAACGATATGCTACTAAAATTAGAAAGAAGTAAAAGCAGCTTCTTGAAGTAAGTCTTGATCAGTCTTTCTTTCCCGTACTTGTTGCTCTGTTTTACTTGTGTCGTTGATGGGGGGTGGGCAACCGGCAACAGATTTTCGGTTGGGGTTTTAAATTATTCATAAGGTTTGATGGCTTATGAATTGAACGAAAAAATAAAAGTTGAATTTTTGTTCTTGTTTTTGAGTTTGGATATGGCTAAGAATAAACACTAGCAGTCTAGCACAATCTATACCTTTCTTGTGTCTTCTGCTAAAGTATATTAGTATAATAAATGATATACTACCAAATTACCTTTAAGGATTCTCCATTTTTTATACACTCGAATTAAATGTAACCAAAGTATTCAAAAATTTAATGTAACCAAAAATGTCATTTATAAAGTTCAGTTTTTTTTTTTTTTTTTGTGGGTTTGAAAGCACATGCACCGCCAAAACCTAATAACAGTCGGTAGCTACACCATCACATATATTTGGGTGATTTAATTTCTAAATTATGAAACACGAAACTTATAGCACTAAATGGTTTATTATTTTGTCAAAGTTTTTTTTTTCTATTCCATAATGAATATAAAAACTAAAATTGATCTATCATCCGCTAAATTTTTCGTTTAAAAAATAAAATTCATCTCTGCTGTCAAAAAAATATAATTTTAGTTTAAAAAGTATTTACTTAACAACATAATAAATTTTATGCCAGCAAAAGGCATGGGGGCTTTCGATCATAATAATCCACGTGTTTTATCCACGTTAACACTAGAATTTAGCTATTTTCACTTGCAGGCCAAGTTTTCCTTCAGCCGAATCTAGCCCAGAAAAGGCCTCATTAAGTTTGGGGCTTGAGAAACTGGATCTGGGCCAAGTCTATGACCCAAACGGGAACCCAGTCAAACCTCTCCGTTGCTCCACCTGGCAATTGGCACCATGAATCATCCTTCTATTTTTGAACTACCACACACATTAACCGTCTCTTTCTCTCGCACACCACCGCTCTTGGGTCCGGGTACGTATATAATGTTTAATAAGATTACGAAAATGTTTTTCATTTTCATACCGAATGCAGGATCGTCAATTTTGAATCATCACGGTGATTTTTTATTTTTTTTGTGTAATTTGAAATGTTGAAGTGATTAATGTTACATGAGTAGTGATATGGATCCCAATACCCAAATCAAGTAGCTAATGTCTTTGTTGCCTTTTCGTTTTGATCATCGATGAAAAAAGGATGTGAATATGTGATGATCTAAATGTGTGCATCGCATGCTTCACTCAGTTTCCTTTGATTTTTTCCAGGATATGCCTCTCAAATGTCGTTCAAGCAATCCTGCATTTATGCTGATGACTATTATTTTCTGAACTGATTTGAAGTGTCCCTATACTATATTGGCTATTGCATTCCATGAATGACTTGACATTTCATGCATTGGATGTGGATGTATAAATTATGTATTGGTTTACGCTGAAAGTAGTTATATCTGTTTTTCAATTTGGCTCTAGGCATCAGCAATTCGGAACTCGGAGGAGAGGAATACGAGGTTGGAGAATATGTGTTGGAGGATTTGGACCTTGGCCCGCAAGAAAAAACAAGTACATTTCTCTGCTTTATTTGTTTGTCTTGAGATTATCTTATCTGACTGTTTGAGTAATTGTCTAGCAATATCCATGATTTGTTTATGTGGATTATGATCAGAAGATAAACATTGGGGTGGTATTCTAGTTGAATTTACTAAATGAGCGTTACATACAATCTTAGTACTACAGAATGGACTGTGGTGGTTCAATTTGTTGCGTACAATTTATATGTAAGAAATTGTTTTTACTTTGCTTATATTTCTTGTGTCCAATAATAATAGTAATATAACTGGATAATATCATTATGTTTCCATTATTTAGGGTTGTGATCGTAACTTATGCCAATCCTGCTGCACACTTTTTGAATATGGCTTTCATATAGTTGGTTTACAGTAATTTAGGCAATATGTTTTACATTATCAACTTGGTTTTACCTCTAGATTGAGGGTGAAGAAGCACAGCGTAGGACAAAAAGGCATATTGAACGTGAAAAGGCTCGCAGAGAGGCAACGGCTGATATGTCAGACTTATCAGAAGGAGAAAAGGGTGATACAGTTGGTGATATTTCAGCTCATGGTGACAGTGTTAGAGGAAGAATGCCAAGGGTTAGTTCTGTCGATATGATGGCGAATTTGTCTAGTCCGCATGCAGATAAAAAACTTTATATTGTCCTGATCAGGTATAGGATTGCTTCAAGCTTCTTATTTACGAGAACATTACCTGTTCTATATCACCTGCAATATCTCCTCTTGTAAAGAATTATATTTGTCCGAATGTCAAAAGGAAGCATGTTGTATATGTAATTGTTCCATTTTTTCCTTTTCTCTCTGCAGTCTTCATGGCTTGATCCGGGGAGAAAACATGGAACTTGGTAGGGATTCTGACACAGGAGGGCAGGTAGACTCGGGCTTCAAAAGTTTCAGCATTTGTTTTACTTTTTGACTTCGTTTTGTTCTAATTCTCAGTTAATTGAGGAGCACATAAATTCCTCCCTGGTAACATGCTTCTTCTGTTTCTGCTGTTGTTGTTTCAGGTTAAGTATGTTGTGGAACTAGCCAGAGCCTTGGGTTCAATGCCTGGAGTTTATCGTGTCGATTTGCTCACGAGGCAAGTAATGGCACCAGATGTGGACTGGACTTATGGTGAACCAACAGAGATGCTAAACCCATTAACTGAGAACCACATGAATGAAATTGGGGAGAGTGGTGGTGCATATATAATTCGCATACCCTTTGGCCCAAAAGATAAATACCTATCTAAAGAAGTTCTCTGGCCTCATATTCCGGAATTTGTCGATGGTGCACTTGGCCACATTCGGCAGATGTCTAAGGTCCTTGGCAAGCAAATTGGTAGCGACCAACCACTCTGGCCTATTGCAATCCATGGACACTATGCAGATGCAGGACATTCTGCTGCTCTCCTATCTGGAGTTCTAAATGTGCCTATGATTTTCACTGGCCACTCTCTTGGACGTGACAAGCTAGAACAACTCTTAAAGCAAGGGAGGCAATCAAGGGAAGAGATAAATTCGACTTACAAAATAATGCGGCGTATAGAGGCTGAGGAAATGACTCTTGATGTTTCTGAAGTAATAATTACCAGCACAAAACAGGAAATAGAAGAGCAATGGCGTCTCTACGATGGATTTGATCCGGTCATAGAGCGCAAACTTCGAGCGCGTATCAGACGCAATGTTAGCTGTTATGGAAGGTTCATGCCACGCATGGTTGTAAGTCATCACTGCCCATCTTCATACCATATGCAAATATCTTAGTTCTCGTTTGTAACGCATTATCTGTTCATTTCAGATACACTTCCCTTTTTCATCTGTGAAATTAGTCCTTCATTGGTTATTGCGCTCCTTAGATTTTGTTTATGTATGTCATAATTCAACTATGTTCAGGTAATTCCTCCTGGAATGGAATTTCGTAATGTTGTTGCACAAGATGGAGACATTGATGGTGAAGTGGAAGGAAATGAAGATAGTTCTGGAACTACAGATCCACCTATTTGGTCAGAGGTTTAGTCTATTCTCTGTTCTCTAAAATACATTTTATCAACAGAATTAGGGAAGGTTTTCTTATCCTTTTTGAGTAAATATAATCACCTTTACGTTATCTTAAGCTCTGTTGTTTATCTTTTGTGGCAGATTATGCGCTTCTTTAGCAATCCTCGCAAGCCTATGATACTCGCTCTTGCTAGGCCGGACCCAAAGAAAAATTTAATCACTTTAGTCAAAGCTTTTGGAGAGTGTCGCCAACTGAGAGATCTTGCAAACCTTGTATGCAGTAGCTCTTGATTAGCACTTATCCTGCTGAGAAATTAAAAAAATGTGTTGAACTGTTGAAAAGGCACACTTTGTTCTGCCTTCAATTCCTTAACTACTTTCTGTTTTTAATTTGTTGCAGACTTTGATTATGGGAAACAGGGATGCAATTGATGATATGTCTTCTACAAATTCATCTGTCCTCCTTTCTATACTCAAATTGATTGACAAATATGACCTGTATGGTCAAGTTGCATATCCTAAACATCATAAGCAATGTGATGTTCCTGATATATACCGTCTGGCTGCAAAAACAAAGGTATGATGAATAGCATTAAGTTAGGGCTTTCTTTTGAATAACTGCCTAATGTCAATGGCTTTTGTAGGGTGTTTTCATCAATCCAGCTTTTATCGAGCCTTTTGGTCTCACTTTAATCGAGGTGCGTGCAACGTCCTTTCTTTTATGATTATTTATATCTTATATTTTACATATCCAATGACCAAAATTCATTTTCCCTAAGCAGGCAGCAGCTCGTGGTTTACCTATTGTTGCCACAAAAAATGGAGGTCCTGTTGACATTCATAGGGTTAGATCGCTGAAAATATGCTATATGAGTTTTCTCTTTTCTCCATTGTTACTGTAGTAAGATATCTTTTGCTAGTTCCTCCACATTAACAAAAAATTGTTTTAGGTTCTTGACAATGGTGTGTTAGTCGACCCACATGATCAGCAGTCTATTGCTGAGGCCCTCCTGAAGCTTGTTGCCGACAAGCACCTCTGGGCCAGATGCAGGGATCATGGATTGAAAAATATTCATCTTTTCTCATGGCCAGAGCATTGCAGGACATATTTAGCACGAGTAACCAGTTGCAAGCAAAGGCATCCAAAATGGCAAAGAAGTGACGATACTCATACAGGTTCGGAATCTGATTCTCCTGGAAGTTCCTTGAGAGATATTCAGGATCTATCGTTGAAGATGTCATTAGATTGTGAGAGGACTGAAGGGATTGGCACTTTAGTATTGAATGATGGGAAAAAACAGGTCAACAGTGCACCTTTGAAGTTGGCAGCAAATGAGTCAATGGAGAAACCAGAAAATTGTAGATTTCCAGCACTGAGGATGAGGAAGTTCATCTTTGTCATTGCCGTGGATTGTGATTCGCTAGCTGATATTTTTGATATCAGCAAAATAATAATTGAGGCTGTTAGGACGGAGAAGGATTCTCAGTCTATTGGCTTCATTTTATCCTCATCTTGGAGTATGTCTGAAATAAACTCTCTTCTGGAGAAGGCTGGGCTGAAGTCAAGTTATTTTGATGCATTTATCTGTAACAGTGGAAGTGAAATATACTATCCATCTCCGAGTTCCGAACAAAATTCGTCTGAATCACAGTATGTGGTGGACTCAGATTATCATTCTCATATTGATTATCGTTGGGGTGGAGAAAGCTTGAGGAATACATTGGTTAGGTGGGCTACTTCTGTCAATGATAAAACAAAAGACAATAATGGAGCTGTCATCACCGAACTCGACTCAGGATCCTCCCACTGCTATGAATTTAGAGTTCGAGACCCTGCATTGGTAAGTTCACATTTATGACAAGAATCAGGAGGGCTTCATTAATATCTAAATTTCCAAAATCCGAACTGCTCTTTCTTTTTCGAAGAATATGTCCAACCTTTTACCCATTTTACTTATGGTATATGATGTTTTCAGTTTAGATAACTTATTCTATGGCTGCAGGTTCCTCCCTTCAAGGAACTTAAGAGATTGGTGAGAATTCAGGCCCTCCGATGCCATGCCATATACTGCAATAATGGTGAAAGGATAAATGCGATCCCCATCCTTGCTTCTCGAGCTCAAGCCATTAGGTACTACAAAGTCATCAATTCCAGCTTTTAATAATTAATGCTTCACGATAAGTGCTTTTAGAAATACAACATTTCAAGTTCTGGTAACTTAGAACATATGATATTTTTGTTTCGTGTGTTAATAAAGACTTTTCGACACAGGTACTTGTACGTTAGATGGGGCATGGAGTTGTCAAATGTGGTGGTGTTCTTGGGAGAGTGCGGAGATTCTGATTATGAGCAATTGCTTGGTGGACTGCACAAAACTGTAATTCTAAAGGGACGATGCCGTGCTGCTAATCAAATTCACGCCAATAGAAGTTATCCTCTGGAAGACGTTGTACCGACAGACAATCCAAAGAGTGTTGAATGTGAAAAATGTGACATTGATGGTATCAAAGCGACACTGGGAAAACTAGGTGTTCTTAAGGGTTAGTAGATCGAAGTATTTCCTGTGTTATATTGTACCTCTCTCTTTTTCTGGTGGATGGTCTCCGGGAAATGTCTGACTTGAGCTAAAATGTAAAGATGATGTTAATTGTTATTCCCTTTTTCCTTCTATTCATTGTATTCGTGGGATAAGGATTTGTCAGTGAGCTACTAATTAAAGATTCTTTGTTTATTTTGGTATGAATGTGCTAGTCTTAAATGTCCTATAAATGAATTATAGCACATTGGTTGAAGGTTTGGCACTTTATTTTGTGTTACAAACTACAATGGAGAGTGGATTCACCAAATTACAAATTGATTGTGATATTAAGTTGTGGATTGATGGTATCCATGGTAAACGCACGTCTGAAGTCTATGGAGAACTAATTATAGAAGATATCCTTGCGCTGGCACGTTCAATTAATTGTTCACCTTTTTACCCATATTCCCAGGCAGGCAAACAAAGTAGCAGATTTTTTAGCCCATTTTGTTTTTTGAACCTGGTACTGATTCAGAACATATCTGGATGGAAGACTGATGTTTTCAACTGATTGATTAATAAAATCTTTCCTTTTGTTTTTCAAAAAAAAAAAATGATCTTGAAAACCCTATTTTGCTGTTGAATTAGTCAAATTGGTTGAAATATTGAACGGGTCAAGTCATTTTAGGGGTATTTAATTTTTCTAAAATAATAAGTTTTAAGCTTGGTATTTAACCATTTATTATATCTATGTGATTATTTGAATTTTTGGTCATATTATATATGTTTGGGGAAGTATATATATTATCTTTAAAATGCAATGCATAATGATAAACGTATT
The DNA here is from genome assembly GCA_016081115.2 of Rehmannia glutinosa. Lineage (NCBI taxonomy): Eukaryota > Viridiplantae > Streptophyta > Magnoliopsida > Lamiales > Orobanchaceae > Rehmannia > Rehmannia glutinosa. Next base: position 492,295 of record JABTTQ020003342.1, on the reverse strand, counting down.
AAACTTTTATTATATATATTATAATAAAATACTATATATAATTATTTTTCATTAGATCAACAGACCGATTAAATCACTAAAACCAGTTTACTCATAAATTTGATATATAAAAACATTGCAAAATAAAAATTCGGTAGGAGAAAGTGTGCAAAATAAGCAATCTCCATCATAGTGCAAGATAATATTTTTCTATCTATTTATTTTTTTATTTTGTGGAATATTAAGACTAATGTCTTTCCTTTTTCTCAATAAGAAAAAAGTAAATGAAAAAATCCGATAAGCCTAAAAAATCTGGGGTTATCAGTATTGTTTAGAAGTAGGAGGATATTAAGAGTGGGAGCTTAATAATTAGAAATCAGAGTCTCCGTTATTCAGTAGTCTCCGTTATGTACATGCAGCATTTCCTTGATGGCTGAAATATGTTTCCACATACCATCACTTTTATACCCTTCTCTTTTCCTCCTCTTCTTTTTTTATTGCCTCAACAATCACTTCCCGTTCCTTCCCTTTTCTTCTTCATCTTTGTCAACTCTTTCTACTCGTGACAAACAGGTAACGTACATCAAAATATATATGTTATCTGTATGCATGTATAACCCAATTAAGAAGTGCAATAAATTTGTTATCACTAATTAATTGCAATTCCCTTTTCCTGGTTTATTTAATTGCAGAAAAATGGCAACATAGAAAGATTAGAACAAGAGCTGGCGAGAGCTCGTGCAGCCATACTTGAAGCTGGACGAAATTCCAATTACTCTGTTTATAATAAGGGTTCCATTTACAGAAATCCTTATGCTTTTCATCAGTTAAGCATTATTCCCTCTCTTATTCACTTTCAATTTTCAAAATTCGAACTTGCAAAAATTAATGAATAACATTCCGTAAATTATATAGGAGCTACGCGGAGATGGAAAAAAGGTTAAAAGTATGGGTGTACAAAGAGGGTGAGTCCCCTGTATTTCACCATGGACCAATGAAAGATATATACTCCATCGAAGGTCACGTGATTGACGAAATCGACAGTCCTCACAATCGCTTTGCGGCGACCCATCCCGATGAGGCGCACGTGTTCTTCCTCCCAATTGGTTTCACCAATATCGTCCACTACCTCTACACTCCACGCGTCGACTATAATCGCCGCCACCTACAGAACGTGATTGAGGATTACGTCGGAGTTGTGGCAAATAGGTATCCCTATTGGAACAGGAGCGGCGGCGCCGATCATTTCTTTGTTGCTTGCCACGATTGGGTATGAATATTTATCTTCTTCTCTTAATTAAGGGTAATTACGAAACAACCCCTTGGGTTTGGGATAATTCTAGGGAAAAAAAAAAAAAAATTCAAAATTAAGAAAGAAAAAATCACACACATTGAGGATTTGATTAGAGTTGTCAAATGGGCCGGTCGGTACTAGCCCTTCGGGTCAAAGGGAAAACTGCTATTTAGGAGTCCAACCCATGAAAAACAACTAAAATGGTCAGTTCGACCTTTTTTCACCGGACCCATTGTGCCAGATTAATTTTAACAATTATAGGTTTTGTCTTAATTATAAGTAAGTTGACAAAAGTTTGGGTTTGCACAAGCCTGGCCAGAGCTCATCGGGTCAATATACAAAATTGGGTCGGACGTCCAGCCCGCAGAATTGCTTGGGCCACTATATTTTCCTTGATCAGCAGCCAAACCATATTTTTATACATAAAAACATGTCGGGCTAGTCGGGTCACTCAGACTTCAGGCCTATGTAGGCTCGATCTATTTCAGGCCTATATAAATATTGTCCAACCCAATCCAATCCTCGGGTCGAGCTGGAAATTGCCAATTCTACATTTAAGAGAGTAACTCTAATATTTTTATAAATTTAAAGAAAGTGATTGAAATAATTTTTGCTATGACGGTAAAGTGTAATAAAACATCTAGGAAATTTTTGTAGTTTTCATAAATTTTTGGGTTTTTTTGTTATTAGCTCAAACTTCAGGGTAGTTTTTGTCATTATCCCTTAAGTATTAGCAACAAATATATCTCCATTTTCATTCTTTACCATATGATAATGAAATAATCGAAACTTTTTGAGTCATGAACAAGGAATTTTTGTTTTTTCATGATATATTTTTAACAAAATATGCAGGGGCCAGATGCGACAGGTGGCAATCCCGAGCTTTTCAGAAACCTAATTAGAGTCCTGTGCAACGCCAATGTTTCGGAAGGTTTCAATCCGACGAGAGATGTACCATTGCCTGAAATCAAAGTCCCCGACGACGTCAAACTTGGGCCGCCAGACCTCACTCAATCACAACCCAACCGATCTGTCCTCGCCTTCTTTGCAGGTGGACCCCACGGCTACGTACGAGAGAGACTATTTCAGCATTGGAAAGACAGAGACGACGACGTACAGGTCTACCAGTATCTTCCCAAAAACGTCAATTACTTCGAATCAATGTCGCGCGCGAGATATTGTTTGTGCCCCAGCGGGTACGAGGTAGCGAGTCCGAGGTTGATCGAGTCGATGCACGCCGGATGCGTGCCGGTGATTATTTCCGATGGGTACGCGTTGCCGTTCAGCGACGTTCTTGATTGGAGGCGATTTTCGGTTCATGTTCCGGTGGCTGAGATCCCCGAAATTAAGAATATATTGGAGGGGATTTCGAGGGAGGAGTATTTGGAAATGCAGAAACGTGTTTTGGAGGTTAAAAAGCATTTTGTTCTTCAGAGACCGGCTCAACCTTTTGATCTGTTACATATGGTCATTCATTCTGTTTGGCTCAGGAGGCTTAATTTTAGGTTACAATTCTAAATTTAATTCCCAAACAACTGTTGATGATTTGAATATATCATTATCCTTTTGCCTTCTATATATCTTTCATTTTGTCTTACTAAAACAATTTTTTACCAATCTATATCCCACACTTTTTGACATGGTATTCAATGAAATCTTATATCCTCCAAATAAAAGTTCCATTCTTACCTCTCCTATATTTTATATCCACAGTTTATATTTCCATAAAATTCTTTGATTACTTATGTTTAATGTGCTATACTAGTCAGTCACTCTTTAAACAATTGAGATCTCTATTGCATTTAGTTCATCTTCTATTTTAATGCTATCAATATATGCCATGTAAATTACTCAAAAATTTAACAAAAAAATTAAAAATTGTAATGCAGACAAGTAAAGTAAGCTAAATTAAGAATCTTATTAATTTTCCAAAACAAAAAAAAAAAATGAATTTCCATATATAGAAACCTACTCATTGGATTGGATTTGGGTAGCCAGAAACTCTCTAGCTCCCACAAAATATGCATGCGCCTCTTGAGTGACTTGACTTACCAATCACTGCAATTTTCTCCATCACTATCTAAAACTGAAAACAACAACCTCTAGCTACTTTTAGAAGTCGCATTCTAACCCATCAATCAAATTCAAATCAACCAAAACACAGATGCATGGATAATAGTTAGCTACATGTGTATCTCTCCCTCTCTCTGTTCTCTAGAAATTAAGGAGAGAAGGGATATATATGCATGGCGATTCTTTATGCGCTGGTGGCACGTGGGTCAGTGGTGCTAGCGGAGTTCAGCGCCACCACCACCACCGCGAATTCCATCGCTCGCCAAATCCTTGAGAAAGTCTCCGCCGCCAACAACGACACCAACATCTCATACTCACAGGATCGCTACATTTTCCACGTCAAACGCACCGATGGCCTCACTGTTCTCTGTATGGCTGAAGACACCGCACAGCGTACGTACGCCAACAACATTTCTAATTTGTGATAACTTGTCATGATTTTTCGTAATTCTAAATTCTAAAAATTAACGTGATATGTGATTTAAATTCTGACATGTATGCAGAAATTAACTAATTTTTTAGTGCAATTGATTCTAATCTGATCAATTAAGTTGGTTGCAAATTAAATTAAATCAGGGAGAATTCCATTTGCATTTCTGGAAGATATTCATCAGAGATTTGTCCGAACCTATGGTCGAGCGGTGTTGTCTGCACAAGCATACGCAATGAACGATGAATTTTCAAGGGTCCTTAGCCAACAAATGGAGTATTACTCAAATGATCCAAATGCTGACAGGATTAACCGACTTAAAGGCGAAATGAGTCAGGTGCGGAGCGTGATGATAGAGAACATTGATAAAGTATTAGAGAGAGGTGATCGACTAGACTTATTGGTCGGTAAAACTGCGTATATGCAAGCCAACAGTTTTCGCTTCAGAAAGCAGAGTCGTCGTTTGAGAAACACCATGTGGTGGAGAAATGCCAAGCTAACGTAAGTATACTACAGATTGTAATTTAATTACGACCTCTTTTATGTCGTTCTGTTTATAATAACCAATATTGATGATTGATATTATATTTTTTCGCAGGTTGGCATTGATATTCCTTCTCTTGGTAATAGTTTATATTGTTGTGGCTTTTGTTTGCCGTGGGCTTACGCTTCCATCTTGTGTGTAGTGAGAGCCCGATCAAGTGAGATTTTATATATATGATTTTCCTTTTTCATTCTAATTGTATACTTTCAATATCTCTACTTCAAATCTTCATGAGATTTTATGAAGATTTTTTTTGGCTAGAGAAATAAGTTGACATGTTCAGATCTTGTGTTGATTGAAATTGTTTTATAAAATTGATATTTCACAGCATCAATAGAAACAAAATGTTGGAAAACGCAAGTTGAAAATGATAGGAATTCAGAACAGTACTGTAAGGCCCAGCATGTCTCAAAAATCTTCTTCCTATCCAAAATTTTTTGGAATTCAAAGCTACCAACTGCCTAATTATCAATAAACAAATAAAAAAACATGCATTGGAGAAATAAATGGTAAAAAGGGTATGGGTACAACTCGCGAAGCCAAAATTTGTGAAAAACGTGAAAAGAATTGTAGTTGTTGATCCTCAAACTCTTCCAGACAATGAGTAGCCCAAGATTTGAAGAGTGCCTGTGGAGAAACAGTACTTACTATGTAAGATGGCAAGATTGAACTAAATTAGTAGCAAACACAAATGGATGAAAACATTTTTGAGAAACAAGTAATTTACCTCATGAGCAACAATTTTCTACTAATTCACTTGGCTCCACGAGTATGTAAAGTGGCCTTCCATTTAACCTGCTCTGTTCCTGGAGAAGACATTAAATTCTTCAAAAATCGATCTTCATAAAAAAAAACAGAGGAGAATGAATGTTTTTTGTTTATTACCTTGACGTGAGGCAACCCAATAACACAAGCACATTCAACCACTTCAGCCCCCATGCATTCTTTAAAAAACACAAGATAACATATTATTTGTAAACCATTAATGCAGATCTGGACAGATTTGAAAAAGGCTTAAAAACTTTTACCTAAAAGTTTAATAGCAGCAGAAAGGGTCCCTCCTGTAGCTACCAAATCATCAATGACCACAGCCTTTTCCCCTTGTTGTACAGCATCAACATGCATTTCTAGACAATCCTTACCATATTCCAGCTCATAATCTTCACAGATTACTTTGCCTACCCATTCACAAATCTTTTACAGTCACAGTGAAGGACATAAAGCATTGATGATTGTCATATCACACTAAAACCAATGTCCAGGTTTGGAACCAATCTATGGGCAGTGGTAAGAGTTTGAATCAGCAAACTGCTGGCTTATCTCGTTATTAGGGATGTCAATGGGTAGACCCGAGACCCACCCCATTAAGCTTGCAAATGACCCCTGACCTATCCCTAACCCGGCCCAACACACGCGTGTCTAGAGAGTAAGACTCGTTAGACCCATTATACCTACTAATGTCATACATTTAGACTAATTTGTATGATTTCTTTTCATGATATTACTACCAAAAATTATGTGAAATGATATATTTATACAATTCTGTAGATATATTAAATGTCAAAATAAACATAATAAATAAACTAAGTAAAAAGTTCCATTCTCAATAAAAGAAACACAAAAACACTAATATACACTATATATATTAATTATACGGGTTGGGTCTGGGTCATATTCTATTAAACCCATTACCAAGCCCAAACCCGCCCAGGTCTGAAAATGCATACCCATTACCCCGCCCAGGCAACCTAGTTCCTATCTCTATTATTTGAAAACCAACACCCTAGAATTAATTGTTTTTCGAATAGTAATTTGACATCCAACCAAAAAAAAAAAACACTTACCAGGCAACTTTCCGCGTTTTCGTAAAGGAACAAACTTGGCACCAATAGCTAAAGCAATTGATGGACCAAACATAAATCCTCTAGCTTCAATTCCTAATTACCGTCATTAACAGACTATTGTCAGAAAAAAAAAAGAGGCAAAAACTATGACCAAAATCTAATTTATATCATACAACTATATTGTTAGTTTAGTACAGTAATAATTCTAATCTAACCATAATGTGCCCATGTAACATATCATCCCACATTACCAGCTGGTACTAGTTGAATTTTTATGCAATATTTGTCAGATTTCAAATGAAAAAGTAACATAGCACTATAAAAACAACGTAATTAACCAGGAATTCTTGAAAATTTTAACCTAAGACAGAAAATAGATGACCTGTTTCTTATTTACAGTACACAGGAAAACACATTACACCCCACAACAGTCCACACACACACACACATCAAGGGGGATAAAGAGTTAGAAATGAACCTGCAACAACAGAGATGCCCATGTCTTTGTATCTGTCGACAAAAATGTCCACTGTGTCTTTGAATACTTTGTGCTTCAGAAGCAATGGGGTTATGTCTTGGAACATTATTCCTACAAAAACCCAAACAAAAATATATAAACATATTTAATAAAAAAAAAAAAGCATGCATATACATATCTTCTAAGTCCTCACATTCAAGAATTTATTTAATTAAGAAGCCAAAAATGCCAAAAATAGGTAGGGTGCATCAAAACCTGGTTTTGGGAAGTTGGGTATAACTCTAATTGCCTCAGAAATTGCCTGAAGCCTAGGATCTCCCTTCAGCCCATTTTCTGCTGCAAACATTTTTTCTTAGTGTGTGAAATGTGTGTTTGTGTGAGTGTGTTTCTTTCTCTCTCTCTCTCTCTCTCTTGGCCTCACTAGTCACTAGGACCGTGCTACTGTGTATATATAGATATGAAGTAAGTGATGTGGGAAAATTTCAAATTTGTCCCAATGCTTTTATATATATTTTTAGTTTTCTTATTATTATTGTCCTTCTTACCAGATTTTATTGATGTATTTTGCTAAATTATATATTTTTTAGCAGATTACTGATATGCCCTTATATGCAATGTTTCAAATTATTGTTATATATTTATAAATATATTTTGCATCTTCAATTAGTTGTCAATATCAGATAAATAAATGGCTCCATATCTTTAAGTGGAATATATAATTTCGTCTTGTTATGAGCTAATTAATAAAAATTAAAAAATTTGTAGAAAAAGTTGTTAAAATTTTAAGAAAGTTATAAATAAATAATTCTTTTGTAGTATAACTAATCCATCAAATGTATTTACATTTGTCTACTTTTTTGTAGTTTTTTATGTACATGTCTACTTTTAATTAGTAGTTGGGTCGCTACATGTATAATTTGTTCACTGATAATTGTTGATCCATTATTTGTTAATATGTGTGATCGTTTAATTGAAAATAATAATAATAATTTCACTCAACCTTTAACTACACCTATCTCTTTCAGTTCACATGAACATTTTTTCAATCTTTTTTCCTTCATTTTTCTTTTTGGATAATTCAGCTTCCAGGCTTACAGTAAATCGCAGGATGTGCACGTAACTAGGTCCTCTCAAGTGAACATAATAATTATATTCGATTCCCTTTGTACGTCTGATCTCTATCCCACACATGGGCGTAGCCAGAAATTCCGGCCAGTGTGGTCAGAAATTTTTTCGTTTTGGCAGGACAAATATCTAACTGAAATTTTGAAAAAATAGAAAAAAAGGCAAATATAAATGTCGTACCTTGCACCAATTATTTGCGGGTTTTCATAATCTACAATTATGATTTCTCTAGAATAATTTTTTTTGGAGAATTGGCTTATTCAGAACTTTATTCTAAATTAACTACTAACTAACTATGATTATTTAGACCCAAAAATTCACTCGAAAAATGCTCCAAAAAAACTGTTCATTATCAAGTTTGTAACATATCTCTCTCTACATAAGACAATTATTAATCGACACATATATCTTAATTAAGTCTGATAATTCTTAATATTTTGGGTCAAGATGGTAAGATTTATTGGCTTTTTAAATTTTAACTCAATTTTATTTATATGAACTAGACCTTCGGCTGAATTTCAGTGCGGTCCGACTCAAATTTAACAATTATTAATCCAACATATATAATTTTAAATTCCCATCAATATCTTGTGGCGGCCAAATGGGCTAATCCTTTTATTATCTTTTTTCCTTCATTATTCTTACATGCAGTGGGTTCATGCATGTTCACGTTTCAAGTCTCAAAAGGTAACTTATCTTTTCATTCTTACTTATAGGAATGACTACTGACTAGCTATGAGAATCTCCTACGAAAGATAATTTACCCTTGCGTTATCCTCGAAAGTAATTTTGCTCCATTTTATTAAACATTTGCATTTGCTGCATTTTGAAAAATAAAAATTGACAAAATTAGAAATCAAATAATGATTTTAACCATCAATTGAAACTTTAGGAACGATTGTGAATCGATCACAATTTAAGAAATACCAAATTGTTGGAATTCTATTAAAAGAACACGTGTACAATTATAACATCATTTTATCTATAGTTCATCTAATAATGAATTATGAAGTGGAACAAAAAATTTAAATCCAAGAAAAAATTGACAAATTAAAAAGAAAAACTAAAGATGGTTTTGATAATTATTAATTGAGACCTTAGGGTTTTTGCAAGTTCCAACAGTGCATGAATATCTCTGTTTCAAAAATAATTCTCTGTTGCCCAAAATAAAAGCAACACTTTTGAGTTGATGGAGAAAGGGAGTGGACAGCTATCTCCACGCGATCTCTTTGGCGTGTGAAATCTACGTTCGGAATAGTGCATTGAAATTCATCTTTATCCATTTTTAACTAAATTTGCAACCCAACCAAAAGATTTAAAAAATAAAGGTAAAATGTATTCTATGTCTTAGTAGTTATTTAAAAAAAATAGAAGTAAAACAAAACTTTAATCAGTGTCGGACATCCAGTTGGATTTGTTTATTTATCTTTTTTTAACTTCATTATTCTTTTACATGCAGTGGGTTCATGCATGTTCACGTTTCAAGTCTCAAATAATAACTCGTAACTTATCTTTTCATTCTTACTTATAGGAATGACTACTGACTAGCTATGAGAATCTCCTACGAAAGATAATTTACCCTTGCGTTATCCTCGAAAGTAATTTTGCTCCATTTTACTAAACATTTGCATTTGCTGCATTTTGAAAAATAAAAAAAAATTGACAAAATTAAAAATCAAATAATTTGGTACTTTTGATGAACATTGACGGCTATAGGCACGCAGAGAATCAACTGTGTTCAGCTTTTTAGATTTAGTTGTTGTCCCCACCTCCCAAACACACCCTCCTCTACTGTTTGTTTTCTCTTTTTTACCCTTCTCAAATCTCAACACTCTAAAAATCACAATCTTTATATTGGAAAATTGGCATGCACTTTTTGCTTTTATAAGTATCTAAATTTAAATGATGAATCTATCATAGAAATATATATGGAGGACGATATCACAAGAGTCTTGTATCGCGCCCCCACATGGAATGATCAGACGTACCAAATCATCTGTTCATGTGCACGCTCGATGTACTGTATATAAATTAACTACTACCTTACATTTCATCATACCACAATCATTCCAAAGATTTTCCTAGATATCTTATTATCGAGTACCATGTAATATTCCAGGGTCAGGATTGGCCTTCTTTATGCAAGTCGTGGGATTTCAGCCGTTGAGAATGTTGTTGGGAGATTTTGTAGATATTTTCGTCCAGACAGCAAAAGTGGGAAGCCAGAGTGGTAAACTAAATTGGATTCAACATTTTGCTCATATACACAATTTGAAGTTTGTGTTTGGTGGGAGGAAAGAAAAAAAAAATCTCTCCTACTCTCAAAAGTCTTTTTTTTTTGCATCAAAATCAATTTATTTAACAGGAAAAAAAATAGATCAGGAAACGATTGCAAGGCTTACAGATCAAAAACTTATACGATCTAAAACATAATTTTAAACCTAGACAAATAAATGTTAGTTTGGCATCTATGGAAGGAAAATCATATGACAAAAGAATTCAATGCATAACAAAACTAAGAATTAGATAAAACATCAACACTCATTCAAGACATTCATAAGTGGCCCAAATTTGTATATGTTATTCAAGCTTCATTAAGTTCTCTTACCAAAAAAACTGTAGAATCATCAACTTTTTTCATTAGAATTGACATTATATAACTTTTATCGATTTGGAAGAATGGCACCAACATTATGCATTCCATTCGTCCTAATTTTATCTAAAGAAAATACATTCGAACTTGAAACACATATCTTCATCTCAGAATACAGATCAAATGTAAGAAATTCGATCAACTCATCATTGCATATGCTTTGAATTTACATATATTCGGAAGAGACTAAAGAATCGGAACCTATATAGGTGATATTCTACCTACTGCAGTGAAAGTAATCATCTTGCTAGAATTTAATTGTTCTAGTGTTCATTAACTCAAGTTGCCTCTTTGCAGTTCAAATGCAGCTGAAAGGAAGTCCGGCAATTACCAATGGAAAAACGAATTTGGTAGTTTCTAGCTCACAATTTCAAATAAAGTAACTGCAGCAAAGACAAGGAAGAGAGTACCGCCAATGTATGCAATAACCTGTTGGAACAGACAAAATATTGAACTACCACAAGTTTAGAATCAGCACTAGTAAATATCGCATGGTTTGTATTATGCAAAAATCGCACGATTTACTCCTAAAAACAATTATGTTTCTGCATTGATCACCAAAGAGTAATAAACGAAACGTACCTTCTCAGACAGGTATGTTCCCAGGAAAGAGCCCCCAAGAACAGCAAGCTGCAAATACAATTGGCATTAGATAGGCTTCATCAGCTAAATCACATTATGATAATGTACTTGAGCAATTGAGACTTCAAAAGAAGAATACTGCACGTTTACATTCATAGTGTTCCGTTCGTAGCTACTTATAGAAAGAGGTTTTCAGAAATTACCAATGTTGCCACTCCATGACCAGCGAGTGCCCCTGCAATGACTCCAAGAGGCGATGAGGCCGCAGCAAGAGCTGAAATAATAGTATTCCGTTAACAATTTTGTATGAAGCCCTTGCACTTGCACTTGGACAAAACAAGCTCTCTATTTAATGCGCTTAAAACTTAATACTATTACTTCACAAAGTATTCATCTCACTCACCTATTGTGGAGAAAAAAGATTTGTCACCCCATTCAGCAACAAAAACTAACAGGAAAGTGCTAAAGACAGTGTTAGCAGCCGACAAAATGCCCGCACCAGATCCTGAAACTTCTGAAACTGCCAGCTCTGCCTGGATAAACCAAATATTCGTAATTTCCAAGTATATATTTGCACTTTCTTCTCCACGATAATTCATATAACTTCTAGATTTCAAGAAAAATCAATGTAACCATAGATAAATCGGCATAGACATTATACCTCCTTTTGTTCTTCTTCCGCTTTTAGGCCATCACTGGAGGAGGCTTCGAGCAAGGATGAAACACCAAAATATATCTGCACTCAGTGAAAATTGCTACAAAAGTGAGCTAAAAGCAATGTGCATGAATAATTGCCTGGTTTAGTTATCAAGAATTCCTTACCAGGAGGCAAACTGCAGCAAGATCATCAATAGGCAAATCAGAATCCCCAAACCTAATCAAACCATTATTAAGTAAAAGTTGGAAGTGATCAGTCTCCTCCTGGAGCTCAATTACCTTCCAAATCAATCTACTAAGTTAAAAATCGAGGCCTTGTGTTCTTATTAAGCAATGTAACTTGAAAAAAAATTCACACGTGCAAGTTATGGAATTTTCATATAACTATCAATGTGACAGTATAATTAAAAATAGCTGCTTTAGTTTGTGTAAGATATGAGATAAGCAAACCTGAATGGAAGGATATCGTCGACATAATGAAAAGTTCGTCCAACAACCACTGATATGATTGTCATTACCCTGTTCACATTACATAACATTTTAGGACAACTATGATAATGTACTTCCGTACTGAGAAGCTGTAAGGCAAGATGACCATTAAAAATGTCATTCGTTGAATCTTGTAGTTTTGTGATTTTTGTTTTAGAGCTTGGCTGTGGAGGTTGTCTTGTATTTGAAAATACATTCGACCTATATTGGGGAATTCAACTTATATTGTGGGGAGTATGAATATTGTGTCAACTGAAAATCCAAATCAAACAACTTACCCAAGTGCACTGAAAGTCCCAATGAAAGTGACAACAGCAGAGTTTCTAGCTGCTAGGAGTGCCTGCTCACAAGATCAACTAAGCCATTGATCATCTAACTACAGAATAGATTGTAAAAAAATTGAATAACAACCGAAAATAACATATAACAGCAAACCGTTGACCCGAGAACAAACTTTCTCAATCATTTACCTGTTTATTTCGAAAAATAGAAAGAAAAAAAAAAGGGTAGCTGATTTTTACACATATAATTTCATTTTAAAAGACTGACGTTTCAATCCAGGGTTTCAATCGTATATAAAAATGGATATATCTTTGTGCAACAAAAAACTTCATAATTGCATGATGATGTGTGCCATGACAGAAAGTTCGTGAACACATTGTCACCTCAAACTGCTCATTACTATTGTCTTACCGCAATAAAGAAAGTCTTATCGCCAAGTTCGGAGAAAAATATCAACAAGAATGCCTGCAAGTAAGAATTGCATTCATGAAGTTAATTTTCTGGAATGTTCATCTATTATTGCTGCCTGGTTTGTGTGTGCCACTCAAACATAGCATGATAGAAGTTACAGGGAGAATTTCCTAACTGAAGCAAAACCTGTGCTAATATCATTGAGATCCCCTAAAAATGAAAAGGATTGCAGGCTACTAGTAACATCTGAACCGGCAAGTGCTTGTTGAGTAGTTTGAAGAGTGAAAAATCCACACATCAGCATTAATTTCAGATAACTAAGTGATGGAGCGTTTTGAACTCGGTAATCTAATAATGTCGCACATTTCTTCATTGATTCATTCAACAACGTAAGTTTTCCAGTTGAGCTGCAAATTTTACTAGTATGAGGCGACGGTGTACAGTTGTAACATTTCTCCTTTGTAGTCATAAGTTCCTGAGCAAAAAGACAACATTTCAAATAACTGGAAAAACAACATTATTCCATAAATTTTGAATGACTGATTGAATAATCAAAGAATAACAATTGTCACAATAAAAATGCATGTGCAAGTGAAATTTACATGCATCTGATACTTAAAAGTTCGGTTTTATAGTGAGATTACTGTGTTCATAATGGTTTAGTCAACCTTCTTTGATGCAACGACGGTGAAAGATGGGATCTGAGAACCATATGAAGGCTTTCCAGCAAAAATCTTCCCTACAAACAAGACAAATTGGCTAAACTGAAAACATCGACCAAGGAAAATATGCTGATATAAAAGCATGTATTTACAAATAAGATCATCTTAACTGGGAAAAAGAAACAGATCCCTTAAGCTATTTTTGGTCCTCGAATTTTAGTGAGAAAACACAACGCAAAATATTTTCCTCACTTGACATGATAGTTGTTTGTGCTTTATTTGTTTAACACTTTCTTTTCTTTGTCCTCACCAAAATCTGAGGTCCAAACATAGCATTACTGCAAGCAGAAAATATAGTAATTGAATAAACTAAATTATCTACCGAGGCATTTCATTTTTTAAAGAGGGAACATCTACATAGAATTTAACTGTTGTGAAAGCTCATTCTGGTATCTTTCTCTCGGGTTCATTTCAAAAGCCTCATCGGAGACTGGCAAAAAAAATACAACTTATTCTCCAAAACAGTAAAAGAAACAAACATATATGACCAACAACCGCATGATAGAGATCGAATTCTTGAATCCGATGATAATATTATATGGCGCTTGGATGCAGAATTTCACAGGGTTATCTAATTTCATAAGTAGCTATTTTAGTTTCCATACCGTTCTTTTGATAATTGGAAAAGCAACAAAATTGTAATAACAGTTAATCACTACTACAAACTCTTGAGAGTCTGATGACTTGAGCATTACCAATAATCTCAAAGTTTGCCAAGAAACCCAACTAAAGCAGGAAAAAAGAAATGCAGAAAAACCAAAACAATCACCAAATCCTCTACTGTATCACAATTCAGATAGAAGGTCACTGGTAGAGCACCAAGCAAATACTAACACAGCCCATTACATAAGTTTGATCAAACACACATCTCACATATCAATTCACCTAAAAACATTAATCTTTTCCAGAACAGAAAAAATAAAAAGAGAATCTTTACAGAATATCTCAATTTTCTAAAGTTAAAAACTGCAGTTCACAGTCAATGCAGGCATTAAGGGACATCACATATGCAGAAACTCCAAATATATAAATAAATAAAGGTTGAAACAAAAGAGAAATACAAAATGGGAAGAGCAAAATTACTTGAGAAGTGGTACTGCGGGGGAAAGTAGAAAGAGAAACATGGGTTATTTCTGTGATCAGAGTGACAGCTCCATGGAAGGGAATTGAAGCGAGCCCCCGACAGAATATAAACCATTATTTCTCTATTAAATCAAAAAAAAATGGCACTTTTATTCTCTTGGGAAGAATAAGAAAAGCAGTGAATGATTTTGAGCATGAAGGGATGTAATATTAGCGGATTACAGGAACAAAAATGGTGGCCATGAACAAGTAAATCTTTGTGAAGGGGAAGTGATAACACTGATATGGCAGTTGATATATACGTGTGGTGGACAGAGCTGAGTTTCACGCTGATATGGCATGTGGGGTTCAGTGCATACCTTGCATATCTTTTTTTTTTTTAATTAATTTACTGCAAAAAAACTAAACAAAACAAAAAAGGTTGAAATTTGGTTACTTATACTGTTATACATAATTTTTGGATAGATGGGGAAAAAGATTTAACGAAAGACGTGGGTCGAAAAAGTGGAGCTTTTTGAATGGATTAAGTGTGTCGTTTCAATTTCATCTAGGACTTCAGTTAATATTATAATATAAAATCACTTTAAGATATTTAAGATAAGAAAATAAAAGATATATATCTACCCTCTCGTTCAGCCATAAAGGAACTGTTTTGGCGCGAGATGATAGGGATTCCGTTTATGGCCTGAGGTTCAGTTCCTTGTGTTTTTCATTTTTACTCAAAATATTATTTAAATTTTCTTTCTATTATTATAATATTGATGTGGTGATAGCAACTCCGATTTTGTGTTGGGGTGTGTAACCGTTCACGTCTTGCTGTATTTATCAGTTTTTTTCATTTTTGTTTTATTTTATTTCCAAGATTTTTCAACATTTAATTTTGGTTGATGTTGGAGAACCATGATTGTGGACAATTACAATTTGTACACATCTCCCCTACATAAATAATTATAATTCTGGTCTCAAACCTAGTTCCCCCCCTAAAACTTGAAGTTGCACCTGATTTTCTAGATCATTTACTGTTGTTATACCATACTGCATTTTTTTAGTCAATTAAAAATTCATTAGGGAAAAGCGTAAAATAGCAATGGACAATTTGAATCACCACATTCTTGTTAATCATAATCGTGTTCGTGTCATGTTTGTATTTCTGTCAAGAACTTCATATTAGGTCGGGTTCGTGTGTTATCGTGTCAAGGATTTGCCACCTCAAGCTATGGATTTTTTCGAAATGCATAGTGTGCCAATGAGAGAACAGAATAAAACGTCCAAAAGACCAATAAAACCGGCTTTTAAGAAACAACATAATAGCATTCATTAGAGAAAAACATAATAATACTTCAATATCCACTGCAATCTTCACTCAAACTTCTTATCAAGTGTAGAATACCAAACCACATATCATATAAATTCCAATTTCAAATTTGAAACTTGCTTAAATGATTAAATTTCCAGCTTAGTCGGACAGTTTTCAAACCCAACTAACTTTTCGTGTCATCGTAAACACATCAAAGAATATGAAATAAAGCCGATATGATTTCAAGCCTTTTTTCCCTGCACAAAAGTTTTCTTTACATGCACATCAGGTTATCTGCAGTCAAATAAATATGATCTGCAGTGCCTATACAAGTAATGAATATCATTGTAGTCCCAATTAAATTGAACAAAAATGGCAGTTGCCACAACCATCTACAATGTGTACTTCTAATACCTTAACGGAGTCCTCATCCGCGTAAATAGCAGCTCAGCTTCCTGTATAAGTCAGATTAGGTGCTAGCCTGCGATGAAAATTAGAATATTCCTTCCCCCGTCATGTTATTCCAAACGGGGTATATCAAAATTGATGACTGTCAGCTAAGTTGAAACTTGAAAGCACTCATTTCCCAATAAGCTTATAATAGGCGTACATGCCCGAGCCAATGAAGCCCAGAATTTGCCCAATCACATTCAACTGCAACCAAAATGTATATCAGCACTATCCCATAACAAATGTAAGGCTCAAGGGTTTAACCGAACAAATACAAGGTATTAATAAAAACTTCACTTACTAAATCAAATGGCAGTCCACCAAAAATCACCCAGCCCAGTGAAATCGTGAAAAGATCCTACATAAACAGGATGACAGGAAAAGTATAAATGAGTACAATGCATATGTAAGCCCATTTGTAAAAGTTCATTTAATCGGAGCCGTCAATCTCGGACAAAGTTTCAGATCTCCAAAAATCAACATTGCAATATGACAAATTACAAAGTTCTGGTAGTATTAAGCATAAAACAATAACATTTGGAAGAAAGATATTGCTAGCACTTCTGAACAAACCTTCAAATTGCCACAGATTGTCTGTGTAAGAGCAGAATTCAGAGTCGTGTTGAGGAATATACTATAATTCAAGAAAAAAGCTAGTATACAAGACAAAAGCAACACCACCTGAAATCAGCAAAGTGGCGAACAATTTATAAATTTGTTAGAAACAAGTCTAATCATTAGCAATCTGAATTAAAATAAACAATAAGAAAGGTTAATAGACAAAACAATCAAAGAAAAAAATATATATATATATATATATATATATATGATAAACGTGCATCAAGCTTCAGTTAGTAACCAAATATTACCAGGAAACCAGGAGAAAACAAATATGGAAAATTCATTGTCATCTCCAAGTCACCACGGAAAAGAGTCCAGAGAAGTAAAACAGGACCGCACAAAATTCCTACAAAAAAAATAGTCGCAAGATTTCAAATGAAATAAGTGGTAAATATATTAAGTTAGGAGAGATAAAGTGCCAAGGCCTGGATACCCACCATTGCACCACATGAGGCCAAAGCTATTGAGCCCACTCGATTTGCCTGGACATATAAGATTTCAGAAACAAAACAGAAAGAAAAATGCTGCAAACTAAAAAAATGGTCAACAGAGGGTGAAGAAGTGGTACCAATGCGGGCTATTGTGGCAAGATATATTGCAGTGGTGATGTTGGACAGAAAAACAACTAGATAGCCATAGGAGTCAATGACAAGTCCCGGGATCCAGCAATAAAAGCACCCAGAACTATCAATGCCACACTGGCAAAACCATAATTATTTCAGTTGTTAAATAAAGAAACTGTAGACGAGTAATTACAAGAACTGCTGTATTCTAGAGAAGTCTTCAACATTTTCTAGTCCCCAGCCTAACTTAGTCATAAGACGCACGACCCCAAATGAAATAAGCAATTGTCTATATATTCTTCCATAACTTGTTCCATTTTTTTTAATAATTAAAGAAATACTCCATTTAGCTCAATGGCCTATTTGCGCAATAATCAGTGTCAAAATCAATTTTCATTGCAGTACAACCCAATGGCCTTTGATATATTACACTGTTTCATTTCGCAATCCAAGTACTAGTCAAAAACAAAGCTTTCTTTCACAAATGTTTGATTCCCTCACCGTTCTAGCCTACTAATGATAATGTGAATGCATAGATTCAATATTCCAACCATTTATATTATTCATATACTCAAAAGCAATGGTACTCAAAAGCAATGGAGTCAACGATTCTGACTCCAGAGCATGGAAATCTACCTTTTGGGGCAGTGATTCAAACATCTTAGCCCAACTCTTCTCTTAACCTCATTCATTTATTATATTATTCCTGTTCAATTTAATATCTCAATTAATTGGTATTATTTTGAGTTACTTTTAATATCTCCAGCAGAAGGATCGTTTCATTCTAACATGTCATTCTCTAAAGTGAAAGCAATATGCTCATCTTTGAAAAGCATCGGATAAGAGGCTGCTTACCTTCCAAGAATAGGTTGTGTATACCTCTGCCTCACAAGGATGTATTCGACAATCATTGTGAATACAACTGTAGTTCTCCGCAATGTTGTATACATAGGAACATTAACCCCTCGAACAGACTCCATAGTGGCTAACTTTTCAAGGCAACCAAGATAATTTGTGGATACTTTTTTATGAGGAAAAGATTACTAGTTACAAGTTACAACAGGATGAGAGGAAAAAATTATTACCATGTAAAGCAAATAGGTTAAAGCAAGAGGTGAAGTGTCGATCAATGTCTGTATTGGTACCAACGTTTTGGAACTCTCGGTGATGGCTATGGAATCATTAGCAGTAAAAGTAATGAGCTTTGAGCGTCGTAAAACGTAAAGAAAACAGCAAGAACATATCATCTGCAGCAGATACAATCAATGAAAATTGTGAAACATGTGAGAATGAAGAAATGAAACTATGTAATCAGTAGTGAAACACATTAAGGACTAGATACTGTGTAATTCCTTATTGGTGTGACCATAGCCAAAGGAAACTTTTCACGTAAGTAATAGCTGTAGAATAAAAGTTTTTCGTTCACATGCTACTACCACAAGCAGGTCCATGCATGACCTCCTCGTGGGTAGTCATGGACTACAGCCAATGGGCTACTGTCCTGGTGGTTAGATAATTATAATTAAAAACAAAATAGAGAAAGAAATGTTTGACAAATGATATAGTGTCATCCAGCATCTGCAATAAAGGTTAGAACCAAAAATGAACATTGATTGTCATTGGTAGGAATAACCTATTAAAGACTTTATCAACACTTGATGGAAAATGGTCATATTCCACCTGTGCAAACTTGACATAACAGATATGTCTGGAAATTGGACAACAAACACATTATGTCCTTTCATCCTAAAATTTTGTTTCCATGAGTTTTGCAAGTTATATTTCCATCCGTACGGACAAACATCTTAACTTTGGAATGACATTGATTTTATCATCTTCATAAGCAACCAACAGCAGATTGATTTTAATCAGCGTCACAGAAAATCAAATTATTCATTATACCTGACAAAGTGTGATGACATTTGCACATGGGAAGCTGTATGAAGAAAGAGCTGCTTTATTGAATATTACCAAGAGCACTGCAAAATCAAACAACTTTGTTGAAGAATTTCAGAAATCATTCTTTCGCTATGGGTTTATTTATTTGAGAACCAGGGAGATGCGGACAGCAAGAAACAAAATATTAGCCGTCCAAATGAACTCAAGACTTTAACAGCCAATCCTTAGCACAGTACAATATTCTCATATGAGTATATTGACTCCCAAATTTGAGGCCTTAAATACATATAGAGTGTTACAGAGATTTATGTGTATTAAATCTATGTAAAGCCCTATATCATATGTAGTTGGCAATTTCTGTATCATGTGTGTTTTTACACAGATTTTCATTTGATCATCCTCCAACACACCCTAAAAACCCAATCTTTTATCAGAATTGATACTTCCTTTATAATCAAAGATGAGGCTACAGTCATACTTAAATTGAAAATGATTGATGATTGCCTCTCCAAGACTCATTTTCCATAACTTAATAATAATTAGAGAACGCAGTTCAAATAATTCAATTTTACTAAATCTATTATTATGGAAACAAACATGAATATGTCCCAGAATACGGAGAAACAATTACTGGAAATTCACCATCTAATCCTTTCATGAAAGGCCCCAGATAAAAACTTGAACAGAAAAGTAAAAATTGCGATAAACAAAAGAAGGCATAACGAATAACATCCCTTAATGAGCTCAAACCATTACTCCACAAAAGAACCAACTTTCAGGAAAATCACAAGAAATTAAATTCTGGGTCATACACATCACCAACTAAATCACCCCACAGGTACCAATTCTGATGAAAGAAATTTAAAAAGAAAAAGTACCAGCACAAGTCATATACGAGATGGCAGCATATGCGCCGCGTTTAGTCATGGCGGATCCTTTAAAGAGCTTCTCCTCCACTCTCGCCGGAGAATCCGTCGACGCCATTGGTAGAATCGAACTGCTCTTTGAATTCGCAGCCATCGATTTCGTTTGTTTGTTCAATTTTGGTTCTTGAATGAAAACGATTTAAAAGTTCTCTAATTTCCAGTTTTTACAGGGATGACGAGACTTTACTTTATTCTTCTGTTTATTCAACGGGGCCAGAATTAATTAATTCTTTTTAAATTATATTTTTTTTTTTGAGAAGTTTTAAATTATAAAATTAAGTGTATATTTCTTTTGCATTGCGGTTATCTATTAAAATTAAATTAGATCAAATTTATTTTGAGTGCATGAATAACAACAATAATAATACCACATGACAAATGCTATTTAATTATTGTAAAAGGATAATAAAGGTGAATTGATTAGCTGTACAAAGAGAGCCACGATTCTTTCGAATTTTTTTAGAGCATATGTAAGTAATTGGTAGGTTAACCATGATACTAGTATTAAGTTATTAATTAATAGTTACAATAATAATTTATAATAACGATGGATATACAAGTTTTCACTTGTATTTAATCAATCTACAATATTAGACTTCAGTGCTGAACATAAAAATATATGAGAGTTGATTCTTCCATTAATTTGGTTTATTTCACAACCCACAAGTGTTCCTCAGTGCATTTGTTAGTGGCTGAAGCATTAGGGAAAGACATGAAAATTAAACAATAATAAGAAAAAATAGGCTAATTTCGATTGGATATCCTTCAGTTTGAAATTCTTTTATCTCCTAGATAGTATTGGCAAG
The DNA here is from genome assembly GCA_016081115.2 of Rehmannia glutinosa. Classification (NCBI taxonomy): domain Eukaryota; kingdom Viridiplantae; phylum Streptophyta; class Magnoliopsida; order Lamiales; family Orobanchaceae; genus Rehmannia; species Rehmannia glutinosa. The sequence goes on along the minus strand of JABTTQ020003342.1, from coordinate 471,087 downwards.
AACAAATTTGAAAAAATAATGATGAATTTTGAGTGTGATTGGATGCGAGATGAAAATGAAAATATTATAGTTGAATTAATATAGAAATGGTAAAATAATAATTGAATATTATTGATGATTTGCAATATATGAGTTTGTGATTAGCAGAATTTGTGAGAAAATGTGTAAAAATAATAATTGATTTGATGTTTTTTTAGGAGAAAAATGATTAGATTGGTGAGGGAAAAAAAAGGTAACATAAGTAAATAATGTATTTCATAGCAACTGCATTTTGTGGTAAAATATTTTTTTTGCGGAACAAGAATTTTCATACCCAAGGCGATTTTTTCCAACCCGGACGAGTAAAGGACATTTCAATTTTCAACTGGTCATTTGAGGATTGGGTTGAAATAATGAAGTTGGACCAAGGAAGGAAATCAATCCACTATGACTTGGTCTCCACTCTCTAGCGGCCCACAGCCGCACAATAACTATTAGGAATAATTACAAAAATACCCCTGAAATTTGAACTTATTACGAAAAAATCCATACATGTTTCAAAATTACGAAAAAAAAAACGTGAAGTTTGATTAATTGAAGGGGTAAATGTAATATTTTTATAAATATCAGGAGGTTCTTGAAATGATTTTTACTTATGAAAAGGAAAATTGAAGACATAATCAAACATCAATGGGGTATTTGCAATTTTCAGAAAAATCTCTAAGTTTTTTAATTATCCGAATCTCGTTTTCTTTTAATTATCCCTGATTATTATTACTAGAGTAAATTCAAGTTAAGTTTTAAATCTCTCTCATCTTTTATTTATTGTCAATCAAATATTTAAATCCAACGCATGCATAAGTTTATGAAATAATGCACAAAAAGTTCACTTAAAGATCTACACGTAGCATTGGGGCCATCTCGATCTTCTCTCCATCGTATATTTGAGTCAACAAAATCTTTAGTTGGTTGTATGAAAATAACTTAACGGGCATTCCACTATTCAAACAAATCACCCACCTTCGATCGGTTCATGAACCTTGAGTTCAATGTTAGTCAATAAGATACCTAATTAAATGACGACAGATATTGGTACGTAAAGACAACATTCGAACAATTATTTTTCTAAACAAACATTCTTGGCTCTCATATATACGTACAAACTAAAAAAAAATCTAAAAATATGAGAGCCAAAAGAAAAAAAGAGAGAATTAAAAATCCGGAAAATCTGAAAGCTTTATTAGTTGGTTCATGAATCTGCCTCTTTGTTCTAAAATTGGAAAGCAGGGCTAATGAAAGATCAAATCAAGGGGATCAAATATTAGGACTGGATTCATGATGTGATTGACAAACAAAATATGGACACGTAGTGTGCTAAAAATAAGTTTCCAAGATCAACGGCATTGTGTGTGTAGCTGTTTTCTCTTTAATTTCTGGTCGACTATGGAGGTTTGTCCATTTATGAAATAATGAAATCTCTCCAATGTATGTAGCTCCAAAAATGAATGAAAAGCATGTCCTAATAAGAAAAAAAATGCATTGGTGATCACCTTAATAAAAAGAGGGAATTGATCAGAAATTCAGAATTAATTGTCCTTTCATTCATCATGCATGCCGATTTTGGGACATATAATGAGTTCTGATCGAGGAGTCTCCTATTGTCTATAATAATGTTTCATCTTGTGTTACTCCAAATTACCAAAAAAATGTCATGTGTATAAAATAATATTATTATTATATATGTAACATTCTTCTACACGTAGTGACATACTTGAATGAATGAGACATGAAAAGACTAACTATGGAGTTTAAACTATGTTCAATATGTCAATTACTAACTAGGTTCTTATCTTGAAAGGCAGCATGGGTAGGGTTCTTTTAATGAATGCAACTTTCATGCAACAACACTTTAGATTTCTAGGATTGGGGGGACCTCTCTAGCTATATGCAAACAGATAAGAACTAATTAGATGCTATACTTTAGGGCGTGCATGCCACTTAACTTCATATAGCCCCAAAATTAAAGCAAAGGGGTGCATTATAAGTTGAAAAGGAGAAAATGACTATTATTATATATTATATCTTACTATGGTTGAAATTTAGAAGCCCATCCAAATTATCCAATCCAAGTTGATCACTTGGCAACATGAGTTTTGATCTGGATTTGAGTGGTTGACTAATATTAGACTGGCATATATAGAGTTCTGACAAAGTATTAGTCAAAAAAATTGTAGAATATTACTAATTAAAATGTTATCATTCTATAAACGAATCACCCAAGAATTCGTCGTATATTTTTAATAAGTCAGCTTCAATGGACATTATTATATGGATATTATATATCTAGCTAGACTTTATTTTTTTCCCTCCCTCATGAATTATTTTGATGAAGTTTGAACTACTTTTGACTCAATATTGTGAAAATAACAAGTCAGAAATGGGCAGCATGGGCGAGGGATAAGTAGGGAAGCTTCCTATTTTTATTATGATCCGACCGCGAGAATGAATTCCATCCAACCACTTTAAGCCTGGTAACAAGTTATATGGATTAATTGTCCCCATCGCAATAAAAGTTTTGCTCTGTTCCAGCTAGTCACCAGTAGACATATATTCCAATGGGATATGTTCATGAACTTCAAGATTTTGGCAGGCATTCTTCACTTATTATTTTGTCGCTTTGGGCTTCAAATTAAGAATGTCAGAAAAAGAGATTTATTTAGTCGACTAAATTTCAATGATTCTGAGTCGAACTGAATTATAAATCATCATATGATCATCACTTTTCTAGGCGAAGCATTTAATATTATTATACTTAATTTTGCATATGTATTAACGCGATATGATTTTGTATTCCATTATGGTGTTTCATTTCTTGTTCCACCGCACAGATGATTGACACGTGTACAGATGTTACTATATTAAAACCCCATAATTTAGCCTTGATTTATGCTCCAAAATTTATATGGTAACTTCTATACACGTGTCAATTATACATGCGATGGAATAAGAGATGAAACAACATTTTGGAATAGAAGATTCAACCCGGTATTAACGTGGAACGAGTTGAGGATGAGTATGAGATTGCAATGAATTGAACTAAGAAGGATAAATCGGTAAAATTGTAACTGGTGTAACATTACTTCGTCGTCTGATTTTCCATTAAGACCCTATTTCTTGAAGGAACGACGAGATCTTTCAAATTCTTTCCAATTCAGCGGCTTATGCCGCTAGCATAAGTTTTTCTTGCTCATTTAACTTTTCTAATTTATTTGGATTTTGTTTCCTTTCGATTTCGGATATGTTTAGTTTTTTTCCTCCTTTAAATATATATAATCCTTTAGACGGTTGTTGAACTATTATTTACTTGTGAAGATTGTTTGTCTTCCAATTATCTCATCCGTGTCACTTATAATCATAAGACTGATCAAATTGTAGAAATAGGTAGCTGGGATACATCAATGTGTTTGGGGGTGGTATTTATTAATTAGAATTAGATGGCTTGAATTGCAAGGTGAAAAATGAGAAATAAGAGGGACAATGTATGTGTCCTTTTTAATTTGTTGGGATCCACCACACGTGCAAGCAGGCCAGCTAGCGGGTATTGATTCGACGAGTGGGTTTGATGTTGAATTGTTGGAGTACTTTGCAAGAATTGTCTGTACTTGTTTTGTATGTATTTATGTATATATTCAGATCAATTTAATTGAGCACCCAACAATGGTGGAACTGCTGGGACTCGTATGTCGTGCCGCCATGCAGCGCCACCACGTGAACTTCACAAGGCCCAGCCTTTCAGTTTCTTCAACAGTCAATTGTCTTTGGAACAATAATTAGTATCCTTTTTTCTTTTGGTTTTCTTTAGTATTGGTCATGAAATATAAATTGTCTTAATTTCTTCTATTAAATTTTGGTATTTTTTTCAATATCAACGAAATCGTAGTCACTATCATTCGAATGTGCATCGAGTAATTTCTCGCATTATCATAACAATCACGTTAGTCAAGAAAAAAACACACTAGGCAAACCTTTGAGTGTCTTGTCAAAAGTACAAAATTCATCCATTTCATATGATCCCTTTATAATGGTTTGAATTCAGAAAAAATAAAAAAAAACTTCATGTGTTACTCATATATAATGCATTGATCTATATATATGTGATAGCTATATAGATAGATCGAATAACCAATTTCTAGACAACTCATTAAATATAACTATCATTATATACAATTGTGCACATTGTAATTACCCCAATTTATCTCATTTTGCAAATTACGGAACTGATCAAATTCTTAAGGTAAATTTCATATCCATTCACTCCCCAAGTTATCTATGAAATTATATAAATAAAGTCTTAAAGTCATAACTGGAAGGAGATAAGTAAATTACACCAATCATGGTTTTTCCTTATCCTTGCACAAGTAAAAAGTACGAAACATACACCAAACGTATATGTACATGTTGCTGGTTGCTTTGTCTAGGGTCATTCCCCCCACCTCACATCTTCTCATTCTCCTCCATATCATTGTTGTAATATTCTTCAACTAATCTCAATCCGACAAGAAGAATCGTGTTATAAATGTAATTAATTAAGGAAAAATCAGGAGCATGCTTTAGTTTTGATCCGATCATTATCTACAAATTAAATTAAGAATGTCCGAAGTATATATCATGATGTATAAGCTTGGGCCATGAGTTGTCGACACGTTGAAAATTAATGTTTACCAAGAAATTAACACATAATGACTGTTATTTTCACGAATTTAAAAAACAGGGTGTTCAAACAGAACATTAATGATCATGATTACAATAAAGATTTTGTGTTGCTAATGGAAACGTGTTAAGACAGAATTGTAGTTAATTTAGAAAGCATTTAAAGGATCTTGGTATGGATTATATAATTAAAGGATTAAGCTTTACCTCACTTTTGTCAAACATGGACTTGGAAGTGACCAAGACCAAGTCATACATCCACCTGGATTTAGGCCAGCCCATCCATCATGAAAGTTGGATTTTTGTCTGATGAGACATGTTAAAGCTCACGTTCACACACTAATCTTGAATTTTTGGAAATTTAATGAATCCATTTTCCATTTCCCTATTTAGCATTGAGCCATTGATTGCATATGTTGGCTATAATGTGAAAGCATGCACAAGTTCAAAATTACCTTTCTTGTTGTTGCATTTGGATTGAAGGATCCCGGAGAATTTCAAATAACTTTAAGGGATAACTACAAAAACACCCCTTAAGTTTGGGTTAATTACAAAATATCCAGAGATGTTTCAAATTTACAAAAAAAAAAAACTTTTAAGTTTCGTTTTGTCTTAAATTTAAGGGGGAGAGTGTAATATTTTTGTAAATATCAAGGGGGAGTTTGAAATGTTTGTGAAAATCGCTGGGAAAAATGTAAGACATAATCAAACCTCAAGGATTTTTGTAATTTTCAAAAACTCTTTTTTTTTTTTGTAATTATCCCAAACCTCAGGGGTGTTTTTGCAACTATCCCTAACTTTAATTTTAGATAAATTTGAAATGCACCACAATGGCTCAAAATTAGCTTTAACTATGAGCTGGATGATTTGAAATTCATGGATTTATGAGATTGCCTTGACGAGCTATTGATTTGTTATTAAGAAATTGAATTCTCACCTTTAAATCCATCAATCCAAATGAAATCTTAGTGTATATCTTATGAAATTAACTCGAGCCATTTATCAAAAAAAAAAAATAGTTCTTTGTTCTAAAACCAGAGTAAATAGTCGAACCTTGAATTTGTAAAACAAAAATGAAACAACAAGAAACATTGTAACATACAACATAGAATTGTAGAAAGTCCTAATTTGGGCATGTTTGTGTTGTTAACTCTTATCAAATACACCAACTCCAAAAATTAATAACAATTAACTTATATATACTTTAAATTGACACGTCACTCGCCCATCTTAATCATTGTGTACAGTCAAAAAGAAAGACCACACAGTAAATTGATATAGTATGTGTATGTGTGAGTGAAAAATAAAGAGAGAGTTTAAACTAGGTTTGGTAAGACATGGGGACAGATAGACAATGTGGGCGGAGGCTACATAAACAATGGTAAGACTAAACAGGGCAACACACACACACTTTTCTCTGCTGTCCGTATCAATGCCCCTCTTTTGCCCGACCCAACTTCAATGCTGCCCCTCCCATTTTTCTCCTTCCAACCCGACAATTTTTTCCTACTTTTCCTTTTCTTCCTCTCTTTAATTTAATTCTCCTTTTTCATATCAAGTTTCAATATATATACTTCAAACTAAAGCTACCTACACATACTTAACTTTAATATTCCTTGCTTTTTTAGTTTCACCCAATTATATTACACTCTATATATATTTATATGTGTGTGTATTACTAATATACATAGTACGTACCTGAGAGTTGTTTTATTTTATTTCTTCTGTTTGGTTTTTTTCTATAATTGATTTATATAATATATACTAGTACAAGATTAAATTGATGGAGCTTGAACTAGGGTTGGGTCTTCCAAACCAGAGTACTCCTATAATGGTGAAAGGGCTGGACCTCAATTGTGGTTATAATAATGGAATGGAAATTATGGAAAAACAGAATCGGGGTTTTGTTGATGTTGATGATGAAGTTGAAAGCAAGGGTTTGTCTTTGCTGTTATGGAGTGGGCATCCAAACGAGGAAGATGATGACAATTTCAGAAAGCTTCATGTAAACAACGAGTAAGACTCATCAGATCATTTTTACGTGTTTCATCTTACGGATGATTGACACGTATTTTTTTCTGTTATATCAATTGTCTTATAGAAATCCATAATTTATGCTTGAAAATTAATCCGTTTTGGAATCGAAGATCCAATCTTGTAATTTTGTAATTTTTTTGGTTGAAAAAGTATCTTGATTTAATGATTATTGATAGCTAGCTAGCTTGAAATTGCAAAAAAGGCTACAATTGGAGTATCAAAATTGCACGAGCTAGCTGTAATATATTAATTAGTGAAAACTAGGAGTGAAAAGGATACATGCCAAACCACCAAAAATAGGGGAAATGAAAACATTGTACTTGTATATTTTGGCAGGAACATAAATGATGGTGAAGAAAATGAGGAAATAGTGGGGTGGCCACCAATAAATTCATTAAGGAAAGAGTTGATCCACCGCCATCATCAGGGTGGTTGGATGGCTAACCACAGGGCGGCGCCGGACCACCGTGATAATAATATTCCAGTCATGAGAAGTTCCATGTATGTGAAGGTGAAGATGGAGGGTGTGCCCATTGGAAGGAAAATCGATCTCAGGCTTTTTAATTCTTATCAAGCTTTAACACAAACCTTGATCGACATGTTTGCTAAATGTACGTACTACTATCACATCTAATTTATTTCCCCTATTTTTTTTAATTATATGTAATCTTTGAGACATATAAATATTGATTCTTATAAGTTGTATATGTTGTGAATGCAGACACTAGAGATGAGAGTAGCGATGGGGACTATACAATATTGTACCAAGACAAAGAAGGAGATTGGATGCTAGCAGGAGATGTTCCTTGGGAGTAAGTACATTCAGTACTAGTTTCAAATATATTTTAATTGGATATATATTAATTAAAATATTAGATAAGTTATTTCTGCGGATGTAAAATAGGTATGTTACAAAAACCACCTTGAGGTTTGCCCTAATTAAAAAAAAAAGAAACTAATCAAATATTTTTACAATTAAATCCCTCAATTTTTCTAGCTGTTACAAACACCTGCAACTTTCATCTTATATTTTACAACTACATCCCTCAACTTTTCTATATATTGCAAACAGTCAGAAGAAAAGTTGAGGCTATTTATAATATGTAGAAATTTTTAGGTGTAATTGTAAAATATTTGATGAAACCAACATATTATGTCACGTCAACTAGCAGTAGGTCTAAGACGCACGTAAACCTCAAGTGTGGTTTTTGTAATTTTTAAAGTGAGCTGGGTTTATGTAATTAAACCAAACCTCTCAAGTTTTAGTGATTGTGATCCATGTATATATCTGGCTGGACGGCTTTCATTAGCTGATAAAATTAATCCACCCTGTCATTATTCAGTAACAGGCTAGCTAGCTCACAGAGATGGTCAATTTTTTTAAAATTTAACCTTATTTAATTAAGGTCTCATGTAGGCTGTAACCAAGGAAAAAGACATAGGATGATGTAATTAACTAACTAAAAGGTTAATTGTCTAATTCTGAATTCGAGTATACTGTGTTATCGTGCTAATTATCTAACGTATGACTGTTTGCACCGAATTTGCAGAACGTTTGTAGAATCTGTGCGACGAATGGAGATACTAAGGAATATTAACGACTAAATGGAGTTGTTAATTGTTGAAGTGCAGTTTTTTGAACACCATTTAGGTGAAGTTTGTTGAGGTTGAGTGGAGAAATTGTAAAACCTGATGAAATCAATGGTGTTCTGAGGAGAAACAAAATAGGTTACTTGGAAAAACAGAACAAGTTTAGCAAGGGACCGGGAAGAAGAAAAGGAAAACAAAGGATTTGTTCCTGCAATTTATATATTCTTGTAGTCGTTTGTATCTTTATAATTATATGTTTAATTCACTAGTATTCTCGACCATTGATTGTGTACTTTGGATATTGTGGTATTTCTTTACCCCTTAAAGTTGTGGGACATATAAATAAATAAATAAAAGCCAACCAGAAAAAAAAAAAAAGGTATATTTAGAAAAAGTAGCTATGCAAAATGATAATATTATGAGGCTTAATGCATTGTGCTACAAAGACCATTCTACCCAAAAACCAAAAATCTAAAAAATGTTAAATTTTAAGGCTGGTGGTATAAAGGCTTGTTACATTTGCTGTTAACTGGGCATGGACTACAAAAAAGTCCAGCCCTTATTAGAAATATCACAAAAAAGGTAATTGGGCTTGGGGATGAATCCTTTTATGGGCTGAAGTTTGTAACCAGTTGCACAGATCGTCAAGCAAATTCAGATTACACTAATAAAACGTATTATTGAGATTTCAGGTAAACGAATGAAAATATTGTGTGTGATTATTATAACTTTTTACCATTTTGGCTAATCTCAATGGGTCATTGAAATTTATTAGGTACCATCTTGACCATTGGTTCTCCTTTCATTTTCTCTTTTTCCTTTTTTGGCTTTTTAAATATAGCAAAAAAGTTATGTATTGCTGCACGTTAAAATAAGTATATATGTAATTGGAGAAAAGCATATGTATCAATGACAAATCTAATACTAAAAATATTATAGAAAGATGTTCAATTCTGGACTTAAATTGTTGTGTCATTATATATATTGTGGTTTCTAAATTCAAATATTTAACAAAGAATCTTATCACAATTATCGCACATTTATTGTTTTGAACTTCTAAAATTATTTTTCTACCTAAAATTAAAACTCAAACTCATTAAATTAATAATAGTTTTATAAATGTCATCGAGTAAATTATAATTAAAATTAATAATAGTTTTTTTTTTAATAAAAAAAAAAAATAAATCATGGCAACCCACCGGACGGGGCATAGGGCCAACAGCCGTATTCTACCTACAAAGATTTGAACAGATCAACGGACATGCATAAACAACCACCATTTCCAATGATGTCTCAATCACCGTAAACCGTACGCGTGGCAGCTGTAATAAACACACACTCCCTTCACCCACACGGTAAATAAATCGCATCCCCCAAATTGTCCTAAAATAAACAAACAGTGTTCTTAGTCTTAAACCTTCACCCGTCACATCCTAAATTTTCCCCAGATCAAATCCAACGGCCCATATTCACCGGGATCTCAAATCCACTCTTAATTCTTAAATCTTTCCATTGTTTCCACCCTCAGTTGAAACTTTCCCTTCTCTCCCAAACTCGCAGCAAATCTAGCGAGAGAGATAAAGCCGGCATCCATTACAATCGCTCCACCCCATCACCCAATTTTCACACAACAAACCCACAGTTCAAGTGCATAATCTCTCTGAATAGTTTTCTTTTTGGGTCCAGATCTGACGGTAAAGTTTCAATTTTTGGTATCAACCATTGATCTATATCCCTTCACCAGTGCCGGATCTAAGCGGCTGATTTCGTGGAGGTAAATAGATTGCTAAACCCATCAATAGTTTCTCATTTTTTTGCACCAAAAATGTTTGAACTAAAATTTGCGCAATTTTCGTTGACATAAATGCCACTCCTTCACCGTGTTTTTCACTTGATTTGAAAACTAGCGATTGATTGAATCCATAGGATTTCGTTTATTTGCAATAATTTCATCTAAAATTTAGTAAAGGTGATACAAAAAAGTGAATTGGGTTTTTGCAATTCTTGTTTTAGGTAGTAGGGTGAGCTAATTAATTGAATCCATGGCTCCGAGCACGATAAGGAAGGCGATCGGGGCGGTGAAGGATCAGACGAGCATCGGGATCGCCAAAGTTGCTAGCAACATGGCACCGGAGCTGGAAGTTGCCATAGTCAAAGCAACCAGCCACGATGATGACCCTGCCTCAGAGAAGTATATTAGGGAAATTATTCAATTGACCTCGTACTCTCATGGATATGTTAGTGCTTGTGTTGTTGCTGTGTCGAAACGATTGGGAAAAACCCGTGATTGGATTGTTGCCCTCAAATGTTTGATGCTCATTCACCGTTTACTTAACGAGGGAGATGCTGTTTTTCAGCAGGAAATTATGTACGCTACTAGGAGGGGGACTAGGTTGTTGAATTTGTCGGATTTTCGCGATGAGGCTCATTCAAATTCGTGGGATCATTCGGCTTTCGTCAGGACATACGCGCTGTACTTGGATCAGAGGCTTGAGTTGATGGTTTATGAGCGGAAGTTGAGTGGAAATGGAGGTGAAATTGAGAGATTTGGGGCTAGAGACGATAGATCTAATTATCGATCACCCCCAGGACCGAGTCGGGGGTATGATTACGAGTACTACGAGTCTCGTGACGAGCCAAATTATGGAATGCGTAGATCAAGGTCATCCGGTGATGTAAAAGAGTCGACGAATGAGAGAAAAGATGTTACTCCATTGAGGGAAATGAAACCCGAGAGGATTTTCGGGAAGATGGGCCATTTGCAGAGGCTGTTGGATCGGTTTTTGTCGTGCCGGCCCACGGGTTTGGCTAAGAATGAGCGAATGATTTTGGTGGCTCTGTATGCTGTTGTGAAAGAGAGTTTTAAGCTGTACGCTGATGTGTGTGAGGTTTTGGCAGTGCTTCTGGATAAATTCTTCGATATGGAGTTTCAAGATTGTGTGAAGGCTTTCGATGCTTACGCTAGCGCTGCAAAGCAGATCGATGAGCTGGTCGGATTCTATAATTGGTGCAAGGATATTGGTGTGGCTAGGTCTACAGAGTATCCAGAAGTGCAAAAGATTACTAGCAAGTTATTGGAGACTTTGGAGGAGTTTGTGAGGGATAGGTCAAAGGCAATAAAGAGTCCCGAGAGGAAAGTCGAGACCCAACCAGCCCCTCAGGAGGAGGAGCCGGTCGAAAATATGAATGAGATTAAAGCATTGCCTCCACCGGAGAACTACACTCCACCACCGCCACCTGAGCCGGAGCCGCCTAAGCCAGCCGTTCAGGAGCCGGGGTATTTGGTCGATTTGAGGGACGATGGAGTAACCGCCGATGATCAAGGTAATAAGTTCGCATTGGCATTATTCGCTGGACCAGGGGCTAACAATGCTAACGGATCGTGGGAAGCTTTCCCGACGAACGGAGAGCCAGGGGTGACGTCAGCTTGGCAGAATCCAGCTGCCGAGACTGGAAAAGCCGATTGGGAATTAGCTCTGGTTGAGTCTGCTAGTCACTTGTCTCAACAAAAGGCTGAAATGGGAGGTGGATTAGATCCGTTATTGTTGAACGGCATGTATGATCAGGGAATGGTTAGGCAGCATGTAAGCACAGCCCAATTGAGCGGTGGCAGTGCCAGCAGTGTGGCGTTGCCGGGTGGTGGAGCGGGTAAGACTCCAGTGCTCGCGCTCCCTGCACCCGATGGAACGGTCCAGACAGTTGGACAAGATCCGTTTGCCGCGTCTTTGACCGTACCTCCGCCTGCGTACGTGCAGATGGCTGATATGGAGAAGAAGCAGCATTTGCTGGTGCAGGAGCAGATGGTGTGGCAACAGTATTCTAGAGAAGGCATGCACGGCCAAGCTAGTTTGGCTAAGATTGGTCCAAGTGGATATTATGCTCCAGGTGTACAGCCTTATGGGATGCCACCTGTAAACGGAGCGGGAATACCGCCTGCGGGGTATTCCTATGCTCCTTACTGATTTTCTTGGTAAATTTCTCTATACATTAGATTACTTTTGTTTTTTTATGGTTTTGTCATGTTTCACTGTATTTTTATGTGTTTTTTTTTTCTTGCAATTTTTGCATGACTTTGGAGACAGAAAGGGTGGGGTAAGAAAGAAACACTTCTGTAATCACTTATTATGACCCTTTTTCTGTCTCTGTGATCTTGTTTGGTGACGTTAATGCTAATATATGATGCTCATTTATGAACATTATAGTGTTTTTGTTCAATATGGTGAGCTAGTGTCTCGATTGTTGATGGTTACTTGTATATGATTGGTTAATTGTACCATTTTTGTGTGCTCCCCTTCGTATTCATATTTTGTGCTGTTTCCTAGTGTTTGTGCATTCAAACATCTTCTCTGGCTATAGCTAATTAGTTCTTGCATGTGATTTTAAGTATTGTTTTGGGCATGAACTATATGGTACTTGGGGAAGAACCCAGTGATACATTGTTGAAGGTGGAAAAGGGAAGAATAGATGGCTTCATAGTATCACTATTTGGCTCTATGTATTTTGTATGTCTATAATGGATCTTTTTGTTCGGCAAAAAGGTCCTACAAAAATCACATTTTTACAAAAAAAGTTCTGCAAATATAGTAATGTCTTGATTTTGGTCCTGCAAAATGCACGGTTTGCAAAATGGTTTTGTAACTATATGAAAATCTCAAATTTGGTCCTAGTTTCACCGAAAATTGGGAACCACATACTGCTCATGTGATTGAAGTCCGATGAAGTTAATACCAAAGTTTGGATTTTCATATAGTTACAAGACTCTTTAGCAAACCATGCATTTTGCACGGCCAAAATCAAGACATTTCTATATTTGTAGAACTTTTTTGCAAAACGTGATTTTTATTGGAACTTTTTGCTACCGCCCTATAGTTACGGGACTAATTTTGTAATTTTTTTCTACTCACTAGATAATATGGGATAATCCAATGCAATATATAAGAAAAAATCGATGTTAGGCTGTTGGCATCCATCACCAAAAACGACATTGTCTTGCTCTAGTAGTTAGGTACTAAGCTTTTTAATTGGAGGTTTTTGCCAACTTGAGCTTAGTTTATCCAAAAATACGTCTTTAGTCCAACTTGATAGCTGATGCCAAAACGATTAGTGGAATTTTTTGTGGACTGATTAATATTTATAAAATCATCTGATAATGACTTGGAAAATTGTCTATTTATAGACTTTCTTGTTGATTAGCAGACCATGTCAACTTACCTGTGAGCTGGTTAATGGGTGCACGGCGTAGTCAAAGCAAATATAATATCTTCTATCTATGCTATTTTTTTGGAATTATGTTTGTAATTTGTGAAGTACAGCTAAATTGAAGACAAAATCAAACCTTAAGGGGGTTTTGCAATTTTCAAAAACTTCTGGATTTTTGTAATTAGCCCAAATATCGGGGTTTTTTTAATTTTTGCAATTATCCCAATTTTCAACCGTCTACCCTTATTCTTGTCCTCTTTCCTTTTGCAATCGAAGGACCCTTTAAAGGGAGCAAGCACTTATTTTTCATAGTATTCAACATGTAAAGATGAAGAGGCTTCCTGGTTGGTTTTTCATAGTGGATTAAGCATTTTTGCTGCTTTTATTCACTTGGGGGCACCATTGTTTGATATGGATCCCACATATTTTATAAAGTTATTTACTTTTGTAAATTTGTCTCATAGTGCTACACTTTTGTATATTTATACTAATCAAATTAGGGCTACTGATATTGCCTTTTTTTCTATTGGGCTCATAAAATGAACTGTTGATGGGGTTTTCAAACTTGGGTCTACTCTCCCAGTAAAATAAGTATGTTTTCATTTGAAGCTTACATATATATAAAGAAATATAACTAATCAACTACAATTTTGGTATTACATAAAAAATCAATCAAATACTTTCAATTGTAAAATTGCTGGAGAAATGAAATAAGATTGAAAATAAAACCACTCGGCCTTTTTTATTAACTTGGACCTTCGATTAACATAGGCTTAGGTTAACTCCATTATAACCTCCCATGATCTCCAATGTCCATTCTCCTCATCTTTTTCTTCCTTTTTTTATTTTTCCTTTCCCTCTTGCGTTTATTTGAATTTCAATTTTCTGACCTCCCGATGCATGTTTTTAAGAACTTAACAGTTTTTTTATTATTTTTGATCATATTAATTACAATTTTCTTAATAATATATTTATATTTAATAGAAAATCTAGCATTTTACACTTGAAAAACATCTTAGTTCATAAAATCATATGATAAGTGTAAGTAGAGTGTCATCAATTCCGTCCCGGTCCGACGGGCAGGGTATTTTTACCAGGTTGGGCTTTAATATCCTAGGCCCAAAAAAATATCGGGCCTCAAAGCCCGACCCATGTGACCCTGCCCGGTACTTTTAGTATATTTTCATCGGTTGGGCTGTGCTCCCCAAATTGGCGGCCGGGTTATTATTTGGCCCGGTCCAATTTTTTCGAAAGTCCGGTGGGCTGGGCCGGGCTTTGACAGCTCTAAGTGTATGTGTGTAACCAAACACTCTCGGATCAAAGCCACCCTCGCCCGGCCTTCTAGAATTGATTATGGCCCAAATGTTTAGTTTTGTAATTGGGTCCTACTTCTTATATAGGCTGTAGCCACTACAAATAAACAAAATTAAAACAGGAGAAAGGTAGCCCATTACATTTTGTTGATAGCTCATTCAGATAACATATATTAGCAATTATTAATTGTGAATTAATCAAATAGATTTTATTCTAATGCAAATTTACTATGTTTTCAACTATTATAACTTACATACGCACATTATAATTCGCACTTACATTGTATATATGTACAATACATCTCATTGTCAACTCTTAATAGAAATAATCACATTTCAAACTATTCTACTTAATCCCACTATACTTAACCAGACAAATGACTTCAATTATAATATATACCCAAAAGCAACTTCCATATCAGCATCCAATGAGGGATTCATCAATCATAAAGAAAATATAAATCCCACTTAGCAATCTCTCTGTCCAATAGAAATTGAAAACTTTTACAGTTGAAATTGTTTTTTTTTAATTGTTTTTCTGAAGAAAAAAGAAAAAAGAAGGGCAAAGTTTCTAACCTAATGCTTACTTTAATGACAGTTTAATTGTGCACTTCAAGTAAAAGAGTGCTGATTAAGCAAAAGTAGCTTTTGATCACTTAAAATTATAGATTTGAGTTCTTTTCTTGCTGCATTTTTCAATGCCTAATCCAAGGGACTTTTGCCCCTTATCCTTTCTCAATGCGCTTTTATAGGAAAATAAGTACGATAATGGTTCAACAAATATGCATTGTTAACTCCTCAAGTGACACTTTCTTCAAACCTTGTTTTACAACTGCTATAGGTTATTGAATCTTTTGAATTGTTGCATTAGTGAGTTAAATTTCGTTGAATAAGTTTGTTTAGTGGTCCACATGGATTTCATCTGGAATATCTTAATTTACTTAATTGCTCAACCTATTGTATTAATTAGGTATCAATAATTTAGCTTTGTCTATGGAAAAATTGACAATTGCATTGAAGATGGAAAGAAGTAATATGGGCAAAAATTTCTCCAAGTTTCACTTTTGAACAAATTAATATTTCTACCTTATGCTTCTAGTTATTAGTGATTTAAAACGTACAAGAAAATTAAAGAGTAGTTATATACTTTGATCCCCTCACTACTCAGCAAGTTGGAAAATTTTAATTTATTATTATAAAAAAATTAGTTTCATTGTCGTTTTGCTGGCCACGAGGACCCTTTGTAATTTCCAAGATACGAGAATACAATTGTTATAGTAATTAGTTCTCTAGAAGGTTTAATCATGCTGAGCGGATGCTTGGTAACAATTAATCCCATTTATTAATTCATTGTGTATGACAAAATTGCGCACCAATTAGTGTGCGTATGCTAGTTACATGCTCCTTGTAAGTTTGTGCCATATTAAGCTAATACATACCAATAATTTATGTACCTTTATCAAACTTAATTAGGATTAAAGGCTTGAAGGGGACAAAATTTTAGATTCCACAATTTAAAAAAGAATAAAAATGAAGGAAATGAGTATTTATGTAAGATTGTAAAAAAAAAAAAATAGTAGTATATCTTTTCTAACCTCTTCATATTATTTTTTAAACAAAAGGAAGAACTTTCATTAATAAAGCTAATCCTTCATTACGATAAAGAGGGAGGATCATCTCGCCACTTTTGACAAAAAAAAATCGCTTAATAACACACTACCTTAATACTATTCGTTGATCTCTTAATAAAAGAAACAAGACACATTTGGAAGAAACAAATTCCTACCCTCCATGATAACATCCGAAAAATACGAGTTGTCCATTAATTTGCCTCTTAATGCTTTGATCACTCAAAAGCAAGTTGGAAACATTAAAATTACTCCAATAATCTTTCAACCAACTCAAAACCTCTCTTATCCCTTTCATTTCACCGTTTATGCCTGGATAAAGATCCATGTTTAGGAATGAAGTTCCCTTTCCCCGTAATCGCAATGTTAGAGATATCACAAAATCAACTCCTTCCAATATTAATCGGCAGTTTGTTCCACCTATTCCGCAAAACCGCCCTATGTGTGTCTCTTCCTCCACGTGGTCAGAAGGAATGACATTTTCAGAATCCATGCTGAGCGGATTCTTCGTAACAATTAATCTTTATTTTCACCTCCGTGTATGACAAAAAACCATGATCCATACGAACACAAAATGGTAGGATTATTGAAAAGTTCATCTATAGTTTGGTTGACTTCCAACATGATCACAAAGAATGAAAGGAAAGAAAAGAAGAAAACACACTAAAACGAAATAAGAGACACAACAAGACAAAACTAAAGATCATAGACTTGTTAGAAAAACAAAAAAAGACAAACATACTTGTAAGCAATACCTTCCACACTTGATGTGATTAATTATATGAAAAAATAGATAAAACAAGGAAAGTTGAAATTATGAGTATCGGGCTCCTCCCCGCACCTCAAAAACAAGAGAAGAAGAAAAAGCAACATATACTTGAATACCAAAGGGGAAGACAAAACCCTTTCATGGTGAGGAGAAGGGTTCAAACCGATCGAGGACAAATCAAAATAGCACATGACCTTCACGAAATAAGTACTATCTAAATAGCTTTTGTGGGACTTTGATCGGTTACTAAACAATAAATGTTAACATAAATTATCTATAGTTATAATCTTCCATTTTTATCAGATTAATAAGAAGGGTGATCAAAGTGCGGTCTTATTCTAACTCTTCATATAAACTAATTTTTTTTAATCTAGAAAAGAAGTTTATTATATATTTGTATAATTACTTCAAGGAATGATAAATTCTCATAATTAACTATCAGCTATAATTGCCCGATTAGAGAGGAAATTGGAGCATTTTGAGGTAGGGGTGGCATTAATTTACCATTATTTAGTTCCATAGGTTGATTAATTCTTGCAAACTTTGAGCTATGAATGACATTAATTAATTTATTTATTGCAAGCTTGCAGAATGAATAATTCCCTTTAGAGAGCTGATTTAGAACGTGGATAATGAGTGGGTTAATGGGATGCCAATCCCGAAATCGAATGAGATGCGCGCATACTACCCCAACAGCAACGCCCAATCAATTTTTTTATTTCCAAGAATCTCATAATAATAATAACAATTAAAATCAAGTAAAAATTCCAGTGTCAGAGTCAGAGGTGTGAGGTTATTAAGATGAGAATCTGGATTGAATTAAATTGGTGGGTCCACAGGCCACATGGTATGACTGATGAGTCCAATGGATCCTATGGGACTCATTTTAGAGAGTGTGACAAAGTGTATGGTTGTACATCTCTGAAATTCATTGGAGAGTGTTGCATATTTGCTTTCACAGAATTGTTAAATTTTAATAAATGTAAAAAAATTGAAAAGAAACTAAAGTAAGAAGTTAAAAGAGCAAAAATCGGAGTATTCTGATAAAAGAATTTATCGCCAAATATTTTCTTCTTCCAAATACGTTTGCGTTTTCGAAGAAAAAAAATGAATTCTTCAAAACACATCAATAAAGCCTTAAGTATTTTTGTCCACGTCTTCTACACTACGTAATTTGATTGATAATTATCTTTTAATCGCTATTATATTAAGTAAATATCTCATCATCAGTCAGTAGGTCAACTTTCGATTGTTTATTGTTGTTGTGATTACACAAGATCATCAAATATAAAGATATGTAATAATATATCCTAACTGGCTTAAGTGATAATTGTCTCAAGATTTGGGCATAGAATCAATCATGTTTAAGATTATGCCAGATATTGTATGGCTACATATTCAGATCATTTTGAGATGATTTTTCTTTTAAGTTTTGGTATAACATTTAACAAATTATTATAGCAAAAACATCAATTAATAAGAACAAAATACCAATTCACAATGAAATCCTAAATTTATCTCCATAACAAAATAGGGAGAAGTTCTTAAGGAGAGTATAAGGAAAATTTTAATATACTAAAAGCTGGCCAGCCTAACATGATCCACATAAATTAGCAAATGATCCAAGACATTAGAAAATTGAAAAGGACACCACAGGCCTTGGTTTTCTTAGACCTTGGACTATTTTTTAAGCCCTTCTTCTTCACTATCGTCCAACCCCCTAATATTAATTATCCCAGCCAGCATTTATTTCCTCCCATCTACTATTAATCAAATCAACTGATGCAACATGGCATAAGCACAAACACTCCATTATACTTATAATAATACCTCTTCATGTCAGCCCTAGTTGAGGTGGAATAGTGGAGTAGAATGGGTTATTGACGCAAGATATTTCGAGTTCATATTTGGTCGAATGCGACCAACCATGGTTTGTCGATATCATCAAGCCCGATTTTTGCACAAGCCTTTATTATTGCATCAAGCCCAAGGATTACATATATTCACTCGAAGGATAGTAGTTGCGGATTCCCCGTTATATAAAAAAATATTTGCATGTCTACATATACAAAATACACGTGATTATACACATATATGATGTGTGTGTATGTTGTCAGTGCGTACCCAAAAGATAGTGGTTGCAGTTCCGCTATTAAGAAAAAAGTACCTCTATTCATATAAACATACATGATGTGGGTATGTATGTGTATTCTGTGTATGACGGATAGTCAAATAGCAAATTGTTATTCAATAGGACATAATGCACAGAAACTTGCATTGCTAGTTGAGGGTTCTATATATTAAAAAGCTATGTGCACCTTTGAAATTCTTCACATCTAACACGGAGTCTTTTATAACTTTTAGGTGAGTTGATGTTTCAACTTGTTGACTTATTTTTCTTCTCATCATGTAAAGTGTACATATGTACACAAAATATGCAACATATACATAAACAAACAATTTTGATAATTAGATGAAGTTTTAACTATGGATCTATCAACCCCACCGCTTAATTTAATGGGTTTTTTAAAATTTGGTCATGACCCATAATATATGTATATTTGTATTAATAGCGCCCACCTGTATTTTGGACAATCCCAGTGAGAGAAAACAATAGAAATTAATGCCCCACCTCAGATCTCTCCAAGACTTTGACATAAGCAAAAACAGATTCATCTATTTCTCTTTTGTATTTTCCACCTTCAATTCAGGGAAAACAAGCCCATGTCTTCAAAACCCACTTGTACTTCTTCTTCCTTCAATCTTACCCAGAAAATTCAATTCTTGATAGCTACCACTTTGTGACTGGTATGTATGCATGTCTACTACTTCCCAACCTCTCTTCTTTCTTTCATTTAATGTCTTTTTTTTTTTTGCATAAGAATTTTGCTCGTAATTCATAAAGATTAAATCTTTTTCTTTTTTGTTTTTGTTGTCTGGGTGTGGATTTTTTTTTTTTTGAATTCATTGGTGAAACTTTCTTGGTTATATGACAGGTACCTTAACATTGTCAAATTTGTGATCACTTTCTTTCCTCTCAAAAATCTAGCTGTCTGTCATATTCAGTGTTTAATTTAGGTGTAAAAAATTCGACTTGGATATTCTATATCCAGAGGAGCTTATATGGTTTTTTTATGTTTTGCTTATTTGGTTTTGCAGTTTCAGAATCAAGGGATCTCTTGAAACTCTTTCGGTTCACATGTGAGCATTTTGGAGAGGCCAAAATTTGGGCTTTTAGAAACCCAAATCAAGATTATAACTTTTCTGAGTTGATTATTCCTGGTTTGGATTGTGGTCATCTTGATTTCAACTGAATATATACATTCTTTATGTGGTTATGAGAAATTGGGGTTTCCTGTACATTATTGTTCTGTTTTTGCTGCAAAAATGCACAGCGAGTGTGCAAAAAATTGGGAAATTGAATCCCGGATTCAAAGGGTCTCAAATGTACTGGATAGACAATGATGGATTGTTTCTATTATCGAATAACTCGAATTTCGCTTTCGGTTTCACCACCACCAGAGATGTTACTCTGTTTCTGCTTGTTGTGATTCACAAGAGCAGCTCAACTATAGTTTGGGCTGCCAATAGAGGCTCCCCTGTTCGAAATTCGGATAATTTCCAATTCGACGAAACTGGAAATGCTTACTTACAGAGTGGGGGATCCACAATTTGGTCCGCAAATACTGCTAATAAAGGAGTTTCTTCCTTAGAATTGTTGGATTCTGGAAATCTCGTTATGCTCGGGGATGGTGGAAGCGTAATTTGGCAAAGTTTTAGCCATCCCACGGATACCCTTCTGTCGAACCAAGAATTTTCCGAAGGAATGATGCTTATAAGTGATCCCGGCTCGAATAACTTGACCTATTCGCTCGAGATTAAATCCGGCGACATGATTCTTTCGGCAAATTTTCAAACCCCCCAGCCTTACTGGTCCATGGGGAGTGATACCCGAATAACCATCAATAAAGGTGGCGATAAAGTTACTTCTGCGGTTCTCAGTGCTAATTCTTGGAAATTTTACGATCCAAACAAGGTGTTGCTTTGGCAGTTCATTTTTTCGGAAGGCACGAATACGAACGCAACTTGGGTGGCGGTTTTAGGGAATGATGGTTTCGTAACTTTCACGATGCTTTCAGGAGGTTCGCCCGATCCTTCGTCAACAAGAATACCTCAGGATCAGTGCAGTAGACCTGCGGCGTGTGATCCCTACTATGTCTGTTATCCCGGCAATAAGTGCCAGTGTCCATCTGGTCTCCCTTCTTGCAAGTCGATGGCTATCCCTTCGTGCGAGAACTCGACAGATTCTGTGGATTTAGTAAGTGGCGGTGATGGTCTAAGTTATTTCGCGCTGAGATTCGTTCGACCGTTCTCTAAAACCACTTTAGATGGCTGTAAAGCTTCTTGTCTTGGGAATTGTTCGTGTGGTGCTTTGTTCTTCGAGGGCAGTTCGGGGAATTGTTTTTTGTTCAACGAGATAGGAAGCATGGAAGGTTCTGTTGGTGGGGCCGGCTATACTTCGTATGTCAAAATCTCGACTAATGGAGGAAATAGTGGGGGAGATAGTGAGGGCAAACATTTTCCAGTAGTCATTATCATTGTGATCGCGACATTTATCGTAATATTTGGTCTTCTTTTTGCTGGATTTCATTTCTATCGGAAGAGCAAGAAAGCGCCGCCCGAGAGCCCTAAAGAGAGTTCAGAAGAGGATAATTTTTTGGAAGGTATATCCGGGATGCCTATCCGTTTCAGTTACAAAGATCTTCAGGACGCAACGAGTAACTTCAACGTTAAACTCGGCCAAGGAGGGTTCGGTTCGGTTTATCAGGGCGCACTTCGTGATGGGACCCGACTGGCCGTGAAGAAATTGGAAGGTATCGGTCAGGGTAAAAAAGAATTTCGCGCCGAAGTTAGCATCATAGGCAGCATCCATCACGTTCATCTCGTGCGTCTCAAAGGCTTTTGCGCGGAAGGAAGTCATCGTCTCCTTGCGTACGAGTACATGGCAAACGGGTCCTTAGAAAAATGGCTTTTCAAGAAAGACAAAGGAGTGTTCATGTTGGATTGGAACACGAGATACAATATTGCCGTTGGTACGGCCAAAGGCC
Source organism: Rehmannia glutinosa (assembly GCA_016081115.2). Lineage (NCBI taxonomy): Eukaryota > Viridiplantae > Streptophyta > Magnoliopsida > Lamiales > Orobanchaceae > Rehmannia > Rehmannia glutinosa. Next base: position 448,754 of record JABTTQ020003342.1, on the reverse strand, counting down.
TCGCATATCTCCACGAGGACTGTGATGTGAAAATCGTTCATTGCGACATAAAACCCGAAAACGTCCTTCTTGACGATCATTTTATGGCTAAAGTCTCGGATTTCGGCCTGGCTAAGCTCATGACTAGAGAACAAAGCCATGTTTTCACAACGTTAAGAGGCACGAGAGGGTACCTTGCACCAGAATGGATCACAAACTACGCCATTTCGGAAAAGAGCGATGTTTATAGCTACGGAATGGTATTGCTCGAATTGATCGGTGGTCGAAAGAATTACGATCCGTCAGAAAGTTCGAGAAATCGCACTTCCCATCCTATGCTTTCAAAATGATGGAAGAAGGGAAGCTAAAGGATATTATTGATGCTAATATGAAGATAGATGAAGAAGATGAAAGGGTTGCTATATTAATCAAAGTTGCTTTGTGGTGCATACAGGACGATATGTATCTCCGGCCACCGATGACTAAAGTAGTGCAAATGCTTGAAGGGTTGAGTCCTGTCCCTCCTCCTCCAACGGCTTCTCAACTTGGGTCCCGGCTTTACACGAGCTTCTTTAAGTCGATCAGTGAGGGGGGGACTTCATCAGGGCCGTCCGATTGTAACAGTGATGCGTATCTCTCTGCGGTTCGCCTTTCTGGTCCTAGATAACACTTGTTTGCCAGATCCTAGGCTTTTGGAGATAGAGTGGTTTTTATGTACAACGGTGATAAATTTTTGTGTGTTCATTCTGTAAATTTCTTAGATTATAGTACAAATTTTGTAATAGAAGTTATCATGAAGCTATAAATCTTGTTTGTGTACTTGTAATTCTTGATATGTAAATTAATGGTTTGAATCATATAAGAAGTCCCTTTTTTTTGAGGATTTGATTATGAAACATAGTGATGGTAGATCCAGGCAGGTTCTCCTTTTATATATAGGATTTAATTAAAAAAACTAGGGATAATTACACAAAGTACCCTGAGGTTTGGCCTAATTACAAAAAAATCCAGCTAACTTTCAAAATTACAAAAAGTACCCTTGAGGTTTAATTCAATTTTAAAATTAAGGGGTAAACTGTAACATTTTTATAAATATGAGGGGGGATTTTGAAATATTTTTGGGTAATTAAGGGGGTAAATGTTAGACAAAATAAAACCTCAATGGTATTTTTATAATTTTGAAAGTTAGATGATTTTTTTTTAATTACGTTAATTAAACCTCAAGGTACTATTTATAGTTAACCCAAAAAACTATCTTTTGAGGTTTAACCTAGTTGCAAAAGAACTCACTTATCTTTCAAAATTACAATTATCCCTCTCATATTTGTTTCTCTTATACAAATTGCTACCTCATGGGGTACTTGTTAGGTACTTAGTTATACAAACTTGAAGGGGTGTTTGTAAGTTGTAACACTTTAAGGGGTATTTGTAATTTTGAAAGATAACTTGAGCTTTTTTTGTAATTAGGCTAAATCGAGCGAATAATTTTTTTAATTATCTCATATATATATATGCCCATCAATTAATATCTAAAAGCATTCTTTCTTGAAACTTATATGCAGACTGCAGATTCAATCTAGGCTGCTACATCAATTTAGAAACTCCCAAAAACAAATGTTGTTGGGACAAAGATTAATTTGTGCTGCCCCAGCTAATGCTATATAATTTGATGATCCTTGCAAGAAACAACATTTTCTCAAAATCTCAAATCAACATGGTAAAAGTATTCTTTTAATAATGTTAAATCCGAACAAGTTGATCATTTAAGCTCGTAGACAGACTTTTCTTACCTAAAAGTTTCTTTTTTTTCCCATTCTGAATACGCTTTTTAACTTATGCGTAGGTGATCGTACATTTTTAACCTGTAAAAACCACCGAACACTTTTCTTTGGATATCCTTGCACGAAATTAATAACACAATTAATTGGTCCACCTCTTTTGAGAGGAGAATAAAAAACTACACGAGTTCTAAAATTTTTCGTCTAGTCTCGATTAATCATCACCTAGGTTAGTATTCTCTTGTCCATCTACGTTTTTCTTCCGATTAGTCTCTGTCTAACACCGCCCAAGCCGCCTAGACCCTGTCGTTTTTAGAACAGTGTGTGGGGAAGTATCTTTGAACTGGGGCGTAACATCGGAAAGTAGTTCACCAAAACATTCTAGAAAGTAGCGACTTCGATTTAGGTATGTGTTTACTTAGATGATTCGTAGGTCAACAACATATGGTAAGTGGGATATGCTAGTAATTTGTGAAAAAAATTATTTATATTTAAATAAGTCTTTACCATGTACATGGAATTGAAATTGAATTTTTGTGGTTATATAGTATATTGTTTGACTTATGATTTACATATGTTGCAAATTTAGTTATGAGCTTTATCAAATTTTTTTTTTATAATTTCGTCAACTCATTTTGAGGATTTAGTTATCTTTTTCATTCATATATATGTCATAAGGTGCATGTAGTTATGATTCACTATTTTAGCTCTTATAATGATTACATTTCTCTTGAGCTAAATTGGCTGGGGAACTTACCCATTTCGGAAAATTGACCTGTAATTTAAGACTGTCACATTTTAGTGATGTTTAGTGTAATCCATGGGCCCTATTTTCCCTCCTTTCTGGGCTGCATATAGAGTATATCTTGTCTAATTTCCGACTAATTTTTTGAGTGTTCGAAACCGTCATGTAAAATATATGATTATTTCATGTTTATTTTTTGACATCTGTGATTAGTTTACTTTTAAGCATATTTGTACATTTTATACAGAGCTAGCTAATTTTATACTTTTAGGTAATTCGAATGTGAAAGGAATAGATATAAGTTGAATAAAATAGAACATCCATGATCCATTCATAATTCAAAGTTCAAGATAATTTAAATAAATAAAAAGCAGAGTTTTATGATTATATAGTCTTGTTATTTGTCCTATGTTTGCAAAGATGTGTAGATTGGTTAGCAGGCCCCTCTAAAAAGTCCAGTAATTTGGTTGTTGGCACATCACCATTAGGGCCATCTTGACCTTCACTTTATGTAGGGTTGTAATTATGGGCCCTATTTCCCTCTTTTATGGGCTCCATATACTAGTATATCTTGTATAATTTCTGACTAATTTTTTGAATGTTCGGAACTCATTTGGGCCGCCGACATATTCTTTAGGACCACACAGCCGAAATTTGGTTCGAATTGTTTTTTAGATGATAGAACAAAAAAAAGAAGGAAGAAGATTATAATTTATAAGGTATTTAAGAATTAAGATGTTACTTTTGTTTTCTTTCTTTTTCTTTATTTTACTTATTTATTGAGGGGATGGGAAGTGGTGGAAAAGACAGTTGAACCAACCAAAATCAGACAGAAACTTCTCCGTTCTTTCAGTTTTTTCTTTCCATATTTTGAAAACCGGATCGGGCCGGATGGTTCAACCGGGGTGGACTAGGAACCGGTGGGAAAAGACCGGTTGAACCGTTAACCAATAGAAGACCGGTTTACTCTTCGCTCCGATTTTCAAACATTGATTTTTTCCCATAATTGAAAGTTCTTCCTTTTACTGTCTGCTATGGCTAGAAAACATTGTTTTGGACAGGGAAGACTAAGACAAAAAGCATACGATGAGAAACCTTTTTGTGGCATGGCTTTTGCTTGAGTGGCCTCACTTGTTTGGTTTTTTTTCTAACCAAATTTCTCGATAATCTTTCTTTTAGTAATGGGCCATTTTTGCCTTTTGGGGTACTACAATAATTACCACCAGTAAAATGCAGTCATATATTACAGTGTACTAATATATATTACAGTCCTATATGTTTTCGATTGGAAATGTCTCAAAACATCGCAAATTAACTCCAAGAAAAAGGGATGAGATCACTCGTTCAATTTATTGCTGAGAATTTTATTTCATGTATTAGTTGAAGTACACGTGTTAATTATCATTGTAGGTTCATTATTTTTATAGGTTTTTAAGTATTATTCATTTGTAAATGGAATATACATTATTTTGGATAATGTAAAATCTCATTTTTTCAAAAATAAAACTATCTACCCGTAACTTTGAAGGCAAATATGTCATTTCATTAGATATACTTTCCTTATTTTTTAGGAGGTATAAATGTACTTATTTTTTTTTATTTTTTTTTAAAAGAAAAAACTGAAATGTCTATATCTACTTAATGCAAGTATTCAAAGTTTCAACTTGAGCTATCTACTTGTGGACTTACTCAATGGATCTTTGATTTGGAGAAGGACTATAGCCATCTTATTAGTGCTCAAATGGGCTTCGATTTGCAAATGTTAGCTTAAAAGTCAAATTACATCAAGTTTCGATTTGAAAAAAAAAAAAAAATCACTATCATATCGTATGATTATTTACCATATTATTTTTTTTATCGGTTATTTACCATAGTACTTACTAGTTACTACTACTTAGTGTCGTCTAAAGCTTGATTCTTCAATCTCATCACTCAAAATTGGACAAAAGATATTCGAAAAATCAGCTTAATGACAAGAAATAAAACTATCAGAAGGATTATTACCAAAGAAGATTATTAGAAACCAAAGTGGAGACCTAACCCCACCCATGGAAATCCTTTTCTTCTATGCAAAGGGTTTTTCCTTTGCTTTCAATTTTCTCATGGCAATTAATTAATTAGTATAATAGTATACAAGTGAAACGTCTCTTTTAATCTCATTCAACATAAATGGGGAAAAAAAAAAAAAAAAGGAGTAGGGCATTATGTTTAAGATTATTCTTGGGACAACTTGTCAAATTTATGATACTTAAGGCCACTACATAAATGTGTATGAAAGCGTTGTTTATATTAATCACAATATATAATTCCAAAGTTGGTTGAAATTAGCACTACAAAAGCATTACGTCTTTGAATATTAACCATATTCTATCTACCCCTTATTTTTATTCTGCCAATGGATCATATGCTAATATCATTAAAACTTTATTTTATTCCACAGAATTACTTTTTTTTTCCTCTCAATAATCAATTGGTACAACTAAGGATATAAGATGGTAACTCTAACGGGAAAATGGAAAGATGAGAAGCAAACATAAATCTAAACATGAATCCAAATACAGTTTATCATAAAACATCATATTAAACTTAATGTATGTGTGATTCTTTATTAGATAGGATTTTTTTAGGTGATTAATTATTAGAAAAGATTTGGACAATCCAATCACAATAAAAAAAAGTTGGAGAAAATGCTATTTTTGCTTTGAAAAATAAAATATTCTCTCCACTAGATTATATGCAAGAGCAAAAAACTATAATTTTATTTGATATTATTTTTTTTCTTGTTAATCAACGTTATTTTACTTCAACCAAGTGAATCAAAATTAAAATTGACAATGGCTATTAGTAACGGTGTGCCCAATGGGCAAATCATAAAATCGACATGGAAAATAATAGGCATTTAAAGATATGGTTAAAAATATTGACTAAGAAATATGTATTTCTAGTCCTCGAAATTTATTCACTAAACATGGTTTAATTATTTTTCTAACGTCCATAAACGAATTTGGACTCAATATTACACGAATCAATACACTATCTTTTAAAAATAAATTAGGAAATTCATCTCCAACAGGGTTTAGTTTATGCTACCTTAAGTCTTGTGGATCTTGACATGTATCCCATGTTCTATATTTTATAGGGTTCACAAAAACATGGTAAAAAAGTTTGCAAATTGAGAGCCTCCAACCAGTAGCAGCCCCCGCAAAAAGTTTTAAATTAAGTATTTACGAAATAAGTACTCTTTTAAACTTTAGGCATTTCTCCATTATTTACAATGTTGAACCTCACATAGATATTTTATATAATATAAAATAGTAGGTATAATATTCATCAAATATGGAGGCCCAAAAGGATCAATATTTTTAAAATGATATATAGATCGACAATATAAAAAAACTTAATATCCGTGATTATATTGAATTTTCTAGTGTAATCCGTCTACGTGTTTTGAGAGAAAAATAAAATTGAGACTCTCACAAAAAGAGAAGGTGATTTATATGCGACGACCTTTTTTTTTTTTTTCTTTTTGTCTAGTAATTTAAGAAAATTGTAATTTGTAGTTAAATTTTTAATCATTAATTATATAGTTTTGGAATCAAATGTGATCACCCCCGATATAAGAAATATAACAATAATTTTTAAAATGATATATAGGTGACAATATAAAGGGAAAAGATTAATATCCGTGATTATATTGAATTTTCTAGCAAACCGTCTCAACAATTTTGAGAGAAAAATAAAATTTAGACTCACAGAAAAAAGAGTGATTTTTTATGCCACGACCCTTTTTCTTCTCTAGTAATTTAAGAAATTGCAATTTGTAGTTAAATTTTTAATCATTAATTATATAGACTTTCTCAAATGTGTGTAAAAATATATGAAACCTCTTGTTCTTCAGCAGGTTTTTTGATACGGGATGAGATCCCACAGACGGTGATAACTTTGGTGTAAAAAAATGATAATTGTGATAATTATCATTTTTACACCAAAAAATCAAAATTTTTCCTCCTAAAGATGAGCGGAGGAAAACATTCACCATCTCACGTTTATCTTTCAATTTAAGTTATGAACTTACAAGGTGTCATCTTGAACATTATTCGAGAGATATCATATTCCAAATAATATCGGACTTTGCAAAATACATATAATTAATTTCTTGAAGTGCCAAAGAATTAATTACCATAAATGATGTCGTTTTTAATTTTCCCCTCCATGTACAATATTATGTGAAGTGAATCCGCTTTCTTGAAATTCGGACATGAACACGAAAATCCAAAAAATAGATAAATAAATTATAAAAAAATATTAAAAATTTGTCTTATAAACATAATATCTTATATCTTATTTAATTTTTTAAAATAAGCTACCCATAATCACGTATAAGCTAAATAACAAGTGTTTTTTTTCTGAGAGCAGTAACAAGTGTTTTGAAAATCAGTATACATAGTAAAGGAGCGCTCGTGTTCGGACAGAAGATATATATATTTTTTACATTCTTAGTTAATATATTTATTTCCTCCATGTTTTTTCCCTTAGCAGAAAGTGTTGTAAGTTAGATCAGAAATTCGAAAATCAAATAAATTTTAGGCTAATCCTCCTAGATTCTATCATTATTTTTTGGGAACAAAGTATTTGTAGGAGGGAGAAAATGTGGAAAATTGTGTAAACGATATGTAAGATATTTTGATTTTTTTGGATTTTAATTGTTAAAAATACCATTTTATATAAAAATTGGGGGTACAAAATATTATTAATATTATTTTTTAAACTAAATTAATTTAATTTTCAAATTGGGGGTACAGTTGTACCCCCAAAATTCCTTGGCTCCGCCACTGTTGTAGAGCTGGCACAAACCTAAAACCACCAGAAACAAACACACATTTGCCTCTCTGTTCTCTTCTTTTAAGTTTTAACTTGACATACACAAGACTACAAGAGAGTGTGAGAGATAGAGGAGGAGCCTTTGAATTCAATTTTTCATTTTCAAGAATACCCACTATAAAAATAAATTAAAAATTTCTAAAATCCGAAGAGAGAGGAAGAGATAGAGAGAGAGCACTTCAAATTTTCAAGATCATTTCAGAGTTCAGACAAGAAACTGACCAGACCAGAACCGACCCATTTAACAATCTCTCAGATCTTTCAGTCTCTCGCTGATTTAATGGCCGTTTGATGTTCTTCTGGCAAATGCTTTAAAAGGTAAGTTTTTTTAGAGCATTATGTTTCACTTCTCGTCGTTGAGATGAACTTATACGGGTGAAAATGTGTGCAATTTGTTGGATGTGATAACATGTTGTTTGATGAGTTGAAATGAGTTTTGAATCTGAATCTTGGAAAGGCTAAAAAAAGATGAGATCTTTTGAGGGTTTTGAAGATCTAGTGTGGAGCTTATTATATTACTATGTTTTTTCTGATTTCTGTCCTTTTTCTCTGGGTTTGATGATAAATTCTTCTTTTCGTGGGTTTTATTAAGTGAAGTTTAAATTTTGGTACTACTGCTAGTTGATTTTTGTATAATTGGCACAAGATTTGTTGTTCTTTCCTGTTAAGTATTGTTGAAATGGGGTTTTGTTTGGTTTGTGGAAAAAACAATTAATTGGGGAACTAGGAATGTTGAGGTTTTTGAGTTAGATTTCTTAGTGCCTATTAAGACTTTATAGTTAGGCTTAAGTTCCTTTTGGTGCTGAGTATGCTGCAAAACTGTGGACTATATCTGAAGATAGGTTGTTGCTATATGTATAGAAGTATCAAATGTATATGTAGGTATGCTATTTAGATTTTGATAGACGGACGACTTATTCTGATCTAGTGTTTTTAAAGAAACAATTTGATGCGGGTTTGCTGCGTTAGTTAACGTACTTGTGATGTAGGCTATGATTTTTTAGGTAAAATAAGCATGATGGCTGCTGATAGTATCATTACCATGTCCGGATATGGAGTGGAGTTCGAAAATGGTCTTCATGAGCCAGTCCCTATCTCTGAGAAGGTAAATGGGACGTCCAATGGCAGCTTGGGCATTGAAGAATTAAGTGCTAATCTTGAAGATGCTGTGAAGCTGAGCGATGATTGTTTAGGCTCTGTCAAAGAAATCACCGAAGAATCTGCTTCACTACCAGAAAACAATTCGATCACCACACCCAAGGTAGGAGATTTCAAATCATTTAGGGTTAATCACACACACACACACAAAATCCCCCAAGGTTTACTCAAAATTACAAAATACCCCCCTTGGTATTTGTTTTTATTTTGCAAATTGCACCCTTAACAGCGGGATATTTGTTACGAAAATGCAAACCTCAAGAGGGTGTTTGTAATACCTTATGTGGGTATTTGTAAATTTGAAAGATAAACAGTTTTTTTTGTAATTATCCCAATCTTTTATTTAGTGTAAGTAATTGGTTTAGAACTGCACTATGTAATATTCATATATGTGTAGGAAATTGGAGTTAAAGAGGCTAGCGGTTCTAAGAATTTAAAACCGCAAAAGGGTATACGGAAGTCCAAGAATGGGAAACCTTTAGGCCCCGGACAATCTGCGTTGACCAGCGGGTTGAGCAAGGTCAAAGATGGGAAAGAGGCGCCAAAATCTTCTGCTGCCTCAAATGGTACTATTGCTTCAGAATCACTCTCCGGAAAGACTAGAACAAAAAGTAAATCATTCAATGAGAAGCAAGCTGCTGACAGCTCAGAAGTGACATCTGTTCACAATAATCAAAATATACCTAAGGTAGAGGGATATATCTGTATGAATTAGCCATGAAGTATTTTTTTCTAGAGTAAATTACAAAAATCATCCCTGAGGTCTAGCCTAATTACAAAATAATTAAGTTACTTTCAGAATTAGAAAACCCCTCTTGAAGTATTACAAAGAACCCCTGAGGTGAGGTTTGTGTTTGTTTTACAATTACCCATCAAGAGGTGCAATTTGTAAACTAGAAACTGATGCTAAGGGAGTATTTGTAATTGTGAAAAGTAATTATTATTTATTATTTTTAAATTAAATTAAAGCTCAAGGGTCCTTTTTTCTGTTCTCTGGGGTGTTATCTTCCTTTTTGTGGAACATAATTCTTCTGTAATCTCGAGCAGCAGCGTGGACAACCTGATGCAACATCGTCTTCCACGAGTGGAGCACCATCTGAAGATCTACTGTATGTTGTTTTTCACTAATGGTTAAATTCTCTTATCTAATTTGGTCTCCGTGTCACCTAAACTTGGGGAAACTTTACTGATATTTCCTTGTGAGAAAATGCAAGGTCCTAAGCAGGCAGCATCCTCAGATGAAATATCAGAACTTTGATCTCTTTTGTCTTTGTTCTGAACTATTCATGAAGGTTACATATTTTCCTGATAATTCCTCCAACAGTGGGTTGTGAAATGTGATTTCCTGACTACAGGAAGGAGACAAAACTCAAGGTCCTTAAAAATGGTCCTGCCAGTAAGGCTGAAGAGATGTCAGAGTCTTCTGTGTATCCTTAGAGTTTATTACATAGCATTATACCTTTTAGGGATAATTACAAGCCCCCCTGAGGTTTAGGCTAATTACAAAAGTAAAAAATCCAGAGGTTTTTGACAATTGCAAAAACTCCCTTGAGGTCTGATTCGTCTTACATTTCCCCCTTCATAAGCGGAAAACATTTCAAAATCTTCCTGACATTTGAAAAAATATTACAGCTACCCCCTTAAATTTAGGACAAAATCAAACCTGAGTTTTTTTTTTTTTTTGTAATTTTGAAACATCTCTGGTTTTTTTTGTAAGTAGTCCGAACCTCAGCGGGATTTTTGTAATTATCCTTTCCTTTATACTGAAGGTGGAGGCATCTGTGTACTTTTTTCAGCAACTTAGTGGTGTAAAGGTTGTGTTTGGTTTATCCTTAAGTACTTTGTAGAAGTCCTACTGCTGGAGATGGCAAGCCCCGGAAATTGGGTACTCTTCCAGCCTATAGTTTCAATTTTAAATGTAACGAACGGGCTGAGAAAAGAAGAGAGGTTAGTATTTTGTTATATCTACGGTACTGATTTTTCAGTCTTGCACGCGTGATCTGTACATGAGAGACTTTCCTGTCTCTTGTTTGGCAGTTCTATTCAAAACTTGAGGAAAAGATTCATGCGAAGGAAGCAGAGAAGAATAATTTGCAAGCCAAGACTAAGGTTTGGTTTTGATATCATACTTTGACTTTAAGTCGTAGGTGTGGATTTTGATAGTTACTATTGTTCTTATTCTATTTTTGTAAAAGGAAACACAAGAAGCCGAGATCAAAATGCTGAGAAAGACTTTGGCATTCAAAGCCACACCGATGCCAAGCTTCTATCAGGAACCTGCACCTCCAAAGGTGGAATTAAAGAAGGTAAGTTGATCTTTTTACACGTGAAGTTGCATATCTTATTTACTGTATGCAATCTCATTTTTTGTGTCAAAGTGGAATCATGATGTTGACTCTCTTTCAACGTTGACCCTCTTAACCGCTGAATTTACTTTGTTTTTAGATACCTTGGTCTAATTGGTCATTCAAATGGTCAGTTGTTGCTTATTGTAGAGGTACACCCTTGTATTGAGGAGTGTCCTCAACATTATGATGTCAATGTATGTGTACTCGCAATATATATTCTTGGTACTTTAAGCATAGATCTTAATTGCAAGTTTAGTCCTGTAACTCTTAAGGGGTTAATAACCTTAGTCCTCTAACTTCTTGATGTGGCGGTTTCGGTCCTTAATGATTTTACCCTTTAGTCAAAATAGCAAATCAATCCCAAACTTTTAACGGTCATAGGTATTTTGGTTAAAGGACAATGGTATTGTGGGAACAAATGAATATTGAAACATCCAGTTGGGACCAAAATTGCACAAAATCAAAATCTCGCGGGATAAAATTGCACATAATTAAAATCTTACGGGATTAAAATTGCTACCTAAAATCTTTACAGGACCAAAATTGCTAGTCCCCTATGTTAAGAAATCAATTTTGCAATTAAGCATAGCATGAGAAATTAAGACAAACTGATTTCAATCTGATCACTGTAGTTATATCATAACATTATTGGTGCCAAGAACCGGTCAGGTTTGTGCACAACCAATGATTAAGAGGAGAGAATCTGGAAGGTAAAAAGTTTCGGATCTCGTCCAGCAAAACATATTATTGCTATCTTTGGTGTTGTCCTCTTGAAATCCAAAAGGACACATTAGTTGCTGGTTTCCGTAGCAAGTGTTTTCTAGTTCAAGCATGCTATTTCTGGTATGTGATCTTAAGATCCTTCATTAAAGGTCTTTCACTAGGATTTCTACGTGATGATATATCTGTAATCTTGTATGTGCTTCATAAGACAATTAGGGAGTGTATTAAAAAAAGTAATTGTCAGCTTTTGGCTGAAAAAAGTTAGTTTCTAGTGTTTTAAATGCAACTCCTGCTTCTGATTCTACATGATTTAATCGGGATCTAAAAGCAAAGGGATGAGTGCATTAGGTTATTTTGGAAATTTTTTTTCTGTTATCGAATAATGTGAAAAATTTGTTAGGGAGAATAAAAGAATTTTTTGGAGATGTAAATGGATATGAAATGAAAATGTAATGATGAAAGATGATAGTGATATATAAAAATAGTAAAATAATGATTGAATATGATTGGTAGTTAAAAATATGTGAGTGAGTGAATAGTGAAATTTATGGGAAATGTGTAGTAATGATTTGTTTTTTCTAGAAAGTTAGTAGATGTAATTGGTGTAAGAAAAAGTGAGAAAAAGTTAGAGTGAGTGAATAGTGTATATTTTGCAAAATGTTGACAATCACATTTTGAGTTAAAAAAATTTATCTAGCACAACGAAAATGAGAAATTTTCATAGGCAATCGCAACTTTTTTGTTTCTGGTTCTGGTTCTATTTTAGAATATGTAAAATCACTTCTACTACTTATTCATCAAACACTCCTTTTAAACTTATTATACTTTTAGCTTCTATATGCAAACAATAGCAATTCGATTTCAACTTCTTTTGACTTCTACTACATTAAATCGCTTCCTCCGAAAGTATAGGGCTGTTTATGTTTCCATGGTCCATTTCCGGTTTTGGAAATAGAATTTTGAGAATTTATTGGTTTTCGTGTGGAAATTGGGATTGTGTTTGGATGAATGAATTGAAATGTGTTTTATGTAGGGTTGGAAATGAGATTGTGTTTGGTTCGAATAGTTTTGAAATATTATTTTATGTATATAATAATTGAAAAGTTGGTAGTGGTGGGGTCCATTTCAATATTTTAATTTGAATATATAATATTATATTTGTAAGATTATAGTTGGTGGGTCCCATTAGATAGTTATAATTTAAAAATAGTAATATTTTAAGTATATAAAGTTGATAATGGTGGGTCCCATATATACAATTGGGTTAAAATATGAAAATAGTGATTGATAAGTAATGATGAGTGATGTAGGGTAGTGTATAGGTTTGAGAATATAAATTATAGGTTTGAGATGTTGTTTTATGTGAAAAATAGAAAATGAAAATGATGATTTCCATTGGAAATTTTATGAACAAACATGATTCCACTTTTATGTATAGTTGGAAACTGGAAAGAGGTCATTGGAAACATAAACAAACAAGGCCATAACTTTTTGCAAGCAATCCCTAAATGCCATTAGTCATTCTTTGATGTAGATACCTACTACAAGAGCCAAATCTCCGAAGCTTGGTCGGAAAAAGACTTCATCTACTCCCGACTCTGAAGAAAATGACGCCCTCACTGCTCGTCCAGGTAGGTTGAGCTTGGATGAGAAAGCGTCACAAACTAATCTGGCCAAAGCGCCACCTGTTGCCCATGTTAAGAAGCCTCTAAGGAAGTCTCTTCCTAAGTTGCCCTCTGAGAGCACTACCTTATCCAATGAAAAGAAAAAAGCTACCTCTCGTAAAATCACCACTCCCAAGGAAACCGGAGAATCTGTTATTCACCTTAATGACTTATCCAAGGAAGCGAACGAAGCTGCATCTAATACACCAAACCTCGAGGCGGGGACCACTGCTGTGCCAGTTGAGAGTAAGACATGCACGGATAATGAACCTGTTCTTGACGCTCAAGAAGAAACCACTTTTGGACAGGGTTAAATCCTTAGCCCAGCACAGGTTCTGAGATCATCACGTTAAATATCAAAGATGTTTGAATAAGTCGGTCTCAATTCAACCAACAATGAGGGCGTGCGTGGAGTAAGGGTTGGCGTGTCATTTTACCCATAGTCAGCGACAAAGTTTGGTTGTTTAATATGGCTTTTTATGTTTGCTGAGTGTGGTTGATTTGTTATCCTGATTTATGTTTAGGTATGATTTGTCACCCGAGTCGAAAGTGAAAATTTTGGGGAAATTCTGTGTCTTGAAACGGCAGAATGTTTTAGATTTAAGTTTGGCAAATACTTTTGGTCTGGTATTGCTTTAAATTGTTCAGATAAACAGGTGTCTATACTTATTTAAGTTGTAGCATATGTTGTTTTTCATCATTTGTTCATTACTTGGGCTTATATTACACATAATTGCACTCTTTAGATTTTTTCTGTGTTACTATTTTCTTTCCATCACATACAGGCAAATGATTTTAATGAAAAGGCAGTTCTTTTAATGGAAGGCCATGATACCAACCAAAGTCATCTCTGTCACAATTATGACCATTAAATATACAGCTCTCACTGGAATAAAGCTAAATATGACATGTGCATGTTCTATTATTTCCTGATACTCCCCAACGGCTACTGCTTTCTTTCTGGCACATTTCAAACCATAATAGAGACAGGTCATAATTTGAGTGGAGAAATGTTGCCAATATCATTGGTCCATAAGATACACTTTAGCCACCTAATTTCAGTAACCATTCATACATTAAATGAACCACATGTAATGTAATCTTGTATCCTTAAATTTGCACCTCAAAACTTTAAAGTATAGGTATATCATAATCATTAGTCATTACAATAATTTCTTAGGTTAATTACAAAAAGTACCCTGATGTTTGGGGTGATTACCAAAAAACCAAGCTAAATTTTAAAATTACAAAAAGTACCTCCGATGAGGGACTATGGTGAAACCAACATAATTTGTGAAAAGCCCACAAAAAAAATTGAAGTAGGAATCTTCTAATTTGTGAACAATAATGCATGAACACTTTTTGGATTTTCAGGCCAATGTTTTACATGCATTCAAGATGAACAAAGATGATAAACACTTGCTATGACTTTTTTACACACTAAGTGGCTTTTTATTCATGGAAATGTTGGAAAACAAGGTAACAACGCAAAAGTGCGTTTTACAGAACATTACATTAACAAGAAGATCGCACGGGACAGTTCACAACAAGAGAAACCTGCAAAACTGGGGCTTGGTAAAACAAAAAAACAACCCTTCCAGACAAGAAAGGTTGTCGTGGCAGTTCAAAACAACTCACCGCCACCGCCAAAACCCAAGAAAGCAAGGCAACAAACGTAGAACCGCCAAAAGCAACCCTGAAACAACCCTAACAGACACAAACAGCAGACAGCCAATCACACTATTAAACGATATCGTGAAACTAAGACGATCCATCTTAACACGCTAAAAAACACTACGATTGTACCACTTGAAAGATCTAACGATCCAGAGCCCACTGTCACGATTCTCAGCCAAGTGTGGTGTTAAAACTGTAAAGAATGATGGGTCCCATTACTTAAGACCAACATTCTCGCAACAGCTTCCCGATGAAAAGAAAGCTGCAAAAAAACAGTATCTGGCCACATTTAGCTGGAAAAAAATTAGACCTGCGGACCGAAAGATCGAAAGACCCATACCGATGGACCCAAAAACTTTACTAAGTAGTGGAAATTCCTTAATCACCCCGTCATTAGGGTTCTTCAATGTGTTCCGTTCTTAAGAAAGTATATCACACCTCCAAAGCTGATCAAGAAGCAGATCAACGGTGGCAAAGCTAATTCCACGGCAATGCTGTATGTTCAACCCCACCAAATTCTTACCCAACACAACCAGGAAAGGTAAGCTTTCGTCGGACACCAAAAAGCAACCTCCGAGGGATAATATCTGCAAACTGATCTGCTCGGCTGCAGCCAACGCTGCAATACCAGAATCTGTTATTCCACACCGTGAAACATCCAGTTCAGTTATCACTGTGCAGTTCCTTGCAATTGCCATCAAGCTCACATCGGTGACGTATTTGCAACCGTCCAGGTTCAGAAACTCGAGAGTTTCACCATGAAGCTTAGCAATGGCTGTGACCACATTGTCTGTCAGGTTAACACATTCGCTCAGATTTACCTTCACCAAACCAGCCTCCGAGCACTGAACAAGAGGTAACACGCCAGCATCGGTTATACCTTGTAGGCCGCTAAGATCCACTTGAGTCAGTTTAGGACAGAGTCTACCCAACAAGCCCAAGCCCGCGTCACCAAATCCAGGACAGTTGCGGATGGTCAACGATCGGAGTGAAAGGCAAAGAGATGTTAATGGAAGCCCTCCAAAGTCCAAATCTTGAATACCTAAGCAGTTTGCCAATGCAAGAGCCTTCAATTTCTTACAACAGTTTGCAAGAATACCAAAAATCCCATATTGTGTGATCCTGTGGCACTCCTCTAATTGAAGACTTTCGAGTGACTCAGCAGCTTTGGCAAATGACACCAGTCCACGGTCAGATACAAGCAAACATTTTCGGAGGGCAATCATCTTCAAATCTGGGCAACCTTTACCCACAGCTTCAATACCTAAATCAGAAACCCCCTTGCAAGCAGTTATGGACAAAGATCTCAGCTTTTGCAAACCTTGACCCTTACCCATCACCCAAAATCCCCTCTCGTTCACATTTTCGAGGCCAATAAGTGTAAGATCAGTCAATGCACTCCCATAGTGTCCAATGACAGCAAGAGACACGTCACTGATGTTGAGTGCCTGAAGTTTTGCATTTGTCAAAATGTGACCAGCTGATGAAAAAAGACTCGCGATTCCCTGGTCACTAACAAGTGGGCAATTTTTAACAGTAATGTACTTCAGGTTGGGACAGTTTCGGCCTAAAGCTTGCAAACTCTCGTTACCAATGTTTGAGCATGATTCTACTGTAACTGACATTAAATTGGGACAGTTCTTTGCAATAGCAATTAAACCTTCATCGGTGATACCCGGGCAGTGGCAAAGGTCAATCTTTTGAAGTAAATGACACCCACTTGCAATTTCGCATAGCCCCTCATCACCAATTGAAGATAAGTTCCATAAAGAAAGAACTTGCAAATCAGGGCAACCCCGGGATACGGCCTTGAGGCCAAGATTTGTCAACCCACGAGTGGAATTACTTCCTCGGATGGAAAGCTTGCCCAAACCTCCACGACTTGCAGTTCCAACAGCAATGGCAGCAAGTCTAACATCTGTGGCATTCTTTCCTTCCAAGCATCGAGAGAGACAACCTTGGGCGTCGGTCTCTTGGAATTCTTCGTCTTCAGACTTAATTCCATTTGAATCATCGAATTCACACTTCTGTTTCGTCTCGGAAAAATCATTTGCCTTCTGAGGATTAGATTGGATTTCGGGCTCAACGGATTGAACGATTTTAGAATTGCATATTTCATCCCTCCGAATGCTACTCAAAAGCATGAGCCAACGCTTTGATACACTGGCACAAGCACTCCTCTCTTGGCCTCCGGGAAGACGTCTGAAAACCTCGAAGAGGCACTCATCGGGAAGAACTTCGATCGAAGGCTGCTGCTTTGGTTCTCCACTGACAACAAATGGAGCACTGATGCGAGATCTTTTGCGAGGCATAAAATACACATCCACATGGCTGCTACCATGAGGCAAAAACAGGCTCGAGTCCTTTGGATTTGGGAGAAACATGCCAGGGCAGAATGTGTCAACATCTGTAAGAAAAGATGTTGAACCTCACATCAGTTATTTTTCAAAAGAAAAAATCAACAATTTTTCATAGAATAACAAAATTAATGGTTCGTGTGTACAAGTCCACAAATTTGATATAGTGTTACACATCATAAATATGTGTTCATACAACGGTTCAGCAGTGAACAAAGCGTGAAAGTCTGATTAACTATCCATAAAATTATCACATAAACAATTTCCAGCTACAATTAGCACACCTGTCCCATTGATCATCAGCTTTGTGTTTAGCTTTTAAACAAACGTCAACAAATTCACCCAAAACACAGGAAATATGTGAGAACTACAGCGGTTTCAAAGAATAAAGAATATATACAAACGCATAACAAGGTATTGATAGCAAACAACAACATATAATAAAAGATAGGGGCATAGAAAACCAAAGATACAAATTTTCAGTAAAACCTATGACAAAAACTTCAAATGAGTACACTACGATGTGTTTGTATGAGCATTTTTGTATATTTCAAGAAAATAACAAGATCTACTAGCAAAGAAGGCACATAACTCTAAAGCAATGAACTTTCTTTACCAAAATCCATATAATATTTCACCACAAGGCTAAAACAAACTCATCAAACCCATATAAAGCTCAAGATTGAATCCATACCAGTGAAATCAAAGACTTTAGACATGGGAACTGTGTGAAAGCCCCTGGAAATTCAAATCCGAACCGTGGAAGCCCAAAAAACGCACTGGCAAGAGCAAAAACTATCAGATCAAGCAAGAAATAGACAATCAACAGGGCCACAAGAAGAACTGAATGCATCAGCTAAAAAGAATCAAAGGCAAGAGCTCATTGAAGAAAACCCTGTTGAATAGGGCAAAAAGAGGAAGAGAAAAAAAAGTGTGGTGGATGTAAATTACAAAATGGGCATCTGTTATACTCTCTATTTGTACAAGAAAATATAAAAGTGTGTGGTGTGGTGTTATATCTTATGAATATCTTCTGTTCTCAAGTCTCAAGTGGTGGGGTCTTTTTTCTATCATTTAATTTTATCATTGCCTTTATTTGCAAGAGAGAGAAAAGGGTTACATGCAATGAACCAAACTCTTTTTTTTTTTTTTTTTTTTATAAGTTCAATGTTTCTTGGATGGAAATATTTATTGTTCAATCCCAAAACCAATCCCAAAACCTCTTCTTCAAGAGATTCCAAATCTAATTAGGATGGAAATATTTTATTTATATTTTATTTAATTAATATTTAATATATACATAAATGTGTGTGTCATGGTGGTTGTGCCCATTATTTACTTTTTCTAAACATAATCGAGAATTATAATATTAGACAAAAAAAAAAAGAGAGAAAAAGATGAGAGAAAAGAAATTACTAAGATAATTAATTCTCACACTAACAGTTTTTATTCTTTTAGGTTCTCTTTTGACCTTTGATCTCAAGTGAATAATATTTATTATATTACATAATTAAAGAGGTAGTAATTGTTAACATCTGATTTATTATTTTCACAATATAAAATTAATAACCTTATTCTACTTAGCAAT
This sequence comes from Rehmannia glutinosa, assembly GCA_016081115.2. Lineage (NCBI taxonomy): Eukaryota > Viridiplantae > Streptophyta > Magnoliopsida > Lamiales > Orobanchaceae > Rehmannia > Rehmannia glutinosa. Next base: position 429,856 of record JABTTQ020003342.1, on the reverse strand, counting down.
TTAGCATTCTTGAATCAAAAGATAACTTTCTTCCCCAAAAAAATGAAGGTGCTTTAGCTGAGTTTAATTTACATATTACCGCTACACATAACATTTAGTTATCCATTGCTAAAAAAATCATTTAGTTCTCCACAGTTTGCGCAAGTGGATGCCTCGGATCATGAACATAATTTATATAAAATTGCTGGAAAAGGTGATTCCGAATCCAAGTGGATGTATAAATTTTTATCTAGTTCTTTTTTATTGTTTAATTTAATGTCAAAATTAATCCTGTTGTTGGTGAGCAAATTGTCCAAGAACATCTCATATTCATGCATTCAATGAATAAAGCCTCTCTCTCTCTCTCTCTCTCTCTCTCTCTCTCTCTCTCTTCTCTTTCTCTCTCTCCCAGATAGATTTTTTTTTATGAAACATATATATAGATACTAGATAGATCATAGATACACGCAAAAGTTTTTTATTCTGGATATATATGTATACGTTAAAAAATCTACATGGTACGTAACAACTTTGATAGCTTTAGTGTGTGAATTAACGACTCTTAAATTGGGATATATTTCGGAGTTTATTTCTTATGTCCTATTTATTTCATTGTTATTTTCTCTCAATCTTTTTTTCTGAACGGTCGTCCCTATTTCTTTTCTTTATAATTATTTTTTAGAATTTAAGGACAGATCGTTATTGAACGTTCAATTGTATAATTGCATGTTAATTATATTCGTAGCATCTCCCCAAATAAAGGCAATTGAGATCATATATTCCATTTAGTGTTTAATCATATATTCATATTAAAGGTAAAAATTCATATGCGACGGTTTCACGGGTCCAAATATATATGTGAAACGAATGCTAAACTAGCTCATATTAGTTGACCCATGTAAATTTGGATCTAACTTGCTTTGATTTGTAAATGTGTTAGATCCGTCTCGTGTACTTTAAATCCTATCTACGAGACGCCTCACATAAGACTTGCCCTTGCATTTTGGACATGCTTTCTCTTAAAATGTCAATTTTTCATTTGATTAACCATTTCTCTTGATCGGAAAATGGTTTTAATTTTGCAAAATAGGTGTCCAAATCCAACTGGATATATAAGGACAGTATTCTATTCCACTCATCTTGACAACTCATGCAATTTAGGAAACTTTTAACTTTTTTAGTATAATTTTCATGTATTGTAGATACTACCTAATACATCACCCCTACTAAACTAATTAGGTACTTAAAATCATAATACGCAATTTTCTAAACAGGAATGTTGAACTTAATTATGGATCCAATTGTACATCCTAACCTATAATTTCCCACTCTACACATGTTTGAAACTAATAATTAAGATGATCATGAACCACAATTCCACAAAGTAAGGTCAAGTAGGCAAGCTTAATAATGCAATTCTTGATTTAAATAAAAAGTGTTACATCCCATTTTTCAATCATGGTATACCACAAGTTGGCAGGCTTAATAATGCTAATGCTGATTAAGTTTTATATGAAAATATGTCTTTATAATTGATTCTATTGCAAATTTATGATGGTTTGCAAAGTCATAGTTTGATGAGCCACAATTGCACATAATCAAGAATTGAGGATTACTTTGATGATAATAGGAAGCTGTTATTGTGACCTTGAAATTTGATTTATCATAATTTGTACATAACCCCCTCTAAAAACATATATACACATATATTTCTTTATTTTCCATGTTAGTTCCAACTCATCCCATACGGCAAGTTGCATGAAGAAGGTTCCCTTTGTCTTTGTGCTTTCACAAGTCCAAGTTGACAAGGAGCAGCCTTTTTGCACACAATAAATATTATTATCATTTCATTGAAAATTAACTTAAACGATGAGACCTGTTGCATAATTGGAAGACAAAATAATATTTGAAGGAAAAAAACTTATTGCTAATGCGAAATTATGATTCAACGGCCCAAAATAAAGGTCTAAAAGAGTATTTAAATTAAAGGAAATAAAAATCCTAAACAAATATTCTGAAATAAAAAATGAAACAAAATTAAGACCAAATAAACTATGAAACTTAAATGGGCCCGGGTGATTAGAAAATCTGAAGACATTTCAGAAAGTTATGTCATTTGCAGTTTTACAAATTTAACCTTCTTATTTCGATCGATTAAGCTCAATACTCATCCTCAATTCCATGTCATATATATGATTAGACGTGTTAAATTGTATTTGTGTTTACTATATTATTCATAGTATATAATTTCTTTTTTAACTCTATATGATTATGTAATATCCCATATTTTTCAATTATTATTATATGAATTATAATTTGTTAATCAGAAAAATATAATTTTAATTAGACACATTTAATAGAATTTCATTTATGAATTTAGAAGGACTCAAACTTAATTAAAAGAATATGAAAGGTGAAGGGTTATAATTTTTAATGTAAGAACTTAATTCTCAATCATAAATTCCAAATTCAACTCTATAAATTGAAAATTTTCCTTTACAAACTTCACCCCGTTTCTCTAAAATCAAATTCAAGAATCGAGAATTAAGAGGATTAGAATAATCGTTTTAGTTACTACGGGATTAACAAAATCGATTGAGGTGGGGATATTTCTATTCAAGTATTGTTTGTCATTATTAAATATTTCATATGTGTTTTTGTTTATGTGCAGTGGAAAGAGGAAATCATGTTAGTCGGGGACCGTAAATAGGTGCCCTGGGATCAAAAGAATCTTGGGGGTAGCCGCGATCTTATAATAAAAGAACTCTGGCTAGTCGGAGGAAAATTATGGAGGAAAAATTACATGTTGTATATTTACGATTACGCTTATTGATGTATTTAATTATGACAAGCGTGTCCCCACAGAAGCGAGTTGAAAGCTCACCCCATTTTTATTAAAACTTTTCAAATTGAGGAGCCCGATCGAGGATTGGAGGCGGTAGATGCAAAGTCAACGATTTATTTAATTTGAATTTTTAGAAACCATTATTTGTTAATTAATTTGAGTACTTACTATTAATAGTTAGTATTTTAATTTTTTTAGAATAAATATTTTGGTTTGAATTAAAGTACTTTTGTTTATTTGGAAATTCTTTTTGAATTATAGGCAATGTTTTATAAAATATGTTCTTTTATAATTCTTTTATTGAATTACTTGTATTTTTGAAAATCGGTTATATCTATTTTTTTAGGGAAAAAATTTTGGACCATTTCTCGATTTATGTGTGTCATCCTTGCGCAGGAGCCATGCTAATCTTCTCTGTATCGTTCCAATTTTATCGGATGTCCCCGAAGGGACCCTATTTTGGGTGACACATATCTTTATTTATTTTCTAAATTAACCGATGTATTTTGTAATATAATTAATCAAATTTTACTTAGGTCAACAATTGAGAATCAGCATGATGTTCTTACTAGGAAAGAGGGGCGGAAAATAATGTCCCTTGTTTAGTGTGCATGCACTAGAAACCTATTATGGTCTTCTTGCATCAAATTGGCCGACAATTCACCTCATGAATTTGATGGCCAAAGAAAGAGGAATGGCTTTGGTTTTACCAAACAAACAAAATACAATTAATTATAACATAACACATTTTATGAAAATTGAACCAATATTAATAATGCACCATATATCATATCAGATGTGAAACCTATTGGTTGAGTCAATTGTTTGATGGTGGATAAGACATTTACTTTGTTGAAATATTGACTAGATGAAATGCACCCTAATGACTCTAAGACGAAAATAGTTATCTTTTAATAGATGTTTTTCCTCCACACCCGATTAACCTGGCGAACCCGATATTTCAATGGACTGTGCTTCATTATCCTAGGCCCGATAACCATCGGGCTTAAAAAATCGGCCCGGTCGGCCTGGCCCAACCCGGTTTTTTCAGTGTATTTTTTATTGCTGGGTTGGGCCCCCAAATTTAATGTCAAAGATCATTTAATTACATTCTCTCCACATACTTAGATTATTAGGCATTGTCATTGATATCTTGACAATCTTTTCCAACTTGATCAGCTGCTAGAAGCCTAAAATTACCTATATATGCAGATCAAATCGACAAATCCACCTTAGAAATTTCAAATTGCCAAATTTATTGTTCTTGAATAGAAGAATTGGAGTAAGAAATAAATATTTTAAACCTCTTTATTCATTTAATTCAAGAAAATTCAACTTATACAATTTCTTCTTGTTTGTAAAGTTTGCAGACAAGATTTGGCAATAAGAAGCAGCAATATTGACTAGAACTAACTTTGCAAATGCTACCTTTATGATATATTGAAATAAAACATATGCATATATCTCTACACATGGATGAAATTTTTTATTCTGGATGTTGTTTCATTTTCTATTTCACCGAACGGATGATTGTCATGTGTTCATAAGTTACTATATTAAAACCCCACAGTTTAACCTTGATTTATGCTGCAAAATTAATATGGCAACTTCTATACACGTGACAATCATTCGTGCGGTATAATAGAAGATGAAATACTATCATGGAATAGAAGATCCCATCCGCTCTACACACCACATGTAACATCCAATAAAACGAAATTTATCTTACATTCCTTTGTTACATTTTCTAACAATAAGAGACTGTTAAATTTTGCCATGAACTAGTAATAAATCTGTACCACATTACCCTCAAGTAGTGAGAATAGGGGAAGATAATCCGATTTCGTGCCAAGAACTCGAGCTTTGGTATCCGGAAAGAACTCAAACCCCGGAATCGCACTAATCTCACCGTTACTCAATATACGAACCGGATAAGTAAGAAGATGTCCCGGAAGATCCTCTTCAAACGTTTCACTCGCGTACAATTTCCAGTTCTGATCAGCCATTGCATTAACATTTCGTACGCATTCAAGGCTCTCCGGTTTAAAAAACGTGTCGTCCTCACGTAAAAGATGCTCACACCATAATGCCATTCGTAGGCGAATATCTGACCCCTGGCTGGCTGATTGTTGCTAGCCAGGTGATGGGGCTGAAATCCCCCATTGCAATCTCTGAGTCTCGTGCACCGTCCATCGATCTCTGGTTGATGTTGGCTGATCCGATGATTATGTATTCATCATCCACTGTTGATTTGGAAACAAACGCAAGAAATTTAATACAATAAGGAAAACAAAATGGAGCATATGAAACAGCATTGTAATATGGGATAATTACAAAACTACCCCTGAAGTTTGAAGTGATTACAAAAAAAGCCAAATAAGTTTCAAAATTACAAAACCCCCCTGGAGGTTTGATATTTTCTTAAATGTAAGGGGATCATTGTAATATTTTTACAAATGTAAAGGGAGTGTTTGAAATATTTTTTTCTTGTGAAGGGGCAATGTTTAATATATTCTCAAACCTTAAGGAGATTTTTGCAGTTTTTGAAAACCTCTGGATTTTTTTTTGTTATTAGCTCAAACCTCGGGTTAGTTTTGTAATTATCCCATGTAATATTGATGATCATTTTAAGCATGTGAAATGCTACACGGCTCAGAGTGTTGACAAATTTTGCTTTTTCTGAAGAAAACTGAGTTATTTCCTGAGAACTAGAAAGTTAAAAGGGGTAATTACAATACAATCCCTGAGGTTTAATCTAATTACAAAAGACTCCAGTTATCTTTCAAAATTATAAATACCCCTTTAAACTGCTACAAACCCCGCTTTGAGAAACAAATATAACTATAGAGTTTTTTTGTAATCAGGCAAGATTTCAGAGGCAGCTTTTTTATTTACCACAAGTTAAAATGATTAAGGACTCATTAGAACTGCAGTTTCAAAATCTGGAGAAAAAGTTATATGCTCACCTATCATCATTTTCGAATGAACATAAATCATGAATCGCCTCGACTGCTGAGCTCGACTGTAATCCGTATCAGGATCAGGTTTCTGAGGAGGCGCGTATTCTCCGTCCGTCTTGATTTCCCTATTTCCAAGACAAAAGAAAGTTAAATACTCCCTAAAGTCCACATTACTAAGTCCCTTGGCGCTCAACGCGTTAGAAATATCGGTATACATCATCTCCATCGTCCTCCTCTGCCAATCCAAGATTGCCTGAACCGAACCACTTTCAGGTATACCTTCAGGCCACATTGGAATCACAATGTAAACAGTAAATCTCTCCCCGGCCTGAATCTTACTGACTATCTTTAACGAAAGCTCTTTCGGTATCGTATGTAACGCGTTTATGTCCTCAATCACGACATCCTTTGTTTTCTTCCAATCAAATGAGCTCCCAATGAAATACTGGTTCTCAATGTATATGAAATTTTTCGCCCTACGAATGGCTTGGATATACGCGTCTTGAATGCTCCGATCGATTATGTTATCCTTCCCGCTCACAAGGCCTAATTCTGCTGCTTCCTCTGGTTTCTCCGGAAATCCAAACGCGGCCCCACCATCGATCGATCTAAAAATTTGAACGTTCCACGTTTCGTGATCGTCTGATGAAATGGCATCCGTCGGATGAACGATAAACCTGTCTAGTTCACTAATCGAATAAATATACTGATCCCCGACCTGTTTTCTCCACCTCTGCTCGAAATTGTACAACACGTCCCAAGCCGCCGGCCCCTCAATCCGACAGTGAATATCATGCCAGGGCTCCCTCAGACCGCCTTTTCTAATTGAAGAGCCTGGAAAATTCGGCTGGTGAAAATCATCCCGATGAGCCGAATCCAACGTCCTAAAAAGGGAATGATTCCTCGTATCGTACCGTCCGTCACATAAATCAATACCACCAACAAAACTAACTATCCTTCTCTTCTCAGACACCCCTCCAGGTGACAATAACAACTCACTGTCCACCACAATTGTCTTCTGATGATGCGTAAACATCGTCGAAACCTGAAACCCCTGGAAAATGCTTTTACCACCATCAGGGTTACGCGGGCACAACACGCAACGTACATTCGTTCTCTCAAAATACGCTTTCGTTTCTTGATCGTGTGTTCCCATTAGGCCGTCTTTAGTGAACTCCGGAACAGAAGTCCTGTCATCCCACACAAGCATGAGAACATTAACACCTTCATCAGCTTTTTTCTTCAAAAGCTCTCCAAGAATCATATCTCCACCGGGCTTTTGCCTTTTCGGGTCACGTATCAACGTGATCTTCGTGTAAACGGACCACCCTGCTATGTAAATCAAGTGTTTAGCATTAGTAATCGCGTCGAATATATCTTCCCAGCATCTCTGAGGCTCGTAATACCCTTCGGACCGTAAAAACTGCGTAATGTTGTCATCAGGAACATCAGCATCAGGATATAGTGTAACTCTACAGCCCTGTCTCTGTCTGAAGAATGCATAAGGCACACCTCCGAAAGACGGAGTTTTTATGCCTTGAGACCAGTTACTTTCTTGAATCACCTGAAAATACTGCAGTTTCACATGGATTTTTGAGTTTCCATGTATGGGATTTTTATCTTCATCTAATATATCAATCCATCTATCGACCATACGCCCGCTCATGATTTCCTCGACGGGTAAATAGGCTCGACCGATCAATGTTGCTCCGATGGGATTACCGTCTTTGACGGTGAAAACTATGTTGGAGACAGTATGGGCACAGTAAATGTGAAAATTCTCGTACCAACGCGGATTAGAAGGCTCGTTTTCGATCACTCTTGTCCGTCCGACTCTCGCCCGTTCTAAATCGATCGTGGCGTAGAGCCTGGAACCAATAATCTGTTCACATTTCCAACACTTATCAGCATGTACATTTGATGTTTCATGTCAGAAATTGTATTATGTCTCACAAAATTATGTACCTCGGGACGGCAAAGCACAAATCTCTTGACTTGTGATAAGAATTTCTTTGTCCTGTTTTGTGGATTGCCAGTCTTTAGATACCAATGGCCATCAAAGGATAACACCAAACAAGCATTAGAACAACTAAAGGTTTAATCTTGCATTAATAGGGATAATTACAAAAAGTACCCCGAAACTTTCAAAATTACAAAAAGTACCTCTGCAATTCAGTGTTAAAATTAAGGGGTAAACTGTAACATTTTTATAAATATGAGGGGGGATTTTGAAATAATTTTTTCTTATGGAGGAGGTAAATGTTGGACAAAATAAAACCTAAGGGGTACTTTTATAATTTTGAAAGATAGTTGGGTTTTTTTATAATTAGGTTAAACCTCAAGGGTATTAATACCATTTCTTCCAAGAGAAAGAGATAACTGCAAAAACTACTCCTTGACAAAAATCTCCAACTATCTTTCAAAATTACAATTACCCCGTTAAATGTTACAAACAATTAATAACCCCTTTACCTAACAAATACCCCTTTCTGGGGATGCAAGAGAAACAAATGCCAAGGGGTCCTTTTGTAATTAGGCTAAATATCAGGGTAGTTTTTGTAATTAACCGAATAAGAAAATATAATACCGTGCCACATAAATCAAAGCTGAATCCACCCTGTAATTTATCAGCCTCATATATGGTTGCATGAAGCGTCCCATGAAGCAACCGTGGAGCCATGTTTTACCTAAAACACTTGCAAAAAAATACTTATGTATAGTACCTATTGATTATTGTTAGGGATAATTACAAAAAAGCCCTTGATGGTTTTTGGAGAAACCTTTGATAGAGAAGACCTGTTGGGCCAAGAATTGATACATATAGGTCTTCTGTAGAAGAATCTAAATGTTTGACCTTTATTTGAAGAAAGAAATATCTTTTACTTGGAGTTGTGGAACTTTTTTGATGCATGTTGGCAACAATACAGAAAGATATATCAAATTGCCAAGAAGTTTTGTGCCTTGTTACTTAGGAAATGAATGACACATTGCAAGAAACTCAAAGGAGAATGGATGAGAAAGGAGGTAATGGAGGATTGTTATAATGGGATAACTTGAAAGTTAATTGAGAGGCAAATATGATAGCTTGGGATGTGGGTTTTGGTCTTCAAGGGTTTGGATATAGGACTAAGCTTTCTGAAATTCTTTTGATACACACAAATGTTTGTAAGATTTGGAATTAAATTTGGGATTCTTAGGACACATTGGTAGAACTGATAATTTCCAAACCGGCTCGAATAGCTTAATAATAGTGTCAAAAGGGCTATATATAAGAGGAAATACCACAAAATACCCTGATTTTTAGAAAAAGGACAAAAATACCCACCCATCACAAAAATACCCCATCCACTCCATCCAATGACAAAAATACCCTACCTTTGGTTTCACATCAGAGCTCGTCTCCTCAAACCACCAGAACTAACAATCACGATCGAAAAAATGGTCGGCGATTCCCCTATTTTGGTAAGCCCTAAATTCAATTTGTCTAGCTATATACTTGAACTGTCGTAAAACCAGTAATGATTTGGGGCAACAATTGGGGTTCCCCGTTCCTAGACTACGTCCTTCTCGGCGACGGATGAAAATAAAACTTCTTCTCCGCAATCGCCTTCTCCTCTTCCATTTGTAGGCGCCGCCGCCGCCGTCGATTGGCTCAAATAATCGACGTTAAGAGGCATCATTGGGCTGAGAACCAGAGACGGAAAATCGAGAATACTACGAGATAAGATCTCGGGCTTTCGGGCCAAAAAGCCCGAACAATTCTGAGAAAATCCCGGGGACAGTGTATTTATCATGAGCCCGTTCTTCAGGCTATTCCGCCGCTCGTAGAGCTTGAATCCCTGTTTCTTCTGACCGGTGCTCTTGATGGGCGGGATGCTGCCAGTGCCGCCACCTCTGAACGGCGGCGCGGAGGCTTGTTTGGCGGTTTCGGAGGATCCGGTGAGCATTTGCACCACCTGCTTGAAGGTGGAGGTGTCTGCTTGAACAAAAGGTGGAGGTGTCTGCAAATTTGAATGATTTTGTTGATTTTGTGTTCTTTGGTGCTTGATTTTTCTTTATCTTTTATTATTTTATGATTTGAAGTTTTTCGTTTGTTTCGATGTTGTTTTTGAGTTGTTTTTTTATGTTTCTTTTGCGCTTTTATTTATTTTCCATTTATTTGTTCTTTTTTATTGTTTTTGATTTGTTGTGTTATGTATCTGACTGTGTATATTTTTTTATTTCTTTTTGTAGTGAATGTGTGATTTTTTGTTGCTTGTTATGCCGAGCACTTTATTGGTGGGAAGATTATGGACGTCGAAGCATTTGAGATAGAGATGAACAAGTAAGGCTCGGTCATCTCCGCTTCACAATCATGCTAAGTTGAAGGCGCAAAATGGTGATGACGATGACAACGACATTGAGTTTCTACATCCACTTCCTAATGATTTTATAGAATTGTTGTTATGTAAATCTTAATGATGATGTAATCGGTTGAAACATGTAAAAACATAAATGAAACATCTAAGAAACAATTGTGAAACATGGGATCATGTGATAAAAGTTTGTAGTAAATTGCTTTTAAATTTAGAGAAATAGTGTAGTTTTTCCCCATATATTCTTGACTTTTTTTTTTTTTTTTTTTTTTTTTGTCATCCTTGTAAATGTTGATCTTTGCTTCATTTCGATGTCCGCATGTCTAATCTTGAACTAAAGATCTCACGTCTTCTAGCAAAGTTGTTACTACTAGTAAGTCTTTCCCCGCTTCTGATGATTCAATAAATAATTCTACGATGTTGGAAGTCAATACAAAGTATTTTTTGGTCCGACAGGTGAGTCGTGTCCATTTCTCGTGGCCGATGATGGACAAGTAAGCTCAAATTTTGTGAATTGAATTTGTTGTTCCAAGATTTCGTTTAGGGTCTTTGAATGTGCGATCCATTGGAATCGATATTCTTGTTATTTCAAAGTTGGTATACTCTCTATTTTCTTCCCATTGTCCATTGTGGCATGCCACAGCTAAGATTTTCTACATGCAACTGTAGAATTCAATGAAAAATTGGCTAAGTGAAACATATAAAAAACCTAAATGAAACAATGTAAAACAACAAAGAAAAAAATGAAACATATTTGAAACAACAAAGAAAAAAAAAAGAAAAAAAAAAGAAACCAACGCAAAAAAATCGAGTGGAAAATGGGTATTTTTGTCAAAAATCAATGGAAAAATGGGTATTTTTGTCCAAATTCAAATGAAATGGGTATTTTTGTCCAAAATCAATGGAAAATGGACATTGTGCGGGGATTGGGTATGGAAAAAATTGGGTATTTATGTCCTTTTCCCTATTATATAAGTCCGAAATTGATTTAGTCTACTTTGGCCCAACCCAATAGATTCAAAGCCCGACACAATATATGCATAAAAATGTGTTTTGGGTTGAAAACTAGACTCTAAATTGAGATATAAATTGACAAAAACAAACAAGAGAATCTTCATGTGACTTTTTGGCACTCTTTTTATTAACCAATTTTTTTATTTTATTATATTCACATTCTTGTTCAAGGGTTTGTATTTTTATAGATAGACAGCAAAAGTTGTTTCCTCTCTTGGAAACATAAGGTAAAATTGGGTAAAGTTGTAGTTTTGATTCAAGGTTAGTATAAATAGACTTTTATTCTTCCATGTTTCAAGGTTTGGCAACCTTAGGGCTTGTATGGATGTATTTCCAAGTCCAATTTCCAGTTTCTAGTGTTGGAAAATGATTTTCAAACTTTATTGGTTTTTGTGTAAGAATTGGGAATATGTTTGGTTTGTTGTCTGAATTTCTGTTTGAAAATGAGAATATGTTAGGTTATAGTTTTTCAAATGTATTTTTGACATAGATTTGCGTGATTGTAGTGTAACGTTACCTAGGTTTGCGTAATTTGAATGAAAAATTGTTTGGTTGTGTTGTCAAAAGAATATTTTCCATAAAAAAAGTAAAAACTGAAAATGAATTCATTTCTACTGAAAAACTTTTGAAACAAACATAAACTCATTTTCCGTAATAGTTGGAAACTGGAAAAATGGTGTTGAAAACACAACCATACGAGGCCTTAACTTTTAGAATATTGCACATTTGGTCTTCTAGAAAATTCCACATTTTCTTTCAAAAAAAAAAAATAAAAAAAATTGCACATTTAAGACCAAATGTGCAATTTTTTTAAAGTTAGTGGTTGTCAAAAAACACACATGAAACATATATATCTAGGCCGACAAAATATGCAATTTTTTAAGCATAAACCCGAAACCTTTTATTTCCCCTATTTTTCTCTAACATGGCTATTGTTTTCTCTCTTTTTTTTTTTTTTTTTTTTTTTTTTTTTGATGACGGGGAACCGCAGTTTTTTCGAAATACATAAACCCTCGACAAAATAAAAGACTATAAACCCCACGGACGGACCATTGCTAACAAAACGCCAACCGTAAACCACACTTGTTGGTTCAACTATTTTTCTCTAACATGGGTATGGCTATTGTTTTCTCATGTGCACAATTGGTGGATGAGATTTTGTCAATTCATTGTTTGAATAAATTTAAACAATCCTTAGTGGCTCAAAGCACTGTTGTAGTTTCTGCTCAACCCTCGGAAGTTGTCTTCGCACAAAGACGATGACATCCTTAGACTTTCCCTTAGTTAAAAAAATAGTTGTGCTTTTGGAACATATGCAAAGTTTTATTAAAGATAAAGATCCTGCCGAATATTAGCGACAAAAACAAAAAAGAGTGGCTTTTATTTCATTTTCATGATTGAAAAATGGAATAAATATAAGCAAGAATACATTCTCATTCCTGTAAGTTCATGTTCAACTCATCAAGAGGACAACAATCTATGATTGAGTAATTTATTAGACCGACGGCTGTAAAATTAAAATAGTTTAGATAGGAGCCAGGAGGTCTTATTTTTATTTTATGAGGAAATTCAATAGTTTGGACTAGGGGTAACAAATGGAATCGAAATTGAGTTTTAAATTAGAATCGAACCGTGATCCAAACTTAGTTCCAAAATCAAAATCGGTATAGTTCATCGGTGTCCAAAACTATAGAACTGATTGTTTTAACCGTCATTTAAAATTGCCGATTTCAAGGTTAAAACAAAAATATTTTTATTTTTTTCAATAAATATGCTAGACGAATTGTTAAATGTCTATTATGATGTTTTATATTCACAGCACGTGTTAAAACTAGATGTGTCAAATGGACCGAGCCGGGCCAAATGAAAAAATTGGGTCGGGCCGCGTTTCTTGAGCCCAGACCGGCCCAACCTACGAAAATGCACTAACAAACTGGGCCAACTGGGCCGGTCCTATTTTCGGGCCTAGCGGGCCGGGTAAAAAAAATCAGCTCATTCCGGACCTCTAAAATCAGAGCCCAGCTCGGTGCTATTATCGGACCGGGCCAAAATTGACAGCTCTAGTTAAAACAAATGTTGTAAGCGAATTACGTGGACTATGTCTAAATGTAGACAACTTAATATTATTATGAATATCAAATCAAAGTTTTTTTTTTCCCTTTCTCTTTTTTTTTGTAATTGAAATTGATAAATTGCTTTTTTTTAAATCCAAAAAACTATCAAAAGAAAAAAGTAATGGTCCATTTTTAGAACCGGAGGCAAATGTTCCGATTCCAATTCTTAATTTTGGAGGAACTCGAACTGGAACTGGCAGTTTTGGAACTGGAACCGACAATTCTGGTGTTCATTCAACTACATCTTTAACGCCCTATTGGGGGAGATTGAAAATTTTCAACACAACGAGGGGCCTAGATGCAAATAAGCAGAAAACCAACACCACAAAAGACCTCTACCGGTCAAACCAATGGGAATATTTAACCCTCGCAAAATATATTCTCTTGGATATTCGCATATGCTCGTACATTAAACCACCGAATATTCTTTTCTCCCATTTTCCTGATTCGACATATACATACATAGACGAGCATTTTTGTGTATATATTTGTACACACACTGCCATTCCCTTCTCCCTCTACGATTTTTCTTCCGATTACCCACTTTGCTGAGATCAAGAGATGAAGTTCTGGAAGATTCTAAGAAAACTGCTCGATGAGATGTTTCCGGATTGGCAGGACAAGTTTATATCTTACAAAGATTTGAAACAGCAGCTGAAATCGATCTCCCCGATGGTGGAATCTGCGAAAAATATTGTGGATGATGATGGGGAGAGGCCGAGCAAACTGCCCAGGTTGAGATATGATCAAATGGAAGAAGGGAATGAGGGGAAAGACGTGACGAAGGAGATGAAGGATTTTGTGAAGCTTTTGGAAGCGGAGATTAAGAAGTTTAATGGTTTCTTCATGGATCAAGAGGAAGAGTATATTATCAAATTAAAGGTATTTTTTTCCTCTTTTTTAGCTATTTATTTTGGGGTTTAAAAAAAAATATTCCTGCAATTTTCCTTTTTCACGGTTGAAGTTATGTGGGAATCTACTTTATTTAGGCTCCGTTTGGACGCAGTATTAGCAGATTAAAGTAAAGAAAAGCTAAAATCTTGATATAATTGGTTAAACAATTAGAATCTGGCGGAATATTAGCAGAATAAATCGAATTTTTCCAGCAATATTTCAGATGAATAAAACAATGAAATAAATTGTGATGGCATAGCTCCTGTAATCATTTTATTTTGGCCTTCGGCCTTTTACTTATAAAAAAAAATTATAGCCATGTGCATATTAAGCTGGAAGTTTATGGAATTTGCTGTCCACAACTTGTCTGGGAAGGTAGATAAAAGGAAGCTTCACCAACAGAAAATTAGTGGATTGATCCTGTGGCTAGGCTATGGATTGCTTTTGGATGGAAAAAAAAAAAATCAAAATCCACCTGCAACACCTTTATATTGCAATTTTTATGGAGCCTTTAATTATTACATACTGTTTGTTTGTTGTTATCATGAGTCAGTTAGTCATAGTGTAGATCTCTGTAGTGGGACTATAACTTGGCATGGCACTGACTATAGCAAAATAATGGTATCATGTGGATTTGCATGTTTGTAGCAAAATAGTTAATAGTCTTCCAAGCTCAATTTTCTTTGTCCGAATGAACCCTCTTTGTGTTTCTATTTGTTTCTTTGTGATCTTTATTTATTGTGGTTCTCTTTTTTTGGTTGAAAATAGCTGCTGAAAGATGATGTTGCTGAGGCTGAAGATTCGAAAGAAGAGCTTATGAAAGTAGGAAGAAAGCTCGTAGATTTCCATGGAGAGATGATTTTGTTGGAAAATTACAGTGCTCTTAACTACACAGGTATTGTACTCTATAACTATAAACTAGCTCCCATGGTAAATGTGGATTGTAACACTATTATAGCAGCTTTCTTTTTGCCATAAGTTGCCATTTTTGCAGTTTAAATGCATGAGAATTTACAATCACTTGTTTCCTCCTTGGACTTGTAAGGGATGCAAATTGATGTTATGGTTTTTCCACAGCCAAACAGAACAAACTCTATACATTAACAGAATTTCCCTATTGGTTGATGCTAGTTTTCCATCTTGGCTGGATCATTAGACTTGGACTCCTTGGTTAACCCTGCAGTGGATCAGTTTGCCCAGAACAGGGAAAAAGTTTAACAGAACTGGGCGATTTTGTAATTTTAACTGATCTATCATTTTGAACTCTAATTTATCCATCTGCTCTAATATCAAAACACTATCACTTCCATTTAAAGTTGTATAATGCAATGTGTCAACAGTTATCAGTGAGGCTGATGTTGGGCTAGTAGTAATCTCATACTAATATACTTATGATCTATCATTTACAACAAAGGATTAAAATTGTGAGTCAGCAGTCTAAGTTTATTCAACGGTAAAGGAAATCAGGACAGAGTATTTAATTATGATTTGTGGAAAACTGAAATTGGAAGGGATGTACAAACTCATGAGTTAATCTTAGCCTTTTGTTTGCTTGGAGCAGGGCTTCTAAAGATATTGAAGAAGTATGATAAGAGAAGTGGTGATCTGATTCGATTGCCTTTCATCCAAAAGGTTCTACACGAGCCGTTCTTTAGGACTGAGGTTTTAAATAAACTAGTGAAGGAGTGCGAAATAATGATTTATCGCATCTTCTCGCGGCATGCGCAATTGGGCCCACCAGAAGATACCGATCAGAAAGAAGGTTGCAGTGATCAGCCGGTGGAGGAGGAGACACAAAAACTCAGAGTTCCTGAAGAACTTGCAGAAATTAAATGCATGGAGAACATGTATTTGAGGCTTACTATATCGGCCTTAGGGACACTCAAGGAAATCCGAAAGGGAAGTTCCACTAAGAACATGTTCTCTTTGCCGCCAATGCAATTCGATGAATTTGTGAAGTAAAATCTGATTGTAAAGCGAAGAAGCTCGTAACTGTGTTAACGCTGGCTGCAAAGCCGATCTCTTTTTTAGTATTTTGTGAAATACACTTAACATATGTGCCACAGAACGCTATATGTTGTTGTGAAAGCAAGAATGTTTTGGTTAGCTAGTAGCTGTCTACTTGAATAATATGATGTAGATATTAATAATTGTTTTTTTTGGTAGCAGCTCTTTCTTCTTTCTTTCTTGACAATTTGTAAAATGGTGGGAGAATAGAACATCAGATTGTTTTGTAGCAGCTTTAGTGCATACTGATGAGCTATTTTCAACCTGGTGAGTGACTAGATGAGTCTGAGTTCTTGTTGAAATTCATGATCTTGGCAAGCATTGATTTATTTAAATGGGTAAAGTTGCATTGTAGATCTATTATTTATTTATTTATTTGTTATGAGATGTAAAAATAAGCACTAGTTTAGTGGACATCTATTTCTTTTTCATTTAATTTGACTAAAATGATTAATCCAATATTTTTAATATTTGGTAAAATATTTTCAGAGTGTTTTGTTGTTTTTTATTTTCTTTTAAGACTAAAATAACACAATTCTTAAATGTAATCTGACTTGCATTCAAGTTCAACAATCCTATTTACCGATAAAATAAAAAAAAAAGGTTCAGCAATATAATTTACAATCGTAACACAAACAAAGTATTTAGTTCAAAGTCATACAGGTTTTCCGTTTTAGCGATTGGTTCCCAAAAATCTCATTTTTGTTTCGTCAACTTAATCTTCAAAGTTGGTATCATCTTCAGATGAGAATTAGTCTGTAAATACGTAACAAAGGTTTGGGGTTCCTTGGGTGGTCCAGAGAGCCCATCCGACTTTAGGGGTTCCTTGGGTGGTCCAGATAGGCTCATCGGACGGACGCTCAACTCGTCGACTTTCGGAAAAAATCTAGAACGCGTGATTGTAATTAATTGAACTTATTTACAAATAGATCACATGGGCCGATATGGGCGTTATAGGTCGGGAATTTTATATGTAGCCCAACAATTATTAATATTTAGTAATTAGTGAGATTAAATAAATACATTAAATATATAATGACGATAATTATGAAATAATAATTTTATCCATAACAAGAAAATATGATTTGTTATGATTATTTTATTTAGAAACTAGAATATTCACTCACTTATATCATTTCAAATCATTAGTAATGGATATCAAATGTCACTCCAATAACCTTTTCGATCATTATTCTTTGGAAAATTTATCGATAGTAACACAAACAAAACATTTAAAAAGTCATATAGGTCAAGCACGTTTGAGATAATGATTTATATACAAATTATTACCATGTTTTACTCTAGGTACATATGAAAATTTTAAAATTTAAGAATGTGACCAAGTATAAAAAACAACCCATCATGTGGGGATCAATCTCAAATTTTCCCTTAAGTTCCACGATTAAAAATCAGTATATATCTTTTATCGTAGTTTATATAAGCTCCAAATCATATTATAATAAATTATTCAAAATATCTCGTAAGAAGTTTAATAGATTATATTATAAGCTATCTGAAAGTGTGTGGTATTTTTTTAACAATATCTTATAAGACATATTATAAGCTCTACAAACACGTAGAAACTTATAATAATTTTTATAGAAACTTTAACCAAACACCCTATTATTTCCGCTAAGGGTGGCAAATCTTGTTATCGTGTAGTGTTTAGGTGTAAACGATAACGATGCCAGACACGATATAAGGACACACACACGAATACGACACGATAAAGATCTGCTCCGACACGAACACGAACACGAACACGAATACGAAAATTTTCGCGTCGACCACGACACGACCACGATAATGACACGATAAGTCAAAAACAAAAAAATAATTTATATGTTAATACACGATAACAAATTACACGATATTACACTTATTACATGACAATACACGATATAAACATACAAAATATCGGGTTATCGTGTCACTAACATGTAAACGTGTCGTGTCATTCTCGTGTTTCTAACGAACGCGTGTCATTATCGTAAGCGTATCGTGTTCAGACGCGTGTCATTATCGTGTCATTTATCGTGTTCGTGTCCTTATCGTGTAAACACGTAAAAACACGAACACGACACAAAATTTTCGTGTCCTTATCATGTTGACACAATAAGGATACAAACACGATAAAGCTAAACACTAACCTACTATTTTCGTATCGTTTTTCAGTATCGTCTTTATCGTGTCGTGTCAAAAATCACACCCTAATTTCCGCAAAACAAAAGGATTTCTCCATGCCGACTTAAACAAAACGGTTCTGTAATTATCAGGTCCATCCGAGGGCATAACGGCCAACTCGCGTGCCCTTGTCTTTCCATGATAAAGTCCGATCCAGAACCCTATCGCCCTCTCTCATCCCTTCTTTTGAAGAACTACTTTTTTCTTTTTTGCCTAACATTTTATTTGCAGAAATTTGAAACCTTAATCCTAACGTACCCTAAAACCCTTATCATCTCAATCAGATTTAACAGGTAAACCACATCTCGTGTTTTTTTTTTTTTCATAACCTATGTGGGGATTTCTTTATACTTTTTTGTTCTTCTTTTCCCCCTCCTTTATTGAGTGTTAAGGTTGTGAAGATGGGATTTTGTTTACCGATCTGTTGTTTCTGTGTAGCAGACAGGTAAAAAATGGGAGACGCGAAGGAGACCGATGCATACGAAGAGGAGCTTCTCGACTACGAGGAAGAAGACGAAAAAGCCCCTGATTCCGTCAACGCCAAAGTCAACGGCGAGTCCGTCAAGAAGTGAGTTCTTCATGGATTTTGAGTATCTTTTTATTTTAATACGTTGCAACCTTTCCCTAATTCTGGCCTTTCATTGTAGTTATAAGTTTATTACCGTTTTTGTATTGAATTCTAGGTTTATTATTAGTTGAATCTGTTTAAAGTTGGTGTTTTAATAGAAACCTTATAGTTTTTATGAGATAATTTGTCAATTTGCGGTTGATAGCTTAGTGTTAAGTGGACAAGATTTGCAGATCTCCTTTTGGTTGTATTAGTTTTAATAGAAACCTTATAGTTTTTATGAGATAATTGTAGTTATAATTTATTTGTGTGATTTGTGTTCTATGTTATAAATTGCAGCGTCTGCTATCTTGTTTTCAGGCAATTAACTGAAGTATACTGTATCTTTTCTGTTTCAGGGGTTATGTAGGGATCCACAGTTCAGGATTCAGAGACTTCCTCTTGAAGCCAGAGCTCTTACGGGCTATAGTTGATTCAGGATTTGAACATCCATCGGAAGGCAAGATACATCTTCTAGTTGTTTATGTTGCATGATGTAACTATGCATTCTACTGCGCACTTTGTTTCCGAAAAGATTTTAAGTCATTCTTTGCTCAATAGTCCAGGCGTGTCTCTGGTTCCTGGAAATGAGTAGAGAATGATGAGTTGGATGTTATTGGCTTGTAATTTTATATGACTGGAATGTTCATTTTACCAATTATCACTATATGTTTCTGTGTTGACGACTCATTTTCCAAAAAAAGATTTAACTCATTCATGCCATATATCCTTTATTTATGGTTTTAGTTATTACAAGATCATTTTTTTCTGTTTATTGTGGGTAATAGGTTAAACTGAAACTTGTTTTACATGTGTTTTTTTGTTACTGGGTCTGTTGCTATTATTGTTCAAGAGAAAAGAGTGAATACATTTTATGTTATGGTTCATTTGTGGTACCTATGTATGTGTTGTGCAAATGGCCCTGTCATTGTTGAGTACTCAACTGTATTGGTCTTTTATGTTATTATTATACTCTTGGTTCCTTGTAATGACTTAGCATAGTTGGCCAGTGACTTACAGCATGGTATTTTGTTTCTCAGGTAATTCACTAATATCACTCTACCTTGGAGAAGTTGAATGGTAAAACCTTTTTTAATTGAAACTGAGGCTTCCTTGGGTCAAATTTCTTTGATTCTTCATCAGTTCAACATGAGTGCATACCTCAAGCAATTTTGGGGATGGATGTTATTTGCCAAGCCAAGTCTGGTATGGGGAAAACTGCTGTGTTTGTTCTTTCGACAATGCAGCAGATTGAACCCGTTGCAGGTCAAGTTGCTGCTCTCGTTCTATGTCATACAAGGGAACTGGCTTATCAGGTATTTATCCATCTTCTGAAGGTTTGCTTTCGGGTTTTTAAAATGTTGGATATGATGTATCTCTGCGATTGTTAAAAGATAAATCTACTAAAGTGTGTTTTTATATGAGTACAATAATCTCTTTATGTCTATTGATTGGATCCATGACTGGTTGGCATTTAACTCATCATATATTTGTTGTTGCCTGATATGCAGATCTGTCATGAATTTGAGCGATTCAGCACATATTTGCCAGATATCAAGGTTGCTGTTTTCTATGGTGGCGTCAACATCAAAATCCACAAAGATCTTCTGAAGAATGAATGTCCACACATTGTTGTTGGAACACCAGGGAGGATACTTGCTCTAGCAAGAGACAAGGACCTTTCTTTAAGAAACGTGAGGCATTTCATTCTGGATGAATGCGACAAGATGCTCGAGTCTCTTGGTATGCCTGCCCCATTTAAGTTACTCAGCTTCGTCATTGCAACTTCTTGTTTCTATATCATCTTAGCATCCTGGAAACATGCCATTATTTACTCAGTCATTTTTGTGTATCCCAGATATGAGGAGAGATGTGCAAGAGATTTTCAAGATGACACCTCATGACAAACAAGTTATGATGTTCTCGGCTACACTCAGCAAGGAGATTCGACCCGTTTGCAAGAAATTCATGCAAGATGTAATGTCCTGTGGCCAGTCATACTTGAATTTTGAAGTCTACCATATTTCCATTATTCCAGCTTTCTGCAATCGACATATTTGTCAAGAATTCAGTGGTTGAAGCACTGTATGCTTGCCATGTCATGTGTTTATCGGTGATCCCTTTGAAAGGCGGAGGCCTGATAGATGGGGCACAGGGAGTCTGCTAGTTCTATAGCTGGTGCTCAATGTTGCCTTTGCATTTAGTGTTGTTTATTCCTCGCTTCCCGTAGCCATTGATGCTTTATTTTATGTTACTTTTTTTTTTCTTTTAATGGAGAAGAGTTTAGAGGGGGAGGGTTGAAAGGGAACTTAGGTTGTTTTACATCATGGATATGTAGAGTTACTTTGCGCAGCGCCACATGGTGACACTAGTTGGTGTGAGTGGTAAAGTACCTCCAAGGAGTTCACTCTGATGGACAAGAACCTCAATGCGGGCCATGTTCGTCCGTCAATTCATTTCATACTGGATACCATTAGCTTCTCATGGGCCCCTAATATGCTTTACTGTGACATTTCTTCATTTCAGCCTATGGAGATATACGTGGACGACGAGGCAAAGTTGACCCTTCATGGTCTTGTACAGGTTTGATTACATCTTTAATGGTCCTCTTTTAGTTTGTTAGTTACATATTTCCTTAATGAATATCCCCCCAATGGCAGCACTACATCAAACTGAGCGAGCTGGAGAAAAACCGGAAGCTGAATGATCTTCTAGATGCACTGGACTTTAATCAAGTTGTGATCTTTGTGAAAAGTGTTAGCAGAGCAGCTGAGCTGGACAAACTACTTGTGGAGTGCAACTTTCCATCTATATGCATTCACTCTGGCATGTCCCAGGAAGAAAGGTTTGTCATTGTTTATATCAGCTCTTATTTTTGGAAACTGTTTGTTGTCCTCTTTGGTGGGTTGGTTTGTTATTTGCTCCTTTTCAAATCAACCATAAAAATGCATAAGTTGGGTGAGTTTTAATGACATGCAACAAAGTTGAATATATTCTTTCAATTAAAGTTTTTTTCTGAATATATTCTTTCAATTAAGATATTTTTGGATGTTTTCTTGTCTAAGGGTTGGACATTGTTCTATTTGAGATTGTATGTTTTTTTCCTTTTTATTGGTCAACTAAAGACATGCAAGATTCTAATTTCTAACGTGTACAATTGTGATAATTATGTCAATGTTGGTTTATTTACATGTCAATGTTGATATTTACTCATTGAAATGTCTTAATCATCGTTATTCTGCTTTTGTGGGATTTGCAGGTTGACTCGGTACAAGGGATTCAAGGAGGGGCATAAGAGGATTCTTGTTGCAACAGATTTGGTTGGAAGAGGGATTGATATAGAACGTGTCAACATTGTTATAAACTATGACATGCCTGATTCTGCAGACACTTACCTACACCGGGTATTATATGTTTGCTCTTTTTTCTTCTCAGTGGCAATGTTTTGAGGGTTTAAACATTTAGTCCTGATTTTATTTTTATTTCCTTTTCTGTGTCTTAGGTGGGCAGAGCTGGAAGGTTCGGCACGAAAGGGCTTGCCATCACGTTTGTTTCTTCTGCTTCTGATTCGGATGTTCTTAATCAGGTTTGACACCAAATGATATTTGGTTCATTTGTGAATTTGCTTTTCGATTGCTTGCATTCTATGAGATGTCTCCTCTCCGTCGTGCAGGTTCAGGAGAGGTTTGAAGTTGATATTAAAGAACTACCAGAGCAGATTGATACATCTACATACAGTAAGTCTATCTGTCTGCTTCTCACTGGGTTTGAGGCTTTCTTGTTTATAATTATACAGACGCTTGCTCATATTTCCATGCAACATGTGTGTCTCTTCATATTGGATATGTGGGCCTCAAATACCCTATCATTTGTGTTTCTACTGTTTTGTGATTGAAACGGATATGATAGTCGTATTTACACAATTTTTGATGTTCATTTATGGTCAGAAATGTTCCTGCCATGTAGACAGTCGAGCTTCATTTTTATGAAATTGTTTTGTTTAGAATTTTAGTTTCATAACCAGATTGCTTGATTCTTGCTGTTTGAATGCTGCCTGCTATTTTGTGGGATGGCACCTTCTCAAATATCTTTGGTTCTTCACTTGTTCAAGGTGAAAAAAGTATCTTTGCCAATTATGTCAATGTGGCATTGCGTAATTTCGTGTCATTGGCCACATATTGACAGAGTGTTGGTGCTATTCTGTTTCCGTAGACTATTTATTTTGCATTGATTAGTGTATTGCCTTTTGGTTTGTAAAAACTTAGATGGTGAATTGCTTTTGCTTCAATGTGATGCAATCTTCAGTTTCACTGCTTGTTTGAATATATATGATCTAAACATTTCTTGTTGATTCAGAATGTTGTTCTCTAACACAATCCCACATATTGACACAGTGTTGGTGCTATTCTGTTTCCGTAGATTATTTATTTTGCATTGATTAGTGTATTGCCTTTTGGTTTGTAAAAACTTAGATGGTGAATTGCTTTTGCTTCAATGTGATGCAATCTTAAGTTTCACTGCTTGTTTGAATATATGATCTAAAGCTTTCTTGTTGATTCAGAATGTTGTTCTCTAACACTATCCTTTGATGTTATGCAGTGCCGTCTTAGATCATCCATGTCTTAATAGCAAAGACGAGAACATGTAGCAAAGAGGATGCTGCTGGTCCTGGTTATTGAGCTTTATTTTCTTCAACTTTGTTTAAATTGGATTCAGTTTTTCAGGATTTGATGGTTGATGTAGTGCAATATGATTGCTACACCTTTAATATGGGCCACAGGTCAACATAGATAATTGATGTAGTAGTATTTAGATACGTTTAATTTCTGATGGTTATGATGCAATATATGCTATGTATTTTATCTGCTCAGTATTATGGATTGCTCAATGATATCATGATCGATAGAGAAAGAGCCAAGCTGCTGTGTAGTTGGCGAGATATGGTCGCTTGCTTTTGAAATGCCGTGGTTCGGACTTGTAGTGCGTGATAGTGACACAGGAGATATTCTGAAGTTTGTTTTTTGGCGTGGAGCCATATAATTTTCCTATGGGCTTATGTCCAAATTAGAAAAGCCATTTTGCATGTCATAATATGCAGAATCAGGATTGAACTGCTGCATCCGGTATGCTATTCCAAATTTTTATCTAAATAAACTCTGGCTTAGTATGATTCCATGTGCTTGTGTTTTTACCGAAACTATTAGTGAATTTATGTTGTTAGAATATATTGTTTGGCCAATTTAGGATGGTGTGACACTTTTTTTTTTGTAGTTTTTGCATTTTCTTTGCTTTTGTAGGTTTTCCAAATCATTTTCTTCCGAAATACTGTCCAAAAACTCAATTGATATATACATATATTTATATATCCCAGATCGTATTAGCTATAAAAATTATCTAAATTTATGCCTACAAAAATAAGAAATGACCATATTAGAAACAAAGAGGGAGTAGCACCAATAAATGAGAAAATTAGAGAAACACGATTAAGATGGTTTGGACATGTTTATAGGAGACCTTTAGATGCACATGTGCGACGTTTAGAAGGTAGGGAATCATCACAAATCAAAAGAGCGGAGGTGAGACGCAAAAAGATTTGGAAAGAAGTTATTAAACAAGATACTTTATCCTAAAATCAATGAAAATATGACTTATGACCGTAAACGATGGCGTGATATGATCCGTATAGCCGATCCGTAGTGGGATTAAGGCTTAGTTTGTTGTTGTTTATGCCTACAAAAAATCAAAATCAAGCTTTCTAAATTTATGTTTGAGATTTTATAAATTTCTTTAATTAATTGTTTGGTAAGCAAAGCAAAGGGTTGAGAAAAAAAAAAGATTGGGAAATAGGAGTATATAAAGACAAAGGACGAGGCTGAAAACTGGCGTACTTTGGGGATCGAAATTTTGGAAGCAAAGGAGAAAAAACGATCCACAAACCCATGTATTGTACACGTTAATCACCGCTTGCCTCCTTTGCTTCACTTCTCGCCATCTCCAACCCAAAATTTTTTAATGCGGTTTTGAGACAAGATAGTCTGCATTCTGCACTAAACATAAAATCCATCTCCAACCCATCTACTTCAAATTTTGCACTAAAAGGAATATTCTTTGAATATTCTTTATTATTCAATACAAAAATTATTTTATTAAAAACAACTATTTTTAACATAATATTATAAATTCATATTACTAAACTAAAGAATATATTTTATTATTATAACTAATCTATAATATATTAAATACTATCCTTTAAAGAATTTAAACAATTAATAACAAGATTTAAATAGAGAAAAATATGTGGCATTCAGGTAGATAAAATTACAAATACTAATTATCACTCTTTTTAAATAATTTTTCAATTTACTATTTTTAGTAATATTTATATTTTTTTATTAATAATAAATCATATTATAACATATTTAAAAGTAGACAACTCTTCAAAAATATTTTTTATAACATAATCTGATATAATAAACTAAACAAAAAAAAAGTTAAAAAAAATGAAAAAGGGATAGCGCTGCTACAGTGCTGCGCCATCTCTGGCGCAGCACTGTTCATTCCTCTATTTTAGCGCAAAGGATAGCGCTGGATTGGAGCCAACATTTTGTTTCAATTTGGCATTTGGCGCAAAAAATCTCCTCGGTTGGAGATGGCCTCACAAGACTCACAACTCACAAATAAAATAATTATATGTACAAAATAGTCATGTGATCCGGTTCTCACTTTTTACACTAAATATACACCGATTATTACTTTTTACACCATTTTTTGCTTTAATCATTCATGTATTGAGTAGTTATTGTATTGTTTATTGACGAATGCATTGAATGGACTCTTGAGTCTTAATTGATATCTTAATATTTATAATCGTGCTAAATTAATTATTTCTTGGTATTATTATTTTAAAAAAATTCACTTACTACCACTTTTTTTTTGGTATCTCGTATATTATTAAATATATATTTAATATTTAAAATTGGGAATAGATGGTGATGAGTCATGAGTCCCCCTTATTTAAAAAGTAAAAACCCAGATGACAAGAGTCATTACTCCACTCTCTTCCCACATCTCTCCATAATTAAAGAAGTAAAAACCCATCTTCTCTGCAGACAATACCCTAATTCCGAGCTTCTACGACGTCGTACGCTTCCACCACCACCACCTCCACCTCCAATGGGGAAAGGCGGAGCACTCTCAGATGGGGTGGTGAAAAACATCATCCTCTCCTACACCTACGTCGCCGTCTGGATCTTCCTTTCCTTCACCGTCATCGTCTACAACAAATACATCCTCGACAAAAAGCTCTACAACTGGCCTTTCCCCATCTCCCTCACCATGATTCACATGGCCTTCTGCTCTTCCCTCGCTTTCGCCGCCGTCCGCATCTTCAAGCTCGTCGAGCCCGCCGCCCTCAGCCGCCGCGTCTACCTCACCTCCGTCGTCCCCATCGGCGCTCTTTACTCTCTCTCCCTCTGGCTATCGAACTCCGCCTACATCTACCTCTCGGTTTCCTTCATTCAAATGCTGAAAGCCCTAATGCCTGTCGCCGTTTACTCAATTGGGATTATGTTCCAGAAGGACAGTTACAAGAGTAGCACCATGTCCAATATGCTCGCGATCTCTTTCGGAGTCGCAATTGCCGCTTACGGTGAGGCAAAGTACGATTCGTGGGGAGTATTTCTCCAGCTTGGTGCGGTTGCTTTTGAGGCTACGAGGTTGGTGTTGATTCAAATTTTGTTAACTTCAAAAGGGATTAATTTAAACCCTATTACTTCGCTTTACTATGTCGCGCCGAGCTGTTTGGCTTTTCTCGCAATTCCATGGCTGTTTGTTGAGTATCCTGTTTTGAAACAGCAGAGCTCAGGGTTCCACTTTGATTTTGTGATTTTTGGGACTAATTCTCTGTGTGCGTTCGCATTGAATTTAGCTGTGTTCTTATTGGTGGGAAAGACTTCAGCTTTGACCATGAATGTAGCTGGAGTGGTGAAAGATTGGTTGTTGATTGCTTTCTCTTGGTCTGTGATTAAGGATACGGTGACACCATTGAATTTGTTCGGATACGGGTTGGCGTTTTTGGGCGTTGGGTATTATAATCACTCGAAATTACAGGCTTTGAAGGCAAAAGAGGCACAAAAGAAGGCACAATCGGCCGATGAGGAGGAAGGGAAGCTTTTGGATGAGAGAAATGGAGATGGAAATGGGAAAAAAGCAGATGCACAAGCCTAATTGGAAAACTATTTATCAGAAAAGGCGAAAAAAGGAAAAAGAGTGTTAATTTGAATAAATTTATGGAAGAAATTTGGGATTTTGCAGATTGCTTGGGATTTAGGTATGCTATAACTGAAGGCTGATCTGTTAATGTTCATTGTTTCGTTGTTATCGGTGGTGGTCTTAGAGAAGCACATTTCTTCATCATGATGCTAATTTATGTATTACTAGTAAAGTAAAAAATCTAAAATGCTTTATACTCAATTTCAGTTTTTTCATTGAGTTTCCAGTTTTTCTCCCTTCTGTATTGTAATTGACCCTTTTGGTCTATTTCTTTCAGACATTTGAGGCATATTACATACAAATTTCATTAATTTTGAAACTCTTTTCACTTCTATGCTAATGCTAGCTGCTGTTAGTATGGAGAAAATACGGAAAGAAAATTATTTAAACATTGACTGAGTCCAAGTTGAGGCATGTTGGCTGAATGATCTATCTGTATTTACTTGTCAGTTTTGTGGTTTTAGGTGAGGGAGATCTAAGATCCACAATTCTTGCTGACAATATTCTTTCCTTCCTTAATAGATTAAGTATTTAATAATCAAGATCTCTAATACCTTTGCATTTTTTTTTTCTGTTTTTATCTTTCTGTATGTTAATGGAGTAGTTTTTTTCACTTTGCATACTTGTTTGTTTCTTATGAGGTTCATAAAATGGCTAAGTACAAAAACTGCACCTGAAGTTTAGTACAATTACATAAAAAACCCAGTTATCTTTCAAAATTACAATCACCCAGCTGACATTTGTTTCTCCTACAAAATTGTAACATTTTCATGGGTGTATTTGTAATTTTGAAAGATAACTGGAGTTTTTTGTAGTTAGGTTAAACTTTGGGGCAGTTTTTGTAATTATCCTTAATTGCCGTGTCCTCACTCCTCCCTGGGTCATGTCGGTGAGCCCATGGAGATATTATTATTCTTGTTTTAATTTGGTTACAGCTAAGTACCAGCAAGTTAATAGTTGACTTTGCATAAGGGTATTGCCTAAGTTGTTGCACACACATTTCAAGAACTCTGTGGGTTGCATGAGAATAGCCACATGCATTATCAAGAAAAATGCTTACTTGTAAGGATTGAAAAGTGGCTCAATTGTAATTCCAAGGTTTAATGTGATTAAATAACTTTAATTAACAAGTTCTATCTACTAATTAGAAATTTTGTGGAGCAAGAGCATATTTTAATATGATTTAGTGCATTTTCATCACTTGTAATTTGGAAACTTGCCCTTGCCCTTACCAACATGCCTCTTGTGAGACGGTGTGAGGTCGTAAAACCGTGAGGATTTTAGTTTAATAAGTGATACTTTTAGTGTAAAATATGATATTTGTCTAAATACACTAACAAGTATCACTTTTTACTAAAAATCTCACCGTCTCATGTCTCACACTATCTCACACAAGTTTTTGCGTGCATTTAAAGGGCTTCTCCTAAAATTTTCAACTCTATGAGAACATGAGTGCATAAATTAGTGAATGGCCAAGATTTTTAGTTTATGGGATAATTACATGTGCAGTATTTTCTTCATTTTTTTTGGTATTGGTCTATTGGAAGGGTAGTTGAATCATTTCAAGAAGAATATGGGTTTTGGAGGGGACAAGGCATAAAACAAAATCCCACTCAATTTTGGACAGACAACTTAGTGTTTTCCGAATCCTGACATCTGAACCTAAACCCCACTTAATTATTAATACCTATAAATTAATTATTAATGAATTTGTTGGATTGTAGTTTTCTTCTATTAATCAGTTACCTGCCCATAAGACCAATAATTTGTATTCAAATATATCTTCTTAATTATTTCATGTTAAGATTACCATAATAAAGTGATAACTTGAAAAACTGCTCCTGCTTTTTTGATGGTTTTATTTGGATTCAAGATTTGTTCTAATTAAAAATTTCAATTGTGTCAAGGATTAATAATTAGGATCTTGACCACCTGTCAATTTGGTCCCCTAAAGTTCCTTTTATTGCAGGGTAAAAGACAAACTGACAGTGGAGGCATCTATAATGATGAAAATGATATCCAACACAAGTAATTTGTGCATGTTTTTTTGGCTTTTCATTGTTGACGAAATTTCTAAAGGAATCTACTTTGCTAGAAAAATAAAAATAAACAAAAAGAAAGAAAAATCCCTGGCTGATGGGCATCAGATTATTGCATTTTCCAGCAATGTGATGCTCATAATTTTCTGAATCTTGAGATCTTTAAAATTAAAAGAAATGGATTGTTACAAAAACCACCTACAAGGTTTAGCAAATTACAAAAACTCCAATTATCTTTTGATGTTACACCCTTGATGTTTGCAATTACTAACAAATACTCCCTCTACCGTCTTGACGGTGCGAACTTGAAAAAAAAAAGAAACAAATGTCTAGAAGCATTCGTAATTATGAAAAATAACTGAGCTTTTTTGTGTAATTAGGCTAAACTTCAAGGGTATTTTTGTAATTAACCCTAAAAGATACAAGTCATCCAAAGGTACAAATATGCAATTAAGATTCTTGAAAAGAATTGCACTCAACTGACATTAGATGAAGGCATGCCATTGGTTTGCACTCAAGTCTTGTGTAGTTGTTTGTAAATATATCATGCAGCACTGAGAAAACATAACCAAAAACAATAAACCTGAACACACATTACTACCAGAAATCTTTACAAGAGCACAATCCATCTTTAAAATGATGAAACCTATTCCTATCTCTCACCACTATATCTCTGTTATATACCATCGATATAACCTTCGTAGCAGAGTGGCAATCATCACAAACTCGTAAATTTTTCACAATCCGAATCGGAGATCCCGGAGGCGTTTTCAGCAGCGCAAACGCTATAGCGAGCTTTTCGCTATGCCTATTGAGAGCACCTTCTTTATCTTCTTCCTCAATATCAAGCAACACATTTGATGTTGTGGCAATATATCCAGCTGATTTCAGTTTTTTCTCCATCTCATCCACCATTTCATAAATCTTCGGGTACTCGCTCTGAGATTTATCTCCTGCAACAAATTCATAAATTCCATCACCAAGCTCAATCATAGTACTTCCGGGAACCTTTTTAATCCCTCTTTTCGCCATTGTAACCCGAGTTTCGGTTTTCTTTCCCCAATCCAACATTTTCACGTAAATGCTTGAAAGTAGAACGTAGTTCGACTCTTGCATTGGCTCGTTTGTAATGAGATCCTTAGTTATTTTTTCACCGAGATTCAACTGATCTTGAGCACGACAGGCGGATATTAATGTTCGCCAGATAACGGGATTTGGCGCCACAGGCATTGTATCTATGAAGTTCACAGCCTCATTTACTAATCCAGCCCTGCTTAACAAATCCACAATACATCCATAATGCTCTATTCTAGGTGCAATTTCGTAATCATTCACCATCAAATCGAAATACTTTTTCCCTCTGCAACTAAACCAGAATGGCTACAAGCAGAGAGCAAACCGATGAATATAACATCATCAGGGACCACACCGGCTTTTCTCATCTCCTCAAACAGCGAAACGGCCTCCAAACCACGGCCGTGCAATGCCATACCAAAAATAACAGAAGTCCAAGAAACAATAGTCCTCTTACTCTCAGACATGTTTCTAAACAACCTCAATGCCTTATCAACGTCGCCACATTTCGCAAACATGTCTATTAGTGCATTGCATAGCTCGGGTCTCATCTCAAACTTCTCCTTCTCGATGTAAGACTCGACCCACCTACCGAGCTCGAGGGCTCCCAAATCAGCACATGCTGATAGCACCATCACCATGGTGACCTCATCGGGCCTCACCCCGGCAATCTGCATTTTTCTGAACAATTTGACAGCTTCACTTGACTTTTGCCACCTCACATACCCGCCCATCATCGTACTCCAAGAAACCGAATTTGTCTCACACATTTCATCGAACACCTTCTCGCCAAACTCAATCCCGTTCTCACAACTGCAGTACATATGTATCATGGCGTTCACAACATGCGTGTCGCCACAAAACCCAAGTTTCGAAACCGACCCATGAACCGTTTTGCCTAAACTCAAGTCCCGAATGCCAGCACAAGCCTTGAAAACAAAAGGGTAGGTGTAGTTATTAGGTTCGATTCTATGACTAAGCATTTCGTTATAGAAACGTATAGCAGTGCGCTTGAAATGAGTAATCCCTGCGTACGCTTCAATAACAGTGTTGAAAAGGAAGGTATCATAGTAATGGGGCTCTGATTCTGGGGAGAAAATGAAAGAGCAAGCGTAGTGGATGGCATTAAGGTCTGAAGAAATGGAGGTGAATTTTGTCAGGATAAAAGGGTTGTTTTGGTGACCAAGCTTGAGAATATTTGCATGGATTTGAGTGAGTTTGGAGAAAGAGTTGCAGAGCTGAAGGAGAGAGAGGCAGTTCTGCTCAGCTGCTCTTTTATACATTATAAAAGCAGAGCAATACCCTCTCATTTTGTGTAAAAACTCAAATAGGGTGATTTTAGGGGTGAAACCGTGTTTGCAGTATTTGCAAAACCCATGTCTAACATCTTTAACCATTCAAGGCTACTAACTAGAAGGACTAATAAAAGGTTGCTGCTTTTCTCACACATTCAATCAAGATTCGTAGCAGCCACTTCTGTTTTAGTGCCTACCCACCAGCAAATAGCCCATCTCATTTTAGAGCAAAAATCAGCTAACCAAGCTCTTCAAACCTTCGAATGGGCCTCGAAGATTCCCAACTTCACCCACACTCAGTCCACCTACCGAGCTCTGATCCACAAGCTTTGTACTTTTCGACAATTTAAGATTGTTGAACAGGTGCTCGACGAAATGCCCAAGAGAACTGGTTTGTCCCCAGATGATGACATTTTCATCACTGTTGTTCGTGGTTTCGGGCGGGCTAGAATGATAAGGGAAGTGATCAGAGTGCTCGATTTGTTGCCAAAGTTTGGGAGAGCTGCCCCTTCTTTGAAGCTGTTGAATACAATTCTTGATGTTCTAGTGAAGGAAGACATTGACATTGCTCGGGAGTTCTATCGGAAGAAAATAATGGGGAGTGGTGTGAAGGGTGATGATTACACTTATGGGATTTTGATGAAAGGTTTCTGCTTAACAAATAGAATCGGCGATGGGTTCAAGCTTCTGCAAGTAATGAAGAGTCACGGTGTAAAGGTGAATGTTGTCGTGTACAATACGTTGATTTATGCTCTGTGTAAGAACGGAAAGGTTGGTAGAGCTAGGAGCCTAACGAACGAAATGGAGGAATTTAGTGACGTGACTTATAATATTTTGATATCCGCATATTGTAATGACAACAACTTAGTCCAAGCTCTGGTGATGATGGAGAAATGCTTTAGCAATGGATTTGTGCCGGATATTGTTGCCTTGACTAAGGTGGTAGAAATTCTATGCAACGCAGAGCGTATATCCGAGGCAGTTGAGGTATTAGAGAGAGCAGAGAAAAAGGGAGGGATTCTTGATGTTGTGGCTTATAACACTTTGCTCAAGGGTTTTGTTAAGGCGAAAAAAGTAAAAGCAGGATTTGGCTTTCTTAAGCAAATGGAGATGAAGGGATGTCTACCAAACACCGAAACCTACAATGTTCTGATCAAAGGTTTCTGTGAGTCTGATATGTTGGATTCTGCTCTTGATATGTTTGACGAAATGAAAAGAGTCGGTGTACATTGGGATTCCGTCACGTTTGAAACGCTAATATATGGATTCTGCTCGGCTGGAAGAACTAAAGACGGGTTTAAGATCTTTGAATTAATGCACGACGGTAGAAGGGGTTATAGTCATCGTATTAGTCCTTATAATAGCATTCTATACGGTTTGTATAAGGAAAATTATCCAGATAAAGCACTCGAGTTTCTAAATTACATGAGAAATTTGTTTCCTCATGCTGCTCATCGTAGTTTAGCAATTCTAAAATTATGTAAAGAGAATAATATAGACGAGGCGAAGCAAATTCTTGATGAGATGATTGAAAAAGGAGACATTCCAAGTGCTCCTGTTTATGCAAGTTTGATTAGAGAATTTTGCATAAACGGGCGCATGAAGGAAGGAGTCGAGGTGATGAATGAGATGATTGGGCACGGTTATATACCGATTGCATCGACTTTTAATGCTTTAATCGGTGGGTTTTGCCGGCAGGGAAAAGGTGTTTGCGGTGAGGCTGATGGAGGATTTGAAGGTGAGGGGTTGTTTTCTTAATTCTGAAAGCTACAACAACAAACAACAACAAACTAAGTTAATCCCATGGAGGGGTGAAGGGAATTAAGGTGAGGGGTTGTTTTCTTAATTCAGAATTAAGAATTTCTTAATTCTGAAAGCTATGGGCACATAATTAATGGCTTTTGCAATCAAGGGGACTTGCAGCAAGTTCTGGTTTTGTTTATGGAAATGGTGGAAAAGGGTATTGCACCAGATTATTTTACATGGAATGCACTGATTCTTGTAGTATTAGAAGGGAGGAATAAGGTTCCAGAGCATAAACTATTGCAGTGGCTGATTGAGAGCTGATACTAGATTTAGCTTCAAAGATTTGGGATTGAATCAGAGTCTACTCCAAGTTGGTGAAATCACCCTTTTCTTTTGGGATGAGTACAGAAAGACCCTGATGTTAATTACATTTAACCCATAAGGTTTTGGAAAGTACAAAAAACACCATTGAACCATATCTCAAGGGTTCTTTTTGCAATTTTCAAAAAATCTGGATTTTTTTTTTTGTAATTAGCCCAAACCATTTTTCTTTTTGTAATTGTACCTTTTCGGTTTTATCACCAGTTATAATTTTATTTGAGTTAATATTCTTTTACGATTGAATTTTTTTTTTTTTTTTTTTTTTTTGGGAAAATGTATACCTAACTAATTGGATCCAATAGATACTAATAGGGATATATACCAAAGTTCTAATAAGTTCTGAATTAATTAGTTCTTACAGTGGCTGGCTGAAGCCGTGGCCACGTCAGTCAGTCCCGTTACTTTTGGGGCTTTTTCACTAATATCTCTCCATAACAACCTCAATAAAACAATTTTCAAACCATACTTGTTCTCCTTGTACGCCAAACGGTAAGAATTCCATTGATCTCAACAGAGAGGAAAGAAAGAAAACCAAGAAAATTTAAACCCCATAAAAGAAATATGAAAAAATTGTTATTCTGTCTGTCCTCTAGATTATCTAACCGACCCTCGAAATTTCGCGTTACCCATTTTCGGCTGTACTGTGATCACCCACATTCTTCTCTCTCCAGGCGTCCTGGTTAGTGAATGGTTTTGTACGTGTGAGTTGTGTGTGTGTGTGTTCATTTCTTGGACTGTTTGCTTTTCTTGATTGATTTTTTGTCATTGTGTTTGGCGATTCTGTTTTCTGAGAATTGGTGCATCTTCACTTCCCTTTCTGCGAAATGAAATTGCCTGGATGAAAAACACATGACATTTTGCCCAAAATGAAGAATAGTACATTTCGTGCACTAATAATAATTTATTGTCAAGATTAAAGTTGCTTAATTGATGTAGTCGGGCTATTTGTGGGTTTAACATTTTTTGCCATTGTTGTCATTGTGATGTTTTTTGTACTTTTCTAGCAAAGACAAAAAAAAAAATTATGAGTATCAAGAGTTGATATTATATGTTACCCAAGAACAAGAATAACACTGTTGATTTGGCTACCCAAAAGATGATAAACTTGGAGTGCATTTATGTTCTCTGCAACTGCGAATGTTTTGGTTAATTAACGATTTGAACTGATATCAAGACTAATATTTTGCATATTCGTTGGATTGCCTTTGACATTAATTAGTTAAATAGTTGAACACTAGAAAGTACTCAAGGAAATGAGTTTTTTTTTTTTTTTTTTAATCCTTGGATAACATAAACTTCTCATGAGGCTAAATATGAACCTAGTCATTTGTTTAGAGCATGTGATCTACTCACTCTAAAGTAATTGGAGGCCATACAAAGGGAGTACACTTTGATGATTCCATATTGACTAATTTATGACTCCAGTGGTGTATTCATATGGTCTGTCAGTGCTCAACCCCTTTCCTTAGGTATAAAATAGGAAAATGCTATGAGTATTATTATACAGAGAAGATGGTTTGAATTTTATTTTGACAGTACCCAACCATTAAGCTCCTCCATTTACTCTTTTCAATGTTCTTTTTGATTGATGAACAATATGTGAGGTATCCCATTAGTGTGGGTTTTACGGTTGAAAAAATGTTAAGTTTCTCATTCTGATTCGCTTCCAGGGCCACTTGCTTATTATAAGAGTCTAGTTAATCAAGGGAAGTTGAAACATGATGCGTACCAAGAAAAGGTTGCTTTTCAACTGGATAATTTGCTTGGAAGGCTGGACCAATATGAGAAAGATATGGAGGAATACCATGTATGGAGTTATGGTTAAGATGATTCCTTTCTTTTTCTCTATTGTCTATGCCCGTGCTTTTTATATGTGTGTTTGTTGTCATTAATAGGCAAACCTTGCTAAATGGGAAGAGAGTCGGGAAAACGAGCGGCGGAGGCTTTTGATGAACGAAGCCAAGGCAAAACAGCAGGAGATGCTTCAGCATCTGTAAATAAGCGTCGGAATTTTTTACAGAAGTGGATGTCACGGTGAGGCAAGCAAATTCAATGTTATTTGTTGGTCTTGTTATATGGTCTTGTCCTGATTATAAAATCTTAAGTAGAAGCATTCTCATGTACATGCTCCTTAATTTTTTCCCTTGAACTAGTGACTACTATAAAAATAATTATTTTGTAAAAATAGGACCTTAATATTAATTACCAACTCCTCTGCCCAAAGGTTGTGTCGTAATTTTAGGGCGCCAAGTTAAGTTCCAGGTTTATTTATTCTTGGATTTCCAGGACATACACATTTTTCCTGCATGCCTGGTAATTCCCATTATTCATCTGAACTCTAGTTGCATACAAGTTTATCACCAAAGTGATGCTATCCCATACAATGGCAATCTTGTCACACTGTGTATCTAAGCCAACAACAAATCATCTGTGTACTTGAGGTGGGACTTGTTGGCTAGGTGGGTCTTGTTGCCAGTGTCTGACTCCTAAAACTAAGGAATAAAACCAGTAACTGAAAGATCAGAATCAGTAACTGAAAAATAAAACTTAAAAAGGGAATATCCTAAAATCTGGAAAATTCTAATTTCCTGATTTTGTGGGATTTAAATATCCTAACTTTCCTACAGCATATTATTTGACATTTTTTTCTTCATCTTGCACATCAGTTCATTTCTGTATTAATGGACTTTTTCTGGATTGAGCAGAACTGATGATATTGAACCAGGCGTGGGGAAATGGGTGTCATATCTTAACAGAGAAAGGAAACTAGATTCGCTGGTTGGTCGGCGTCCCACTGCTCCTCCAGCTCCAAAAGGACTATACATTTATGGAAATGTTGGAAGTGGTTTGTCGCTGTACTTACTCGATTTATCCTGTTGTCCTTAATTATGTCACATGATTTTTTTTTTTAAATTTAATTTACTTCATGATGTCACAATCTTCTTGCTATCTACAATATTGAAAAAGTTCCATGCCGGAGTCACTCTTGCATTTTCTTGTGGATTCTAGCAAGTTGAGGTTTCGTAATTCACTTATGCTATTTGGAAACTAAAACCAGTATGCCTTGTACAGGGAAGACAATGCTCATGGATATGTTTTATAGTGCCACGGAAGGAATTGTTCAACATCGGAGAAGGCTTCACTTTCATGAGGTATGCGCTTGCTTTCACTTTCTGTGATGTACTACTGTACTAGTACTATCTTATCATTTAGAATGGTTTGTATGGATGATTTGTTGCGAGAATTGAAAGAAAGATTTCATAATATTTGTTTTATCTTTAAATTGAAGTGCATCAAGCTTTTGTCTTTTCTTGTCCAAGACAAACTTTGTTATACATTTATCACTCTATACATTTTCTGGAATGAGTCTTTCTGTTGGAGCAAAGCTTTTTCTATCAGTCACCCCCATGAAACGGTTAAACATGGGCATACAAGTGAAATTTTCTCATTCCTATATGCCTCTAAATATGATCTATTTTAACATATGTTTATCAAACACAAATAGCATATTTGTAGTTTGAGCAATTACAAGGAGCTCTTTATGTTCTTTAGGACTAATTATGAAGGAAGATGAGAAATAGTTACTCCACAATGTCAGCTCATAATGAGGTGAGTTGTGGCTAATTCACCTTTTTATAAGTTGACTTACTGGACTAATGAGGTTCTTAGGACAAAAATAAGCTTCATATGCGTTGTCTCAAATAGAGTTTACTACTAGGCCTAGTCCAGGAACATTATGAGCATACCAGTATACTGAGGATAGTAGATAAACCTGTAAAGTAGGGTGTAACAAGACATGTGGAGAAGTGGTTCGGTTGAAAGGGCTTTGCCACGTGGTGGAAGGAGGAACATAGTCAATTAGAAGGAATCTGGAAAACACTTATAACAACACAGAGCAATTTAGAACATTCCATAACCTTAAATAGCACATACTAAATAAATTCGCAATCCTCAGATTACTGGTTGGTGCGATGAAATAATTTCAATTGTAAATGGTCCTCATCAGAGTGCATGATGCATTCTTATAAGCATAATCAGTAAACTTCAACTTGTCTTGCATATCATCATTTCAAAAAAATATTATCATTTTCATGCTGTATACTCTTGGATCAACTCTTTTGAGTTACCAGGATTTAATATCTTCATCACTGATAATCCTTTACGCCATTCACTTATCAACTTTGCAGTGGCTTGTAGATTATAATAACCTCATTTTCTTAGCAATTGTATGTCCATAAACAGACTGTAGTAGACACAAAAGATGAATATACTCATCCATCTTCATGTCCCCTCTTATTTTTCAATAGGAAGAAGTACACACCTTTGAATTTGTGTTTGTTATGAACATCATCATAGATCTTTTGAGCCTGATGAATCACTCCTTCACTCAGTACAAGTAGGTGAGCCAAGCCTCTTATACTTATGTCTGACTTAATTTTATTATATTGCATGTCTGAGATTTCCTATTCTAGTAGTCTTCTAGTATGCATATAGGCATTACAGAATTTGAACTGAGCGCATGATAGAATAGAAGGAGGGGTCAGAGCGTATCTCCAAGAACTTATGTGGTAAATGTGATCGTAGGAATGGGATAATCCCGCATGGAACCATCCCTTTTAATACCCGATTAAAATGAAATGGAGAATCTCCGCTTAATTCGGGATGGGAATTCCCCTTCTCTAAAACTGGGGATGGGATGGTTAATTACTAGTTGTTGTAAGTAATTTATTTAAATTTTTTTCTTTTTTTTTATATTTATAAATACAAAATGGGGACCCGTTTCCCGAATGGAGATTCTCCCTTCCCGTCCCAGATAACCAAAAAGGGAAATGGTACGGTGATGGTATTTGGAATGGGATATGGGGGCGGGGATGGTATGTCCCATACCAGCCTCATCAGTCATCACCGCCCATTGCCATCCCTAAAGAATCATGGTGAGCTAAATTTCAGCTGCTTAAGAGGCATCAATATAGTTTGTCTTATCCAAAGTTATTGTTATTTCATTGTCTACATTTTTGTAATCTATAGTTATGTAAATAAAATTGGCAGGCTATGCTCCAGATACATGATCTTATGCATAAAGTATGGAAGGGTCAAGAGATGGAAAAGTCTCTTCAATCTAGCATTTCCAACTGGGTTATGAATCTTCCGTTTGATACAAGAATTAAAGAGTGGATAGTTGAAGAAGAAAGATATAAGCAAGAGATGAAGATGAAAAATATTCTTCCAGCTGTCGCTGACAAGTTTCTTGCTGATAGACAAGGACATCAAAGAGGAGCTAGTATTCTTTGTTTTGATGAAATACAGGTTCGGCGATTTATGTTTTGGTGAAGTATGTAGTGGTTGCTCTAGGAATATGGTCTATGTGATTTCATAAATTGTCGTTGTTTCGCTGAACTATCAATTCTGACGTTAATGGGTTCTTATCTATCCACGTGCTCCTGTTGCCTATCCACGTGATTAAAAAAAGGGATAATTACAAAATACCCCCTGAGGTTCGGGCTTATTACAAAAACACCCAGATATTTCAGAAATTACAAAACCCCCCTTTAGGGTTGATCCGTCTTACTTTTTTCCCCTTCATATGCTGCAAAAAAACATTTCAGAAACTCCCTTTCATTTATCAAAATATTACAGTTACCTCCTTTAATTTAATACACAATCAAAGCTCAAGGGTTTTTTTTTGTAATTCTCAAAGACCTCTTGTTTTTTTTTTGTAATTAGCCCAAACCTTAGAGGGCTTTTTATAATTATCCCTTAAAAAATTGAATGTTAGTGCATCATGGATGATTGGCTTGTCTCTTCTCGCACATATTCTTGTTTGTGTGTGTTTGGCTCAAAATATTGGTTTTCTGTTACAGACAGTTGATGTATTTGCTATTGTGGCCTTATCTGGAATTGTAAGCAGATTGCTGAGTACAGGAACAGTTCTTGTGGCTACGAGTAATCGTGCACCA
The DNA here is from genome assembly GCA_016081115.2 of Rehmannia glutinosa. Lineage (NCBI taxonomy): Eukaryota > Viridiplantae > Streptophyta > Magnoliopsida > Lamiales > Orobanchaceae > Rehmannia > Rehmannia glutinosa. The sequence continues at coordinate 390,134 of JABTTQ020003342.1, read as the reverse complement.
AGGGATTTAAATCAGGTGTGCCTCATGTAAAATCATTCAGATGAGGAACTCCTTTCTTCCAGCAACTGCTCATGATTTTGTCCCTTTTTAATGGTTTTATTTTGACTCAACAGATCCCCTCTTTCTTCTTTTTTCCAGGATGGCATGCAAAAAGAGATATTTGAAGAGTTTTTGGCCAGACTGGAGGAGCACTCTGAAAATATTCTTATTGGTAGTGAAATTGATTACCGTCGTCACATAGCACAAAGTTCAATTGATCAGGCAAGAACCTAGAAAGTTAGTTATAACGCTTGTCTTAGTCCAAAATTTGATGGGTATGTACAGTTATTTTCTGTTTATAAGCCAACATGACCAGGTCAAGTGAGGCAGTGAAACTTGAACTCGTGGTTTGAGTTTGAATGAAACCAATAATTGGTACTTCAACAGAATTTGTTACCATTTCATCTTCTCGTTACTACTTTCACTGTTTCCTTTTCACTGGAAGCTCATCAATCCACAGAATTACTCTATTAGCACCGCACTCTTTACTTGATATATCATTTTTCCTTCTCTAGAACGCGCGCAAGTATTTCTGCATAAATATAAGGGATAATTACAACAACTACCCCCGAGGTTTGAGCTAATAACAAAAAAATCCAGAGCTTTTTGAAAATTTCACAAATCCCCTTGGGGTTTGATTATGTATTACATTTTTGCCCCCTTCATAAGTAAAAACATTTCAAACACCCCCTTTACATTTGTAAAAATATTACAGTTAACTCCTTACATTTGAGACATAATCAAACCTCACGAGATTTTTGTAATTTTGAAGCTTCTCCGAGTTTTTTTTTTTTTTTTTGTAATTACCCCATACCTCATGGATAGTTTTTGTAATTATCCCTAAATATCATCAGTATTATTTGTATGTATTACCTTAGTCCTACATTACCTCGTTATCCTGCCAGTCTCGTATCACTTCATAACAAAATCATTCGTTTCATTTTCTCCTCCACTTTCACACTTGTTGCTCTGGCATTTAAAAGTTGAGTGCAGGGCCTATGAATTTTTTAAGATGTGCTTCTCCTTATTATGGAATATCTTTGTCTATCTTCAGAGAACTTGCTTTTGGCCTCTGGATAGCACCAAAATAGAGGAATATGAAAATATGTGGAACATTATTGTGGGACAGTCAGGAGGGATTGTCATTTCTCAAACTCTTCCAGTGATGTTTGGCAGGTACTTCAACTATAAGAACTAATTACTCAGATGTATATTTGGAGTTTTGGACTTTTGTGTTTTGATATATGTGTTCTCACTTATGTTCAGAACATTGGAAGTCTCTGAGAGCTGCAATGGGGTTGCACGGTTCACATTTGAATTTCTGTGCGGTCAGCCGGTATGTCCTGCCCTTTGAATGATGGTCTACCTTAATTGTTTTTGTCTTTTTTACATTAAGGCAGGATTCTAATTATTACTTAATTCATTTTCCAAAATTCCTCTTTGTGAACCCATTCAGATATGATAAAGGAGTATGGTTATTACAAAAATATTGTAGTGAAAGGACTCGCCACTGTTCGACTGTGTTTTTGTAATATTTACACTAAATACATGATTGTTGATTGACTTTTTCATCCATGTTAGACACTTGCTTACTTTTTTGGAGTCTCATATTAAGCATGCAGATTGGAGCAGCTGATTATATTGCCATTGCTAAAACCTACCACACGGTCTTCATATCAAATATTCCTGTTATGAGCATGCGTATCCGAGACAAGGTAACATTGTGTTTGCACATCTTATCACCTTCACAAATTTGACAGCTGAGATTTATTGAGAATTGTGTGTGTGTGTGTGTTTTTGTAGATTTGTACTATTGTCTTATCTTTTTATTATTCATAAATATGAGCTTGCTAGCAAACTTAAAAAAATGAAGTTCACTTCTAAAATTGTGGTTTTTGGACATAAGTGGCTGATTTATTGTTCATATGATGATAGTAATAGCATTGTGGTTCGCACTAATTTTAAAAATAGAAGATATGATGATAGAGAAAATATAATTGGAGAGAGATGCGTAATTCATTTTCTAAATAATGAAACATTCAATTATAATAATTCAGAATTCACTTATTAATAATATTACTAATTACAGTATAATAATCAAGGGGAGTTAGTTAATTGTATAAACTTCAGAGGATTTGTCTAAATATTGACAATTTCAGGGGATGTGGTTATAAATTTGGGCAACATTGGGGATCTAAAACTTGCCACTTTTACTAAATATGTCAAGGGTATAACAAACAACTGGGTCAAAATAAATGTTTGGCGATATAGATGTAATTATAGAAGCTTTAGGGTGTCTATCTGTGGAGGTTTATATAATTATGTCGAGGGTTATTTGTTCAAACATTTTGTTTGGGCTTTTATTGATTTTTTTGCCCTTTTTTGGGGGTGGGTGGGGGGTGGGGCTAATGTCATCATTTTCCGCCAACAGACTTCAAGGGTGCTTGATGTAATTATTCAAACCTGAGGTGGTATACTGTATTTGCACCGAACTTGAGAGGAGGTCTCTGTAACTATCCCTAAATTTTCTTATCTTATTATTTTACTTGATGTAAACCGTGGTTAATTTGAGTTAGAACTTTGCCTCTAAAGATTTCTCAGTTTCGATGCATCTTTCAGTTTATTGGTAGTTTCCCACGGCATAATTTGTTGTGACGAGCAATACAATTTTTCTTTGGTCAGGCTAGGAGATTTATCACCCTCATCGATGAACTATACAATCATCATTGCTGCCTATATTGTTCTGCTGCTGCTTCTGTTGATGATCTGTTTCAAGGAACTGAGGAGGGAACATTGTTTGATTTAGAGAGGCAAGTATTTCAAGTAGCTTCTTGCGTCCTTAATCATAAATTTAACTATTTAGTCTGCGTTTATTTTATTAATGCATGTCTTCTTCACTTAACAATTGTAAATAACTAATTGTTGGAAAATAATGTATTTACAACTAGCCAATCAACTAATTTAGGGAGTTAGCTATCATTAGAATAATTTTGGAGATGATTGGCGATTCAATTAGGATTAGAAATTTTCAATCCGTGATTCTAGGACTAATTGTATGTAGTGCTAACTCCCTAAATTTTGGTGTGTGTTTGAAAATCTTGGCTCGAGAGAATAATCAATGAAAATCATTCTTCTGAAACTCCAATCATGTTAGGGACAGTGGCAGCGCAAGATTTTTTCATTCAGGGGGCGAGATCAATATTTATTTTCAAATCCTTCAGATTTTTGGCCCAATTAGACTTAACTATTACAAAATTTGTATTGCGTATAATTGTAAGGAGTTATAACTACAATTAGAAAATGATCAACCAATCACCTAATTGGGGGATATGATTGATGCAAATTATAATTAGGGATAATTACAAAAAAGAAAATTGAGGTTTAGGACTTCGGGCAAGCTAAAGGTTTTGAAAATTGCAATAAAAAACCTCGAGATTTGTTTTGGTCGTACATTTTTCCCCTTTCATAAAAAAAAATCAATAATTCCCCTGATATTTATAGTATTATTACAATTACCCCCTTAAATTCAAGGCTTAATCAAACCTGATTTTTTTTTTTTTTTTTTTTTTTTTGTAATTTTGGAACATCTTTGGGTCTTTTTTTAATTAGCCCATACCTCAGTTTGTTTTTTCTTTTTGTAATTATCCCTTATAATTATGGAGTGGATTGTGCAATTTCCCTAATCAAGGGGATCTGATGTAATTAGGATTAAAAAAATTTATTTCTGATGTTTGGAATTGTATGTATAGAGGTGTGTGTTAATACAAGAGAATAATCATTGAAAATCATTTTTACGAAGCTCTACACAGCTGGGGTTCGCTCGCCAAATAAATCGGATATGTTACTTAAGGTTGATGTAGTCAAATGATATCCCCTTACAAAGCAGTGCCAATATCTACCAGTTTACTAACATCAGAGCTTTGTTGTTAACAAAATCATGCCTCACCTCATAGTCCTGAAAGCACTACTAATTTTTCTGTCGACATGGGAAAGAAAATGACCTAAAGCTCTGTATTCTCTTTTTCCAGTTTTCAGTTTGAAACAGAAATCGAAGGTTCTAAGCTCCGACGAGATGTTTTGGCAGAAGGCACTGTGAGTTCAGAAGGATCAACCACAGGAATTATTTCCCTTTTATCTGGTCAAGAGGAGATGTTTGCATTTCAAAGAGCTGTGAGTTTTTGTGTTTTCTTTTTTTTTTTTTTTTTTTTTTTTTAATTTTCCGCTCAGCATAATTGATTATTTCCTCACATTCAAGATGAAACTCTAGTTCTATTGTCCGATTACTTTATGGTCATACAGATGTTTCGATACTAAAATAGTTAGCATGGAGAGTCTCCTTTTACGAAAGTAATAAATTGTGAATTCAGGAACATATATTAATTTTGGCTAATTACAGAAAAGAAAAATAAAATTGAGAGGTGTTTCAAAATTACCAAAAAATAAAGAGGGAGAGAAAACCTTTTTGATTCTGTTTTAAGGGGATAAGAGTAATATTTTTATAAATGTCAAGTATATATTTTTTTTTTTTTTGAAATATTATTTGCTTATGAAGGAGAAAATCTAAGACATAATTGAAACCTCAAGGGCTGTTTTTGCAACTTTCAAAAAAACGAGTTGTTTTTTAAGAATCCCTACCCTTCTATATGTGCATGTATACACACACATACATATACCATATGCATTATGTCTGCCTATCTCTGTTTTAATGGGGAAGCCAATCAGGAACCCATCAGTTCAGATTTCATGAAAGTTCTATGATGCATTTTGCTTGGTCTCATGACAAAAGATATTGGATTAAGTTTCACATAGTTTTATGTCATATGCTCTTATGCAATTTCTATTCTTGATTGGTTATAATATTACAATCACTTACTTTATGGCTTTTTTCCGATCTAAAGAAGTGAGGATGTCTGCAGGTTTCTCGCTTGATTGAAATGCAAACATCGTTTTACCTTGAAGGCGTTCGAATATTCATCCTTATTTCCAGGAAAAACAAACAGATCATCAGATGAACATTACTAGTACCATTCCTTGAGAGGCCATTGTACCAAGTGTTGTATTTATTGCACTGCAATCTGCTACTAGTCCTAAACGTCGTTTTTCGTTTTGTTCTCTCAGAAAATTAGGAGATAAGAGAAACAATAAGCTGATTTACGCTGCATAAAGGAAAAAAACAAGACATACATTCGTCTATTCTAGCCATGTATTTGTCCATTCTAGACATACATTATTTTGGAATAACAAGAAAAACATGCTATGTTAAGTTAGCATATCTTGTACGCGTTGATTTAATCTGTCTACATGATGCTACATTATGGGAGTGTTTGCAAACTCTAAAAGAAAAAAGTGATTCTCAACTTTCAGGTGGAAAATTCAATTAATCACGTTTTCTAGAGGTTGCAAACACTCCCTATATATAATCCGAATCTATATTCTAAATATTTAAAAATGTAATTATTTTCTCACAAGAAGCACCTATTACTTCCATATTTCATGTCAAACAAAGAAATGTAATTTACCTAAAGCTTACAAACATTAGAAGTAAAGCTCAATGATCACAAGTGGCTTTTTCCCTTAGCCGTTAATATTTCTGGGAAGCACAGCCCAATGATGCTTAATTGACAATTTTGAATTCAAGTGACTGGTCTGAATAAAATAATTTGGTAGAGCCCAAAATGGTAAAATCTCTTAAGATTTAAGAATGATGAAGAGTCACTAAATTGTTAGCATGATATATTATAACAATTAAATTTAAGAGCAACATACAGAAAATAATGTCAATAAAGCAAATAGATGCCAACACTCTTTGTGTGTATATTGTTGAAAGTCCGTAGCATGGGATTAACAATCATGTGTAGCATAGATTATGCCCATAATTCGTTTCATTCAGCTTAGACCCGGCCTGAAATTTCATCAAATTTCTTGTTCAGCTCAGCTGGCGCTATACCCGGGTTGGTTGGGCCGGGCCAATTTTGGTAATTTCATCCGCTAAGTTACATCCTAATCTTATATTTATACATTCTCTGAAAGTAGTACAATAATAAAGAAATCAAGTGGCTTGTTTTGATGTTTATTTTATACCTTTCATGTTCCATTGAAATACGAATTTTGTTATTAATAAAAGGGATAATTACAAAAGACCCCTGACGTTTGGGCTAATTACAGAAAACCCCAGAGATATTTCAAAATTACAAAAAGCCCCTCGAGTTTGATTATGCCTAATTTTAAGGGGTTAACTTATATTTATATCATTTTCTGAAATGTAGTACAATTTATAAAGAAATCAAGATAAAATCAAACCTTGATGTTTTTGTATTTTAAACATTTCTTTTTTTTGTAATTAGTTCTAAACCTCAGGGGTGTTTTTGTATTATTAATAAAATGTCCACATTTCTGTTTCAGAATCCTACAAAGAGAATTTCAACACAAGATCCCAAAATATCTGGTAGTACTTTTATTTAGTAGCTATTATATTTCTTTACCATTAAATAAATATATGTATGTATGTATATGTAAATGTATCAGGAAAATGAAACTATATTTATATGGTATGAGTATTTTCCATTTATTAGCAGGATTTAAATATTCTCTTTCATTTTCCTTCTGGGGTTTGAAGAGGTGGAAGAACACAATTCCACCTCTCACTTTTTTCTCTTCCTCAAAACAAAAACCCTTTATTGATTCCTCGCCATCATAAGCTCATCCCCTCATTTCCCACATTCTGCCATCATAATATACATAGTTGTTATATTATATCTTCCTACTCTGAAATTATCTATATCTCAGGCCTACTGGCTTAATTTATTTCTTTTTTAGAGAAAAAATTGAATATTTTCCCATTATTCCACCCACCCAGTTGTCAAGAATGGAGTTTTCGCCTACCCATTTGCCCAAAATCGAATATTTTGCTCCTTTACAATTATCATACTACCTGCAAACATGAACTCTTTTGAAAGTCGCCACACACAGAGAGATAACTGCACACTTTACCAGAAAGTGATATAAGGGATTGTTTGTTGGGGATTCTGAAAATCCGAAATGGTGGATAAGAGAACAGAAATGCAACCTTTAGAGTTTAAGAGCAATGGGTTTTTATCAGATTCTCACTTGGAGCTAAATTGGAGCTTCCAAGATTGCAACTTTTACCCCGGTGGTGGATTATTTGCCTCTGTGGGGCAAATGGGAAATAATAATGAAAATGGGGGTCCAAAATTACCATATGCAGATTTGTTAGTGAAGTATGTTTCATTGCCTGAGGGGTTTAAGAATTTTGGTTTGGCACAGGAGGAAAAGGGGTTGATGGATGAGAAAAAGAAGAAAAATGGGTTTAGTATTAAGATTAAGATCTCAAATCCTTCGTTGAGACGGTTAATTAGTGGTGGAATTGCAGGGGCGGTTTCGAGAACTGCAGTGGCTCCACTGGAGACAATTAGGACTCATTTGATGGTGGGGAGCAGTGGGCATTCTACTACTGAGGTGTTTCATGATATTATGAAAACAGATGGATGGACAGGATTGTTTAGAGGGAATTTTGTTAATGTGATTCGAATTGCACCGAGTAAAGCTATAGAGGTAAAAGGAAGTTCAAAGTAATGAGTTTGCAAACTCTGACAAAAAGTGATTGAAAAAAAATAGTTATAGTTTTCATGTAGAAGCTGAAAATCACTTTTTTTTTAGAGTTTGCAAACACTCCCTATGTCTATTAGTTAATTTTTGTTTTGTTTGTATGATAATTATGTGATGGTACTGTCAGTTTTTATTCTGTTTTGGCTTGGTTGGTTCTATCAGTTTATGATTTTAGCTTTAGGTGGTTTTCTGTTAAAATGCTGTAAACATGTTGTCATTAGCCTGTCAGTGTTGGTTTTGAATATTTCTGCATCTAACCTTTGGGGGTTGGTGGTTTTAAGTAACTAAAAATTTATGGAAAGATTGGTGAAATGTTAACTATGAAGAATAATCCTTCTGTTTATGTGTAACTATTTCTGCTCTTTTTATCTTCTTTTTTTCCACCTAATTCTTTTTTAGTGATAAATTTTTGCGTTGAAAGATAATTGGGCGTTGTAAATTATTTTTTTGCATTCAATTTACGCGTTACTATCATGATTTTGATGATATCTAATTTAGTTTCTTTTTCACCACTAATTTAGCTTTCAAATTTTGCTTCTAAACATTGAGCATCATAAACTACTATACTTCCATTGGTTTTTCAAATAACTTATAATTTCTTGAATTTACTATTACTCTTTCCTGAAAAAACATCACATGTTTTGCAGTTATTTGTTTATGATACTATCAACAAAAATTTATCACAAAAACCTGGTGAACATCCCAAATTGCCTATTCCTCCTTCCTTGGTCGCAGGAGCTTGTGCTGGAGTCAGCTCAACTTTGGTCACATACCCTCTTGAGTTACTCAAGACTCGATTGACCATACAGGTAAACGCATTGTTACCAAACAGTTCTTTTCAGTTTTTGTTCAATTTAGGTTAATTACAAAAGATACCCTTAAAGTTCTGTGTAATCACACACACAACAAAAATGTAAATAGGCCTTTTCAGCCATTCACGTTTTCAAAAAATGAAGAGTAACTATGTTTTCCAAAACATTTAGCCATTTTGACTAAAAAATGATAGTCATAATCTCGTATTATTTGGTGAATTACTTGGCCACTTTGAAAAAAATCGATGTTGGTACACATCTCGGTACTGTTTCTGAAAATGTTTCTCGATACCGAGAAATAATTCACAGAGAAATGTTTCTCAATCCAGAGACATGTATCGGTCCTGAAAAATGAAGAAAAGGGCATAATGGACAATTGAACTCAAAAATGGCTAGAAAAACATTTTTGCTATGAACAAATGGCAAAAAATCCAGCGGACTCGAAAAAAAAAGCTATATTTCAAAATTACAAATACTCCCTTGATATTTTTTTCTTTTTACAAAGTGTACCCTACTATTGAGGAATAATTGTCAAACAAATACAGGGGTAGTTGTAAGATCTTTTTGTAATTAGGCTAAACATCAGGGGGTAGTTTTTGTAATTTATCCCTACAATTTATGCTCACTGGCTATTTCCATAATACAGAGAGGAGTTTACAACGGTTTGCTCGACGCGTTTGTGAAAATAATGCAAGAGGGTGGGCTAGGAGAGCTCTACAGAGGTCTTACTCCTAGTCTCATCGGAGTTATTCCATATGCCGCCGCGAACTATTGCGCATACGACACTTTACGAAAAGCCTACAGGAAAATTTTTAGACAAGAGAAAATCGGCAATATAGAGACCCTCTTGATTGGGTCTTTTGCTGGTGCTTTTTCTAGCAGCGCTACGTTCCCTCTTGAAGTTGCTCGTAAGCATATGCAGGTTGGGGCCGTGAGCGGGAGACAGGTGTACAAGAACATGCTTCACGCTCTTGCGTGCATTCTCGAACGAGATGGAATCGGGGGTTTGTTCAAAGGGGTCGGCCCGAGCTGTCTGAAGTTGGTGCCTGCTGCTGGGATATCTTTCATGTGTTATGAAGCATGCAAGAAGATTTTGGTAGAGAAAGAAGATGATAATGATGATGGTGATGAATAGGAGGAACTATTTGGAGAATAAATTTCAACATGGTTTTACTACATTTATAGACATAGGTCAAAGAAAAGTGCAGATTTATATTTACATTGATTTTATGGATATTTGATCACTTTCTCTAAGAAATTTTTTGTTTGAATTTTCTCTAAGAAAAATGGTATATACTGTTAAAGGTTGGCATCCAGCAAGAATTTTTTCTCTATTCACTTCTTTGTTTTATACTGTTAAAGTCGGGAAGGTCGATGCTACCCATTTGGGTTCTACTCAACCCCACACATCAATTGACAAGTATATTGTTCAACTGCAAAAGAAAATTATCCAACAATGTAAATTTAACTTGATTTAATTTTTGGAAAAAGAACAATACACTTGTCAATTAGTCGATGGAGTTGGGTAGAACCCAAGTGGATAGCATAGACATTCTCATTAAGACAAAATCAAACCTATGAATTTTTTGTAATTTTCAAAAACTTTTGAATTTTTTTGTAATTTGCCCATACCTGAGGTTTTTGTTTTTGTAATTATCCCTAAAATTTAACCAACGAGAATTTCATAAAAGGAACTCTTGAAATCAAATTCTAAAAAATAACAACGTTACAACTCCGAAAAATAAAATTATCCACTTTAACCATGAACTGGTACCAATTTCAATACACAAAAAGAAGACAGAATATGTTTTACACACAGCTATACTGGCAGGGGTCCCCATAGGAAAAGAGTAAATAGTAAAAATGACCACAATATTGGATTTCAGTGTTTGATGAATTTATCAATATCCATCACACTGGTTTGGACAACAAAAAAAATGGTACAAAATAATTTAGAGACCCCAAACACAAGTTTTCTCCTTCTTACATTCTTGTATGTCTTATATACAAAAAAGCCAAAAGCATGACACACAACTTGTTCTAACAAAATATGAGCTTCAAATTACCCTCTTAACAATTGACGCCACATTGGCCTTGTGCTGCTCTCCTTGTGGCCTCCGATGTGAACGGGTCGATCCTAACCCAAAGCAGAGAGAAAATCGACGCGAGCAAAATGGACCACACAATAACAATTGTAGGCGTGCGGTTTTGCCGTCCCAACAAACCTTTGAGGAAAGGGTACAAATGGACGATAACCCAAATGGCGAAAAACAATTTCCCGAAAAGTGGGCCCCACGACTGGTACCCGCTGTTAACAGCGTAGGAAACACCGGCTACGATTCCTATGAAGTTCACGATAAGGACGGTCGTCGGAGGAATGATGAGGGCCGTCCATTTGAACACGTAAAGCTCCGCAAACTCTCCATCGTCGTCGGATGATTTCGAAGTGACGGTGAAATTGGTATCGATCCCGGCCAATACTTTCAAGAGACCTTGGAAGACGGCAAAGAGATGAGCAGATGTTCCACCAATGACCCAGAACTGTTCGTTTCTCCACCAGTCCTCGACGCTAACGCCACTCCACCTCATTTCGAGTATACCGGTTGCGAAAATGGAGACGAAGAGAAGAATGAACCACATGCTAGCATAATTGCTTATCTGCAGAAGAACACAAAAATGGAGTTTAGACGAAAGTCTTTGGGAGTGTTTACAAAAACTTCTGCTGTTAGAATAAGTGATTTATTATAGCAGAAATAAAAGTGGTTGAGAGTCATATGTTGGTAGTGTTTGCAAATAGAATCAAAAGTTAAGAATCAGAAGTTGAGTGTTTGGTGAATAAATTGTAAAAAGTGCTTATTTGTTTATAAAAGCCAAACCAAACACAAAATCAGAAATCTGAAGCACCCATGTCTTTGCTTTTAGATTCTGATTAAATGAAGCAGAGGTTGATATTTACAAACACTAAAAAGTGATTTTGTTTCCAGCCAAAACCTGAGATAAGCACTTTTTTTTAGTGATTGCAAACACTCCCTTAATTCAGAATCAGAAGTCAGCATTTGAAAACACTAAAAACTACTTTTTTTTCAGCCAAAAGTTGACAATCACTTTTTAAATTGTTTGCAAACACTCCTAAATATGGTATAGGACAAAGAAAAACCATATGACAATTCAAATAATAAAAAGGTAAAAAGTGTGGCTTACCTCAGGAATGATAAATTTGTTGGTGAGAAGACAGATAGCAGGAAGAACACAATAGGCAAGCAATGGAATAGAGGTGAGCGGATAAACAATGGTGTTGATATATGCGAGCCTCTCTAGGAGCTGCAGTTTCCCGTTGTAGCCATACCAAATAGGACAATGCCTGCTTAGAAGAATTTCAATGGACCCCAGGGCCCACCTAAGGACCTGATTCAAACGATCGGACAGATTGATTGGAGCAGACCCCTTGAATGCCGGGCGAGGAGGCATACAATAGATTGAGATCCATCCTCGTGCATGCATTTTGAATCCAGTTAAAATATCTTCTGTGACAGAACCATAGATCCACCCAATCTGAAACAAAAAATAAGAAATGTTAATTTATTAGTAAAAGATATATTTTCGTTTCAGATGCCATAGAGTAAAGGGCTAATTACAGCAAAAACCTTGAGTTTCAATCTAATTACCAAAAAAAAAACCAGATATCTTTCCGAATTGCGAATATTCCCTTAGTATTTGTTTCTATTTTACAAATTGCACCTATAGAAGGGGGTACTTGTCAAGCAAATACACACCTCAATGGAGTGCTTGTAATAGCTTCAGGGGGTATTTGCAATTTTGAAAGATATCTGGGGTTTTTTCGTAAGTAGGCTAAAGTAAAACTAAAATAGCACGCACCTCTTTGCCCCACTCGGTTTTATCCTCGTATCCACAGCTGATGACATGGATTGCTTCTTTCAAAAGAGTAGCAGGATTAGTTGTCGGTGGAATGCCTCCCATTTCCATGAAAGTTGCAGCAATGAAGACTGGAGATTGACCGAAACGCTTCTCCAAGCTCTTCTGAGACATAAGAAGTGACTTCTCATCATCATATCCTGCCAAAGACAAGCACAATGTCAAATCATTGCTTATATATAATCACCACATCGTAAAGAGTTAATAAAATACGGAACATTTTTTTTACTTAAACTGTGGAATTGTTAGATGTGTGATACCATCAAAAAAAAACATCTGAACTTTGTTCAGCTTGTTTCTGATTTGAGGATGAAGTTCAAATCTTTTAAATTTAGTGAATAAAGACTTGAACTTTTATTTTGAATGGAACTTTGAGGAACAAAAAGATAACTACAAATCTATTCTTGATTTAAATTTGCAAAAAGAATTATCTTTCAAAATCACAAATATTTTATCGCATGACATACCCTTTGAATGGAATTTGTGGAACAAAAAACCTGGATGACTAAAATGTACTATTCTTGAACCATTCAACATCATAGATGATCCAAATTACAAAAAGAAAACGAGCATCCAGCATTAAGAAGAAATAAGTTTTTGTCACCTATCAAAGTTTGCAAATATGCCAAACTAGGTTTTTAAGCTAAAGTGATATAGAAAGCAGGCTAAAGGATCCATTTTTTAAATAAGTTTATCCAAAGGGCGAAATAACTCTTTAAGAATTACTCTATGTTATGATGGATGATGAATAAGAAACAGCTTCAACACCTCATTGACTCAAGAATTATGAAAATCAAAGAAAATAATGAACCTATCACAAAAGCGTACCTTCTACACCCTCTTCAATATCCTCCATGTTAAATATAGGAATGGTTGATTCAGTTCTTTTCACCGCTCGTTTTTTATCAATGTACTTCTTATTAGAATTTCTCCCCTTCTTCCTCGAACCACAACAACTTTTGACGATAATGTTTGGTTGCAAATCTTCTTCCGTTAGGACAGGATCATACCCATACAAAGCTTGCCTATTAAAGCAACACCCAGTTCCCACATAAACAGGGCCCTGAAGGCCATCCAACCCTTTCAAGTTAATCTGCGTTTGAGGAACATTCGGCGTTAATAATGCACAACCACAGACAACACTTATACTAATATGGGATAATTACAAAAAAATAAAACCTTGAGATTCGGGCTAATTACAAAAAACTACAAATATTTTTGAAAATTAAAAAAAAAAAACTTGAGGTTTGATTCCGTCTTACATTTTCCCCCTTCATAAGCAAAAAATATTTCAAACCCCCCTGATATTTATAGAAATATTACAGTTACCCTTTAAATTTAAGACATTATCAAACCTGAAGGGGCTTTTTGAAATTTTGAAAAAACTATGGATTTTTTTGTCATTAGCCCAAACCTCAGGGTTTTTTTTTTTTGGTAATTATCCCTACTAAAATTTTAGAGCTGTAAAATGTAAAATGAAACCTACATCAAAAAACACAATATTGCGGTTAGCATATCTATCGTGTAAATCAATGCCATCAAAACGCTGTGGGAACTGCACGTAGCAAGTCTTCTTTCCAAGAGCAGGGTCCATCATAAAACACATGGCTTCTTTAAGAGCTTTGCTGTTGTTGAAGTAGTGATCACAATCGACATTCAAAAGATATGCTCCATTTGTGAGGACAGCAGAGACTCGAATCTGAAGCACAAAAGAGTATACTATTATCATAAAGAAATTCATCAAATTACAAGAAACCAAAAAAGGAAAAACCCCCAAAATTTGTAAAAATGAAAACAAAGAAATGAAAACGCTCAAGACCATCACATACTTTAAGTCATAACTCATGTTTTAACTATTTCGTTATGGCTTTGAAATTAATCTACCATTGCTATCAAATATATCAGCATAGAAATCAGATACAATGGCCACGGGGAATCATCAATCACCTACCAAAGCATTCATAGCTCCGGCTTTCTTGTGATGTTGGAATCCAGGACGCTTCTCACGAGAAACATAAACCAGTCGAGGTAGCTCATTTCCATCTGTATCAAGGCCACCACTATGCCCCAGAAAGACCTGTTAATTAGAGGCAGATGAAAGAATTAGAAAAGGATAAACATAGAAGGAACAATAGTGAACAGTTAAAGACATACCTGGATCATTCCAGGATGATCACGGGTGTTATTTCCAGGCCAAGGAGTTCCATCTTGCATTGTCCATCCTTCTTCAGGCATCTTTTGAGCCTTCGCAACAAGAGCATTGATTCGTACCTTAAATTCCTCATATTCTCTCTGCAGGAAAAAAAGAAAAAAATCAAGCAAATAAAGTTACACTGCATTTTCCACTTGTTCATGCCTAACTAGATGAATCTACCAAGATTACTAGAAAATTTCAAATATATGTGTGTGTGTGTGTGTATATATATTTAAAAAAAAAGGCACAATCTTCCTTGGATTATGAATTAATCACCGAAGAAAGTTGAACTAAAAACACTGAGGTGCGTGTTCCCATTCGGAACTGTCCACATTTCCTCTTTCGAAGAAGCTTTGGAACCATTAGGATAATTTAAAAAAAAAAATTACTAGAGGTTTTTGAAAATTGCAAAAAAAAACCTTGAGGTTTGGTTCCATCTTACATTCCCCCCTTCATAAGCAAAAAAACATTTCAAAAACCCCCTGACGTTTATAAAAATATTAATTTAGCCCCTTACATTTAAGACAGAATCAAACCTGAGGGTTTTTTTTTGTAATTTTGAAATATCTCGGGTTTTATCGTAATTTGCCCAAACCTCAGGGGTGTTTTTGTAATTATCCCTATAGAATATAAATATCAACACTATATTTTAAAGATTAACAATCGGCAAATTGTTGTTCACCTTCATTGCTCTGCGCTCCTTCACAAAGGAAGGCTGAATCTTGTCCTTGAGGTAATCTATTTTCTGAGCAAAATAGAACTCAGGAGCCCTAGGCTCAATATTGTGCTTCTTGCAGAAAGGCACCCATTTCCTGGCAAATTCTGCAGTTTCAGATAGGGATTCAAAGGTCAGCATTGCCGAACCATCATCTGAAACATAACAGGAGACTTTGTCGACAGGGTAATCCACAGCAAGGATGGACAACACAGTGTTGGCAGTTACAATGGGAGGCTCTTTCATGGGGTCCACTGTACTCACAAACACATCGACCGGTGCTAACTGGGAAGGCTCACCCTCTCTATCATATCTGACAACAAATAAGAGAAAAATGTTAGTTTGAAAACAAAACGAAACACTATCGTTCGGGTTTAACTTCAGGAATTGAATAAGATCGACTAACCTCAATGCGAGTCTTTCAAGAAAGGTCTCACGGTTTACGGGGTACCATTTTGGGAATTGATCGAGAAGCCAGGATAAGGCAAACCAAATCTCACAGATAACCGATGTCAGCCACAAAGGATAAGCATCGTTCACTGGGTGAGTAACACGGTATTGCAAGAAAAAACCCAAGATGATCAGCCGAAGAATGATTACGACACGATAAAGGGTAACATTTGTAGAAGCAATGGGCACAACACGGCTCATAGGTTGGCGAGCATCATCAGCCCTGTCAATTATAAACTATTAGCATCCCCTAAGATGTCTAGATCATATGCACGCCCAACACTCGAGGAAGTAATAACATGATACAAAATTTCATCAGCAAGATCCGATTATCCACAAAATTTCATCAGCAAGATCCGATTATCCGACTGTTCCAGCATATAAGTAAGAGATAATTACAAAAAAAAATGAGGTTAGAGCTAATACCAAAAACCCAGAGGTTTCTGAAAATTGCCAAAAAAAATCCTTGAGGTTTGATTTCGTCTTACTTTTACCCCCTTCATAAGCCAAAAAACATTTCAAAACGCCCCTCAATGTTTCTCGAAATATTACAGTTATCCCCTTAAATTTAAGACACCCCCTTAAATTTAAGAAAGAATCAAACCGAGCGTGGAGGGGCTTTTTGTAATTTTGAAACTTCTCTGGGTTTTTTGTAATTAGCCCAAAACCCAGGGGATTCTTTTGTAGTTATCCCTATGAGTAACGGTCCAGTCATACAAAAAAGTTTTTACTCTTCAACAATTGTAGACCACATGCCAAAGAAAAATAAATATATTTATCATTTATTTTTATTTTTACTATACTCTAAGCAAACAATGAAAGTCGATATTATTACATTTGAAGTTCTTCTCCATTAGATCCGGTGCCTTCAATATCTCCTTTCCCTTCACTGTATCTATTGTTCATCTGCACCATATTTTTCTCCTGTTTTAGTTTCCACCCTTCCACCCTCTCTTTCCAGTCAACATTTCCGAGCCCATAAGAATTCAAGTCTTTGGAAGGGTCAACAATTCTCACAGGAACTGCAGAAATTAATGATGTTATCAGCTATTTGCATACAAAAAAGGACGTATGATATATTAGCTAATGAACTTATATTCACAAGTAGCTACCTGGCTGTCGTGGATCAACATAAGGAAGCGAGTGAACACGGTCTCCAGGCCCCAAAGGTCCTGAAGTACTTCTGACCGAATGAGTGTCTTGTATAGAAGGCGGAATCTCGCCAGAAACCTATTAATTATGTGCAAGAAGATGAGAGAAAACATACAAGTGCTAAATATCAAGTGAAAATCTTATATACATTATGTGATTTGCGAATAAACAATCGAGAATGAGGTTTGCTGACTTACTGGCTGCCCATTGGTAAGAAGCGGGATTGGCTGTTGTGATTCACGTCTAGAAGATGCAGATAGCTCAATATCATCTCCATGCCATTGAGATCTAGACTTGCTTTTTCCCTGAGGATAACTAAACTCATTCTCCAAATCATCGATATCATCCTCGTCATCATCACCTTCAACTCTTGGACTCCCTAAGAGATGCAGGAACAATAAGCTCTCCTCCATATATGTATATTTATAAAAGAATCTAAGGCTCCATTTCAATGGAAGGATTTGAGCTATGGATTTCAAATCCATAATAACAAATCCATTGAGGTTGTTTGGATGGAGTCATTTTATAATGGTTTTAAATTTTTTGGAGGATTTCAAATCCTTCTTATTTGGAGTCATTTGAAATCCTTCCCTAAATCCCCTCCCCAAATCCAAATCCTCTCATCCAAATGCAACCTAAGGCTCCATTTGGATTGATGGATTTGGAGCTATGGATTTCAAATCTATAATAACAAATCCATTGAGTTTGTTTGGATGGTATCGTTTTACAATGGCTTCAAATCCTTAGCTCCTATTTTGAGCTATTTTTTGAGTCATTGTGATGTAATCAAATCCATCTAATTTGGAGTCATTTGAAATCCTTTCCACAAATCTTCCCCTCAAATCCAAATCCATCAATCCAAATGGAGCCATTTAAGATTACATTTGGATTGAATGATTTAGATTTGGGGAAAGGATTTCAAGTGACTCCATATAATATAAAATTGAAATCCACCACAATTACTCAAAAAATAACTCAAATAGGAGCCTAAGGATTTGAAATCCATTGCACAATGAGTCTATCCAAACAAGCTGAATGGATTTGTTATTATGGATTTGAAATGCTTAGCCTCAAATCCATCAATCCAAACGAATCCTAAAGCAAATTGTGATAAGCAGACTCACCTTTGTGTCTCTTGTACCTAGTCTTACACTGGGGGCAAGACTGATTTCCATCTTTCCGCTCGTATTCATAACAAGCTCGGCAAACTGGAAAGGCACATTCATTGCAAGCAACAAAGAAGTCACCGGTGGAGGTCACTCCAACAGTATCTCCACATATCTGGCAAATCTGGCCATTCAAATTCTTCAGGGGCTTTGGCTGCATCAAACCAATTGATTAATTCCCACATTGCTCTAATCCAGGAAAAAAAAAAAGTTCAAAAAACTTAAACATGTATCTGATCTAGTGCCATCCACTGCATGCAAATTGTTGATGAGATGTGCAGATGAAAGGAGATAGATGGAAGAAATGCATCCAATTGAAACTAAAACTCAATTTATCTAATCCGGAGAAGCAATCAGCATATTATTCCAAAAACCGTGAAAGAGTTATGTGGTCTTGCCATGTCATGGAGAAATAGATTAAATGAAGAGATTGCAAATTCAGTCAAACATTCAAGAATTTGGATTTTCAGTAGAATTAGTAAATAGGTAGTCTTTTTTTCTGATCTCATATTATTCTGTCAGTTTTTCAAATCAACATGTAAATTTGACAGCTAACCCAGCTGAAGATTTACCATTTCAACACAAAATCACAAAATTTTGACTTCAATAATCACTATAATACAACCAACACACAGATCTAAACACAGCATTAAACACGCAAACACACTCCAAAACAACTTCAACAAAAAATGACCAAAACCCATTTCTCAATCCATATCAAGATCCAAACTTTTAGCTCCAAAATCACTTCAACACTATCAGAAATCAGATCCAAACCCCAAAATACCAATAAAAAGTAAAAAATAAAACAAATCAACAAATTCAAGAACTAAAACCCAAATGCATATTCACGTGAAGAAAAAAGACATACCCCACTATCAGAATCATGGCGAATCCTAACAAGCTCATTCTTCTTGTGCGATCCAGCCACCATTCCTCCAGTTGCCTCCATTTTATCTTGATTATCACTAGTATAACAATAAATTTCTGTTAAATGATGGGTTTTATTTTTGCTGAATGAAAAATCTCAGAAACAAATATTAAGTGAAATATGAGTGTGGGTAGTAGAGGAGATTTTTCATATTCAATCGGCCATGTCTGCCTCTCTTCTCTCTCTCTTTCCTTCACTTACATGTATGCTTCGTCTTTTTTATCACTTTCCTCAAGGAAATAATTTACTGAATATTTTGTTATTTAATTAATTTCTTACCAGCTGAACCGGTAGACGGTGTCCGACTGTCGGCTCAAAAGGGCAATTTTTTTAAGTATAAAGAAAAGTTAATATGAGGTGGATATAAGTAAGCCATTTGTTATTTGTATTTGTATTTCAGTGTGGATGAAGGATGGATTTAGATTTTTAATGGGATTATTGATTACACATTTTTGGTTATAAAAATTGATAGTAATTCTTTCAAAATATTTTTGACCGAAATACTGACTTTACATATTTTTCAATAAAATTTTATATGAATGTATGCACCACTTCATATTCTAATAGTGCTATTATGTTGTGTAACTATATAGTATCTTGTTAATAGTTAAGGGTAATTAAGGATCACTGATATTATTTATTCCTTCATACCAATTCTTAATTAGTTTGATGTGTGCTTAAATTCTTAATAATTTAAATTATTCAAATAAGTAATATCAGTTTTTTTTAACATAACATGGTTGTACAATTGGTTACAATATATTCATAGATTACTCAAATATATTGTAAATCATAATTTAAATTATATGATATGTAGTAGCAGGGATGGCAACGGGGCGGGTTTGGCCAATATGGAGACCCGCCCCTCCAAGAAAAATTAAGACCCGAGCTTCGCCCTGTCCCGCCTCAAGCCCCGCCCCGCCCAAATAAATATCAATAAATCAAAAAATAAATAAATGTAATTATGTAACTTATTATAACTACGTTTTACAACTATTTAGCTACTATTATAATTTTAAAAAAAAACTACTATTAGGATCTTGCAATAGTATTCAACTAATACTCAAAAAAGTACAATATTACAAGATGTTACGATAATAAATTAATATCAATATACCACTCAAATCTAAAGTATATAATGCAAAAATATCTAAATATATATTAAAAAAGGCAAAAACTTGCGTGAGACGGTCTCACTTTAGATCCGTGAGACGAAGAGCCCTTACACAAAAATTTTAAAGGTTTTTTTTTTTTTTTTATTTTTCTTATGGTTTATATTTGTTTTTTTAGAGTTTATTTTGTTTCTTGGGTTTATTTTTAATTGATTTGGGTTTTTAGGATTTTAGTTTTTTTAGGTTTATTTTTTGGGTTTATTTTTGTTTTTCGGGTTTATTATTAATGGTTCATGTTTTTAGGGTTTATTATTGTTTTTCATGGTTCATTATTATTTTTAAATTTATTTTCATGGTTCATGTTCTCAAGACGGAGTCCTTAGGAGGTCCGTCTCACACTCTCTTCTCCAACTGGAGACCGTCTCAAGAGACTTGCTCATTAAAAAATAATATGGCGGAGTTGGTCCTATTCGGGGGACGGACCACGGGGTGGGTGGTGGTGGCAACAAATCCCCCACCTTGCGATTGAACCCCTATAATATATTATTTAATAAATTAATATAGTATATATATAAATATAAACCAACATATATTGCCCCCCAAATTTCCATGTAATTTAGTTATAAAAGCTTGTATGTTTTATTTTTATTTATATTAGATTTAATTTTTGCCAAGCCGGTCCAAGGTTTCGAGGCGCCTAGGCACCCTCTTTTTTTAAAAAAAAAAAATTAGTTAATATTTATGTATTTTTTTTAGTTTTTTTTTTATTTGCCCACCCCAATTTATTTCGTCCTACAGAATAATAATTCCTAGCTACGTCATTATATACAATGGCATAGCTATTGGATTATTTGCACGCTGGGGTCCGATACAAGAAATGGAGATAAAAAAAATTAAAAATGCAAATAAATATTTACTAAAAAAAATTTGAAAAATTTTACCTAGTAAATTTTTTTAAAAAAAAAGAAAAGAGGAGGGCCTAGACGATTGACGGATTGACCTCTATCTCCGCCATTGATTGTGTATATACATATATAAAAATATTTTTCTGAGGGTCTCTTCTTCAAATTGCTTCGTAAGGGGCGGCACCATCTTGCCGCCTAATTGTTACCCCCATTTCGCCCCCAAGAACAAATTTCTATTCTATTTTATATCCCCATCCTCAAACAATAAAATTCTCGGAACCTGTCCTGGGACTCGTTTAATCGGGTATAGACCCACCCTAATAGGGCGGGTTTTAATTCGCCATATTGTTATTCCTATATAGTAGCGATGGGTCTTGTAGATACTACACCATATGTACGTATAGTATAAGACTCGTGGTATTGGACTTCCTGCAGCAGAGGTGGTACGTTACAGTGGGGCAGTAGAAACTTTGTTGAGTATAGTTTGCTTGTAAGTTGTAACTTGTTCCATGTTGTCAATTTGTCATGAGAGTATCCTCTGCTGTGAACAGGCTGTAGTTTTGTATTAACCGGTATTTGCCGGTTAATAGGGTCCCACAAAAATAAGTAGCTGTCGGTGGATTCAAAATATTGGTTGCTAAATGAACCTCGATTTTGTCCAAATTACTTTTGCGCCCCTTCCCATCAGATCTTATTCTATTTATTATCTGTGCTTTTGTTCGCACTTTGCACCTACAATTTTGACGAGAGAATAAAAAAAAGAAACATTAATAAAAATATAAATATAACATTTCCGCTCCTTCATAATTTCTCCCCTAATTTTTCTCAAAAAAAAATAATTTCTCCCCTAATGTGGCTTATTAGTCACCATGCCTTTTCATAATAATAACTAATAGTCACCGATCAAAAAAATAAATAAACAAACAAATAAATAATAGGCACTGTAATTCAGAAAAATTGTAGGTTAATAAATAGCATAAGTAATTAATATTTATTAGTGCCAATATTTTCAAGAAAATATATGATAAACATGTAGTGAAAAAAACGAACTCTTCTTTAAATACAACAAATAATTATTTCAACACACAGTGTTTAGTATACATCAATAAAACTATGTTTAGTATACATCAATAAAACAAAGGGATCATTACATTAAAACCCTTGAGGTTCGGACTAATTACAAGAAAATCCAGAGATTTTTGAAATTACAAAAAAAAAAAACCTTGAGTTTTAATTTCGTCATACATTTTTCCTCCATGAGCTAAAAGTATTTTCAAACACCCCCTTGATATTCGAGTAATATTACAACATAAGCAAACTTGAGGGGACCTTTTTATAATTTTGAAATTTTTATAATTTTGAAACATGTCTGGACTTTTTTTGTAATTAGCACAACCCTTGGGCGGTCTTTTGTAATTATCCCTAAACCTAATGATTTTCTGCTCTTAGTTTTTAAGTTATGAATTGAAGAACACAAGTTTGAAATACATTACAAACCAACCATTAAATTACACTTCAATAGAGTTCATACCTTCAATTTCTTATAATCAATATTAATGTTGTTGACCAAATGTATATGGACAGATAGAACATCCATATCAATCACAATTCTTCACTCAGTTACAAACCTGATTTGTTCTAACTTTGATAATGTCCAAAATGAACTCTCAATCATTATTAATTGCTTCCTAACAAATTGATAACAGCTACTTTCCAACTTAAACACACTGCCATGAGTCACCCCCATGAGGTATGAAATTGGGAATTTTACAAATATTATGGGGTTAAATACAAAAAACTCCCTGATGTTTAGGGTATTTACAAAAAACAACCAAAAACGTTTCAAAATTACATAAACTCCCTTGAGGATTGATATCGTCGTCTTACATTTCACCCATTTAATAAGCAAAAAAAACATTTCAAACACCCTTCATATTTATAGAGAATATTACAAATACCCCTCTTACATTTAATATATGATCAAGCTTCAACGGACTTCTGTAGTTTTGAAACTTCTCTTGGTTTTTGTGTAAATCCCCTAAATCTCAGGGATTTTTTTTAAATTATCCCAATATTATATGATTTTCCCTGATTTTCTCTCAAACATCAAGAACTCTTTTTCTTGAGTTTTAACATGGGAAGATGAAAAATCATCTTCAACATGGCTAAGAAAAAATTATCTCTATACAACTACATAGTAACCACATAATTTACTGCATAGCATCAAACCACTGAAAGAGAAAAGATCCAATATTATATACTCATCATAGGAAATCTCTCTTCTATGCCTCAGGTGTACTAATGATGATCTAGAAAACCACAATGTTTAACTCTTTGATCCTTAATGACAAATATTACGGCTACTTTCTCCCCTCTTGTGAGCCTGCGGTCGTGTTCTTCAGTATCTGCATATCATAAAGAAACAAGGTTGTGGCAAAATCCTCATTGATTGATAACTCATATGAATGTATGCCGATTATTGCATCATTAATTTGCAATCGAGGTAACTCTCATGGATCAACCAGTCGATTCACGGGCGTTTCGTTTCACACAGGATTTATAAAAGCACCCTTATACAGGGTCAGGATGTTAAATAGCAGTTCTAAATGCTGCCAACAATCTAAAAGAAGTTCTTGGAATGAGCTTTAGTGCTCGGTCTATGTTATACATCTACAATGTTTTTTTGCTTATGAAGGGGGGAATGTAAGATGGAATCAAACCTCAAGGGGTTTTTGCAATTCACAAAACCTCTTGGTTTTTTGTAATTAGCTTGAACCTCGGGGTATTTTGTAATTATCCCTATTTTTTTATGTATCATGCTTTGAGCAGAAAATGAGTACAGTAATGAATTGTGAGACAGACAGTACAAATTTCATCCATGGAGGTTTTTCAAAAACTTCCACTAGCTTCTTCAGAAGTTCAAAAGACAAACAATGAAAGAAAAACATTGAATGAGAATTTTACTATTGTCAAAAGGGTAAAACGCCATTTCACTCAGAATACCATATCACCTAATGAATCAATGACAATGATGTTGATGTGCATGAACTACTCGCAATAATAAGCACGAGATTGTAGCTCAAGTGGTATCGTTCACCCTTTGGAAGGGTGTTGACCGGGTTCGAACCCGATATCTTTCAGTTTCTTTGAAATTTACCCCCTCCCCTCCAAGGCTCCAACCAGTACTTCCAACTTAATAAAAAAAACTACTCGCAATAATAAACTCGGAGCTTAAGATAATTATCCACTTATACACGTATAAATTATGCAATTCTTGAAATGATGGTGACATAAATAAAATTAGACAATGGATTAGCAGACAGAAAAATCCTACCTGTCTGAGCATTTGGTTCTCATTTTGCAAAGTGGAAAGCCTTTCATCAAGCTCAGCATTCTTAGTTTCCAACTCTTTAACCCTTGCCTCCAAATCAATCAAATATGCCTTCTTCCTCTCCCTTGCTTGCTGTGCTGAAACTCTGTTTCTCAACAACCTTTCCCACACAAAAAAATAACAAATGCACATAATTACAAAAATGCCCCCTTACAGACAACCACATAGCAAATATATCGGCTTAATTGCAAAATTAGTCCCTAACTTGAGGGTGGACTTTATCTTTAACTTTGCAAGATAGGACTTAATTTAAAAAATCTGGCACATTAAGGACAAATATAACCAGAAATCAAAAGTTGACAAGAATTTGATGACATGGCCGCCACATCATCACCCCTTGAGAGGTTTCAACTTTTCGACGGAATTCATAATGTGGATGTTGAAATGCACACATGGCGCTTCTACACAAAATGCATCCCAATCAGCACGACATCACTAATTCCACCAAAATCCCCAATTTGGGGTGATGTGGCGGCCACATCACTAAACGGCCCATTTGTGCAGATTTTTGTCCTTAATGTGCTCGATTTTAAAATGAAAGTCCTATTTTGCAATGCGAAAAAAATAAAAGTGCTAAAATGCCACCGCCCTAAAGTTACGGGACAAATTTTGCGATTAAGCCCAAAAATGTCCTAAGCTCCTAACAAACAGCCCAAGTGCATGACCAGTCCATTTCCAATACCTATCAGTCCATCCATTGATGCAACTTTTAAGGGGACCTAAGGAATGTTAGCAGGACCATTGATGACGTGGCTGGATAGTATTCAACAAGATAGGCCTAACTCAACTTGAAATTACCTTTTTAACCTCTTGTTTTCTTTGTCAGCCGGGCTTCTCCCTCTCCTCTTTGAACCGCCGGCCGATGGCTGTGCGGGCCCCACATTAGAACCACCGTCGCGGCCGGAAGTCGTCGGACCGGCGGCCTCACCTCCCATCTCCGGCACTCTTCTTATCTCATCATCGCTCTCCATGCCTTCATCAATTTCAAGACAACTTTTTTATAACATATATGATAAAATAGTAATGATCCATTACAAGATCTCTCTGTAAACGCCAGCTTTTTCGGAATTTAAAAATAAAAATGCCCGTGAATTTGAATAAAGAAGCCTCACATTCTGCAAATTCCACCTAAATTCAATGACATAAACTCATGAATCAAACACCCCAAATAGATATATAAACCCTTGGGGAAATCGTAGTTCAATTTACCAGATGATTCTATAAAAACCTATGATCTTGCTAAAACAAGGGTAACAGACAGCTCAAAAATTGACCAAAAAAAACAGCTCTCGAAGAAAAACAGAGGAATCCTAACTTTCTGCAAAGGTTTCAAATCAAATATTCAATTTTTGAATGAAAAATCACATTTGAGTAAAAGAGAAATATTATGAAGCCACCTTTTTTTAACTATATCAACGAAATCGCTGGGTATGATTTGAACCCACCGGAATCATGCAGAAAAAACCCCCAAAAAAAAAAAAAAAAGTGAACTGTCCGCAACATTACATCGTAAAATTCAATTCCCAATAGATCCCACCACAGAAAAATAAATAAAGTAACAAATATTAGAAAAGAGATAAAAACCTTCTTTCAGTTCAAAGTGAAGGGCAGAGCTAGAAGATCTCTCGCTACTAGAAGGCAAAGAGCTGGCCGCAACAGAACTCGTAGCTTGCTCTTGCATTTCCCTTCAAAATAAAAAAACCAGCCAAAACTAGAAAATAGAAAGAATGTGCAAGAGAGAAGATGAAAAAATATGGTTTAGATAGAGAAATTAGGATTAGATATTATTCTAGCTGTCAGAGAGAAAAAGAGCGGGACGTAAATGTTACAGTAAGCAGAGAGAGAGGAAGACAGACAGATGCCGTTGGATTGAGTTTCATCGGACGTGTTATAAGTGATGAGCGTGGCTTTATTTAGAGCCATATAGTGTTGGATTAATCAAAGGTGGATGGGTAGAGAGCGTGGATGAATATTATCCGTTGGATCGCAATGTGATCGGACTGTTAGGAGGGGCTAGCGTAGGTTCGGTGAATTGGGACCATACTCGTTTTTTGCTACTTAGGGAAAGTGCTAGTGCCTAGTGCACTTTTATTTTCTTCCGGGGCAAATTCTTATTTTTCACCCCACAAGTATGCAAAATGTTGTTTTAGCCACTAAAGTTATGAGAAACTATAGGGTTTGATAGTGAACTCTAAGAATAGGATCTAATCTAGTGTTATTTAGTGTAAATTAATTTGAATAAGATTCTTCTATTAGCCATACTTCACTAGTCTTAGAATGGGTAACTTATTGATTAATTAAATAAAAAATGTTTAAGTGTTACCAAAACCTAATTTGCTAATTGTATAGCTATAAAAAATTGATATTTGATTTTTTTTTGGAAATTGATTCATTAAACCATGATCACTAATTTAATCTAATTTTTTTTTCATATCATAAAAATGACATTCATATACTTTTAGTAGTAAAAGTTAGTCATACTTTGGTACTTGGACCCATGTTTCAAAATCTCCAATTTGGCCCTACATTATTTTCAATGATTGGTTCAATGTATTTGTCCATCACCTAGAGTTGTCAAGATCCCATGTCCCATAGAGAAATATCAAAAACAACCCAATGCCTTACACCCCCACCCCCTTCCCCCCAACCCCCCCAACCCCCCCACCCCCCCCCAAAAAAAAAAAAATACCAAGTTTACTATTTCAATTAAATCACTTCAAAATTAAGTTACTTGAGATCAACTCCTTCAATACAATAACATTCTCATTCACTATTTTCTGATTTTGATAGTAAAATTGATCTTACAAGCAGCTTAAAAGTGTTGTGAACACCCCCATAAATAAATCCCAAATGCTGTAAACTATTGGACACATTCTTCAACTGTAAACTTTGTGATATGAAACTCTATCTTACAAGCATCCAATAATAGAAGAAAATGCAATTTACTCAGCATCTCGATACAGCAAAGCTACAGGGTGAAGAACCTTAATTGTCTCAAAAAACAGGGAAATGGGATTCCTATACGCATCTGTGCACTGCATTGCCCGTCGGCTTGAAATTGCCTGAAAAGAAGGGACGTTCTAGCTGGTAAAGACGGATTCAGAAGCAGACCGTTGATATGGAAGCCGATTTTCAGGCACACCTTCTTCAGCTCGTTTATCTTCAAACCATTTCACGACTTTTTTCCGAGGCAGATTTGTCACATGCACGATGCTGCTTATCATGGCATTCTGCATTGGTTTTAAGGCACAAATAAAATGTACTTAATAAGGATATTTATAAAACCTCCATGAGGTTCGGGCTAATTACAAAAAAAAAAAAAAAAACGAAAGGTTTTTGAAAATTGCAAAAAAAAAACCTTGAAGTTTGATTCAGTCTTACATTTTACCCTTCAATTCTTCATAAGCAAAAAATCATTTCAAAAGCCCCTGACATTTATGAAAATATTACAATTACCCTCTTAAACTTAAGAGGGGTTTTTGCAGAACCAAATTACAAAATCCGAAACTTGTTACTTGCATTACATTTCCGGAATGTCATTATGCATAACTTATTATTTGTTGGTTACTCGTTTTGGAGTTAGATTGCATTATATAAGTGTGCAAGAAGTTTTACTCACAGTCGGGCGCTTTGTTCGTTTATAGACTTGTTCAAGAGTTTCAACTTGTACTTTCTTCAGCCTCTTTCGAGCAGACCAGTTGCTTTGCATGACATGAACCGGCACTTTCTCCTTAACCTCTGGCTTTGCGATATCTGTTGTTGTCTCCGAAGGAACAGTTTCCACAAGTTCCTCCACAGGATTCGAGATTGTTGAAACAGGTTTATCGGGTAAAGTAGCACTCAACATGACAAGATTTGGAGGAGGGTCACGAAGTAATTTGAGAACAACTGCTCTTTCAAGACATAGATCAGCAGCAAGGTTTTTGATCTGCAAGAAATGAACAGAGCAATTATTAAAGGCAGATAAGCATTTCAAGAAAGTGTGTTAATGTTAAAAAAACCAGAGGTTCCTCATTCCAGTGTTCATCATGGATAACTTACGAAAGAAGAATATCAGAATACTATACAACAAAGCAGAAATTTGTTTTAACAATTTTTTCTTTTAAGACCAAGTGAAAATCAGTTAATCACTAAAGCTAAAAGTGTTTACATGACATCTAACATTTACATAGCCAATCGCGCAGCAAAGGGGGCGGATTTCTGCTAAAATCGACGACGTCAGCTGCGCGAGGATCAACGGCAGTCCGTGGCCGGACGATGGAAGGGAAACCGACCGGAAACAGTAGATAGACGAACAGGAGAAAGACGACCGAGAGTATTTCAAGCACCACAAAGCGTCGCCGTTGGTGGAGATCGAGATCGCGGATACTAGAAAGCCGATAACTAGGACAACTGATGGAACTGCCCAAAAATTTGGACCATTTCTCGATTTATGCGTGTCATCCTTGCGCAGGGGCCATGCTAATCTTCTCTGTATCGTTCCAATTTGGTCGTAACTGCTTCTTAAATCTAGCTAAATGGGATTGCAGGAGCCGTACAAAATAAGCCCACGAATAGCTTCACAACTTTTGCAACCTATCCAATTTGGGGTGATGTCAATTTATGGATGGATTAAATTATGAGAAAGTGAAAATTGGATAACAAAGATGAGGCAGAAGAGCATTCCAAAGTTTTCCTCCTAGTTTCAGCGAAAACTCAAACAGAGGTTAGCATTATGCTTTCGTTTGTTTCATGAGTTATATGGCCTTCGGTTTTAATATTGAAGCATATGCCACCTTTTACTATTGTTAGTTTTTTTTTGTGACTTTTCTTGAGGATGGTTTTGCATATGTTGGATGCATAATGATTTTACCATTTCAACCTAAAAAAAAAAAAAAATCTAACATTTACATAGCCAGTAATTATGCGAAAAAGGGGTCAATATAATCTTAACATCAGTAGAATAAGGACCCTGAATTCAGAACATTCTCCAGTATTAAGGTTAGACTGTCCAATTAACCGATTTTTTTTTCGGTTAGCCATTAACCGGATCAATTGATTAATTGGTCGGTAACTAAATTATTTGGGTTCATTGAATGTATAAAGGTTTTGTAGAATCTCGGTTATCGGTTAATCTGGTTAAAAATTGTTAGTTTTTTTTTGTGACTTTTCTTGAATCATTTATATCATATTTATTTATATGTACATTTAATTTGATTTATTCATATCATATCATATATACATATAAGATATATTTTTTTATAAGATATTTTTAAGAAAATTCGGTTCGATTAATTCGCAAAATATATTTTTTGGTTCGGTTAATGGTTTTACTAATTAGCAAATTCGGTTAATTTGATGTTCGATATTTCGGTTAACGGTTAACCGAATTAACCGAATGAACAACCCTAATTAAGCTCAGTCCTATTGAAAAAGTGATGTATTATGGCAACAAACCAAGAACCACTAAAAACACTATTATTAGAGATTTCGAGTAGGACTCACGCTAGTCTTTCGACGTCCATTTTTCAAAGCATATGCCAACCTTCTGAGTTGCCAACTCCTAAGCTTTATAGGCCTTTCCTCTTCTTCTTCATTATCATCATCAACTTCATATTCATCCTCCTCATCAGCAACACCATCATCATCTTCTTCATCTTCATTCTCGGTTTCTCCAAGGGCCGCAGAGTCGAATGCCCCTAATAATTCATCATCCAACAGAGCCTCGGCTAGTTCTTGCTCAAGTTTAGCAAGCTCTTCCTCACTTATATCATCGTCTCCACCACCATTACCATTTAATTCGTCGTTTTTCAAATCTTCTTCGAGCTGAAGGAAAAGAGCCTCGAAAGCATCTTCGTCTATGTTGTCATCTTCTCCCACATTTTTGTGTGTGTTCTTTTTCTGCACAGATTACAAATCTTTTGACATAGACCAACCAGATTTGTTTCACTAATAACACTTTCATCTACCTAAACCAAAACACAGCTCTACCTTTGATGAACACACAAATACAATGATGAAAGTTCACATAAACACACAACAATAACAAGCACACACAGACCTAGAAATCAAACCAAAATTACTTATTTACTCAAATACAAAAAAAAAAAAAAAAAAAAAAAAAAAAACTCAATCTAAAACTAGTAAATTACTCCAATCACAAAACCATTTCTCCCAACAACAATTCCACACAAATCCATAAAGTAGCAGATATATTTCAGCACAAATGCGTCTTAAACAGAAAAGAATTTATTTACATTTTTCCCACCAAATATTTCCAGCTCATAATCAATAGCCTCGATTATCCTTTAAATTTTTCCCCCAAAAAATGTTTTAAAAAAATACCTTGTTAGTTTTCTTCGAAGTTACAGAAGGGGCGGCGCTCCCTCGGCGGCGGCTGGAGAAGGTGAGGCCGGAGAAGCGTGACGAGGGCTGATGTGGCAGGAAAGTATTGGTTAAGCCCACAAAGAAGGGTTCTTTTTTGGAACTAGTACACTGGAGTGCAACGGATATCCGAAGACTTGTTGACGCCATTTTTTTCCTGATTATTGTAGTTGCTATCCTCAAGGTTTCTTTTCTCATCT
Source organism: Rehmannia glutinosa (assembly GCA_016081115.2). Lineage (NCBI taxonomy): Eukaryota > Viridiplantae > Streptophyta > Magnoliopsida > Lamiales > Orobanchaceae > Rehmannia > Rehmannia glutinosa. The sequence continues at coordinate 359,145 of JABTTQ020003342.1, read as the reverse complement.
AAATATCTGCTGTGTAACACGCTTTTCCAATTAAGATGAGTTAAAAGCGCATAAGACGTCTACCCGACATTCTTATGTGAAAGAATTAAAACTTGACTTTCTAATTTGGGAGAGTCCCATCAACCTTCTCTCTCACACACACAACACACACTGTCACTCAATCTGCAATGGCGAATAATACTTCTACGTCAAAAGGAAAGTGGAGGAACCTATCTGATTTGGGTGTGAACAAATCGATGATATCTTGGGTCGGGTCGTTTCGAGTTTCGGCTGATTTTCGGTTGGGTCCTGTAAGACAGATAAACGTTAGGCTAGTTTAGGGAGGGTTCCAAATTAAGACCTCCGATCTTAAGTCGATCTGGGGTTAGGTCGCTAGTGAATGTAAGCGAGGTGAATAGAAATAAATGTCATACTCGTAGCATTGGAACAGTGGCGTATTTATAGGCATTTGCTTTCTCCCATCCGTGCGGGTTCGTGCGGATCCGTCGATGTGTGCGGATCCGCACAACCTCACTCCACGTCTTGCCGGCCTCCTATTGTCCACCTGGCTAAACCCGTCCATCGTATACGGGTCGGATCGCTTGGGCGACCCCGCACGACCACCTCGGATCGGTCGTGATCTCGCTTCTACGTAGTGTATCGGCTTGCTCGAACTCCTTCTATTAGGATCGGGTAGACGACCCGATCCATGACCTCGGCCGGTCGTGACCTCGTTTTCTTTCATAGTGTATCGGCTAGCCTCGAACTCATTCTATTAGCCTGGGTCGGGTAGACGACCCGATCCATGACCTCGATTCGGGTCATTCACTCGAATAGGCGAGGGTAGAAAAGTAATTTTAGACAGACACATATCATTACTCCCCCAGTTACTTTAGTAATTAATTACTATGGTAACTCGAATCTGATCCGTTGAATTTGAAAAGTTTCTTTCATCCCAACCGCTCGATCTTCCCGCCCATTCCGCTATATATATACGAAGTCTTGGGTTTACATTTTTACTCTTCATTCATCGTGGTGAAAAATATTTCCGATTCGAAGCGAGCTCCCACCGTCCGGGTTTCTTCACGTAGTCGATCCCACCTCGAGGTAGCCATTTAGTTTCACTTCGCTTATTAATATTTTTTCTTATTTCATTTATTTTTCTTCCTTCTTCTTGTTACGCCTTCCGACCGCCTTAGGCCGTTCGTTAGGTTCTCATGACTCGGGCTCGGCGGTTCGAGTTCGAGTTCAAGCTCCACCTCGAGTCTAGTTCGACATCGGTCCTCTAAATGGGGCTCGTATTCTGATGCTAGCCCACCATTAGGTCCGTGCTTCCCTGGGGATCCCCGTCTCGACTTGGACCCTACCGACGAATCCGAGGAGGATGCCCCCATAGATCCTAATTTAGAGTTCTACGACTTCTTGGGCTTTGATTCGTTCTATTGTAAATGCAGAACCAAATAGCCGAGATTAGAGACCGATTTTTTATTCCATCAAATTTTCAAATAATTATCCCCGGTAGGAATGACCGTATAGACAAACCACCTCCCCGTTGTATGTCGTTCCATTTGCCTAAATTTCACTTGAGGCGGGTTTACGTTTTCCTTTAGCTCGCCTATTGTAAATATCTTAAAGGGTCTAGAGTGTGTCCCGCCTTGACTAGTTCCGAACGCTTATCGTCATATTTTAAGTTTTGCGATATTAATGAAACATTTTGAGGTGTCGACCTCCTTTCCCCATTTTTGGGCCCTTTATTCCATTAACTCCTCTCCAACCACAAGTGAGAAAGGCTTTTTCTACCTCTCTCCCTCGGCTAACCGTAAGCTTCTTCATCACCTACCTACCTACTCTGTTTGGCCTTGGAAAGAGAAATTTCTCTACATTAGAGCCCCGTAGAGACCCCTCGGAGGTTCCTTTCGAGTGGAAAGCTACCCCGTCCTCACCTCGTGACCTCGCCTCGGTCACTGGGGAGGATGACTTCGTCGAGGATGTGCTATGCACGAGCCGGTATCTATCGGAGAAGCTTCTAACCGAAGAGGTTCTTTCTCGGGACCTTAGCCCCGCCCGGCCGCTTCTTTAAGTTTGGGTAATCTTCCATTCTTTTACTTAATTGCTTGCTCGTATAGTTTACTCACATTATTCTAAACAATTTTTCTATTTTCAGAGATGTCATCAATGACTCATTAATAGCTAAGCAATTGAAAGAAGTAAGCGGCTTTACTCTCCGGTAAGAAAAATGACCTCCAATCAAGCTCCGAAACACACCACCACCCATGTCTTGTCTCGGGTTCAGGCCGTGTTCCTCCGACCTCTTGGGGCCTCACCTTTGCTCGCTTCGACCGAGGTCTTTGGATGATACTGATATTTTTCGAGTGCTCGCACTACCCTGGCTCGCTTAACCCCTCGCCCCTACTTCTTCTGGGGGTGAAAATGTTGAGAAGGCTTACGCCTCGAAAGGAAAGTCCCACAAAGAAAAACTCGGAAGCCCCACAAGTCTCGCATCGGGATTCTCATGCGGGTAAAGATCGCGAAGAGCCCTGCGTAAGAGGCTTCGCCTCGGTCGTCTTTAGGCGTGTCCGGCAAGCGACAAAATTCAAGCCGACAAGGAGACTTGCAAAGAACCCCGAGATGGAAGCTCAACTTAAATGGCTCAAGTTATGTGAGAAACATTTCGCGAGATGCGTGAGATGGAAAGGCAAAGATCTCCTCATCAATCGTCCTCCACTTTCAACGCCTCATTGCCTCGTGCACGTCCCCATTGGCTAATTAACGGACGAAGCTCTGTCCTCGATACTCATCTTTGGAGAGGACTCTTTCGAGCTATACAAACATACTCTCCTGATGATCGATCAATTTGCTTTGATACCTTTTGAGTTTACTCCTACCGGAAGAATACATAGCCCACAATACTTTTTCGGTAAAAAGTCCATTATCTCGTTTAATACATGTTTTAATTTTTCTCTCTCTCTTTTTCTAACCTCGCTTTTAATTCATTTACGAGAATAATGCCCTCCTACACCACCTTTCCCTTCGTGGCTTTGCTAATTGGAAGTAATCCTCGATGCGCGGAAAACGAAGTGGAGAGGCTTTCGAAAGGCTCTTCGCGAAAGCCGAGGCCGCCAAGGAGAAAATTATCTCGGAGAATCTCGCGCTCGTGATCCGAGCCTGAGGTCCGAACAAGAGGTTAATGCGGCTCGCGACAAATCAAAGGAGCGAAAGAAAATCACGAATCCGAGCCGAAAGAGACCTACGATACGGGTCGCAAGGAGGGCTATCGGAATATACGAACTCACTTTAGAATATACCTCCGCTCTTCAAAAGGCTCGCGAAGAGGGCGTGAAGTCCTTTCTAACTTCCCATTCCTACGAAACCTTAGTGGCACGTCGTCTTTGCCTATCTCTCTTTCAAGGTTTCGAGCGATGCCGGACAAAACCCTACGGAGAATGCTTTCAAGGAGGACTTTGATCAAGATAAACTTGATCGCTTCCGTCATGGATGATCCGGAGAAAGGCGATGAGGGCGAAGCTAAGGAGGAGGAGGAAGGACTTGATGTCGTGCACGATGTGGAAGAGGTCAAGAGACGGATGAGTGGACCAATCTTATGCATTCGCACATCGCCGCTACTAACAACAACCTCCACCCCCGCTACTATTGAAGCTAATAATGATGATGAGGAAGAATAACCTTAGTTTTTACTTCCTTCTTTTGTAAATGAGCTCAATGCTCCATGTGAAACACATCGTGAATACCAAACCGCGCACTTCGTTTGTCTAAGTTGTTTTGTAAATGAGCTAGTCTTTGACCTCGTTTTTGGTATTATGATGTATGAAAATATTTGATATGAATGAGCTCAAGTCTCCGATTTCGCTTTATCGCCGTTGTTTTTCTGATTTTCCCCAATTTTAGTTATTACAACCATATTTGCTAGTCGTTCTACATGGATCTTGCTTGAGCTAACCTCGTGGGTCACTTTTTAATTGACTTGCTCTTTTTTGAGATCATTTTTATTTGTATCGACCTCGCCAGACGCCATTAATCGGTGACCTCGCGGATTGCTCTTCTTTTTAAGTTGACTTCGTGGGTCAATTTTACTTGAAGTGACCTCGTGGGTCGCTTTTAGTTGAGACCCGACCTCGCGGTCGATTTTACTTTGACCTCGACCTCGCAGGTCGCCTCGACTTGAAGGCGGCCTCGTGGGTCGCTTTTAATTAGAGTGACCTCGGGGTCGCTTTTTGTCTGAAGGCGGCCTCGTGGGTCGGTCTTTTAATATTACCGACCTCGGTCGCTTTGCATGAAAAGTGACCTCGTGGGTCGCTTTTAATAGGAGGCGACCTCGTGGGTCGCTTTTAATTGAGCCGGCCTCGTGGGCACCTTTTTTAATATTAGCGACCTCGTGGGTCGCTTTGCCTTGAAGCTGACCTCGTGGGTCGCTTTTAATTGGAGCTGGCCTCGTGGGTCGCTTTTAATTGGAGCCGCCTCACGGGTCGCTTAATATTAGCCGACCTCGTGGGTCGTCGCTTTGCTTTGGTGACCTCGGGTCGCTTTTAATAGGAGCTAACCTCGTGGGTCGCTTTTAATAGGAGCCGACCTCGTGGGTCGCTTTGTCTTGAAGGCGGCCTCGTGGGTCGCTTTTTAATATTTGGCTTGACCTCGTGGGTCGCTTTTACTTTCATGAAGGCGACCTCGTGGGTCGCTTTTAATAGGAGGTGACCTCGTGGGTTGCTCTTCTTTTAAAGTTGACCTCGTGGTCAATTCTACTTGAAGTGACCTCGCAGGTCGCTTTGTCTTCAAGGCGGCCTCGTGGGTCGCTTTTAATTAGAGCGACCTCGTGGGTCGCTTTGTCTGAAAAGTGGCCTCGTGGGTCGCTTTGCATTGAGCCGATAATTATCTCTCAAAATAAGGGGGTATTTCCCTCCCAATAATTTCATATATATTCGATCAAACAAGCTAATAATTACAAGTAGTTCACCTAAGTATAAAACTTGCGCAAATTGTGGATGTTCCATGGCCTGGGAAGCTCTTTTCCATCCATGCTTTCCAAACGATATGTTCCTCTCTTGAGGATCTTAATCACCTTGAAAGGACCTTCCCAATTAGCCTCCGGTTTTCCCACACTGCTAGATACTTCAACTTTTTTCGAACTAGGTCTCCTACTTGAAAATTTCTCTCGTTCACCACCCTTTTATCATATCTTTGCTCGCATTCTTCCCTTTAGTCATTTCAATTTGAACCAAGGCCCTATCCCTCTTTTCCTCGATTGTTTCTAACTCTAACTTCCGAGCCTCTTCGTTCAGGTCTTTGGGTCGTAATGAGCTATCCCGTGAGATGCTTCCCCATTTCCCACGGGGATTACCGCCCGATCCGTACATCAAACCGAATGGAGTTTCTCCCGTAGAAGTTCTTGGGGTAGTCTATATGCCCAAAGGACCCCCGGGAGTTCCTCCACCCAATACGTCTTCACCGCACCCACCGCTTTTAAGTCTTTGCAGAATTATCCTGTTGGCCACCTCGGTTTGTCCATTAGCTTGCGGGATTACCTCTGCCGTGAAATTTTCTTTGGATTTTCACTTCCTCGCACCATGCTCGTATTTTTCTTCCTTGGAACTGCGTTCCATTATCTCAAATTAAGATCCTAGAAACCCAAACCGGCTACAAATATTTTTCCATACAAAGTCCATGACCTCTTGCTCACCTATTTTAGCTAGTGCTTGGCTCGACCCACTTCGTAAAATATTCAATCAAGCTACTATCACGAATTTCTTCTCGCGCCTTGCCACACGGGGAAAAAGACCTAGAATGTCGATCCCCACCGGTCGAAAGGGCATGCAAGGAATTGTTTCTAAGGGTATCTTGCTGGTGATGAGTTAAGTTAGCATGGAACCGACACTTGTCACACTTCTTAGCGAACTCAATCGCATCCTTCATCACAAGAGGCCAAAAGAATCCTTGCTTAGTATTTTTGAGCTAGCGGCGACCTCCCCGAATGATTTCCGAGCTCCCCTCATGAATCTCTCTCATCACATACTTTACGCGCTCTCGGGCAACAAACATTTCAAAGGAGTCCTCCAAAGGACCTCTTATACACTTCATCTCCTATTATTTGGAACCTGGGTGCCCTAGCACATATCCTCCTAGCCTCGCCCGGATCCGTTGGCAAAACTCCGTTTTAAGAAACTCTTTAATCCCCTCGATCCACTTTACTTGAATCCCTATATGAAGAATTAAGGTCTCTTTTGAGAATTGGTCAAGAGGTTCGCTTTACGAGTTCACTTGAGTGCTTCGCCACTAACACTATCACCTTCCTCGAACTCGATCCTGAGACGGCACTAGCGAAACGTGCTAATGCATCGACTTTCTCATTTTCTTCTCTTGGAATCTGTTTCAACCGAAATTCTTCAAAATTTTCTACTAATTTCTTAGCTCTACTCAAGTAGGTGGACATGACTTATCTTTGGCTTCGAAAGAGCCTTCCATCTCGCATCGCGACTAATCGAGAGTCGATATATGCCACGAGCCTTCTTACATCGCATTTATGTGCTAGCTTCATCCCAAAGAATTAGGGCTTCATACTACTCCGCTTCATTATTTGTAACCTCGAAATCCAACTTTAGAGCTACTTACTTCAAACAAGTTAGGTCCTTGTAACAAAATTCCACTCCACCTCCACTAGCCACCGACGAACCATCCACATGTAAAAGCCACGCGACCTCGTCTTGGGGCGCCCGACCCTTCTACGATTGCCTCGCTAACAAAGTCGGCTAGAACTTGGGCTTTAATTGCCGATTTACATTGATACTTGATATCAAACTCTCCCAACTCCACGCCCATTTAACCAAGCGACCGACAACTCCTGTCTCCCTAAAATTTGCCTCAAAGGTTGATTTGTTAAGACGATTATTTGGTGCGATTGAAAATAAGGTCGTAGTTTCCTTCTTCTTTACCACCAAGGCTAATGCCAACTTTTCGATCTCTAAATATCTCTCTTCCGCTCCTTGCAACATCTTACTCACATAATAAACCGGCTTATGCATGCCCCCTTCCTCCTTGACTAACACCGAGCTCATACCGCTTAAAACAACCAAGTACAAAAAAGTGGTTTCCTTTTTTCAAGGCTTTGATAATAATGGTGGTGAGCTTAAATATGATTTTAATTCATCAAAGGCCTTCTCACATTCTTCCATCCATTGAAAATTTTTCATATTTTTTAAAGTAGCAAAGAAAGGTAGGTTACGATCGGTGACCTCGAAATGAACCTATTAAGCGAGGCTAGCTTCCCGTGAGTCGCCGCACTTCGTTCACGGTCCTTGGGAGGCCATCTCCATAGCTTTAATTTTCTCTCGGGTTTGCTTCAATCCCCTCTCATTAACCATGAACCCGAGAAATTTTCCACCTCGCACCCAAAAAGTGCACTTTGTTGGATTCAACTTCATTCCATAATTTCGCATGATGTTGAAAGCTCGCTTCAAATGTTCCGATGGTCCCCACGATTCTCGCTCTTGACCAAAGATATCATCTACGTAAACCTCCATGGTTCGTCCAATCTCGCTTTTGAACATGAGGTTGACTAGCGTTGATAAGTTGCTCCCGCATTCTTAAGGCCGAACGGCATCACTACGTAACAATACACCCCATTTTCGATAACAAATGAGGTCTTGTCCTCGATCCTCTTCCGCCATATGAAAATTTGATGATACCTTGATACGCGTCCATCATACTTAATAGAGCACACCTGCCGCGTGAGTCCACTTCAGAGATCAATACGAGGCAGCGGGGGTGCGGATCTTTTGGACATGCTTTATTTAAGTCGAAAAAGTCAGTACACATCCTCCACTTCTCACTTGTTTTGGGAACAATCACCACATTAGATAACCATTCGGTGAACTGGATCTCAACAACGTGCCCCGCATCGGCGACTTATTCACCTCGCTTTCTATGATCCTATTCCTCTCCTCCGAAACTTCGCTTCTTCGCTTAATAGGCTTCACCTCGGGTCGACATTTAAGCGATGCACTACGACCTGGGCTAATACCTTTGCAATCCGTAGCCTTCCATGCAAAAATATCCACATTCTCCTTAAAAATTGGATAGTTAGGAGCTCGAGGCTCGGATCCATCCGGGAGCCTATTTTGGTCGACTTGCTCGGTCGCTGGATCCACCCGACTACCTTGTATCTTGGTCAAGATGGGCTCGATTCTATACTCCTCACTCGAGCCTTTTTATACTTCTCCTTCTCCTTCTTGCTCATTCCCGCCTCCTCCCTCCCTTTCAATTTGCCTAATTGTTCTAATCTCCCGCTCCCTTCTTTTTTTCTTGACAAGTTATAGCACTCCACTTGCACTTTTCTCGATCTCCATTTACCTCACCAATCCCACTTGCGCTTGGGAATTTCATCTTCAAATGATATGTGGAAACAATAGCTTGAACCGATTTAAACCTGGCCTACCCGAATGACGTTGTATGCAAACGGAGCGTCAACCACTAAATACTTAACCATAATCATTTTTCGGCATGGGACCATTCCTAGCGAGGTCGGAAGGTCGATAGTACCTAAGCGGGATCACTTCGCTTCCCGAACCCGTTAATGGTGTATCCACCGATTTGCGGTGTTGTGACGTCTAATTCCATCTTCCTTAAGACCCGCATAAAGATCACATCCGCCGAGCTCCCATTATCTATCAAGGTCTTTTGTCTTTGCGAAGTTCGCAATATCCATTGTTATCACCATTGGATCATTTTGACCTGTTTCTACTCCCACAAGGTCACGATTATCAAAGGTAATTGGATTTGCTTCCGGACATTAAAAATATTCAACCCTCTTGGGAGTATGAGCCAAGACCCGCATACTCTTTCGCCTCGCGCTTTGCGAGTCACCTCCACTCGGGCCTCCAACGATCATATGTATCACCCCTCCTTGGCAAATTTTCATCTTGTCGGTCTCGCCTCGCTTCGATCGCTCGCGATCTTTGATTTACTTTTTCCTTTATAGGAAACGAGCTTGAGACCTTCCTCGCGCCTTATGCCTCGGGGAGAACCTCCGACCTCGCCACTCTTCTCGGCCTCGCTCCTCATCCCGCTTTTGCTCATTCTAACAAAATTTTTCAAGTACCCTGTTTGGATGAGTCGCTCTATTTCATCTTTTAATTGGAAGCATTCTTCTCAGTATCATGGCCATGATCTTTATGAAAATGGCAATATTTTCTTTCATCTCTTTTACCCTAGTATGGCCTTCATCTTTCTTGGCCACTTTAACATATTTTTTCCCTCGATGGACATCAAGGCATGTACTCGGGGAACATTTAGCGGCGTATATCTGCTAACTCGTATTGGTCGCAATCGATCCTGATCTCGACCTCGCTCATGGTCTTTTTCGATTTAAAATGAGGTCTCTCTCTCGGATCTTTTCTTACGTGCACCTCCGACCCACTCATCGACCATTCATGATCCTTCGATTCATTCATCTCCTTTTCCTGGATATATTGTTGGGTCATCCCCATCAATTCCTCCTTATCCGGGGGGTTACGAGCTAAAGTGCCGAAGTAGTGCCCCCTTTTTCAAACCATGAACCAATATATTTGTCATCATATCGATCCTCATATCTTGCACCTCGAGCGCCTCGTCATTAAACCGATTAATGAAGTCCCGGTGGCTCGCCTTTTCGCTTGTCGATTGTAAAGAGGTGGGTCGGGCCGACGCCGAGCTCGCTTCGACAAGCGAAACGATATAAGAACTTTCTTGCCAATTGCTCATAGGATACCACTGTTCCCATGGGTAGCCCCCGAACCATTCTTGCGTTTTTCCTTTAATGTGGTGATAAATATCCTAGCATTCATGGCATCCGATCGTCCCATAAAGCCGCATTACGTGATCAAAAGTCATTAAGTATTCCTGAGGATCCTTATCCCCATCGTATTTAGGAAGATCCGGGAGCTTGAAACTCATAGTAACGACTTCTCGCCAAAATTTAAAGGGGAGAGAAGGGGACCTCTTTTTGTAATGCGTGTTGATCGCCCTCTTCTCTTCAAATGGTCTAGCTTCCGAGTAGCTTGCTCAATCAATCTGCCATTGAGTTCATTTATATCTCGCCACCCTGGGAGCTCGCTAGTCTCGCCTCGGCCGCCTTGCGTTCGGGCGCTTGGTGACTAGCCACCTCCTCCGCACGCCTTGCTCTCTATCTGCTTTGCCAACACTTGTTGGTTCCTTGTCTTAGGTACCCCGCTGGAAAAACCATGGGAGCACTTCGCTTTTCTTTCCTATCGTTTAGATTCTTTCCAACATTTTCTCAAAGTCATTTGGTTCGCATATTGATCATGGGATCCTCCGCTTCCCTTTGATGTTGCTCTTGAATTAACAACGAAGGGGATCCTCCTCGAGGTGTTGTTTCTTCGCTCTTATTGGTGTCTCCTCCATGTTTAGTCCACAGGTGGTATCCCTTTTGCTTTCACCTGGTCTCGTCCCATATTCACTTTTGCGTTCCCACGAGACGGGCGCCAACCGATTTGGGTGTGAACAAATCGGATGTCTTGGTCGGGTCGTCTCGAGCCTAGGTACTTTCGGTTCGGGTCTGTAAGACAGGATAAACGTTAGGCTAGGGAGGGTTCCCAGCTAAGACCCTCCGATGCTTAAGTCGATCTGGGGGTTAGGTCGCTAGTGAATGTAAAGCGAGGTGAATAGAAATAAATGTCATACCTGTAGCATTGGAACAAAGTGGCGTATTTATAGCACTTTGTTTCTCCGTCTGTCTGTGCGGGTTCGTGCGGATCCGTGCGATGTGTACGGATCCGCATAACCTCACTCCACGCGTCTTGGCCTCTATTGGTCCACCTGGCTAAACCCATCCATCGTATACGGGTCGGATCGCTTGGGCGACCCGCACGACCACCTCGGATCAGGTCGTGACCTCGCTTCTTACGTAGTGTATCGGCTAGCTCGAACTCCTTCTATTAGGCTGGATCGGGTAGACGACCCGATCCATGACCTCGCTTCGGGTCGTGACCTCGTTTCTTTCATAGTGTATCGGCTAGCCTCGAACTCATTCTATTAGCCTGGGTCGGGTAGACGACCCGATCCATGACCTCGATTCGGGTCATTCACTCGAATAGGCGAGGGTAGAAAAGTAATTTTAGACAGGCACATATCACTATCAAAATACGCTTGTCGCATTTTCTTTATTCTCATCGTTCTTCAGGTGCCTCTTTTCAGGTAACCCTTTAGAGACAAAAAGTTTCATCTTCACTGTGTCATTTTAGCGAGCACTTAGAAGGTTACTACTATAGAAATGAAGTATGGGTTTTCAGTATGCAATTTTGTGTGCGCGTTGGTGACCTGATATTTCCCATGTTTAAAACATATACACTGACCTTTCTTTGCGCTGCAAAATTCTAAAATAATCCGAATTTAAAGCTTTGACTTTTTGGTTTGATTGTATTTTATCGCAATTGGAAAGAAATGATTGCATTTCGTTTTTAGTCTTGTTTAGCAATCTGGTTCTGTCATAATTTTTAGAATTTATCTGCTTCTTTAAATTCTTCAAATTTGTGAGAGGCGAATGTATGCCGTGGTAAATTATTTAACCCTCTGTGAAAATCATCTTCACGTGGTTTTTGAGTTTTCCCACCTGTATGTTGGATAACTAAGATCTGAATTTTGTAACTTGTTTCCCAGATCAAATTAAGATGGATTGTTGTTAATGAAGCTGAAAAAAAGTGTTGTAAATCAAGTGATTCGGTAAGCTGTGATGTAGAACATGTTGGATAACTAAGATTTGAATTCCAATGCATGCTGCCTAAAGCTACTTATTTGCATTTCTTGAAACCAGCATTTTCAAGAAGAGAAAAATGTTGAATTCTGTTCCATAACTCGATCTCTATGAACATATAGATAGAAACTTCATTTCGTGTTTTTTTGTAATTTTGAAACAAACAAAAAGAAAAGCTAGGAAATATCATTTTTAGTAGCAAGCAATGCAAGTTCATTTTTGGTTTTGTCCCTTTGTTTCTACGACCCATTCCCCGTATTTTATCAGGGTTCAGTGTAGATCAGGCGTGTGCAAAACGCCTATTGAGGTCACATCGTCACAGTTGATTGCAAGCGAGGTCTTTCCTCTTCCAGTGGTGAAGGGCCTTCTGTACCCTGGAGCCATTATAAATGGCCTCATCACTAACATGACTGTGCCAAACTGGAATAATCTGCTAAGCATCTACAATTTGACTGACATAAAGGAGGCTTCTGCCGTAGCTGACCTACAACGCTTGGAGGTTTATTTTTCGCTTCACATTTTTCTCTCCCTTCCCCGCCGCCACCCTTCTTATGCTACCCTTTTCGACTCTCTTAAGTTTCATTAGATTACAAATACTTATGCATTGAGCATTCTACTGCAAATCCTTGATGGTATGGTATTATTGTTAAGATAGAATGTTTGTGTTACTTCTTGGCGTAACGGTACCGCCACTCAAATGATACATGTCGTATCACTATTTTTATGGATCTTTGATAATGATATTTTCACCCAAAGTGATTATTGTCCCCATTTCGTGAGAATCACTTTTTCTTAGAGTTTGCAAACACTCCCTTCATATTCTTCCTAAGCTGCCTTTTTAAATGCATTTGGAGGTATTCGACTTTGTTAATAAGTGGGACGAATAATTGTTTGTTTTTTATACTATGTTTATATAAAATTAAGGTCTTGATACGCTTTTTTATCGAATGGTATACATTATTATTACCCTATTCTTCCCTTTTGGCTTGTCCTGAAAGTGCTTCTTATTCTTTTGAACAGGTTCTTGCTGGAAGTTACTTCTGTGTGGCTGGTTCACTGATTGGTCTTATAAAACCTGGAAGGATGAACATGTTTGGAACTCTTCTAGTTATATGGGGTCTTGTCAAGGAGGGCATTCTTGGAAAACCAGTGAACACAGATCCTTCAAAAGCAGTGTTCGTCTACCCGACAATGTTGATAGCTTTGCTTTCTGCTTTCTTATCTGTAAAATACGATTTGAAGAAGGCACCAAGAAGTCTCCCGGCTCAACCCGTTGCAATGCCTCTAAAGAGCTCTTCCAAATCTAAGCTGAAATGATTAGGGATGTCGCAATTTAATCGGAACACGATTATGTCTTTCACATTTTCCTACTTTTTTCAACTGGTTCTCAGCCGTGGAGCATCAGTTTGTTGAGTGACTCTTTTCAGAATACTTGCAATCTTTTTGCGAAATTAGCTTGTCGACGGTTAAGGAATGTGTATGAAATACAAGGGGAAAGAATTGATATGCTATCGTTTGCTTCGATGGAAACATGGGAACTGAAGTGCAACTTTTGACGGGTGAACAGCTAGGGCTGGAAATCGAAACCAAACTACTCGATTTTAGATTGATCTTTAAAAATTCGTTTGAGCTCAAATTGCTATTATGATGAATCAAGGTTGAATATATTCTTTTTCATTTGATAAGATGTAAGTTCGGTTTGAGCTCGACATGATTAGTAAAAATATAATAAAATATGTGCAATAAATTAAGCGACTCGAACTCGATTTGTGTTTGGCTCAACTACAACTTATTCACGTTCAGTCAATTAATAACCAAACTAAATTCAAACGCAATCATTGAATCTCGATAAATGTTTGCTTGAACAGAATTATATATGACTCTACTCGATTCGTTTAGACCCCTGTGAACACCACAACAAATTTAAATGTGGAATTGAGCTATCATTCCTCTCATAACCGATAAGGGGTCAATCTCCGATCGGGTGTGACCCGATGGGCGATTTTTCGTCACCGACCACTAGGATCCCCTGGTCTTTGATGAATCGAGCGTATCACACTCGATCCATCCAAGAATTTCGCCATCAAAAACAACAATCAAAAGCATGAACAAGTATTGCCCACCTGAAATAAGACAAAAAACTTACAGCTACGAGAACACACTTCAAAATGATTGTTGAAATTTGATCTATAGCGTGAAAGAATTCTATCAGTTACATCTGCATATTCAAATATAAAAAAAAATAAAATGTAGCCCAAAAACAAAAAGGGTACAAAAATAACCAAAAAAGGCCGATTGCAAATCACTGACAGCTACAAAAACATACTCTAAGACAACTTCGGCCAACTACACAGTAATGGTACAGACATCTGCCTTCCTCTTCCACTTCTAACATATCTTTTCATTTTATTTTTCGTTCTTTTCTGCAGAATTATCCTAACATTTTTCCCATTTACAGATAAAAACAGATTTTTCATTTTTTCAAATTTTTTTGCCCATTGGTTTCCTGAGTAATGCAGTGTCAAAAATCTCCTAGACCTTCCTGGTTCAGTATATCACAACTCGAAGGAGCCCTGCCTGTGGCTCAGAAAAATCGAGACCCTCTTCTTCTAGAAGGTATCTTTGAACAGCAGTCGGGAGTCTAGCGGGAGTACGTGAGCCCCTCGTGTGGTGACCAGTCCCCACACATATGTAAACGAGCAAACGTTGGTCCATTGACCTTGCAGCATTTTTAATTACAGCCAGCTCACGCTTGAGCACGTGAATAGCTTCGCTCACGTGTAGACCATGCAGGTCGATCATTCGTTCTCTCCCGTTTGCCTGGATGTCTGAATTCCTGCAAATTAGCAAAATCCGAACAATGAGACTCGGGAGCGTTTGCATGGCTTTAGAGAAATTGATTATTGTAGCAGATTCTAGTCGTGAATCAGAACTTTGAGAATCAGAAGTTGATAGTGTTTGCAAATAGAAGCTAAAAGTTGAATAAATTAAAAAAGTGTTCGGTGAATAAAATTGTAAAAGTGCTTTATTTGTGTGTGTATCAAAAGTTGGAGAATCAGAAGTTGGTAGAGTTTGCAAATAGAAGCAAACAATTGACTAAATTAAAAGTGCGTTTGGTGAATATAAGTGTAAAAGTGCTTTATTTGTGTAAAACCGAACCAAAAGCATAATCAAAAGCACAAGTTGGCATTTTATACTAAAAACTACTTTTTTCAACCAAAAGTTGATAATCACTTTTTTAAGTGTTTGCAAACACTTCCTCAACAAAAGTCAGATGATACCAATGATTTAAAAGATCTGCAAAGTCGTAAAAGGGATGCAAACAGTAGAATCGATCAAGGAATGCAAACAGTAGAATGAGATCATCTCCACTAATGAACCTAATTCCTGCAGTTCTTCTTTCTTTAAATTTTAATATTCCCAAGGCGAGAAGGCTAACGTTATTATTTTTGACATGAATAACATTTGAGTGCGCTATCATGGGTCCACAAACAACAGACCTCTGACGATATATAGTTTCCTGAGCCTTCCCATGGGCTGCTTTCATCTGCATGTTGTGCAACTGTCCTTTAATGCTCAACTCTTTGGCTAAGGCCTTGTTACCAATGAGGTATGCCTGTCGTGCCTAATCTCACATGGAATATTTCAATCAAGATTAAACAAGGGAAGCAGAATGTGGTTCATCAACACATAAGTAACTTTAAATAAAAATGTTTGAATATGGTATAAACTCCCTGATGCATGAGCGTGTAATTTCACAAAGTCACATTAGTAAATCTCTTCATTTTTCTCTGGTCAGTATCAAGTTGGCTTAATTTATTGGTGCAAAAAAGGGATGTAAGACCTGATAATCAATTCATACCTGGCAGCATGGTTGAAGCTAAAACAGAAATGTAATGAAGTCATATGACTTAAGAAATTCTAGATTCTGTCAAACACACACCCACGAGCGCACGCACAGAGAGTACAAATAGCTAGGTTTAGTTCAGTTATTTCTCCAAAGTGTCTTAATAAGTAAAGCACAACCCTGTAAATGAATAATCTCACTTGATGATATTCACTTCAGGGAAGTGGAACGAACTTTCAGGTAAGAAACAAAGAGAACTTAAACAAATAAACAACTACTATCACAACTGAAGTCGTTATCTAGTAAAGGGAGGCGATTGGATATCCTTTAATTTTGAAAAATATTTTCTGTTAGAGAATAGTGATAAAAAAAATTGAAAAAAGAACGAATTTTGAGAATGTGATTGGATATGAGATGAAAATGTAACGATGAAAGTTGATTAATATAGAAATAGTAAAATAATGATTGTATATGATTGAGAGAATGGTAGGAAAAAAATGTGAGTTGGTGAATAGTAAAATTTATAGGAAAATGATTAATAATGATTATTGATTTGGTGGTTTTTTTGAAAAATGAGTTGAAGTGACTGGTAATAGAAAAAATGAAAGTGAGTGAATAGTGTGTTCTCTGAAAATTTTCATAAGCAATTGCATTTTTGGGTAAAAAAAAATCGGTAACGGATGAGATTTCTTCGGTATCCAATCGCTACCAAGGGCGCCATCAAAAATTTGAATCTGACAGTTTCTATATGTCTTGTCATCTAGAGTCTCACATAGTCGAAACAGAAAACAATCATCCCCGATGGCTCTCCTCCCCCAATCCATACAGAGAGAAGGAAAGCAGCTGGCCTTCTTTTATCCATGTGCATAAGTATTAAATTGAAGCTTTTTAATTTTGTTTATCAGAATTCTTTTTTATTCTATTCATTTGTCAACCTTCCAGATATTCTACATACAGAACATACCTGCTCAAAGTATGCATTGCGCACACGTGCATGATCACGAGCTTCCTCCCGCATTTCAGAATACATATTTGCTGCCAGCTCAACAAAGTTAAAGCACATATATTGCCTAAAAGTATTTTCCAACAATTAAAGTTTTAGAGAGCAAGTTAAATCTATTGCCTAAAATTATTACCGACTGCTTCTCCCGTTTCAAGCCAGATAGGAGATGCGTGAGCTGATCCTCGACTTTGCAACCTATCACCATAGATAACCCTGCTCTGGCCACTGTTATATGAGCTTGCAAGGATTTGTGAACTTCTACTTGATCCAATGCTTGCATCTGAAGAACCATTTCTTTCATACTTCCACATGCTAGAATCTTGAGGCGGCATTTTTCTCACAGCTGAAGCAAAATCAGTAGCACCACCTCTTGATGGAATGAAGGAATTAGATCTGAATAATAATGTGCCTTGCTTTTCTGGAGACCTGTAAGGACCACCATTTTGATGGAGACCATCACCAGCAAATTTTGCCAAATCGTTTTGACCATCTCTCGCAGAAAGAGCAGGAAAATCCATCGCACTAAGATTTGGAGCAGACAAGGCTTTTGAATTCAGAGTCTGATTAAAGCCTCCATCAACCTGAAGCTGCAATCACAAGTGCAATATACGGTGAAATCCAAATAAGAGACTATAAAGCCAGTGTATCTATTCATTAGTCACAGAAATCACAAGAAAACCAATACAGGGAAAGCATGCCACTTCAAAAGCCATTGGCTGACATATTAGTCCAATACTCAATTGAGTTTGATGAAACAAACTTACATAAACAGGCTAGATTTTATGTGTTAGTCCATACAACCAGCATTTTGTATTGCCATGCACATATAACAATAGCCGGGACAAAGAAAATTAAGTAGATGAGAGCAGGCCAAATATTAGAACTATAACTAATATTGCAAGTCATAATCCAAAGGTTCATAAATGTTGAAAGTAAGTTTGAAAGGAATGCAAATCATATCAAACCAATGGTTTATACAAACATGTGTCCTTTCCAGCTGATTAAAAATAGCGCACGTCACAATTTCTAGGTATTCATAAAGATATTCTCATGAGTGCAAAAAAAGCAAGCATATGCTATAAATACTAGCAATTGACAGAAATGAGAATTTAAATCCTTCATCCCTCGTCTCAAAAACTAATTAGTCCAAGGAAGTGACAATAGCATTTTCATTTTTAATAGCCTCCAAATTAGGTTTCACTCATAACAGCAATTGTAGCGTGGTTCCTCCAGTAAGGACTGCCGGACAAATCCATAACCTGCAATATAATTGAAAACAAGAAGCAGGAAAATACTTTTCCTTCAAGACATTTCAATCACAATCATATTAATTTGTTTTGTGGGTTGCATCAGTTCCTCAAGTTAAAGATTCACATCATGTTAAAATTTAACGAATGCATACCAATCTTGACATCCACAATAGACCAGAAGTTACTCAATTATCAATGCTGACGAAATCGCATACCTCAAGCTGAGTAAGCATCTCAATTGTTAAGTTCAAATCGCCTGCGTTCGCAAAATACACCTCTGCAAGACTTTCGGCTGCAAAACCTGGAAATTGTGAAGCCAAAAACTCAAGAGGGCTCACATCTGAATTATCCATCAATAATTGCTCATTTGACATGCCAGCCAGGAAGGCATGTCTTGAATTTCCACTATCAGGTCCTTCTCTTGCAAGAAGCTGATCATCGCTCACAATCTGCTGGTCCCAAGGTTTAGCGAGCGAAGGATGAAAACCAGTAGGCGATGGATATTCTCCGTACGATGAGACAGGATACCTCATCTTTTCAACATGGCTGTTGCCATTAATAGGACGAGGAGATAATCCTGGTTGCTCCTTCAACATAAAGCCACTTCCTGTTGAAACAGAATATCTTGAACCTTCATTAATATCAGTCAAGGATAAGCTTGAAAATGGTAAGCTGTTGATCCCCTGAGTATCATCTATCCCCATGACCTTAAAGTCGGGTGTAATATCATCAGGGAGCTGATGGCGCCAATATTGCTGCGCTTCGTCATCGGAATTATTTGAAACTGATGACTCTGATCTATCTAATATACCTTTCCCTGGTGTGGAAGGTGTGGAGGTAGCAAATTTCGAGGATGCCCCTTCACTGTTAATGCCTGCAGAGGGTGACCTGAGAGCGAAAGGAACAAATTCTGTGGCATTGGGGTTCAAAGTAGCTTTTGCAGCACTAAGCTTTCTGTCACCGGATGAAGCTCCCTTTCCCGGCGAGTACATTCTTTTTTAATTCTCTTTTGCGTTTCTAAATAGTTAAGAAAACGGGTTTACACTAAAATAACAAATATTTGATGGAATATCTGAAGTTGTAGTACTGAATACGTGTCAGCCAAACCCTGCAGATAAATGAAATCTTACAAGTTAGAAATTCTAAATGCTGTACAAAGTTTAACATTTTCAACCCTTATTAGCACACAGTGATGGAACAATATAAATCATTGAAGAAAATTGTTGAACAAAACAACTATTCAAGAATACATGATCTTAAAATAATATGTTTAAAGACATTACAAGCATTACGCAGGTTCAGGTTGCAATGGGGCATGCAATCAAATCATGGCATGTATTGCATAGCAACCAAAAAAAAATCAGGTTCTGGTAAACAAATCTAAAGATTGTTCAATCATGTTGCTAAGAATTGCAACAGCCAACATAATTCCAAATTAATTTCCAGTTCAAGTGAAACTGCAAGTGTTACATTTTTTTCTTTGACAGTGGAGGATTAGGATACTTGAATTACCATATTTAGCATAATAAACAACACCCAATCACATACACAAAAGAGACCATACGAAAAGCAACCATAATTATAATAACCAAGCCCACAAACTTTCTCACAACAATAAGAAATCAAATAAAAGATCAAGAAAAACATTCTTTCAACTGCTTATATCTATAAACAACAAACACATTCACCATCAGCAGTAACCATCCATGCACTCACTAAGAAAGTACTGTAACTCGTAACAAACAAAATCATTCCATAATTCCACTAAAAATTCAGCAACCCAACACAAAACAAAGATCAAGTAAAGAAAAACCGACAAGAAACAAAAAGCACAACTGTGGACTTCAATCACAAAACTCATCTCGGTAGATCTCTTAAAATCCGAACAAGAAATTACAAAGAAACAACAAATACTGTTTCAATATACTAAAAGGACACAACAAGATCTGAGTTCTGTGAATATACCTTTACGAAGCTCTGTGATGAAAGAAACCATACCAAGTGCATCCATAACCACACACACAAAAAAAAAAGGAAAAATTAGGATAAACAGATGGGGTTTCCAAAAGGTTTCAGAATTAAAAACTACAAAATTGATAAAAAGAGAGCGAGTTGCTCTGTATATCAGTATCTATAAAAGCAGACAGAGAATTTTGATGCTTTTTCTTCCTATTTTTTGGTTATTGGGTTATGAACTGAGTCAGGGGGTGGGGGTTTGTGTATCTTTTTCTTCTCTGTCTAATCTTTCTATCTCTATTTCAGGCTTTTCATTCTCTCTCTTCCTACTCAGTACTATCTCCTCTCTCTCTCATTTTTTTTCCCTTTTTGCCCCTTTACTTTCTTTTTTTCCTTTTCTGCACAGTTTATATTTTTAAAGGTTTTAGACCACAAGATATACAAGGTCACTATTAACTATTTGGGTTTTCTTTGTTGTCTTAGGGTTTTTATTTTTTTTAGATTTCATATTCCCACTTAACTAGTTCTCGTAAAAATAGTCTTGGTCCCTCATGAACTGCTTTATGTAAACTTCAATAATACACGATGGTATTAGACATAGATACTGGATTTTATACTTTCTAAATAACATGTAAATAATGATTATGTGTCAAATATGTCATTAAGTTTGTCATATAATGTGATATTAGGACATCATCAATCCACATTATGGAACATTTTTTTACGTGACTACTAATTATGATCCAAAGTAATAAAAATATTGTTATTAGTTATTGAAATGCTATGTGCCATACTATTTTCCCCTCTAAGTTGTAATTCTCTTTTATGTAGTATAATTTCGGTTGAAATAACTTATTTCGGGTTAACTGTTGACTGAATCATCTATTCGCATTAGATATATCATAGTTTGTCCCGCGAATACCCTCCAACAATCAAGTTACTATAGAGCGTGTAAGAATAAACTAGAGAGCTTAAGAGCTAGAGCTAGGTGTTGAATGAATTGTGTAGCTTTTTCGATTCTTCGTTTTCCTTTTTCTCTTATAATATATGTTTTTTAGTTGCCATTTTCCTTTTATTTATATTGAATTAAGATTATAGCATCATATGTTAATTTAAACAAAATAATTAATTAGATGAGGCTATTAGGCGTAGCTATTAAATTTTATACTTTCTAAATAACATTTAAAATAATGATTGTGTGTCAAAATTCAAATATGCCATTAAGTCTGTCATATAATTAATGTGCTATTAGGACATCATCAATCAACATTATGTCCCCTCAAAAAAAAAATCCACATTATGAAATATTTTTTGACCTGACTACTAATTATATCCAAAATAATAAAATATTGGTATATGCTATTGAAATGCTATGTGCCATGTTATTTCCCCCTCTAAGTGGTAATCCTCCTTTGTTATTATCATATATATATATATAGTATAATTCCAGTTGAAATAATTTATATCGAGTTCACTCTTGATTGGGTCACCTATTCGCGTTAGACTTTGTCACGCGAATACCCTCCAACAATCATGTTACTACAAAGCGAGTAAGAATAAACTAAAGAACTTAAGAGCTAGTAGCTGCTGAATGAATTGTGTAACTTTGAATAATGACGATCCAATATATTTTCAGATAAATTGGTGTTTCTTCATGGGCCTTTTGGTGTTAAGGCCTTAATGGGCTCAATTTAAGTATTATATCCACCTTATGGGTTACAATCCGGACAATTCTTTTGATTCGGCCTATTGGGTTTATCTGAATTATGACTCATCATACATATACACAAACATATATTTATAGTCAAATTTTAGGTAAGGTAATTAAATAATATGTTACACATACATTACAATCAACAATCAGTTGACAATGAAAATTTAGTTTTAAATTAACAATGTATAATCATCCATCAATAAGTTTCAATAATAATTATAAATAATTTTTTTATAAAGAATTGATAAGTATTTGATAAAATCGAATCATTAGCCATACGAAGATTACTTTTGTACTTGAGAAATTTATTCTCATTTTATAAAAAAAAAAAAAGGAAACAAGATTTTGACAGTATTGTACAGTCATTTATAATGTCCGACTTCCATCATATTTTCCACAAATAAAATTGTGCTAATTGGTTTAAATCAATTCTACTAGTTAGATCAATATGTTTTGGACAAACTGACTTATTCACAAATAAATTAATTTTAGATAAAACATAATAAACTTATACATAAATATAGATTGGTTTAGAATTATAATTAGTTCAGTTCTATTGGCATACATTCTTGTGAAAAGTTGTTTTTCTAAGAAATTGCTTACTATAATCCACACTAATTTAAAAGAAACAGAACACTTATCATACAATTAGCAAGAAAAAATTATAAATTTTGATACATGGGTTTGACGATTTGGTGCACATTAATCTTTTATGTCTTGATACATGCGTAAATGTGATGTTTTAGAATTTTGCTTCTAACGTAATAAATCACAACTTCACAAAAAAAAAAAAAAAAGAAGACTTGTTGGCAAACACTCCCCTAATACGCACGTATATAAGATGGTTTTATAATTATACACGTGATTTTGTGTATTAAAAATTTAAAATATTAAATGGAATATGGAATATTACAGAGAATAAGAGAAGCGAAAATGATCCAGACAATTATTCAAGAGTTATAAAATGATTATTGATTAAGACTGAGGACCATAACTCAATTTTGAGTTCATCTAATAATAATAGGAAATTAAGTATTAGTTCAAAATACACCTACAATTAATTTATAATTTGTCTGTTTATTTTAATATATAGTTTTAGTTTCATGTATAAAATAAAATAAAATACGAGATTAAAAAAACAACAGCTGACAAATCAAGACTTTTTCTGGTTTACCATTTCAGTTTTACTAGGATTAAACTTACCTGCAAAAGGAGAAAGAAACAAAAATTGCTTAGAAAATACAGCGTACAACCCCATTAGCAGAGAGTGACACACCATGGCAGCATTAGGAACAGTGGTGACCCCACACTTGCTAAAAAACGTGGGTACTTTTTTAGGTTATGGCGTATTATTTCAATGGACCCACAAAGTGTCCCCACCACAGCTGGCACTGGCACTGACTTGTTTAATCATATGTACAACAGCGTATATTACCATCCTACATATAAAAAAAAAAGAATGAATCTCATATTTGGGGACTCATCCTGCCTTTATTCTAGAGCCGTGTAAAAAAGATAAATCACGCTATGTATTTCAATAAATCAGAGTCATGAACTGTCATAAACTGAGTTACCATATAATAAATCATCTTTTACTATATTATTAGGGGATTTGAATTTCCATGATGCGAATGTCAACAAACAGAAAATACGTCACTCAAGTCCTTAACGTTAATATCGTGTTTAATTGAGTAGATTATTCTACAATAGACTTAATGCAAGTCACTCAATTCATCTTTTACTATTAAATTGAAAGGAAAAAACAATAAAAGGGTGATTGTTAAATTGGGGGGATTTGATACGGTCTCACACATGAAGTGTCACAATATGAGGAGGAGAATCCAAGTATAAAGTTGAAAAATGAACTAAACTACTCGAGATCGGTCATTAAAAGTTCGGTTTGTTAACATAACAAACCAAGTTTGAACACATTTTTTTGTTCATGTAAAGCTCGTCTCGAGCTAAACTCGATTAGAAAAAATGAATAAAACATGTGTAAAAATATCAAGCTACTCGAGCTTGATTCGTGTTCGGCTCGACAAAAACTCATTTTAGTTCGATTCGATTAATAATCAAACTAAGCTCAACACACAATTTTTAAAGCTCGATTAAAGTTCAAACAAGCTTGAACAATTTTATGAAGACTCAACTCATTTCACTCTATCCAAGCCCATCAAGTGATGTTTCATCTTAAAACAAATTGATAATAGAAAGAGTAGCTCAATTAACTTATAAACATCGCTCTTTTTTTTCTCTAAATAATCAATGTGAGACATCTTACCAGTGATATATTTCAATTTATTTGTCCCTTATATTCCAATAAAATATTAAATTGAATATTTTGTCCAGATCCATATTCTCCTCCATGATTAAGGGCAGAGATCACTCCGAAGCAACGTATTCCGTAGTCCACAATGCAGCAGATCCCAGCTCATCCAGACGACAGTAAAATATGTGACTAAAAAAAATGGATTTACTGTGCCTCTCTGCCTATCATTGTCGATGACATTTTCTGTATAGTTGCAAAATGAGTCCAGAAAATCTTTCCAAACCTTTTCATAATTTATACATATAATTCATATTCCATTATATATATATGCATCTTTATGGGCAGAAATATAAACACCGATTCACACATTTCACATGCGCAGTAGAGCAAATGAAAGAAATGCTGAAGAAAAGTTCTTGAACCTTCTTTTCTGCTATTTCTCTGCGTAGCCATAAATAAAAAAGCCAAAAAGGGCTCTCTGAAATGTATATGACATTCAAGCTTCTGATTATTGGTGGAGAGATTGTTGAAGAAGAAGGTGAGTGGGAAAAAGAAAGATAAACTAAACCCATCTACCAAAGAGCAAAAAATCAAGGTTCAAATAAAGGGGGACTCTGAAAATCCAGTAGAATTTCAAGATTCGACCAGATTCACCAGTTAGTCTCTGCATATTCTTTACTATATTACTATTATTGTTGCCATTAATGATTAAACCAAACCCTTCATTTATTTCTGTTTTTGAATTTAAAAAAAAATCAGTTTTACCATTTAATATTTTCCCGTTATACAATTATGTTTGCATACAAGAACCGTTTTTTATTTCTTATTCTGTTTTTTTCTTACCAGTCTTCCATGGAGCAAACGCAAGCCATTTTGAAGGGAACTGATATCGCATTTGCGAAATGCGAGTGTTGTGGCCTGACAGAGGAGTGCACACACGAGTACATAAAGCGTGTTCGTGAACGTTATTCGGGCCGTTGGATATGCGGGCTTTGTGCGGAGACTGTAAAAGATGAGCTGCTGAGATCAGAGGAAAGGATTGGTAATGAGGAGGCTTTGAATCAGCACATGAGCTTTTGCAGAAAGTTCAAAAATTTGAGCCCACCAAAAAATCCAACTGAAGAATTGATTTCAGCTATGAAACAGTTGATTTTGAGGAGCTTAGATTCGCCCCGGTCCAGCCCGGTGAGAAAGCCCTGTTTGGTTAGGTCTGAAAGCTGTTTCCCTGCTCTGGATTCTTGAAAAAAAAGGAAAAAGTGAATTGATTTGTTTGGATGGTAGATTAATTTGATTGTTCTTGAATTCAATGTTAGTGTGTGTTGGTTAAATAATTGTTGATTTAGGGTAGCAATGTTAGAAAGATTATGAATTCAGCTTTAGTTATTATGTAGTAATTGAAGAAAGTTATGTTTTTCCATTGGTTTGAAATTTGTAGTCTGCACAAGATTGAATGGAATATTACTTGTTCAGAAATTGGAGATTCTACTTTCTTCTTTATTGTGATTAAATTTAGTAGCTAGAAGTCTAGAACACCAAAATAGAAGAAGAGAGAAGTTTTAGGGATTGTTTGTAGATACTTTTGTTTTTGGAGGAAGTGATTTGCGGAGACGGGAAGTAAATGAAAAACAGAATTTGGTAATATTTGCAAATCGGAGCTGAAAATTGATTAAGTTAGGAGAAACAGTTTTGTAGAGAAGTTGTAAAAGTGCTTTATTTGTGTGTAAAAATCGAATTAGAAATTTAAAGCATTCTTTCCTTGATATCCCATTCTGATTAAATGAAAATATTATTTGCAAGCACTATAATGTGATTTTTTTCAAGGTAAAAAGCTGACAATCACTTCTATTTTTTTAGTGTTTGCAAACACTCCTTTAGTTCAATTTGCTCTAGACCTAAACTGAAACTCTAGAAAACGCTTTGAGGATGGTATTCAAGATTTGGAATGGCCCTTAGAGCTAAAATAGTAAAAGGGATAATTACAAAAACTACCCTTGAAGTTTGGCCTAATTACAAAAAAAACATAACTAACTTTTTAAAATTACAAAATATACCTTTGAAGTTTGATTAAGTGTTAAAATTAAGGGACTAACTGTAATATTTTCGTAAATATGAGAGGGTATTTTGAAATATTTTTCGCTTATGAAGGGGTAAATATTAGACACAATAAAATCTCAGAGGTACATTTTATAATTTTGAAAGTTAACTGGGTTTTTTTGGTAATTACGTCAAACCTCAAGGGTACTTTTTGTAATTAACCCTAAAATAAATCTAAAACACACATGCATTTGAGAATAAAGATCAGACTTCCATTCTTTGTCTAATCATGTTATCATTATTTGCTAAGGTGAAAAGGGAAGACAAAATAGCATGTGTTGTGGAGCTTCTAACTAGCTGATTTTGACTATGAATTATACATTAACATCCCAGTTATCCATTTTAACTGATATTTGGATCCAAAACATTTATTGGGTAATTTTCTGCCATATATGAAAAAGATTTGGATCTTCACAATGAACTGAGAAACAATTTGCAGGTGCAGGGCCAGGGTTCCACTGTTTTTTTATGGATGCAAAAGCTGGAAAAAAATGATTTCAACCAAAATATGTGGTCTGATTTGTGGGGCTGAGATTGAGACAACATGTGGCCCTGATGTTTCCTTTCATCAAACAATCTCAAATGATTAAAGAAATTTTTTCTTTGGTTATTATTATCCTGTACTGGGCTTCAACCATAGCATTTTAAGTGGAACACGAAAAGGAGAAGCAAAAATATCTTTATTTTTCAAGTGGTACACGCAAGAATTAATATTCTTTTTATTAATTTTCTTTTGGGATAATTACAAAAAGTACCCCCTGAGGTTTGACCTAATTACAAAAAAACCCAGCTAACTTTAAAACTTACAAAAAATATTGATTTAGAGTGAAAATTAAGGGGTAATCTGCAATGATTTTACAAATATGAAGGGGGATTTTGAAATAAATTTCAAACCTCAGGGGTACTTTTTGTAAGTTTTAAAGTTAGCTGGTTTTTTTATAATTAGGTCAAACCTCAAGGGTACTTTTTGTAATTATCCCTTTTCTTTTTTGTAAGTTTCTTAGTCATTTAGACTAGTCCATCCAGAATCCAAATTGACAAGGTGTTACAGAGAAATAATTTGAAGCTAATAAGTTATGAAAACTATAAAAATTCCTTTGACGTTCGATTAAAATTTATATTTTCCCAAAAGAAAAAATATTTTAAAAAGTTGCCTGACTTTTACAGGAATATTACCGTTACCCTTTTAAATTTGACAAAATTACACCTCAATGTTTTTTTTGTAATTTTTTTTTTGTATTTTTCAAAAACTTCTGGGTATTTTTGTAATTAGTCAAAACCTCATGTTTTTTTTTTTTTTGTAATTATCCTTAAGTTATGACATCAAATTTGAGTTAGCCTGTTTGCTTTTGCTTTCTTAGATGACTCAGACAAACCAGGATTTTTTCCTGGTCCTGTTATTCTGATAAATTAGTAAAACATCATGTTCTCATAATTTATGTTGTGACAAACATAGTATATACTTACAAGCTAATAGTTAAGATTCCTCAACTTCAAAGATTATAACAGGTAATAAATCAAAGAAAATAACTCAAAACCAGCTACTTTCTGTCTGCATCTGATTGACTGATTTCACATGGCTCCAGGATAAAATCACTAGAGAAAAAAAAAATGAAGAAAATGGAAATATCGATGTTTACGTTTAATTAGTGGTATATTCTAATCAAGCACATTACTCGTGCTGATAATGAAAGGGAATATAATGAAATAAATTGAACATACTATGGTAAACATAAATCTAATGCTTGCTAAGCAAAGTTCTGTTTAGAGCATGCAAAACAAGTCCGTCTCGATGGGCTGGCCCGATTGCCCCATAAATAAGGTCGGACTGGGTTGCAGTGTCATAGATCTGAAAGGAATCAGTCCCATTTGGCCGGTCGGGCGGCGCCCTAGTACAATTAAACTATATTCTAAAGTATGAGACCGGGATGAGCCCCAAAAATAGTGACAAGAAGGGATTTAGGCCTAGTTCGGTTTTGTCCTTTGGTCCGAGTATAATATGACCCGACCCATTTGTCGGATTTAGTTTTGTTGGTATTAGAGTTAAATCATTTATAATGAAAATGTTTATTGTACTTGAACAATATTAGACTCTTTATATTATTGAAATATGTCTTTTATTTTGAATAATAATTCTAACATAAAAAGCTTTTTACCCCAACTCTTATTGAAATATGTCTTTTATCTGGAATTAAAAGTCATATCCACTTAAACAATAATAATTATTCACATATATTAAATCTAAATCCTTAAAAATATAAAATGATAAAATCTAAACTATCCACTTATAATAAACTTTATATCTAATAATAAACTTTATATAAATCATATTAATCTAATAAAAAAATCGGTCATTCTTATATCCCCTTCAAAATCTTTCAATTTTTATAAAATCAAACTTAACCATATTTCGTAAATTAGGACGATCCATGAGAAAGATGAATATCCCATAATCTAAAGAAAGTATGGGACTAAGAAAACCAAAATATTTACATCTAGGACACAATACATTGATTATATACAAATCCAGCCCCACAAAAGGTAATGGGCCCTTTTCTTACCAATTACCAAACAAAAATACAAAATAAAGACCAACCAACCAACCCACCCACCCAGAAAAATCAGAATATTTTCACCTATATTCTCTTTCTCCCTCCCCCAATTATTCCCTCTGCAACAACAAGAAAAACAAAGAACAAAGAACAATCACTACCTTCCTGCTAAAATGATGCACATGACCTTCTACTGGGGCAAAAGAGTCACAATCCTCTTCGATTCATGGAAAACCGATTCATGGCCTAGCTATTTCCTCTCCCTCTTCGCCTGCTTTCTCATCTCCGTCTTCTACCAATACATGGAAGACCGGCGCCTCCGGTTCAAGCGCCTCTCCGTTCCCAAAAATCCGCCGCCGCCTACTGCCGCCGTCGCGCTCGGCACGCCTTTGCTCTCCTCGAAGCTGGGCGGAAGCAAGTGGGGCCCATCGCGATATGCTGGAGCGATTTTGTTTGGGATAAATTCGGCGATTGGGTATCTCCTGATGCTGGCGATTATGTCTTTCAACGGCGGCGTTTTTGTGGCGGTGGTGGTGGGTTTAGGTTTTGGGTATTTGATTTTTAGGGGCGGCGATGAGGATGTGGTGGTGGTGGATAATCCATGTGCCTGTGCTTGAATTTTGATCCCCTCTTTTGTTTTTCTTTATTTTTTTTTCTCTCGTTTTAAAAATCAAATATTTTTAGTTTAATTTTCATGTATCAACTTATCTGTATAAAACACTTTTGTGGGATGGAAACAATTTTACATAATTTCCTGATTTATATTTCCATTTTCCAGTTATTCTGTATATCCGTGTGATTCTTGATAATAATTTCATGATTATTGATTAAAATTGGGTTATTTTTTTGGATTAGGAGCTGATTTCAGCTTATGTTCTTGATTATGTATTTAAATATTTGACTGTTTTATGTGGGGTGTTTTTATCAAATTTGCAGATTATTGATTTGTAAGATGATTATATTATATTTGTAAGAATTTTGTGCGTGCTACATGCTTTTGTAGCTTTTGATGGGATGGAGATAATTACTCCAAATTGATTTCTTTGGCCATTTTCAATCCCCAAAAGATAAGGTAATAAAATAATGACTCTGACATCAGATCTATAGATGAAATCAATTTTACTATTTCAGTATTCATCAGTATGACAATTTGTAGTCCACTGTTGGATTTAGGAAAATAAATAAATTCATTTTTAGCATTCACTTTTCGAAGAAAATAGAATTTTGGAAATTGCAGCCAAATAAGTTCTTCACCACAATCATATAAATCTATGTCAAAAATACACTTAAAAAATTATAATAAAAAATATTCAAACATATACCATAACATAAATTTAAACAACAAACCAAACATAT
Organism: Rehmannia glutinosa; assembly: GCA_016081115.2. NCBI lineage: Eukaryota > Viridiplantae > Streptophyta > Magnoliopsida > Lamiales > Orobanchaceae > Rehmannia > Rehmannia glutinosa. Next base: position 329,370 of record JABTTQ020003342.1, on the reverse strand, counting down.
TCTCAATTCACACAAAAATCAATAATGTCTGAAAATACATTTTCAGACACTCGAAACTGAAATCTGGACTTAGAAATACATTCATACAAGACACATCTCAAGTATATCATGTTTTGGGAAAAGAATACTTGTCAAGGCTTTCGAAAAATCATTCCAGAAACATGATGAGTTGGTACCAATCTGATATCATCAATATTTATACAGGCTATTAACTCGCATCTCGGCAGATAACAGTTCAAAAATTGTTTAGGGTATCGGGATAATCACGTCGTCTGGGACATCGCACTAGTTCATCTACGAGAGCTCAACTGTTCCGAAGGGCCATCATCCCATTCAATAATCAATGATTCTCAACGCAAACATGATTCCTCTCTAATTCGTGACCAACTATTGTCAGCAAAAAAGAATCGAATAGTGACTTCAAATATGTGCACATATAAAGGTCAACAACTCAACGCTATCGCTGGTCATCGATCTTCAATGAAACTAGTTCACTCTCCTGCTGCTGCCCTCTTGACCTCAAACTCTTAGGAAACCATCTTCTTAACCTTTCCGGTAACCTGGACGAAAGAAAGACACTCAAATTCTCAAAACAATTACAGTGATAATGCACCTCAACATCGGCAATATATGTGAACATGTTCAGCAGGGGTGCACATAATTGTAGAAGAAGAAAAAAATTAATTCAACTGATATTTTAATCATTGTGGCAAAATGGTAGGAAAAAGACACGAGAAACAGCAGAATATAAATGGCAGGTGATCGGTGTAGCCTGTAGGCCTCCTAGCAATCACATCCTTAATGACTTACAAATCCAATCTTTCATAAATGGCCCTCCGCACTGAAGAGTTGAGACCATATGCTATCGAGTTGAAGAGGCCCTTAAACAAGCACAAGAAGTAGAAAGTTTCAAATTTGGGAAGAAGATATTAAATTCTAAGAGAAAGAGTCCTTAAAAGTAACAAAGATTTACCATAAGTGCAGAAATGCCAACATCAAGAACAGAAAGCCAAAATATCTTATGACCAGGTTCAGTGAAGTCATGTATACGGTTGATTGTGCCGAAAAACCATGATCCAATTAGAATAAGAGGATAGTAACCCCATCGATTCAGGGCCTGTCAAGGAAATACAAGAAATTAAGCAAAGAAGGATCTCTTTTTGAACAGCCTGGTTCTGATTTTCCTATGTTTTGGGCACTAAATATGGACAGAGGGAAAACTTACCTTCATATCTGGCCGTGCGTCTGATTGATATTGCCTGTCTGACATTCCCACTGCCATCTGGAAAAACAGGTTTTGATGGTGCATTCAATTAGCCAAATAAGGACACATACTTTCATAGGTTTCAATCCTAATTCCACAATTTCAGAAATAAAGCAGAGATTATCCAGAGGATTACATACACGAGTGGCATTGTTTAACATGCGTATCACTTGAAAATAGGTGATGCCGTTGAACAGAATTGCACCCCACAGAGGTGCATAAAATGTTATAAAATGAACTACCTGCAGAAATATCACAAATGTAAATATATATAAGGAATAAACAACAATACAAATATATCATCTAAAAGACTAAAACATAGTCATAGTTTACCAAGCATGGATCAAATTCTTACACCTGATCAAGATGTTTGACTATAGATCTACAAAGGAGTCAACAGAGAAAATGCCAAAACCTATCAGATCACTAAGCAATCTCATGTATGATCTCATTGAGAATAAGAGGTCACTCAACAACAAAAGCCTTGAACCCAATTCCAACCAGTCCCACTTCGAAAATAGCACACTAAACATAAGTTCCTATTACAAGTAATAGGAAACAATCTTTCATGGCATTGGTAATGGGAAAAACAAGTGCAAATAGGGGATGGAGGATGATCTAGAATCAATAAAACTATATTTACTCATCTTTCAGCAAACACATTGTTTCAGTAACATCAAGGAAGAACATAACTCGAACTACCTCAGTATCATGTTTTTCCTGCAATGGTTTCACTACAAAGGGGCCAGGACATTATATAAATGGAATAACAACAAAGTTACCAATAAGCAACAGCAACAATAGCATATCAACCAAAAAAACTTCTCGTTTAACAATGTCCGCAGTAATGCCTCTTATATACTTGCCTTTCCTGTACGTCCTGTTTGTGCCCAACACCATGCACCTAGACGGCTTATATGACCATGGTCATTGCCAATAGAGCGAATTACTGTCATAACAACTGAAGTTCCTGCACGAGTTGTTTAAACTCCAATTATTAGGCTGGAAAAATGGAATGCAACAAGTTCCTCCAAAGAGAGTGCTAAAGAGGAAATAGTTTAAACCATGAAACTGCGTAACAAAATAAGCATACCCCATACATACAAATGAAACATTGGCTCTAAATCCTCCACATCAGTTTTATGTCTAACAACTGTTCGATGGAGAGTGAAAGCAATTGTTGTTGTCCACAGAAAAGAAGCAACACAAAAGAAATGTGTTGTGTAGCCCTGAGCATAACAAAAGTATCCTTTAGAAGGATCCCTGCATATAACACATTCATTTTAGAAGGAAAAAAATCAGAATATGCAATTTTCATTGTCTGAAGAGGATGGCCGCCAGATAGACAAGTGCATACCCAATGATGCTGAAGAAACTGCAGAACATGTCCTGTCAACAGAAATTAAAAGTTCATGTTCACATTTTGTGTAATACAGACAAGACAGTCAAGGAGAAAAAATGAGAAGAAAACAAAATCCGAAAATGAAGTACTCATAAGAACTTCCAGCAGCAGGATAAAGGAGAATGCTATAGGAAAACATCAAAGTGCAAAATGGTTTCTTCAAGTCAATAAGAACATTTAACATTAGAGATTCCCAAAGCAATGCCATGACAAACAGAGAAATCAATTAAGTATGAACATTCAGTTCCAGCAAGATTATTCGAGGGATCCATTTTTCAGCTGTTCAAGTACATATTACAAAGACAGACTAGTCTTGAGCAATTAATAAAGCTTCTCTAATTAGTTAAATAAAATAAATCCCCTGCTGAGATCATTTTCATTTAATGCACATCGCACAAGCCTCCAAGCTACAAAAATGCACAGCACTAATCATATTCCATCTATAGACATTTTAAACCAGTAGCCAACTCACCACACTGGTCTACAACTGCATTATCAATTTATCATTATCTATTAACTTGACACTACTTCCAAGCAAACATAAAATCACTACACCACGACAGTGTTTCTTTACAGAAAAACAAATTAAGAGTATAATTTCGTTGTATTAGCAAGTGATTAAACAGAAATCAGTTAACTTAATCTAACCTAAACTTCGGGGGAATAAAGGTAGAAAGATACAAAAAAGTTAATGTGAGCAAATTACGGAAAGAGCGAGGAAGAAGACAAGCTTGAAGGAAAACTTGCGGAGCTCTTTGAAGAGTAAGTAGCAGAGCACTATGAAGCCGGAACCGACGAGCGAGAGGCTGGAGGCGCCGGTGTTAATAGAGGACAAAATTCCTCGTTCCGCCGCCGTTAAGCTCCCCACAACCGCTTGCACCGTCGCCATTGAGATCAATTTCCCCCTGTTATCCGACAGAAAATCACCAATTTCAATCAGAAATGCTTCAAATTTCACAATTTTGTGCTTTCAACATTCGATTCCGGCAGGGATTCATTTCTGAAGCAAATTAGCGTGTTTCCGATCTGCTGGCAACTAAACAACCAGACTTATAGGATACTTTAATAGCTTTTAACACCAAGTCGCTTTGGCCGAGTGGTTAAGGCGTGTGCCTGCTAAGTACATGGGGTTTCCCCGCGAGAGTTCGAATCTCTCAGGCGACGTAATCTTTTTGCCTAATGTTATTTTTATGAATTAAATTTTTTGACTGATTAAAAATTAGAACTTTAATTGCAGTTACAACTTAAAAGTGTAAATTCTGATTCGTTTTCAATATGCATCAACGGAAAATATATGTAATGCTACTTTGTTATATGTAATTCAAGCTATTTTTGTCTATTTATTATATTTATTTATGTCATTGTACCTTTTGAATATGTTTTTATAAATAAAAGTTGTTTGAGGCAGAGGATATTTCGGGGATGAGATGACTTAATAAGCTCTATGTTTTGGATACATTCATATGATGGGTTTTAGATGAAAGTCACAAAAAACTATCGCAAATTTTTATCCGATTACCAAAAACCTAAAATAACCTGTTAGAAAGAGGTCGGAAAATGATGCTTAAATCAAGCTAAACTTTATTTAAAATAATAGAATGCAAAAGTGTAAAATAAGATATTATCAACCTTACTAATTCAACCCAAAATTAACACCGCCATTTATGTTCATGAAAAGAAGCTAACCTACCAAACCGACATATTAATAGGCGAATATTCTCCCAGCCACAATCTAGATATATATAACCTAAAGACATCATTTCCCCCCCTAGTTTTCGTCTCATGCATTAATGATTATCAATACATACTACTACAGGGTTGGCATATCGTGTAATAGTATTCTTATTGTGTCGATACGATAAGGACACAAATACGATAAGATTAAATATGAACACGGCATGATAAGAATTTATTTCGATCCGAACACGAAAATTTTTGTGCCGATACGACACAACATGATTTGACACGATAAGTCAAAAACAAAAAGAAATTGATTTACACGTTAATACACGGTAGCCAATTACATGATATGACACAACAATACAATATCATACAACATACAAAATATCAAGTTATCGTGTACAGATAAATGTGTCATTATCATGTCACTAACATGTAAACGTGTCATTATCGTGTTCTTATCTTGTCGCTATCGTATTCGTATCCTTTTCATATTTACACCAATAAACACGAACACAACATGAAGTTATCGTGTCCTTATCGTGTCGACACGATAAACGATAAAAACATGAATATGATAAAACTAAACACTAACCCGCTATTTTCATGTCGTGTTATCGTGTCGTGTGTCGAAAATTGTCACCCCATATTAGATGCATACCCCCACCACACGTAGATATATACATATATATAAGTTTATAAAATAATATAGTTTAAAATATAAGTGTATAAAATAATATAATAAATGTATACTTTAATGTTAGAGGATCTCCTATTTACGAGTTTGTGGAATTCGTTTAGATTTTTTACGAATAAAACAATTGATTATAATTAAAACCGGATTACATGTCATTAAATATGCACATCAAATTACGAATTAAATCAAATTATGAAATAATGACGCATTGGCTACAAAAGGCTATAAAACAACATTTCTTGTAATCTTTCTCTGGAATTTGAAATTTTGTTCTGGCATCACACCAGCAATCATACAAAATTACAAATACCCCCTTTTCTAATTTTCTCTGGAATATGGCCGTCTCCTGTCTGAGCTTCGTCTCCATCTACGGCAGCTTCCTCCGCCGCGCTCTCGCCGCCGCCGGCCTTTCCTCTCAAACCGTCGACATCGACGGCGACACCACCATCCACTTCTGGGGGCCATCCGCCGCCACTTCCAAACCTCCTCTGGTTCTGATTCACGGCTTCGGACCTCACGGCGTCTGGCAATGGCGGCCGCAAATCTCCGTCTTCGCCCGAGAATTCGACGTTTATGTCCCCGATTTAGTATTCTTCGGTGATTCATTCACTAATTCCCCCGATAGGTCTGAGATTTTCCAGGCGGCTTCGATCGCGAAACTTCTAGAAAAAATCGGGATTCACAGGTATTATTATGAAGTAACAATCTAAAAAAATGACGTGGAAATTAATTTCTCGTCAATTTTCAGTTTTCGTCGAAGCACTAAACCTAATTTCGATTTCGATTTTAAGTTTTTAACTATTGGAATTAATCGTGGTTTCGTTTCCGGCAGGTACTCGGTGGTTGGGACGAGCTACGGCGGATTTGTGGCGTATCGCATGGCGGAGATGTGGCCGGAGAGGGTGGAGAAGGTGGTGATAGCTAGCTCCGGAGTGAACTTGCGGCGGAGGGACAATTCGGAGCTGCTGAAGAGAGCGAAAATGGAGAAGATTGAGGATTTTATGCTTCCCAGCACCGCCGCGCAATTACGGACGTTGATTGGTTTGTCCGTTTTCCGGCGGACTTACATGCCTGATTTCTTCCTCAAAGATTTCATTAATGTTAGTATTTTTCAATATTATATTTATATATTTAAAATGGACCTCTGTTTTCAAAAAAAAAAAAATCCTCATGTACATTTTTCTCATATATATAACCATATTAAATATATAAACTTAAATATGACTTCTGCAACAAAAAATAGAATAAAAGATTTATTGATCCAAAGTCCAAACATAGCAATCAGATATTTGGCTTTTATTGCCTATATTTTTGGCTAACTCTTATTTAAATTTATTTATTTATTATTTATTCTTTTCTGTGAAACTTATTACGAGAAAATAATCCTAAACTTGCAAAACCTAACATCACGAAACAATCTATCCCATATTCCTTACGTGTCGTTTTCAACCTTTTTATACTCCTTTCGGTGATTTTAATATATTGGTAGAAATAGACACAGGCAGTTGACAAGGATCCGGATCTGTTTTCCCGAAAACTAGTAACGTACGAACATGAAACATTGATATGTATAAAATCTTTTCTTGCTTACTCTTAACTACTGGACTAAAAGTCTTAATTATAGGTGGTCCAATTTGTAGCCAACATAATTGAGAAAAGTACTAAAGCTATCAGTCAGCAGTTAAAACCTTTGTTTATGACAAATAAATATAACTAGGCAAAAACTTGCGTGAGACCGTCTCACGGATCTAAATCAGTGAGATGGAGCCCTTACACAAAGTTTTAAAGGTTTTTTTTTTCAAAATTTTTTTTTCTTAGGGTTTATATTTGTTTTTTTAAGGTTTATTTTTAATTGATTTGGGTTTTTAGGATTTTTAGTTTTTTTAGGGTTTATTTTTTATTTTTGGGTTTATTTTTGTTTTTCGGGTTTATTCTTCTTCATGTTCATGTTTTTAGGGTTTATTTTTGTTTCTTCATGGTTCATTATTATTTTTAAATTTATTTTCATGGTTCATGTTATCAAGACGGAGCCCTTAGGAGGTCCGTCTCACGGATTTAGATCCGTGAGACCGTCTCACAAGAGACTTGCTCATATAACTATATGCATAATGCATTTTTAAGAGGCAGAATAAAATAAAAAGCGATTTAAATAAATTAGGTTTATTAATTTGATGTTTGAAATAATAAGACATGTTTGCAATGGGCCCAGAAATTGTATTGTGAAAATAGGAAGGAGAAACTGGAACTCTTGAAAGGATTGACTCTTGGACAAGATGACAATGCAACCATATCTTCTCTTACTCAGGTATATATATATGCCTTTTCTTTTTCCTAAAAAAATGCATTTTTTTTAACATTTTTAAATTATGCTAAATATAAATTTATGTGTTAAAAATGCAGGAAGTGTTGATTGTGTGGGGAGAGCATGACCAAATATTTTTATTAGAGAAAGCCATGGAACTACACAAGTACGTATATTTTCCATCAATTTTCATTTATGAACATGCATTATTTTTTATGATAATAATATATCAACTTGTCAAAGATGCAATTTAAAAATTGTTACTTACATTATGTATAGAATTTGATAAATTAGTTCAACTGATTGACATGATAGTACAATTGGTTGGTAATTACAGATTGCTAGGTGAGAAGGCAAGATTACAAGTCATAAGAAATACATCACATGTACCCCAACTAGAAGATGGAGGGCAGTTCAACAACATTGTCAAGAATTTCTTAAATGGGCTGTCATGATTTGATTATATGTTTGTTAAGACTAATTAATACTAAGGCCTAGTGTGATTTAATGGCTGAGATTGTGTAGATTTAATGATATTTATAGTTGGATTATTTTGTTCATGGATAATGTAGTAAAATTAAACAAAATGGATTATGGGATTTGAAAATCAGATGGGTAGGATAACAATTTTTCCTTTTGAAATTTTCTATGATTAGATTAGATAGGTTAAAATTTTAGAATATCAATATTGTCCACAAACATAAAATGACTAATACACTTTTAGGCGATAAATTGTAAATTCTGCTTGTCAAGGTTTAGGCCCAATATCATTGGGCTTTTTGATCGTGTTGGGGCTACCAATCCATGTTAGGCCCATATACTTTCTACATAACCTATAATTAGGCTGGATTTATTATCATTTAATCCAAACAATTAATGAATTATAGTGCAAGGAATTAGTGTAATGACCTGTAAATTTGTAAATTCTTTCTGGGATATGATAAACATATAAATTCTTACTCATAAAATTTTGAGGCTACATTTTTCACATCATCTATTGATAAGTTACAAATTTGCAATATTGTAGAAATCGTTTTGCTTTATTGAGTGGCGACCAAACGCCAAGGAACAATACTAATTTAAAAAAATTATTCTATTTGGCCGTCTACACCCGGTTTCTTCCTGCTTAGGCAGGCGCCTTGGCCCGATTTTTGGTCGAGGCATCAATTTAGGCAAAATCGTCTCGGCCGATTTTTAAAACACTTCAAATTTGACGCATTTCATCTCAATTTAGAGTGAAGTCTTAACTAATTCAAGCTAACCAAAAGTTTTAGGTCAATTAGGGGTCAACTGAATTTTCTTTGTATGTTGATTAATTTCAAATCTTACTTATGAAGAAAAGAGTAAATTATTGAGGAGAGAAGAAAATAAGGGCAAAAATCTTATGATCATATGCAAGGGTTAAGTGTGGGGACCTACATTAGATAATGAGACTTTAGTCATTATAGCATTAGATGTTTGTACCTTTGAGGGGTTCAATCTCACTTCAACACCTAATTTCCAACCAAATAATCACTACTTTTGTGACTGAAAATGTTGGCTAATTGATGAGTTTGGATAAGCACTAACTTAAAATCAAAAGACAGCCCACATATCTATTTCTTGTCACATCTTCATTTCATTTCATTATCATTTATGAACATCCTTGTTAAGACATCATTTATTTTTATTTTTATTTTGTTTTTTTTGGTCAATATGTAATATGTTACATGTTTCCCTGCAATGAACATGTAAAGTAACTGGCAGCACCTTGACATTTTTAACTCAATATAGCCATAAAGGGAGCAAATTAATGCATTTGCTCTAATTTCTTTTTCATCAATTTAGGGGAAATTTTATGAATGTTGAAAGTTTAAACCCCTCTTTATTGTAATACTCATTATATTTTTTTTTTGTACTATTGTTACCCTACATTATGTACATTTAACATTTTGTGGATAGAATTTTATACGTGACAGACAGTTCAGACAATTATGGCAATATAAATGGAGGAGAAATCGGAATTTATAATATAAAAAAATTCTATCCACAATTTTCTGGTACCACACTGTGTTATATATATATATATATTTATTAATTATAATAATATTTTTTATTAGCACCTGTCAATTTAATTTTATTATCATGTGTTTTAAATGTTTTTTAAGAAGAAAAAATAATTTTTAATCTGCCAATGGTTTCTACCGAAAAAAAAGTAAAAGTAGTGTGTTGACCGGGTAAATAGTAAACAAATGCTGGGAGAATTATGATGAAACGTGTACCAAATAACTAGCTTCTCCTCTAACTTTAAATATTATTAATTTTAGTACAAAAACATCTTTACTTTATATTTTTCATAATTTATTATTTTAAATAACTTTTTCCAAGAATAATAACCAGTGGATGAGGATCACAGGATAAGACCTAACTTCTTTATCTCATCAATTTTTTTTCCATTATTATATATCCATCCACGTAGAATATTCAATTCAATCTTTTTCTGTCAATACTTTCCCCTCTTTTGTCGTTAAGATCCAACATAAACAAGCCATATATATTTCTTGTATACCTTGGTAACAGTTTCCCAAGTGATCTAACAAAGATATAAATATAATAGATTAATATCACAACAAACTCTATATTGTTTTTCAATATTTCATTTTTCTGAAGAATATACTCCTTCAAGTTCTTGTTATGCTTAGATCTCATCTTCTATGGAGAAATTAAATTGAAATAAAATCGTAATCTCCATATTATCAAGAACCCTTTTCTTGAATTACTATTATCTTCATGATCATCCACCCCATATAATTTTTTTTAAAAAAAAAAATTACAATTTTTGCTTGCTTGAAAGTATAATACAGAGACTTGTATCTTTTTTGGTTATTTTTCTCTAATTCAAAGGAAAATGCCCACAAGATTTATGAACAACTTGGATGGGATGAAAAAAGTTGTTTTTAAAGATGTTGAAAAAAAGGAAGAAAAAGGGTTGGTAAAAAATTCATTTAATATTCAGAATATTTCTTGTTCAGATGAATCATCATCTTCTATAGGGAAAAACAGTGACCTTTCTGAGAATTCAATGGAGAAATCATGTGATGGTGAAGAGGTTCAGAGCTCATATAAAGGGGGGGCCTTGGATGCCATGGATGCTTTAGAGGAAGTTTTGCCAATAAGGTTTGTATTTTTACATTTTTTATTTGAAAATGAAAATTTTCAATTTCCCCTGTTTTTTATGAGATTTAGTTTTGTTTAATTTGGTTATATAAGTGCAATAACAATTTTCTGGATTTCTTTGCATTATCTTGAATTTTGTATAAAGATTGAAGGGTCATGATCTGATGATCATTTCTGTTCATTTGTGCTTGAGCTAATTTGTTTCCTCTGTTTTTTCTTTTAGGATTAGGGGGCAAAAGTTTTAGGTGTGATTGCTGCATTTTTAATTTTGGAGAAAATAGTATGAACAAGTTTTGTTTGTACAATTAAAATTGAATTTTGATAGTGTGATTGAATATATGAGATGAAAATAGAGTAAATAAAGTTTGATGGGATTTTTATTTATGATAAGAAAATGAAAAGTCATTAGCTCATGTGATGTTTTCGTACTGAAATTAATTTGGTGTTGTAATCCTGACACGACACGAATAATTAGAGAAACACGAGCACGAATCTGACATGATCAAACACGACGATACCAGTTTGCCTCAAAATATAGTTAATTATCTTGTACTTTCCTCAATTTTTTGTAATTTATTGTGAAAAAACACGAACACGAGCCCGATGACCCACCCGAAATGACGTCTAGTCGAATGTGATTGATATTGTACACCTTAATTTCTCAAGCATCACCATTTTTATGAAACCTCACAATCTGAAAAACACCAATTCAGGAGGGGCATCTCAAGGTTCTACAATGGAAAATCAAAGTCCTTTACGAGCTTAGCAGATGCATCTTCATCTTCGTCTTCATCCTCACCCTCCATTAAAAACCTCGCCAAGCCGGACAATCCATACAGTCGGAGACGCAGAAACACGCTTTCGTGCAACCTCAACTGGGACAAGAACCGAAGTTCCTGTCTGAAAAGCAATGGCGGTGGCATAACGAAGAGGACCAATGGTTCGACTCGATCAACGTTGGCTTTGGCTGTAGCCATGAGCAATTCTGATAGTGTCAAGAAAACCGGAGAATGCAATTCTGGTGGATCGTCGTTGTTAATGTCGTCTCCGGGCAAGGATTTTTCGCCCTGGAGATCGTTTTCGTTGGCTGATTTGCAGCACTGTGTGTCTGTTGCTAAAACTTGTGCAAATTCGAATCAGTAGCTACAAAAGCAATACTGATCGATAGTCGTTCGAGATATATATTCGAGAAAAAAGTGATTGTCAGCTTTTAGGTGGAAAGAATAGTTATATTTTAGAAGCTGAGAATCGTTTTTTTCAGAGTTTGCAAACACTCCCATAATAGACAAGTATAAGGAGATTAAAAGGCAACCATTTTTGTTATGGCAACAATAGTGAATAAACTGAAATTGAAGGTTTCTAGCCATTTTTAATATTTCTTAGCAAGGAAAATTAAGCTTTGGCTTCATTGCTTGTGTTTAGTTGTTGGCCAATTATAGGTAGAAATAGTATCGAGGCTACTGAGATTGGTCCAACCACCGATACGCGGTTGAACTGGTTTGATTAGTCGGCCCAATGTGATTCGGACTGATCCGCGGTTGAACCGACCTGATCACTCCGATTCGGCCAGCCGGTTCAATCCAATTTTGAAAAAATGCTTTTATTTTCAAGAAGGTAAGGATGATAAGAATCGAACCTTTAAGACTTTTGTTTGGATTTGAGAATCTTAACCACTCTCGACCACTATTTAATTCCCAAGAACATTAATCCATCATTCAGACTGGAACTTCCAAATGAACAGCTAAAACAATTGGAACCAAGACTAGTGCTTCCTCATCACCCTTGATGGGCTAGGAATTAAAATACTATCCTCTATTGGGCTTTTGCTGTTCTGTTTAGAAATGGATTCTTCTATTTTGGGACAAAATGGAAAGAATGGGCCTGAGTTAAAAATGAGATGTTATAAAACAGGCTGTTATTGGGCTTTAAGACAAAGAAGCCCAAGTCCACATTAAAGTGTACTTGACATCAAAATCCAATCAACTCGGCCATATACATACAATAATTTCCAAAACCCATCAGATTCTCACATTAACCCCAATTGAAAAAGGACATGCAGAAAAAGGTGATACCAAGAAATAATTAAGCCACAGAGTACACACTCAAATACTTCAGTACTTAAACCATTCAATAGGCCTACAGATAAGGGCCCACAATGAATTATTGTTATGTACAAAATGCAGTTACCCCATCTGCCTAAGAGTGTGAGCCAAAAATCTCAAGGGCAATGGTCCCATAAACCCAAAATTACCAGAATACCCCTACTACAAATAATTTGAAGAAATACATAAATTTGGTCTTTAATTCTGAGGACCATCAGTCTGTCCATATTTTTTGCAGCTTACTAACTACAATAATTAATGCTAACTCCTTTTTTACATAACATTCCAAATTTCCCTTTTTTTTTTTTGTTTTCTTGAATTTTTTATGGTTTTTTTTCTAATATTTTCAAACACTATTCTGAGAAATAACTTCACCAAACTTGAGAAACAGTTGAGCATCTGAGGTGCTTATGGATGAGCAATTGACCAAGTGAGGAGTTTTGAGATTTGCATACTCATCAACATAGCATTGAACTTTGTTTGATTGAAGAGGAGCCAATTGTGTCGTCGGGGCGAACATTTTCGCTTCCGGAGGAGGTATCAGAGATCCGAGAACACGAACGACTTCGTGCATCGTTGGCCGATCGGACGGCTGTCGCTTGGTGCACAAAAGAGCCAGTTGAAACACCTTTTTCACTTCTCCAAGATCTTTGCATGTTTCAGAAATCTCAGGATCCACTGTGTCCATCACTGAATTGTTTGCTGCCTTGGTTAATATCTGCAATGAAAATAAAGAGACATTTTGGAAAAAAAACTTAGATGAGTTGATATCAGCACCAAAACTAGTACTTTCAAAGTGTAGACTATAATTTTTTGCTTAAAAATATAAGGGATAATTACAAAAACTACCCCTAAGGTTTGAGTTAATTACAAAAAAAAAAACCTAGAGTTTGATATCATCTTACAATTTCCCCTTTCATAGGTGAAAATTTATTTCAACCCCGCTAATTTACAGTTTCCCCCTAAATTTAATACAATCAAACTTCAGGGGTCTTTTTGTAGTTATGAAATATCTCCGAGTTTTTTGTAATTAGCCCAAACCGCAGGGGGTCTTTTGTAATTATCCGATAAACATAAAGAACAAATTACAAAAATCACCTTTAAGTTTAGCTGAATTACAAAAAAAAAATCAGTTATCATTCAAAATTACAAACACCTCCTAAAGGTTTATATTTACACCCTTCAGTAGGGTGCAATATGTAATATAGAAACAAATATAAGGGGGTATTTATAATTTTAAGAGATAATTGGATCTTTTTGTAACTAACCCAAATATAAATGCTTGAGATTTAGAAAACTGACCAGATGATGGAGATTGGATTCATTATCCACAGGTTTCCATCCAGTAAGCAACTCCAAAAGAACAATTCCATAGCTGTAGACATCAGACTTCTCAGTGAGACGAGACGTACGAGCATATTCAGGATCGATGTAACCGATGGTTCCCATTAAAAATGTAGACGTATGCGTTTTAGACGCGCATAAGCTCTTGGCAATGCCAAAATCCGTAAGATGGGCCTCATAATCCTTGTCCAATAAAATGTTAGACGACTTCACGTCCCGGTGGATAATCCGAGGGCTACAATCATGGTGCAAGTATGCGAGCCCTTGTGCAGCACCCAGTGCTATTCGGACACGAGTGTCCCAATCGAGTTTTTTCTTTTTAGTAGTTCCTGTAATAAAGCAGCAACTTGTAACATTTAATGTCACAGAAAAGGAGTCTAATTTACCACTTAAAGAAATGTTGATCTAGGGATAATTACGAAAAACTACCATAATCTTTCAAAATTACAAAAAACCTCTTTAGGAATTACGCGCATCCCTCAAGTTTGCATTTTCTTAACAAATATTACCCTATTGAAGTGGTGCAATAACTTTAAAAAATAGTTGAGTTTTTTGTTATTAGATTTAGGGATAACTACAAAAACACCACGAAATTTGATCTATATAACACTTTACCCCATTTATAAGCAAAAATATTTCAAACAACCCCCTTACATTTGTAAAAATATTGCAATCATCCCCTTACATCACAAAATCAAACCTCGAGAGGTTTTCTGTAATTTTCAAACATCTCCCTTTTTTTTTGTAATTACACCAAACCTCAGCGGTAGTTTTTGTAATTATCCCTAAGATTTTTAGGTTAACATGCGAAACGGAACTTACCATGAAGGAGGTCCCAAAGACTTCCATTTTCCATGTAATCATAAAACAGAAGATTTCCGGAAGGAGAAAGGGAATATCCTTGGAGACAAACTAGGTTGCGATGTTTAATACTCCCAACCGTCTCCAGCTCCGTTTCGAATTCTTTCAGGCAATGCGGGTGAGAATAGAGTTTCTTAATAGCCACAGGCCTGCAGTTTTTTAGCACACATTTGTACACAATGCTTGATGCTCCATAACCAATTATATACTTCTCGCTCAGATTCTCGGTCATCCTCATTATGTCTTCAAATACATGAAGTGCCATATTCATGTGAAGGATCACAAGCTTCGGAGATGAGTAACTAACTGTTAGACGAAAACACGAAATCATGAGAATTTATTTAAAAATAGGGGAAAAAATTCGGGGTTTGGGCTAATTACAAAAATTAGAGATGTTGCAAAATTACAAAAAGCCCCATCTCTGTAATATTTCTATAAATATCAGCAGGATATTTGAAATGTTTTTTACTTATGAAAGGGGAAAATGTGAGACAACTCAAGTGTTTTTTTTTTGCAATTTTTGGAAACCTCTAGTTTTTTCTGTAATTAGTCCCAACCTCAGGGGGAGTTTTGTAATTATCTCTTAAAAATATGGTAGAAATGTTTTTGATAACTAAAAAAATTCCAAAAAAACAAAAAATAAATCTTAGCATCATATGTGATCCCTCAGGTGAATACGTAATATATATATAGCCGTATTATAACAGCATCAACAGCATTTAAACAAAGCTCAAAGATAGAATTAACGAAGACGAAAATTCCTCAAGTGTCATAAGACAAAACAAAACCTGGTTTGTCAAATGGCCGATCAATAAATGATTTTGGATGGTGTGGCCGACAGGCTGCAATTAGGATCATAAGAAGAATAACCAAGGCACCCAGAGCTATTCCAAGTATAGCTGCTTTAGATATTGAAACTGCAAATACACACACGGAAACATGATCCCGAAGATTAGCATACATCATATTAAGAAAATTGTTTTCATCAAATGTCAAACCAACACTTACCTCGTTCAGCTGGACGAGGTGCATGGCAGGAAGAGCTGAGCCAATAGCCACAAAGACCTGGATTGCCTAGGAAACTGCAAAGAAACGAGGAAAAAAAAAAGAATTAACGCAAAATGAACCGTGTGTGGAATTAATTAAATAATTAAAAAGTTGAACAAGCATCTGAAAAGGGGAATTAAAGAAAATCGTACCTGTCAGGTGAAAATCTTGAGAAGTTATTTCCTGTAGGAATATATCCAACGAGATTGTTGTACGATACATTCCTGTAATATCACAATGATATTAGATTATGGTGGTTTCATATGTAAAAAAATTGCGTTTTTAAATTAACGAGTGAGTGAACCTACAGCACAGTAAGACTGAGACAATTGGCAAGCGACATCACGTCACCAGATATATTGTTGTTTTCTAGCTTCCTGTCATGAATTTGCAAAGTTGATTAACTTATCAATAATACAAATTATGTTATCAATTACATAGCTTAACTAAGGTTGTTTTTAGCTCTTACAACAAGAAAACATTCTGAAGCTGGCCAAGTTCCTGAGGGATCGGACCTGAGAGATGGTTATTTGAAAGATCTCTACAAGAAAAGAACACGATTCAAAAAAAAAAAAAAAAAAAATGCAATCTTGATCTAAAAAGGAAAAAAAAAAAAAAATTCAAACTTCTTTATCATGTAGTTTGTTTTCTTACATCTCCATAACGCTTCTCAAGTTGCCAAACTCCGCAGGTATAAATCCAGTCAAATCATTATTGCTTAAGTTACTGTTGAAAGGCCGACGAAAGTGAGATACGAAGGAAATTCGTATGAATGAAAATCAAATATGAAGAACTCACAGTTTCAGGAGATGTTCCAAGTCGCCAAGAGAGGACGGCATGTAACCGCTGATCCTATTATTTGAGAGGTCTCTGTACCAACCAAACAAGAAAATGAGTATCACTATTGTTTAGAAATTACATTAAATATAAAACTTATGATTCCACAAGAAAATCTAGCACTTACAAAGTGTCCAAATTGCCAATCCGAGATAGCTCGATAGGAATGGGGCCCTTGAGATTGTTGGAGGATAGGTTCCTACAGAATTTTATTTCAAAAGTAAAATTTAACGAAGAATAATTTTATTTAAAATTTAACTCAACAATGAGAAAAAATTGCTTGCAATTGGATTTTCGGGTACTTGTAACCAAGAAATGAACATAAACATATTTTCTGATTATTTATAAAAAACAGTAAGGAACTCACAGATAGGTCATGCTTTCCAGCTTTTGAAACTCCAGGGGAACGCTTCCGTTCAATTTGTTTCCATGCACATTGCTGTTGTCAAAAACTAAAAATAAAAAAATATCCCAAATATGTATTATTTAATATAAAGAATACATGTGAAATAAGATTCTTACAAGCTATTCAGATTTGTGCAAGAGCTAAGATTATCTGGAATAGGCCCTTCTAAGTGGTTATTTGCTACATTTCTGCAAGTACGAGCGGAACTTGAATTTGCGATCAATATTAATATCTAAATACTTTGTCAAGTAATAAAAACATACAAGTCAAACAAATCTGTTAGCTTCCCGAGTTCTGGCGGAATATGCCCAGTGAGCAGATTATCATTCAGTTCCCTGAAACAAGGAAAAAAATATATATATAAGCAACTGGCACACGGATAGTTTCAACAAAATAAACGTGAAACTTATCATGGAGAAAAGATTAAAAGGGGGGAAATAGTGGAGAGGATTTTGTACAGATAGTGTAGCTTCGTCATATTCCCAAGCTCGGCAGGAATGGAACCAGTGAGCTTGTTACCATGAAGATACCTGCAACAGAAAACGGTAAGAGGTAAATACACACCAGAAAGAAACTCATATAATTAATTGTCCTAAAGAAGAATACTTGATTTACTTACAGTTTCTCTGTGTACGTTAAATTTCCAAGAATTGGCGGGATAGTTCCACTCAACATGTTGTAACTTAGATCTCTGGAATGAATAAATTGTCGAGGGACAGTAAAATTTGGAATTCAATGATTCGATCTTAGAAACTCAATGCGAGACAAACAAAAATAGTACTTACAACACTGCAAGTGCCTGCATCAAGCCAATGACTGATGGAATTTGCCCAGAAAAACGGTTATTCTGCAAGGACCTACATGCAAAAGGGTTTATTCGAAATCATATATATAAAAGCCTTAAAAACGTCAAGAAAACACAAAGAGTTAGAAGAAACACTTACAAGGTAGCAACTTGGAGAAATCCAATATTGAATGGAATCTCACCGAAAAATTGTTGTACGACAAATCCCTAACATCAACAAAATCATTCTTAACTAAAACATGCCCAATATATATCTTAATTCAATATACGGAGTTTTAAGTCAGGTACATACAAAACCTGGAAGGCAGTGCAGTTTCCAATATTATCAGGAATCGAACCACTCAAGCTATTATTTCTAACATCACTGGCACATAGAAAATGCAGATATAATTACCAAATGCTACAAATGCACAAATAATTAAATATTCGGAGCTTTGTGTGAATAGGACAATAAAAGGTAAAACTTACAAATACCACAAGCCGGTTAGCTGACACATATCAGGAGAAAGTGAACCTTGTAAGTTGTTTCCCCTCAACCCCCTAAGTTAAAAAGAAAATAGTCGGATCACGCTTAATTAGATGTTTAACCTATTTTAGAATAACGAGAGCTAAATTTACGAAGATTAATCTAACTCACAGGTATTGAAGAACTTCATTCCAATATAATAGTCTTGGTATTTCTCCACTAAGTTTGTTCTGAGCCAAGTCCCTAGAGCAATGAATTTGAAAAGGCACATCATCTAAAATCATTCATGATCATAATAGAATTAAATTAAAGTAAAAAACACTAAAAATACTCACAGAATTTTCAAGTTAGGAATTTGGGAGAGTGTGGAGGGGATCGGACCAATTAACTGATTATTTTTCAAAATCCTGTCAAGAAAAAGGTAAATAATGAAACTAGTATACAAACTTGAATACCAATGACAGAGATTAGTCCCTGATGATAATTGCACTTTGATTAACTTACAAATTCTCAAGTTGCTTCAGCTTCGAAATCGAAAAGGGAATATCACCATAGAGCTCATTGAATGATAAGTCCCTGATTATGATGCAATCAAAGTAATTTAAGTCCAATTTACACTATTCATCCAAGACAGTTTCATGCCTAAAAAACAGAAACTTTAAGGCAATTTCTAAAATTTCTTAAATAATGTGAACTAAAATACAGACTCACAAGCTTTTTAAAGCTGAGCAGTCCCCAATCTCATCTGGGATCTGTCCCGAGAGCCGATTGCCCCTTAAATCACTAGTTTGAAATACACACACAAAAATCACATTTGATATTAGACCTTCAAACTCTTAAGGATAAAATATGCAAGAAAATTTAATAATTAAAAGAATCAAGAAAACAAAAAATAATTTACATTGAGAGAAGGCCTTTAAGCTGCCCTATTGCTGGTGAAATTTCCCCATCAAGATTCAAACCTGAAAGATTACTGTAAAATATGTATATAAGTACACAAAAAATTAAATGCCAAAATAAAGCAATTAATTACTTTATTTAGCTGCAATTAATCAGAGGATACATAAATGAAGCTAAAAGCAATGAAAAATGGGAGAAAAAAATTGGAAACTTACAGGGCAACAACATTGAAGGTGACATTATCACACGTAATCCCTCTCCACACACAGTAATCTGAAGATGGAGCATCAGTCCAGTCATACAGCACATTATCCACATCTCTAAATGACTTTTTCACCTCCAGCAAAATAGACCCTTTTCCACCAAAATAAATAAAATAAAAAAAAGGTCAGAAATTTAAAGAGAAAAAGATAGATGCATCTGTGAGAGTGTAATTTCTATAGTTTAGCTGAAAAAAAACAGCTGAAAGATGAGTGTTTGAACATAAAATTAGTTAAGGCATGCTAATAAGACAAAAAAACACAAGGTTTAACATAGACAATGATGTGATTATTATGTAATAAGGACAAACAAACCGAAACTTCTTTTAAAAAGTTAAAACAGTAATTAAATGATTAAAATACTAAACTCCAAGTCTATACTCTAAAGAAGCCAAGAATGATGACCCAAGTTTTAAAAAGCCCAAAACAACAAAAAAAAACCACCAACTCTCACCATCATCGTCACCACAGTCCACACTAGCAAAGCTCAAGAACACTACCAGAAACCCAACAAGAACAAATCTTTTCCAACAATTAGCCATAGCCCACTTCTCAAAAAACCAGCTTTAAGTGAAATTCTACCACATGTTTGAGAAAGAAAATGGAAATGCAAATGAGAAGGGATTAACAAGGGCTAAAAAAGAAAGCTGCAATGAAAGTATCAGAGCATGAAGTTTTTGATTCACCGACATAAAGAAAGTGAGAGAGAGAAGATGAAGAAGAGGAATATAATTGCAAAAATACTGTAAAGATTGTGAAAAAATGTGCTATAGGAAAGAAGAGCAGGCTCTGGCTTTGTAATGTTCAATCACATCGTTCTGCCAGAGAGCCTTGCAGAGAGAGTGTGTGTGTGTGAGAGAGAGAGTGTGTGTGTAAATACTGCATGTAAATAAATGTAGAGAGAGAGAGAGAGAGAGAGAGAGAGAGAGAGAGAGAGAGAGAGAGAGAGAGAGAGATATGCCTATGTGGAAATTGGAGAGAGAAATGGGGAATTATTTGAAGAGAGAAAAGGTTAAAATACCATCTGCCAAGGTTCTGATACTAGCAGTGCTGCAAGAATACAATACAGCTCTCACTTGACAGTTTTCTCTCTCATATGTATTACTGCACTTTCTCTCTCCATATATACATACAACTAAGTGTATCTATAGGTTATACATACTAATAAGTATATACATATAGATAAACATCTCAATTGTTTGATGAATCAACAATGTTTGTCTTACTTCCGGCGACAGGGTGGGTGGGGTTTGATCTCACTGGAAACCAACGGCTTACTGGGGAGGCTAAAAGGGAGTTATATGTCGTCGTGCATCTTGTCCACAGAAATGTATAAGCCTTGTTGGGACCCGGAGGCTAGTTGATGAACTTCCCACAATTTAAATCCTTCACATGGAGGCCTAGCTGCCTAGAATTAAATCGGCGTAGCCAGGAACCTGAAACATCAAAAACAAAAAAAATATATGTAAAGGACTGTTGTCCAATTGATTGGTTAACCATCATCAGCAATGTTGTCTTGCTTTGAGCGCTAAAGTTGGCCAAATTGGTCTGATCCTAAGGACTGCACAACCAATTCGCATATAGGACTAGATTAAGCTTCATTTAGATGCCCAAAGAGGATCGAACATATTTGGCCCGACCTAAATTGCTCGAAGCCCGATAGTTAGGCCCAACCACAAATACCTTTTTCGGTTGGTTGGACTGGGCCACAAGAAATAAGGGCCGATGAAATTTTGGGCCAACTCGATTTAATGGCTTGGCACGCATTGTAAGTTCTAACAGCGATAGGTCGTGGATTCGAATGCTATTGAAAACCAATGGCTTCTCGGGGAAGGTTTGAATCCCAGATATTGGGATCATGAATATATTTGCATCCTTCATAATACTAGAGACGGGTTCTGGTGGCCAAGAATAATCCGGCGAATCCAATAACCTGATACATAAAGTAATAATAAAATAAAAGTATATCTAAAGTATCCTTCAAACTTTTGTACCAATTATATCTTTTTTGGAATTTATTTGAGCTTTCACACTATCATAAGTACACCACTTCCTCTCTCTATCTGTACACATACAAATACGTATTATCCATTTATCCTATATATGTGTGTAAAATAAATGCACAATAAAAATTGCATCTTTTTTTTTTCCAGTTTTCTGAGCCTTCAATCCATAACAAGTCGCTGTTTTTACAGGAAGATGAAAGCTGGTGCTAGAAATCCTTCCTTTCTTCAGTTAACAATTAACACTTTTTCTTCCTTTTAACCAAACTATCTCTACATTTTGGTGTAAAGTTATTATCATGCACATATAGCTAGGAAACTAATTTCATATAGTTTAGATACTTTTCTTTTCTATTTTGTCCATTTCCCATAAATGTTGCTGGGTAAATTTGAAGTGAGTAAATTTTGTTTGTTTTAATTTCTGGTTATTGACCATTGGATTTGGACCTATGGTAAATGAGAATGTGATTTACTTTTACCCTCACCTTTTTCTACCTGCAGTTTTTTATTCGCGCGAATGAAACATGAAATGAGTTGAATTTACTTTAATTTTACATATTTTCCAGTAAAAAGAATAAAAAGTTAATTGTAGTAAAGAAATTCGTATGGTCTCTAAATAAGTTCGGAAATTTGCAGTGATGTCCCGGAGGTTTGATGTATTGGCAATAAATTCTCTTAAGAGTTTCAATTTTACCAAAAGAGCCCCACTTTTCACAAAATGTCATAATTACCCTTTTTTTCATTCTTCCTTAAAACATGAGATGAATTGTTATCATTTTGCATCCATCCATCGTTAATGATTTATCGTGCTAATGAATTAACAACCCTCTTGGTCAAAAAAATCATTTCCTCTACTTTTCTATATATTGCTTCACACCGAAATAAACATTTATTGAGTTATTAATTTATATGTAAAAAAAGAATTGGTATTTTTTCACTTTTTATTAATAGTTACGTCAGTCGACATACCATACACAACACAATTTAGAAAATCATAATAACAATTCTTGCACACTAAAAAGACTTGAAAATTCACAACTAGCTATATAACTTTTATCATTTCCCCGGCCCCCACTTGAATTTGGAAACTTAAAGCAACTCTATAAATAGAATCTCGAATGAGAGAATTTTCTATTCTAAAATGATATTTTATTTCATATTTCGCCGGAAGAATTATTGTCACATGTGTCACAATCACCGTAAAAATTTTCAAGCATAAATTGTAGGTAGGGTTTTATAAGTCAATGGATAACCGATAAAAAACATATGATAATTATCCGTGCAATTGAATATATGACGGAAATATCATTTTGCAAATAGAAAATAGCAAAAACCTGTATGAGACAATCTTACAAGAATTGTCCGCGAGACGGATCTTATATGTTAATAGAATTTCAACTCAGACTCAAACCCATAGAAAATCACATATTTCTTTATGTTTTAAAAGATCCGTTAATTTTATGAGACAATATCATATAAGACCACCTAATAATAAATATCATGAGATAAAAATCCATAACCTAAATGCTTTTGTACTTCTCTAACTTGCCCCTCACCTTTCTCATACAACCACTTGCTTACTCTATTATTAAATGCAAGCATTCGTTTTGGTTCAGTCTATGTGAATAGGTTCTATAGGGTAGGCCTTGTACTATAACAGAAATAAAGTTTATTTGTTTGTTTTCTAATTGTGGAATTGCAATCTCATCACTTGTATGTGGCCTTAGTTGTAGGTTCTAATTATATGAAATACTCCCTATGATGGCCTACATTGTTCACTTACAAGTTGGTGATTTGTTGCTTAGTGTTTTTTGTTTTTTTTGAGGGAAATTTGTTACTAAGTGTTAACTAATAAACATTAATTACCATATATGGTGATACAAATAAACTCTAATCATTGATACCAATATAAAATTATCATTTCGTTAAGGATAAATTTTGCTCTTCCAGCAAGTTTTTAACCAATGATCAAGTCCTAAAAATCAATTTTTAAACCAATTTGAGTTGTTTTGGGCAATTCATTTTTATTTTTATTATTTTTTTGATAGTCCCGGATATTCGAGAACTACACTGATAGTTATTAAACATGGACCTGCTAAGACTTTAGAAGGCCACCTTTGGCTTCAACAAGAGGTGAATCGCGTAATGCGCTGCGTGGCGAGGGGTTGAATCGGTTCCAATCCGATATATTGTCAGATTAATCCCGAACTGAAGTTGAGAGGAGTTATTCAGTCGGGAATCGAATGCACGCGACTAGAGAGTCTGCGTGGATTTTTTTGTAACTCACGAAGGGGCAGAAATTTGCCACCTTTTGAGGGTTAAAATTTTCACTCATGACTTGTACAATTGGCCTTATGCAACCTCTTGTCGTATGTGTTTGGTTAGGATTAAGAAGCATTTCAAATTATTTTAAGATTAATTTTAATTTAAAATTTATGATGAAATATTATTTGATTGTTAAATCCAACCAATTAAGTTCAATGAAACACTCTTTTGTATAGGGGGTTAATCCAAAAGAATAATGAAATATATTGACCACATATGGTCTAAATAACTGGTTTAATTTCCAAAATTAAACTTTTGTAGTGTTGGAAAAGATAAACTCAACCATCAATAAATTTAATTAATTAGTAACGCTTATTCTACAGAAAATTGTACAAATTGTACTTCTATTATTTCTTACTAAGAGTCAAACCTAAGATTTCTTTAGGACTCAACACAGCAAATTAAATGTACTATTATAGTCATGGAAATTTCAAATTTGGACAAATTCAAACAGATCACAACAGTGGTTGAGTATTAAAGAATCAGTTAATGTGAGGATTGTATATATATTTTTATTTATTTATATATATTCTTTTTTATTGACAGTTAATGTGATATTAAGTCCACCAATATGTTTGATACTATGTTAGTTAATGAAATAAGTTCCAACAAATATTAAAAACGTCTCGGTTTTGAACACAAAATGTGACTATTGACTCATTTAATGTTTTTATTCTAAAGTCCCATTTTACTTTTTTTTTTGAAAAAGTCCCATTTTACTGAAAAATGAAAAAAGAAAGATAATTCATGAATCAGTTTGGTCCTTTCCCTTCTGCATTCTGCTAACACTAACAGCAGTCAAAATCAGATTGGGGTCCAAAATATTAGAAGATAAGGTCCCATAAAAATCCTTAAATTGCATCCCCACCCCTATACTTCTTTATCCTACCGTCAAATTGATAGCTACCTTTGCAACTTTGGTTACCTCGGGAAGGCAACTTGTCCATTCATTCACATCCCCCACTCTGACACTAATAATAATAATCTGCATTTCTGTGTGGGCCTTACATTAAAACTTTAACACCCATTTGACGGACCTTTTAACGGAGTTAATGTGTCATTGTAAATGCAAGTTCTTTTCAATGCCCCCCTCACTGTCCCACGACTTTAAAAGAATGTTTCCATCCAACGTTTTAACTATCAATCACCAAGTCTCGTGTTAGGATTTGAAAGTTTGTGGACATGGTACAAATACCACTATTAATAATATTTAGAGTTATTTCTCCCAACAATTCATGAATTAAGAAGATAAAATGATGTGGAACGAGTTGAAAATGAGTATTGAGCTGCAAATAATCGAACTTAAAAGGGTAAATCAGTATATGTAGCTTTTTGTTCCGTCGTTGGATTTTCTATTAAAATCTCATTTCCTGACAAAAATGTGAAACATAACAGCTTTGTTGCTGATATAAGTTGTTCGAGCCCAAAATTCCATCGCTTAAGTTTGTTTTTATTTACCCATTTGAGTTTCCTCATTTATTTTGATTTTATACATTTCATTTTTATAAGGTATTTTTGCTTCTTTTAAATACTATTTTAGGCATTTATTTTGGTGGTTGAACTATTATTTTATGCATTTACAATAATATTTGAAGATTGTGTGTATTTCAACTATCCCGTCCCTTGTTTAAAAATACCCACAAAATTAAATGATATTAACAACATTGAGTTTTCACAATGAATATGTACATTTTATCATTGCAGTTGTTTGTGCTGGTAAGAAATTTCTCTAAATTGTAAAATCACGAAAATAATTGAATTGATATAATTGCATTAAGTTAGGCTTAAAGAATGAATAATACTAAATAATTAATGTTGAATTTTGTTCATATGTACACTCTAACACACTTATTTCGAGATCTATCCCAACCTTATTTAGATTTGAAGAACAAGCATCATATAATAATATATGAAATTTTGCTATGCGTATAGTCTACCGGATGGGATCTTTCATTCCAAAATCGTGCTTCATCTCCTATTTCAACTGTGTGGATAATTGACACGTGTATTACACTTACAATTTTAGAACCCCACGATTTCTGCTTGATTTATGCTTGAAAATTAACATAGTAAGTGTAATACACGTGTCAATCATCCACACGATTTTGGAATAGAAGATCTCATTCGATAATCTACCTCGATTCTTTTTATTCAAATTTAGGTAACAATTTATAACATGTTAATTAATATAGTAAATTTTTAGATGATATGATATTTTATTGGTAGGCTAACATAAAAAACCATAAATATTTGAGATGCATATCGGATGTCAATTTTATACATGTCCCCTTTGTTCGAAGAATGCCTCTAAAACAGACACATTGGCAATAGCACTTACACTTCAAACAGTGTATTTGCCAACAAAGGGCATCAAAAGTTGGAGGTGGACTTAGCACTTTTGTTTGCTATATATCCACTGATATTTTTCATGCATTATTCACTACCATTGAATTTTAGAGTATAAAAGTTTTTATTAAAAATAAAATAGGCCCACGAACAAATGAAATAACGCAATTAAAATCTTTTCTTGTAACAATTAATAATTGCTCCAGCCTCCAATGTTTGTACAATAGATAACGAGTGACTAAATGAATTAATTTCATAGTCTAAAGGCAATATTAAAAATATATCAATTAACTAATTTGAGAAGTTTTTTGCAAGTCATATTATACCAATATTTTTATATATGTATTTTAAAAATATTTTTATACTTTAAATTAACCAATTTTGGTTGTTTTCGACTTCAAATCGCCCACATTGATTGGAACTTGAACAAGCATGATATTTCATGAAATATTGGGCCTCGTGTAGAGCCCAGCGGGCCGTTGCATTCAGGGTGAACGGAGCATAGTCCAAACTGAGGAGTGGACCACCACGTGCTCAACTTGTCCGTAAACAAATTCATTAGATAAAATGTGCTGATATTATTAATACTAGTATTCCACCCGTGCGATGCACGGGATGCTAAATAATATGAACAAAAAATAAGTTTTTTTAGTGAGTGCAATGTATAAAAATTAAATAAAAATTAATACCTAAAGATAGATTGATTTTTTCGAAGGAAACTCATTCATTAAATACTTTGATTTTTCATTTCATTTCATAGATACTGATTCTGTATAGTTTTTAACTTTTTACTCCATATATAGAGAACTATCATGTTTAGCCAAACCGAGCATTGATTCTTAATAGGTAGGTTGGGGATGTTCAGCCAAACCAAACATTGATTCTCTATGAATGTTTCATTAAAAAAAAAAACTAAAACATAAATATAAAAAAATAGATTGGACAACATAATAATAAAATAAAAACAAAATAACAGAATAACATTATAATAAATTAGGAAAGATGAAAATTTGCTAAAGTTGTAAAAATTAATTATCCTATTCCAACAATTAAAATCTAAACCTTAAATGGGCCTGAAATTTCTCATGATAACCCAATTCATAGTTATTGGATGATACAAATTATAATACAAATTCAATTGTATATGAACTTTAGGGGTAGCTTTTGTTACTTTTGTAATTACTACCCTATATATATATTTTCTCATTCCAGGTCTGTTTTAACTTTCGAATTGTTGATTGTACATAAGAAAATTGTTTTAAATGATTAGAAACATTAAGAATTTAAAGTAATTTCCCTAAAGCTTGGACTTCACTCACCTTACAAATAAAACACAGCCAACATGAAGGTCATTACTTTGGCAGGGCGGAGTTGTTGCCCTCTTCAAATCCATTAGTGTACCATATTAGCTACCCCCAGTGCTTGTCACAACTCATGTATGTTTAATAAAGTCTTGTGGGAACTTTTTATTCAAAGTAAATAATGTCTACTTCTTTTTGAAATTTTCAATGATCTTATAAGTTAGATAGAATACACCTGACTACCTGAGCGAGTATAATACAGTGAAAAAAGAGGGCAGAATGAAAAAATAAGATTATAGTTTCATACCTCTGCATCATGAAAATTGCACTCTAAATTGGATATAGTTGAGTTGTTCTCCATATGCAGGTACATTATAATTGCAGTGCTCAAAGTTTCAATGCCCACTGCATTGCGCTGGATGTTTCTAGCTATACTGAATAAAGGGGTCTTTTTGCAGCAATCTGTTTGTGATATTGAAATTGCAGTTGTATCTTGATCTTTTTTCTAATGCTTAGAATGCTTGCGTTTTGAAAGAATGAATGGACCTATTTATATTTGCTTATAACATCATTTTTCAAGGATTATTTTGTGTTGCTCAATACAACTTGCAATATATATGCAAATCAACAATACTCTTTGTTTAATTTTTTTGTTGGTATAAAAAAGTTGAATTTGAAGGTTATTAATTACATTTAGAGCTGCCTAATGCTTTAACTTTTATTTGGAACAATTTTCTATATAACAAACAATTACTCTTTCGATGAAAATTTGAAGAGTTTTTCCAAAAAAAAATTTAAAAATTAATTGGACTGCATTTAAGGAGAACACACATTTTAATTAATGAACACGCTTTTTATGTAACAAACAATTACTCTTTCAGACAAAACACGAAGATCAAAAGAATTTGAACTCTGCATTTAAATGAAGAGCTAAGGCCCAACTGTATTGTAAATATAGTGCATTGAGACATGATTATTATTTAATGTCAAAAATACCCAACATTTTACTAATTAATTAATACAAAAAAATGTCAAACATTTTCATATTTAGCAAGTGCATTTTGGCGGGAAATTTCCCAAAATAGCACTATTCTGTTTTTATATATTATATAGATTTATTTAGTGAATTAATTGCAATTTCGTGTGTGTGTGTGTGTGTGTGTGTTTATTTTAAAATATTAGTAAGTCAGAAAAATGAAGAGGGGAATGTTTGGAGGATGGGAAGGAGATAGAGTGGGGCCAAAAGATCACATGCAAATCCTTTTTGCATGAAAATGGTGCCAACAACAAATTCCCCAATCACGTGTCAATTTAATGACTTTTTTTTTTCTTTTTTTTTTGTTGAATGATAGAATTATATTAAAACAACTCAAAAACTAAAATTATAACTACAATAAATGGCCAAAATGCAATCTAAGAAAAGAAAAAGACTAACTAACTAAGAGCCAAGTGGGGAATTGGTAAAACCAATTGATTCACATGGACTAAAAAACTACTACCCACCCCAAAACTACCCACTCCACGGGAGACTTGTGACTCCTTAAAGGAGATCGTAACACACCAAAAACTAAAATCGGGCACGAGCAACCACTACATCTGCGCGAACAAAAAACTGATCCGCCACGAGTTTCGCAAATCAACCGAGAAAAGAAAATACAAACAAAATAAGAAAACAATAGATATACTAACAAACTAGAGAAAAAAAAAAAAATTGCCTCTCCCTCTCCCAAATCTCTTGCGCATGACCCATCGTCTTCTCCGCTCAAGAGACACCTCCGTGAAGCTCCGACCCGCTTTTGCCCCGGACCAAAAATTTCGCCACCTTCATACGCCTGCTGAGGACCGCCATTTGGTATCCCTCCAATAAAACTATGGAGGGGAGGGGAGGGGAGGGGAGGGAGGGGGAGGGGGAGAGGGGAAGGGGACGACTGCAAAGGGAGAGGAGGGGTGTCTATTTAATGACTCAATTTAAGATTTTGTAGCAATTTTATGCACCTAGAATAATTATATTT
The DNA here is from genome assembly GCA_016081115.2 of Rehmannia glutinosa. Lineage (NCBI taxonomy): Eukaryota > Viridiplantae > Streptophyta > Magnoliopsida > Lamiales > Orobanchaceae > Rehmannia > Rehmannia glutinosa. The sequence continues at coordinate 299,854 of JABTTQ020003342.1, read as the reverse complement.
TTTTTTATACAAGAGTAACAATCTTTCCATGTTCCAACAGTGATTTTGATAAATAACAACCTATGAATTTGCTCGAATGATTAAAATTAATTATTTGTGACTTCTCTTTACCAAGAAATAACGCGTTGATGGGGTTCTACTTGCAACACAGCAAACCATTATGGGTCTATGAGTTAGACTTGGGATATCTACACAACTTGAAAGAAATTGAATGCTATGTACAAATAGCATACTTAAAAATGGTAGAAATTGAAGATATTTACACCCAAAGACCAGAAAGGAAACATCATGTGTGATACAGAATTTAACATAAACATTTTGTCTATTTTGGAGAATTTCTGATCCAAATTCCATATTGACTCCTAAAATTAACAGACTTTTACAGATCACGATGCATTAATTAGTACTTTTACACAATAATTTGATGCCAAAACTTACTTGTTACATCTTCAAATTCAAAAGTTATTATTTTGAGCAATCCAAAAATTTGATACTTTCAATTTCAATATATGTGAACATGTTACATGTCCCACCCTAAGAAAAAGTTCAGCAAAATATTTGTAAAAAGAATTTCTGGTCTATTACCTACACCGTAAAATGAGCCCATGGATAGCTATCAGGCCCAATTCATCTGTCCGAAGCCGCAAACCCATGAACAAAGCCCAGTTTGAAGTTAAGAAAGTGATCACGAAATTCGATAGATAACAACCCTAGGCCCAAGTTAAAGCCTCAAGCCCATAGTCACGGCCCAGTTCGAAATCCAGGAAAGTGCTAATAAAGAAATACAAGGACTTGATTATAATATTCAACAAATACGAGGGGCTGATGGTGCAAATACATTTTATCTTCCACTTATCCGACTGAAACTCCACAAGCCTTTGCTAAAATTCCCTTCATCTCTACCGATTTTCTAGCTCACTTCAGTCTGCAGAGAAAAAAAAAAAAAAGAAAAAAAGAATGAAATCTTTTTCTTCTGCAAAGGATGACGAGCAAAACTTTGCTGCTAACGCACAAATTTCAGATTTTCCGACATTTCCAATTTCTTCAACCCCTTTCAGTTTCGTTCACAGCACCCCATTTTTCAGACAACCTTTTAGCTCGAACCACAACTTCCAGTTACTGACTGGAGCTTCGAATGTTGTTCGTGAAGTCCAGAAATCCGTGGCTTCGAATGTCGATAAATGCCTGAAATTGATGGATAGTCTCAGGTCCAAAAATGAGGTTCTGGATAAAATAATATCCTTTTATTCTAATCTTCAGAGTGGCTTTCAGGTATTCCTTGTTTCTAAGACTAAAATATTATTGAATATGTGAAATTAGTTTTGCTTTATGTGTGAATGGTATGTTTTCTTATGATATCTATTTTTTTTACAATATTGATATTGTTAAATTGCAATTGTTTAGTATTATCCAAAAACTTGTTCATGAAATGAACTAAACTGTTGGTTGTTGCAAAAAGAAAATAAAAATTCAAGTTAGTCAATGACATAATACAATGTTTGAATCTTGGATTATTGTGAGGAAAAATAAGAGTATAAGGAGAAGGATCATCTGATAAGATAAAGTATAAGGTATTGAGAAAAATATTTGCATTTTTTCTACTGAATTCTGAGAAAATTTGTTGATGGAGCTAGTATGTAAGTGCTCACATATGCACCCTAGGAACGTCGGAGTTATATAAGACACGGCTTGAGTCGACACAAGATTTTGAGTTTTTTCTTTAAAAACATCAGTTCAGTTATTGCAGATGAGTACTTTTTAATGTCTTGAAGAGTAGTTAATATAAAACACTACCATTACACTATATTTGTCTTCTATCTTATGGCTGTTTGGAAAATTTCAATAGTAGTATGGGATTGATCAACTAGAAAGAATTGAGCTTTTTAGGGAATGTGGGAGAGATGCATATTCAACAATATTAAGATTAATGAACTATGAGATAGGAGATTGACATTGTAAGTAAGAAGCAGACATGTCTGTTTATGATTTGAACTCTACGCTACATGTATGACATTATTCTTAAAGGCTTCTATTTACGTGTTTTCATGATTTATTTCTTTATGACGTTTGAGTAAATTTGCTTTCAATTCTTTCTTTTGTTCTTTATTGTGCTTGTATTGTTTTATAACATCTATGCAATGATATCAAACTAAGAGACTAAAACAGAGAAAATAAGCTTCGGCTGAAAGTAATATGGTCTGTTAATGTTCTCTCATTGCAACTTGTTTGTCTTTTTTAAATTGCTTAAATGGAATAAAATAACCAAGGGATTTGGATTTTGGGTTTTACGTGTACAATTGGCCCTTGAATGAGAATAATGAAATAAGAAAAACTATATAACTACTCTTAGATATGTCTGGGATAAGACTTTCATTTAGCCGAGTTGCGATTTTTGTAATTCAAAGAGGTATTTGTAGTATTACAGAGCCATCTGTTGCCATGCATCTATACTGCACTGTATAAAAGTGTTAACGAGCTAACATTATCTTTACTATCGTCATTTCTGCTTTTAACTTATATTAGCACATACAATTGAACCTTTTTTTCTTCTCAAGATTCCTCGAAGAAACTGCCAGAATTTATCCATGCTGTCCAATCAAAACTTTGCGGCAATCTTACCTGGTGATTCAGTGGCAGGAATCGTTGTTGCTAATGGGATTTCAAATTTCTTAAACATCTACAACACATTGTTGATTGTCAGGCTTGTTTTAACATGGTTCCCAAATGCTCCTCCAGCAGTTGTCAGTCCCCTCAGGTACGGAGAATATTTTCTTTGGATACGTCCCCACAAAGCTTGGCTTCTCTTTGAATGCTTAAAATATTAACAGTTGAAATCCCGTTGTTAACATATTTTCGTGGGATAATTACACACACTACCCCTGAGGTGTAACTTATTTTTTTTAAAAAAAAAACAGTTATCTTTTAAAATTACAAAAATCCCCCACGAATACCTCCTTGAGGTTTGCATTTGTTATACAGACAAGATGCTAGCGTTGTTGATTCCGTTAATTTGGTTAACCGTTAATTGAAATATCGAAAACCGAATTTGCTAATTGGCAAAACCTTTAACCGAATCGAAATTATATTTACCGAATTAACCGAACCGAAATTTCTAAAAACAGTTAAATCTGTTAATTTTGATTTTTTGAACCGAATTTACCGATAACCGAAAATTTTCAAAACCTTTAACCATTCGCGAACCGAAATAATTCAGTTACCGACCGAATTAACCGAATTGATTTGGTTAACAGTTAACCAGAAAAAGTCGGTTAATTGGACTACCCTACAAATTACGGATTACTCCCTCAATAAGGTGCAATTTGTAAAAGGGAAACAAATGTCAAGGGGGGTTCATTATTTTTGAAAGATAACTGAGTTTTTTTTTCTTTTTTTTAATCTGACTTAACCTCAAGGTTAGTACTTGTAATTGTCCCTATTTTCTTTCATCTATTCCTAGCAAGGGTATAAGAAAATCTTCTATACACTATTTATCTGTAGATAACAATAAAACTAATATTCACCTTCTTTTCAGCACTTTATGTGACCCATACTTGAACATATTTCGTGGAATCATACCACCACTTGGAGGGACGTTGGATCTTTCACCTATATTAGCATTTCTTGTTTTAAATGCATTCACAAGCACAGCTGCTGCACTGCCTGCTGAACTTCCACCACCAGAATCATCGAAAGGTATTTCATCTCATGCAACCGCGTCTCACGTTACCACATCACAGAAGAAGTGGATGAGAAGGCTTGCGGGGAACAAGTCAGAGAGGTCCAACGGTGAAATTTAAGTTGTTTTCACTTCACATTTGGATTTTTTTTAATTGTAACTATGATCATAGATATGAAATATCAAATTCTTTAAATCTACTGGTTAGTTGAAACTCTCATACAAAATTCTTGACTTCTTTCCTCGGTGTATATTCAATTTGTGATGACATGCTAGCTCCGTGTACAATTTAATTGATTATTTTGAGCCTAAGTCTCTTGTATGTATGTACTTCTTAGTCCAATTTCTAGTCTTTGGAAATGAATTTTTAGAAGTTATTGGTTTTCGTATGAAAAATGAAAATATGTTTGGTTTGTTGTCTGTATTTCTGTTTAAGTATAGGTTTGGAAATGAAAATTTGTTTGGTTATAGTTTTTGTCTTTTGAAGTGTATTTTTTATATAGATTTCTGTGATTGTAGTGAAAATTTGTTTGGTTATATTTTTCGAAGTGTGTTTCACATAGATTTGCGCGATTGTGTTGAAAAATTATTTGATTGTGTTTCTTTTAGGCTGTATAATTTTGCGAGGTAGTTAAAGATTAACAGACTACTTTGTGTTATTTTCTTTATTGGTTTGCTTTCTTGTTTCAATTTGATAGCCAATCAGCTTCAGGGTATGTGAGAATTGAACTTAGTGCTGCCAGAATCAGATTCCCACATATCTGCATCACTAGTACTTCCAAAAATATTCTCATCTGCAAACCCCAAATATCAAAAACCTTATTTCACAATCTGTGAGTTCCAAAACTTCCAAGCCACATACTTTTCACACTATTTTGGAAGCAAATCCAAATACTTTACCATTGAAATCAAAGAACCCAGAAAAAAAATATTCGCCAGCTCAAGTGATATCTCTTACCTTTCAATGGGGCAAGGGCCTATACGGAGGAGTTTCAGGTTTACATCTTATGACCAGAGGATTTTGGCCATAGGATTTGCAATTCTTGCTGTACTTTCTCCACTTTACGTTGATCGAAGATCATCACCCGAGCTAGAGCTTGATGAAGAACCCATCGACTTCTCTTCGTACTTGCCCCTTTTGCTGCTGATTTTGATAACAACCATTGCTATTTCGGGTTACTTAGAGCGGGGGTTTACCGCATTCGATCCGTACTGGATTCATCGGGTTTGTGGTTCTTCGACTGGGATTATTATTGTTTTAATTGTTCTTGCTTTGGTTTTGAAGTGTAAAGCCTTTACTTAGGATAGTTAAAGTTGTAGAATTCAGGTGGTGTGAGTGTTTTTTACTCTTGAGTTATGGATGTGTTAAGGTCTGCAGTTGTGCATGATGCATGATGATGTATCATGTATGTCTTGTCTTTAGAATTAAAAGATTGGAGATTTTGTCCATCTCGTTATTTCAGATCAGTGTTCTAAAAAGCGTTAGGCGCTAGTCGTGCGGCAGACTGGGGCCTAGCACAGTTAGGTGGGCCTTAATCGGAAGAATAACGTAGGCGGACGGGAGGGCTTAACGCCTAGGTGGGGATTAATCGGGGCTAGACGGGGATTTTAAGAACAGCGTTTCAGATACTGTGCGTGGTTTTATAATAGTAATTGTACATATTTTTTAATTTTTTTGAGGGATTGTACATATTACTTTTTTTTTTTTTTTTTCTCTTAGTACAATGGGGGAAATTTGGGAAGAGGACACATGCACTGAACCCCACCTTAGGTGCTGAGTGGTGTCCTCTCCTCCCTAATACCTAATACATAATTCCGTCTATGGAGCCTAAAGCTTCAACCATGGCATGGCGATGCGATAAGTTGGCCTAGTCTCTCGCCCACCCGCCTTCTTCCATTCAAAAAGGTAGTTTTTCCTATTCTTATTGGTAAATAACGTCTTGAAGTGAAGCGAAGGCATTATTGAAGGAAAGAGATGGCGGGTCGGTCAATTGCATTAGGTAGGAGATGCAGGACTGTCTTAACCGCAAGTGCATTCGCTATTCGATTCCATCCTCAATCCCACAAAATTTTGATTCCTTTGTATCTCTTCTTTACTTTTAAGTGAGAAGGGGGTGGCAAAGGTATAGCTCCCACCTTACCCATCGTGTAATGACAAGTGTGCCTTCACCCCATGATCTTAGTGCTCCGATTGCGCCTACAGATGTCAGAATCGTAAGTGCATATGTATACACTAATTTATACGTGGGTTCCGCCGGGAAAACGAGTTGACTCCACAAAGCGTAAAAATTATTGCCTCGGATATTCCATTAACGGTTACCTAGCCCAGGAAAGGAAAAAGAAAGGGCAATCTGCTAGAGGCACCTTCCTATTCCTGCAGAGACAGGTAGCCAACCCGTTGCGGCAAAGCGATATAGTAAAAGAAGAAAACAACCATTGATATTTGTATTTACTCAACAAATAGCCTACTCTTGAGAGTGCAATTCGTAAAATTTAAACAAATGCCATTTGTAATTTTGAAAGATAGTTGGTTTCTTTGTAATTAAACTAAACCTCAAGGGTGTTGAACCCATTACTTTTATCTAGTCAAGTTGAACTTGAATTGAATTTTGGAAAGTAAATAATCAAAAGAAGAGATAATTACAAAAATTACCCCTAAAATTTGGGTTAATAACAAAAAACCCACAAGTCTTTGAAAATATAAAGAAAGCCCTTAAGATATGATTTGCAATTTTGCATTATGCTTTATCCCCTTCAAAAGCAAACTAGTGCAAACATTCCCCTTACATTTATAAAAATTTGCAATTACCCCCACATTTAAAATAGAATCAAACGTCGATAATTTTTTTTTTTTTTAATTTTCGAACATCTCTTAGTTTTTTATAATTAACCCAAAGGATAGTTTTTGTGATGATCCCTAAAAAGAATTCAGGTGTAACCAATTGAATTCAACTTCTGACTATTTATATCTGTCGAGCATTAATAATTTTGGGACAATACACAAATTGAACAAATGAAAAGTTATGTTGAGGCCATAATAGCCACAAAGCAAGAGGATTTGTTTTGAGAAAGTATTTACTTAATCCCTTTGACGATTACTACGAACCGTGATGAATAAGTTAAATCAACACTGTAGTTTTACTCAAAAAAAAAAAAAATCAACACTGTAGTTATAGTAAATTCTGCTTTAACACAATCTAGCAGGCTCATGAAACCAGCCGAGACGATTTGCAGAAAATGTGAAGGAATAGTAACACGCCTAGGAGCAGCTATAATATAAGGTGAATAATTGACTATATTTCTAACAACAGACAACCTATTCGAAGCGCTAATAGTAGAAACACAAACAAAGAGTACGCTCGCTATATGCATGATACGATGCAAATGGTTCGCGCGCTGGTGGTTCTCTATAAACGCAAACAAAGTTTGATTGATGCTTCAAGAATTTGATGATATCATGTTGCTATCAGACTGTTGAAGATGCGTTTCAAACTCGGGCATGCTGTGCGTAACGTTCCCATGCTTAATGGAGATATCTGTCAAGTCGAAAGGAGGATAATATTTAGAGAAACATCACCACTAAACACCTCGAAATTTCAAGTCTCAACCTAATTGTGTGTGTTCAATTGGATAAAACATGATTTTCCATAGGGTTATTGATATTTTAGTACCAAGACTATAGACACTTTGCCGGTTTGGCGGTTTGGTACCCCACTTTTGCGATTGGCCAATTAAGTACCCAGACTTCATAAATTTTATAAATTGGTACTTGTTTCAATTTGAAAGGACGAAATCCAGCAAGAACTTAATTCTTTTTAACAATTTGAGCTTTCCTTCAGGTCTTTTTCGTCCTTTCAAGTTGAAATAGGTACCACGTTTATAAAGTTCGTGAAGTATGGGTACGCAAATGTCTAGTACCAAACTAGCAAACTAGCAAAGTACCTTCAGTTCAAGTACTAAAAATTCGATAACCCAATTCCATACTACCTTTGGACAAAAGCGGACATCGAGTGTCTCAAGCATGCTACATTCCCTTATGGCAGCTTCAACAACTTCCTCATTGATATTACAAGACTGGTAATTCCAGATATGCAAAAACAAAAGTGGACAAAAAGGGGTTAGGAAATTATGTCTTAGAATGGGTAGCTTCAACCGGCAAGAATAAAAAAAGTGTAAATTACAGCAACATTAAAAGCTGCCACGTGGGATTGGACCCCCTATAATCTCTTGAAAGGCTCTTTGTAACATTTCCACAGATATTTTAGACCACTTAAATTGTGGATTGTAATGTAAAAATAATTTAAATCACTATTAAGGAAGTTACCGCATTGCCCATTAACTAAAAATATATTTGCAGTTCTAAATGCCTTCTAAATCCTGAACTATGCCTATTGGTTCACTATTCTAAACCATCAAGGGTGAGTCCCTCTCGTACTCTTCTCTGTTCCAAATACTTACCATAGCAACTTATGATACTGTAAAGTCGAACGTAAACATACCTGAAGAAAAAGACTCGTCAATCTTGGACAGTCGAGCTTCAAAATTTCCAAGAAGTAGCAATTGCTGGACAAAATAAGATAATTAGATACGCCGGAAAGGACAATTTAAGTGCATCACTATCAGAAGTAACAGAATAATATAGTCGGATAGAACACACACCTCAAATTAAGAATAAACAAATTGCAACACGATATGTCAACTTCCCTCAAGTTTGAAGACAGCGAGAGGTTTAAGGATGATAGCTGGAAACATCTCGCTGTAGGAGGCATAACCACTCTCTTGATATTCGGGCAACCAACACAGTTCAAGTTCTGCAGCAACCGATTGGCTTGATCTTGTGACTCATAAAAAGTGCTCATTGCAGACAATCTTTCTATTTGTAAGCCCCAATCCAGGTCATGCATGTTGACACAACCGTTCAAGCTGACATGAGTTAAACGCGTACAGCAAGCAAGCAACTCCTCTATTGCGGACTGGCAGAGTGTCCCATAGGACAAGTCCAGTTCACAGAGAGCTGGGAGAGCATTGTTTTTGTAGAGGGGTTCCAAGGATGCATCACTAAGATACTTGCATGCTTGCAATTTTAGAACCTACATAATTAATATGAATCAACAAAACATATAGATTGTTTTCATGGAACAACACTGATTCCTCGTATTTATCACCAGAAAAGCCAGACCGGAATAACTACATGTAAAATCAAGAAGTTGGAACAAACCGCATAATGGGAGTGTTTGCAAAACTTCTGCTTTTACAAGAAGTGATTAAATGTAGCTGAAGTAAAAGTAGTTGTGAATCAGAAGTTGGTGTTTGCAAATAGAATCAGAAGTTGAGAAACATAAGTTGGTGGTGTTTGCAAATAGAATCAGAAGTTGAGAAGCAGAAGTTGAGAGTGTTGGGGATGTTGGGTGAAGAAGTCATAAAAATGCTCTCTGTTTGTAAAAGTCAAACCCAAAGCAGAATAAGAAATCTAAAGCACTCATCTCCCTACTTGCAGATTTTGATTCAATGAAGTAGAATCGGAAGCAGAAGTTGGCATTTGCAAACACTAAAAAGTAGTTTTTCAGCCAAAAGCTGAGAACCACTTTTTTTAATGATTGCAAACACTTCCAGTATCAGCACCCAAAGACACTAAGCACTAGAACTAAATATCTTCAAGTCCGAGTAATACCTCATGGGAACAGACTAACTAAAAGTAAAAGAGCAAATTACCTTCAAATACACACAGGAGTCAAAAACAGGCTGCAAATTAACCAAAAAGGTATAGGAGAGATCAAGGTAGATCAAGCTCTGAAGCGAGTGCAGAGATGAAAGTCCATCAGGGCCAACAGAGGGGCATGACATTAACACCAATGATTCAATAAGCGGACATGATAATGTCGTAGCAGATAAACAGTCATCCTTGAGTTGGCTGCATACATCAAGCATTAAAAGATAACAGTTAAAAGTAGTGAAGGATAAATAATCATTATTGACTAAAAGCTCACAGGAAATAATGATAGGCACACATAAAGGCTAACTACAGGCCAGAATCACCTGCAGAAAGATGCATCCAGAGATGTCAGAAGTGGGCAATCAATGAATGCCTCAGATAATACACCACATCCCTTTAATTCAAGTGACACCATTTGTGGCGCTTCAAGATGGAGTACGTTTAATTTGGGACATATGCCCAGATTTAAGGATCTAAGACCAACCTGCAATTATACGATGAATGAAAGCATGACAAGCAAAACAACTCAAGTTAGTGCATCAGCATTACTAGTCCGCACTGTGGACAAAATTAAAAGAAAAGCGATTAAAGAACACGTGCAAACAGGATATGGAAACATTAATGAAAAAAATTCTTTGACCAACTCTTTTAAAGGAAAATCTGAAAGGTTTCGAGGCAACAATAAATGATAAAGGACTTCAGACCCAATAATAGATAAGCAAATGAATAAAATGGTCACTTACAGGTGAAAATTGTGCTCTCTCAAGATGATCACAACCATCTAACGAGATATGCTCAAGATATGGACAACTGAGATCAAGAGAAGTCATTGCACGACAACCACCAAGAGAAAGACTAACCAAAGAAGTACTGCAGAAACTCACTGCCGTCAAGCTCTGACAAAGTGCAACAACTAAAATTAGATACAATAACCATGATCATACAAAATCCCAAGGGGAAATAGAGAAAAAAGAAAAATGTGTCAGATGCACACATTACAAGCACCTAACAGCAGATATTAATTTATCGGAAAGGGATAGCACAACAACTATGGCACGGCGGACAACCCAAAAATGTTAAATATTTGAAGAAACAAATAAAATAATATCGATTAGCATACAAGGACAACAAGAAGAGAAACTGCAAATTCGAGACTGCTGCCAGTCATTTAACACCGACACTGACAGTTTGAGTGTGCAATGGCAATCCATAAGAGAGTAAACTAGGCTCCATCAACTCAAATTTGTGTTTAACAACAGGGAAGTGATGGGAGCAATTTAGAGTAGTATTTCTTGTGGATTTTTGCTAGATTTTTGGATAAATATTACACTAAAGGTGGTATATTGTAATGTTAGATGTTTAGGGTGAATGGAAAGGTTTGTGGAAAAGGTAAAGAAAAAGGGCCAGTTTGGTGACTGAGCCACACTGGATATAGCACGTGGGCATACGGTAGTCAAAGAGGAAGTCCAAAATTGGTGTGTTGCAAATTAACTGAGTTGCACTTTTGCTAAGGATGGGCACGCGAGAAGGGATGTGAGATTTCTATACTTAGCTGCTTAAAATCGTAGTTATTAATGTGATAAGCGACACCAAGAAGACAAGTCATGGCCCAGGCCCGACCGGCCTAGGCGACAAAAGGCTATGGCCTGGCCATGCAAGGTGACAACAACTGGAAAACATGGTATGTACTTATATTCTCCAAAAAACCAACTACCCATGAATTCAGTAGAAAAAAATATAGGTGATTGTGGTCTGGACTCGGCAGAGGATGGAGGGCCGGAGTATGTACTTATCGAGCAGCATCGGTCTTTGTGTTCGGTTTTCTCCAAATAATTGCATCGTTTTTTTTCTTAGGGTTTTAAGTGTTAAAAATGTTATTTTACTAAAACGCCCATTCTTAAAATAGCAAAAATAAAAAGAAGAAATGGAAAAAACTCGCCCAGCACAGAAAAGCCATCGCCTTTCGCCTCACAAAAACCGACGCCCAGGTGCCCCACGCAATCGCTTCCTCATTTAATGTCGCTTGGGAGGAGGCCGAGGCGACAAACCCTCGCCACTCGCCACTCGTCTACGAGTCGCTTATTCTCACTTTTGATAACTATGCTTAAAATCCCTTTTTAATTCACTTGTGATTGATGGCATATTATGTTATTTTTGGAAACTTATCTTTTAGAAGATCTAGGGTTTTAGTTTTATTTCCTTTTATCATAAGATATTTAGTTCAAGGAAAATTCCTAAAATATAGGAATTGCTTTCCCATATAAATAGGGATTCTTAGATATTGACATGGTAACTCTAGAGTAGGGCTACAAATGAACCAAGCCGCTCATGAGCTATTCGGAGCTTGACTCGATAAAAGCTCATTTGAGTTCAATTATTGAGGTTCGTTAAAATAAGTGGACTAAACTCAAACTCAGAGATATTCGGCTCGTTAAAATAAGTGGACTAAACTCAAACTCAGAGATATTCGGCTCGTTAGCTTGTTAGTAAGCTCGTATAAATTAAACAAATAGTTTGACTTTAATTTTATACTTTTACTTATGATAAATTTATTACATAAAACTTATTTTTTGAATAAAATCATAGGTTTTAATAGATATATTATGCGTTTTAGATATATAATATTATTTTTGTAATAAATTGAAGAATAATTCAATTTATAATTGATATATTACTCAACTCGTTTAGACTCAATAAAACTCGAAGAAGTTCGTGAGCCATCAATATATTCAAACTCAAGTTCGACTCAATAATAAATGAGTCAAACTCAAACTCTCAAAAGCTCGGCTCGGTACAGTTCGATTGCAGTCCTATCTAGGAGCAATTCTTGGATGTCTTTTGGAGCTTTCTTGAAACAAAACCACATAAATTTTTCTTTCATCTATAGAGTACTCTTATTCCCTGGTTTGCTCTAAATTTCTTTTTCTAGTTGAAGGGTTACTGAAGCCTTGATTCTACACACTTGTTAGATCTAATAACTGATTACATTACTCAATTGTTCATAAGTATTTATTTATTTTATGTGTTTCAAAATTTATGAATATATCGGTTGATTGAATAAAGGGTTTGTTAATTGATTGAATTTAACAATCTTTTGCCAATTAAAGCGGCAAATTCATAATTGTTTATTTGTTTTAAAAGAGTAGTAAAAAACACGATTTCAAGGCCAATTTGGCAATAAATAATCAAATTTAAGTGGACCGGCTTGTGTGTTTGTTGACTAGAATTAGGTCTCTCTAGTTTTTAATGATGTCAAAACACTAAATCCTAAATAGCTTTTTTAGGGTTGTCTTTCGATTAGAGGAGTAATTAATGAGCTTCTCATAATCACTGACACATTAAGGAGAGATTGGTTGGTCGGCGGTTGGTGAATAACACAATTTCAAGGCCAATTTGGAATTAAATAATCAAATATAAGTGGACCGGCTTGTGTGTTTGTTGACTAGAATTAGGTCTCTCTAGTTTTTAATGATGTCAAAACACTAAATCCTAAAAAGCTTCTTTAGGGTTATCTTTTGATTAGAGGAGCAATTAATGAGCTTCTCTTAATCAATGACACATTAAGGAGAGATTGGTCGATCGGTGAATGACTAACTAGATTATTTATGAATAGTTGGGCTTGTTCTTGCATCAACAAGTTCCCATCCTCCTATCCTATTTGAATAAATCACGGTGGAAATAGTTCCTTTGGCTAGAAGCTTCGTTATACTTGATTTTACTTAAATAGTTTTGCACTATTTCGATGTTTGAATTAATTTTATTTTCTTGAATTTGATAAGTAGTTAGTTAAATCCAACCCCTAATAATTGTTTTAAAAGAAAAATCTACCGTTCACTGAATAGACGGATAATAATTACTCATTGTGAAGTAAATAATTCATTTTTGGTCGTTGACATCAATCGGGAAGGTCGGCGAACGCGCAAAACAATAACTCCAGAATAGTATTGGGAATGATTAATGAAGTGTAGATTTCAATTAATGGCTTCTCTTTCACAAAGATGTTACTTGTGAAAGGTAGTGAGGAAATATGAAATTTGTGGCTTCATATAAACTTCTATCCGCCCCAACTGGCGATTTCCCCATTCAATTGCATAGAGCTTATAACAAAGACTCGAGATGATTCAACGAATCACACTATGCACCAACAACACTAAAGCATAGGTAGCACACAATATTTCTCATGCAGCTTCAAATTTACCAGAAGCAACCTATTTTTCAGTTCTCGATTTACACTTTCAAGTCTAGAAGACATGTTGTGCCCTATTTGAATTCTAATGAGTAGGAATGCAAATCAAACTAAGAAAGACATGTATCTCTCTCATGGAGCACATGCGTTATTCAACTGGAGATATACAGTGCCCCACATGGATAAAAATAAGATATTTTAAATTACTGAAGTCCAAAGAATTTTATCAAATAACACCTAATATTCGTTCTTCTTCTGTAAAGAGTTATCAATATGTGGATGTAATATACAGAATTATTCGCGATGGTTATCAAGTCCAAAAAATTGATAAAATTGTAAACATCAGATAAAAAGGACATCAGAAGAATAATAAAAACCAACCTCACAACTATCAAGAACCAGTGATCTCAATTCAGGACAGCCTCCACTGTTACTGAAAACTTCGCAAATGGAATTTGTCAAAGACTCACATTCAGTAAGGTCTACTTCTTGCAAGCAATGGCATTGCAATTCTAACATGGTCAAGCTTTCTTGCTTTTGCAAAACTAATTTCTGCAAGAAGAGTTTAAGGAAAATACTTACTCCTAGGAATTTACTACAGTAAGGACAAGAAATTTCCTTCAATGGGAAGATTATAAATGGAAAGTGAACTAAATGTTTGAAGAGACCACATACTTTAAGAGCATTGGACGTAATACTGATTCTCTGGAGAGAAGGGCAATTAGAAACTGTAATTGATGACAGCACACTGCTCCTTAAATTTAAATCAACAAATCTGCAAAGATGCAAGTAAAGAGTTAGACTCTTGAAAAGACATGTTAACGCTCACAGTACAAGATTAGAACATACTTGCGACAGTGTACAAGCCTTATGTTCTGCAGGCGCTGAAGATCCAATGACACTGATGTCAATAAACTGCAATTATCAAGCTCAAGAACCTAAAATAGATACAAAATGTCAATGTAAACAACTTGGATAGTGAAAAAAATAATTAATTCGTGAGATTATGACAGTTAAGAAATACTGAAAAAGCTCATGACAAGTGTTAACAAACCTCTAGCATGTAACTACGACTTATAGCAACCATTGAAGCAGATGTAATACCCTCGCAGCTATGAAGCTTGAGAACTGTCAACATGGGCAGTATCACAGACTTCCAAGGAGAACCACATGTTAGATAATATACATATAAAGACAATATACCATCGTAAAGAGAACTAAAAGGAGATCTTACGTCAAGGGAGATGTTTGGGCAGTATGAAGCATCGAGAACATGAAGATTTCCACAGGACACGGCTATTTCTCGCAGTGTCTCATCACTGACGCATGAACAATTTGACATATCCAAGGATTCCAAGACTGGGCACGATGTTGCAGCTGAACGAATTGCAGCATCCGAAAGCTTGTGACAAGATGCTATATCAAGCTCACGCAAAGAGGGCAATTGAGAACAGCATGTGGCATACTACTTCTCTTCAGAGACAATGTTTCGAGCTGGGGGCACCTGAAAAGAACCACGATTTATAATATCATGAAAGAGTTGATAAAAAATGTGAGTATGTGACTGAAAAAATTATCACCTGATTGAAACACGGAGAACACGACATTTCACTATCTGAAGATCATGCAATCTATCATGATAAATGGCTATTTCTTGAATGCCATTGCCCAAAGTAGCATCATTGATAGTTAAACTCCTCAACATGCGGCAATCGAGTAAGGGCGTGAAAAAGCTCTCGGCTAATTGGCCTTTGCCTAGAGTTAAAACTTCAAGATTTCTGGGGCAAATCAGAAGAATCAGAAACATTCTATAGGTTGCCAAGTTAAAAATATACCATTAAAAAAAATCTAAATTACCTTAACGAGGAGAGTGCTTTCATCCCAAGTGTATGGATAGCAGGAGTACCGTAAACATTTACTGCAGTAGCATTCGGATATCGTCGACACATGTCCTCAACTGAAACACCAAACAACTAACCAAAGTCAATCGACCTATAGCATCAAAAAGTTAGACAAGTAAGAATGAAGAAGCTACAAGTCAAGAAGAATGTAAAAACACTCATAACCTTTCAACAAGCTAATTGGCTGCAGCTTGAATGATGTATTTACATTAGGTGTGTTCCAGAACATGATTTCATCTAATACCCACTTTAGCAAGCTAATCCTTGAAATATTATATTTTTATCAATATAACATTTAGACATCTGACCATGCTCCGTCTGAAACCATGTCACAGATGAAGATATTTCTCCAAATTATAGATACTGTAGAGCAGGCTAACGTTTGTAATCTTCCCTGCAATCACAAGCTTGACTATAAAGCTTTATACTCCTAGACTGATGGCCCTCAGTAACATATCCTCAACAGAAGTCCTAAAACCAGGCAATGAAGCCAAACTCCGAAAGACCATTACCCAGTTACTTCTCCAGATTTAATATTTTGATAGATACCCAAAGAACTTATGAAATATCATAATTTAGGTGGCTCAGTTTACGTCCAATCAAGGTTAATGAGGCACCAAATGAACATGAATGCTACACGTGTAGTTTCCAGCGATATCTAAGTACTATCAATGTACAGTGTTACAAATGATCCGTCAGTAGTAATTTTCATAATATCAAGAAGAAATAAAGGTAACTGCAAGTCTGCAAACTCCTTTTTCAAGGGAGCTACAGACTTGAGTTCAAACAAAACCTATTTAAGCAGGACACTAGACAACCATAAAGTGATGTGACGTAGACTTGAAGTGTGACAGACTAGGTTCAACTACTTGCACACTATTTAACTTATACGAACTGAGCACACATATATTCCCACAATGACTGTTTCGGTATCTTCCATACTATCCCATTAACTCATAGTCAGCCATGTAAATCATAAGTGAATATGTTGCACAAAAATATAACATAAATAGTGCAAATGACAGGAAAAAAAACAATTTCTTTCAGTATTATCCTTCAATAAGACAGGTTTCCCAACATGTAGTGAAAAGGAAATCAACAATAAAAAATTTATTCTCTGAATTTGAGCTCAAACAACATAAAACTAAAATGAAACACTTTGTCACAACTCACATAATCTCAAGTCACTTTCTGGAAACATAACAGGTCAAGTTATTATACTTAACTTCTCAAACTAGCCAGTCTCATTCTTCTATTTTTCACCAAGGAAAAGTATGTTTTTTGTAAAAGAGAAAAACAAATCCAGCTAGTTAGATCAATAAACAAGACCCGAAAGCAACTTGTTCTTCTTATTCTAGGCTGAGCAACTTTCTCCACCCTTTTAAGTATAGTATGTCACAAATTTTAAGCTAGACACATCGACTAGTTTCAATTTTCTGTTGCACGAATCACGATAGACATCACATCGAATCAATATTGCTCACAATTATCCCAATTGTATAGATAGTTCCAGGAAAATTGATCATAGCTGCTTAGTTTAATTTCGATCTATTTTCAAAATAACTCATTAGAAGTTTATCCAGCAGGCAACGTGGCAGTAAGTTTTATCTTCGCGTTATTTTAGAGAATTCAAAATCAAAACTAACTCACATTGTTGTGCAGATATGGCTCGGTTCTCGAAATTCAAGTAACGCCAGAAATCTTCATGAGAACTTGCATCCCTCCACTGCCTACAAACCCTTGCCGCGCAGCAAAGATCAATGTGGTCCAAGAAAGAGAAAACCTACAGCACATAACAATATTAAGATCCAACGGAATGAGTAAACAAATAAGAAGTGGCAGTTTCATTTTTGTCATCATATACTACATACCATATGCAATAAGTCATCAGTAAGATCCATCCGAACTTCTAACAAATCACCCGTTTTTAATGCATCACTATTATTTCTAACATCGTGTCCAGCGACACCAGAATTAGGCGCATCCTTGTCACCAACCTCATCATGCACAGGAGCATGAATATCATTTCCGAAATTAGTGCCCCAGTCCCTGTAAAAGAGATAAATTAAGACTCCTTATGCATAAAAACCAACTTGGAATACGTCAAGGAACCATACACCCAAGGAAAATACCGATGGCTGGACAATATTTTTTTATCTCACTTGCTCCATTTTCCAGATTATTTACACAAAAATTTTGGACAAATTTTACATGATAAATTAAAATTTGTTCAGGTACTAGAAAGTGAGTAAATGACATTACTGAGACCAATAATAGAAATTAGCAATGCTAGAAGAAATGCTTAATCAGAAGCCAGGAAAACGAAAGGTGGTACTTGTCAAGTTTCTCTGGAAACACTTTTCACTTACTTTTTCACAATTACAAGGCCACATAATACAAAGTGTGTGAAAAATTCCAGGTCATAGGTAACAGTTAAATGAAAAGGTCAAAAGGAATTCTTGTAATCTGGATGCATATGAAAATCGAAGCAATTATGACTGAAAACAATATATACATACACACACACAGAACCATCTTGGAATCACTTGGATCCTTACACTATCCACGAGTATATTGGAATGTGTGATATTTATAAGAAAGGATAGTTAAGTGGCTTTCTTTTCCTAGAAAACTTGTCTATAAACATGACTGATGTGCTCAGAGAACACTGGCTATGTTCCAAGAAACCAAAAAGGTTTAAAATTCAATTCATCGCAATGACTTACCAAATAATTCTCCCTGTCTATCTTATTCATGCCTCATTGCAATAGACAATGTGCCACCTATTATGGTAACTCACTGAGAGTCTTGTAACAATCAAATAAACACTGGTAAAGATTCCAATTTACAAAGACATGGATCTTATAGAAGAACTAGAAGTCAGTAATACAGGCACATCGATACACAGACACACCTACACACACATAGAGATAGAAAAAGAAAGAAATCTCACAGAGACAAAGAATGAACTTTGGGCCGTTTATTCTGAGTATCACGATTGCAAGTTTCACTTCCCGTAGCAATTCTTGTCGACGATGCCGATGATGATGAAGGCTCACCACCCCACCCCAAATTCAAATTAACATCCACTTTCACCCCTTGACTTCCACTAGCACCAGTAGTGGCACACATTGCCTCCACATCACTGACCCACCCCACTAAATCCATGTCATTCTCGTCATCAGAATCATACCAGTTCCTGTTCTGCCTCCTATTTTCGCCATTAAAATCAAACCTCTCGTTATTCTCCCTCCCGTTCCCTCTCTCGCCAACCTGTAAACCTAACTCCTCCCCTTCACCGTCACTACCAACATTGTCAAAATTTTCCAGAAACCCTAATTCCAAATCATCATTCTCCATCTCCTCACTCTCATTCCACAGAATGTCTTCCCTCGTCCTCTCTTTCCTCTCACTAGAACAATATAAATAATACGAATCTCGGTTAGGTTTAATAATATTATCTTCCTCTTCCTCTTCCTCTGCAAAGCATAGAAAAGGAAAACAGCAAATCTTCATACACAAAAACCAACCCCCACAAAAAAAAAAAAGTTCCCCACTTTTTCACTAAACCTATCTAACGATTCCACATACTTCACCACAAAACCCCTAATATTAACCACAAAACCCTAAAATTCAGAAAATGGCAAGTAAAAAAATTCGGCGAAACGAAACTAAAAAAAAAATAATACGTTTTTAATTCTCCCTATTTCGATTTCATAATGCCGAAGATTTGGTTAAAAGGTAAAACAAAAAACTAACCAAAAAAAAAAACACAAGAAAATTAATTCACTCAAAAACTGAATGCATAAGCTAAATCGATCAGATCGGATGAACTCTGGTGCGGTAGATAAGCTCCTTTTTTGAATACTTCATTTTCAAAAGGACCGGCGGGCAATTGAGATATACATACATTCTTCAATTCTTTCTGTATCCCTTTTTCTTTTCCCCTTCAACCCTTCTGCAGACTCTCGCTTTCTCTCTCCTCTGCGCAAAAAAAGGCTTTTATCTTTGTTTCTCTTACGAAGTTGAATTTTATACGGAATTTTCCGACATAGGTTTTTTTTTTTAATTTCCTTTTTTGACCGGTCAATTGGGCTAACAGAATGTGAGTTAAGGCCCATAATTGCCCCGGAATAGCGATAGCCAATTAGGCCTGTTTATGTCATGCATTGTAAATTTAGAGCTAGCAATGGGCCGGGCCGGGCCGGGCCAGTCCAAGTCCAACAGGCCAGAAGGAAAAATCGGGCCGGGTCGGGCCAGCCCGAAAAGGCACTGATTCACGTGAACCAAGAAAAAAATAGATATTGATGAAATAATACTGGGCTCGGGCCAGCCCGAAAAAAACGGGCTTTTTTAGCCCGAGCCCGAATGGCCCGACGGGCCTGTTGGATCGGGCCATTTAGGCCCGATTTTTTCGGGCCTTTAAAAACGAGTCCCAGTCCAGGCCTATGTACGGGCTGGCTGGGCCGGCCCATCGGGCCGGGCCATTTTTGCCAGCTCTAATTGTAATCCGGTTTGATGAGATTTGGGCTGCGCCCAGTAAAACAAGGAAATATAATTGCAATTTTTTTTTAGGAGTCTATAATTGCAAATTTACTATTACTGGAAAAATTGAAATAAGAGTAACTTGAACATGATTACATGAGTAACATCAACATTAACCAGATTCTTAAATAAAGTTCGTATCACAATATAATCTATATAATAATTATATAACGCGTCTTACTAGTGACTTTTATCGAAACTAGAAAAAATTATTCATCTAAGCGGTACGTCAATTCAATTTAAGAAAATTAATAGTATTGAATTTAATTCAAATCGCTCTTTCCTTTCATATTTTGTTGCTACTTATCTCGACTTTTTCATAGCTAATTCTTCAAGTATTGTCGCTACCAAAAATCCCTCGTGCCAATATTCAAGAATTAAAGTTATTTAATGGTAGTTGATTGTTGAAAAATCCGTAAAAAATGCTACATCTATAATATATTACACAATGTATGTGAAATGTTATTTTTTTCTTGAAAGCAATTCAAAAAAAATGTATGTGAAATGTTTAATGCTATAAATCAATCTTTAATATTGTAAATCATGAAGGCTAAGTCATAAATAACATAATTTGTTGGGATGAAATGCTTTTAATTGACATGGTTTTGGTTGTAAATTGTAATTAACTATTTTATGCACTAATAGCATTATGTTGGTTATTAATGTCAAGATTAGATAAAAAAAATTGCCAATGTTCATATTAACATTGTTAGTGTAAGTTCAGGTTTTCAAAAAAAAAAAATTGTTAGTGTAAGTTCAATGTGCATTATAAAAAGATAATTGTATAATTTGTGTCACTAATATTCTCTCATGCGTATGATTTGAAAGAAAAAGTTACATCGTTGTCAACAATTAAATTTCTTTAACTTGAATGTTCTCGGGTATTAATAATATATTTATTCATTCTTTCAATGGGTCAACATAAATGTCAAAAACATTTTATATTGAACATTAAGTTTGACAAATTAAACTTTTTTTTTTTGGAAAGAATTATACTATATTTTCTTTAGTGGGACATAGAAGTATTATATTATGTACTATGAATCTATGATGTCCACATTGCACACTCGCACACGCTTGAAAAAAAGTTGTCAGACCTGCTTTTCATGGCTGGATCTGTTCCTTAATCAAATTAACAACTTTAATGCTTAATAATGATTAGCAGCTGGTTAACGATTTTAATTAATTGTAATTAGTAACATCATTCTCTTGACCAGTACTGTAAATTAGTAAACTTGTAATAAGCTCACTGTGGATGAAACATGTGGGCCCATAAAGCCCATTGAATAGCTATAAAAACATGGTAAAATAAGATCCTGCGGTCCACCAAATATATTTATGGGCCTAAGGTGGCCGACAATATATTATTTATTGGATCCACCTAAGTATTCCCATTATTTGTGTGTTAAAACTTAAAAGTGCGTTTTGTCTTTGGTATTAAAGGCAATACTCAATTTAAACGAGACAAATTTATTTTATTTTGCTAATATTCACTTGGGGAATCGATAATAAAAATAATTCTTGTATTTGTTTTGCGGATAAAATTTGGTGGGGCAAATAATTCGCACCATAACAGGTCTCTGATGCGTACTATGTTCGAATGCCTACAAAACAACGGTTAGAAGGGGCTCGAGTATTCTTTCAGCGTACCATCTTCGATGCTCAAGTTAGGTCAAACTTTTAGGAGGAAAAAATTATAAAAATAACATAAGTACAGTATGTATGTATTGAAGTCTAACCCTAAACATACCTTAATAGGGATATTTATAGATACTTAAGAATTAGTGTCTTTGAGAAATTCGAGATTTGTTGAGAGAATCTATGGTTTTCATAACACAGTTATGTTTAGTGAGTCAGTCTTATCCAATTGAGCTCGAATTGGAATTTACATGTGACAACTCAATACACCTTGGTATTACTCATAGTTTTCGCGATTACCATTTCAAATAGCTAACCTAATTACCATATTGATACCGGTTTAACTCGGTATATACTGACTAACCATCTCATCATTTAAGATATATGACATTGATTCAATATTATTGTTATTTGGCCTTTCGCTTTGTCATATCGGGAATATTTGTTATGGGATACGTAGCTCGATATTTCTTTTAGACAATCAACTCGACCCACTTGAGTCAAGTATATTACTTTGAACTTATAAAAATATTTATTTTCAAAATTTTAAAGTTGCACTTGAATGCTTTTAACATTACTTGAAAAATCGTAAAAGAATGGTATCATAGAATCAGGTATCATTACCATACAAGTCGATGACAGTTTTTTGATGTAGTTGCATGATTAAAAGTTAAAACTAAGCATGTTAAGACATGGCGATAGTTACCCGAACATTTTTTTTATTTAAGTTAACAACAATTTTCTTTTTTCTTTCTTTCTTTCTATATTTTTTTTTTTTTTTGAAAAGAGTTAAAAACAATTTTCAATTAAACTAACTAAATTAAACTCAGGATGAGTAGGATAGTTTGTGGAGCAATCAAGACAAATTCAATCATTGTTTTGTCTTCTTTAATTAATTTAATTGCGCTTGCCAACTAAACTATACTTATTTATGTTTGCATAAGAAAACCTTTGCCCAACCGATCAAAAAAAAAAAAAAGTAAACCTTTGCTCAACTATAGGATATACTTAAAAAATGTTTACTTTTAGGCTTATTAAGAAATTAATTCAATCTCACCTGGTTTATTCTTATCTCAACCATTGTTTGGACTTAGGCCGATTGTCTATCCGACTATACGTAAGAAAATGGGAAGACCATGGCCACAAGTGAAAGGCTACCCAAATTAAACGTTATTGGGCCAACTTCATTATGGGCCGAGTTTTGTGTAATACTAAATCGGCAATTAGCCACGAAAAGTCTTGGGCTTATTATAAGTTTCATTGGGGCCGATAATGATATGAAGGATTGATGTATTGTGCAACAATAATATAATAGTTTTTATTTCATTTTTTAAGTAAATATTTTATTATGCAAAATCATGACTGATTTGGGCGTAAACAAATCAGATGTACTTCGGGTCGGGTCGTCTCGAGCCTGGTATTTTTTCGGGTCTGTAAGACGGATAAACGTTAGACTAGCGGGAGGGTTCCCAACTAAGACCTCCGACGCTCTTAAAATCGATCTGGTGTTAGTCCGCTAGTGAATGTAAGCGAGGTGAATAGCAATAAATGTCATACCAGCAAATGGAACAGTGGCGTATTTATAGGCACTATTTCTCCTGGCCGTGCGGGTTCGTGACGGATCCGCACGGGTGTACGGATCCGCACAACCTCACTCCACGCGGCCTCATATTGGTCCACCTGGCTGACCCATCTATCGTATACGGGTTGGGTCGCTTGGGCGACCCGCACGACCACCTCGGATCAGGTCGTGACCTCGCTTCTTACGTAGTGTATCGGCCAGCTCGAACTCCTTCTATTAGGCTGGATCGGGTAGACGACCCGATCCATGACCTCGCTTCGGGTCGTGACCTCGCTTCTTTCATAGTGTATCGGCTAGCCTCGAACTCATTCTATTTGCCTGGGTCGGGTAGACGACCCGATCCATGACCTCGGTTCGGGTCATTCCCTCGAATAGGCGAGGGTAGAAGAGTAATTTTAGACAGGCACATATCAATGACATTAACTACATAAATAATTGTTTGTTAAAATAAAGAACATTTTGCAATATGGTATTTCTTTTTGTTGCTCCATGTAAAAGATGATAGCTAATTAGATGTAACCAAGAAAACTTAGTTCAATTTTTTTAAAATTGAAACAAAACATACACTTATACTCACAAAAAAATTTATATTATTTCACATTATATATAAGAATTAGAAAATATGGAAAAAGTGGGTTCCAAAATAGGCAGGCCAATGAAATGACAATTTCGGCCCACAAACACATCAAAATATCTTACAATGGGGCCGAACGAGACCGGGATAGGACAAAACAAAAGATACACAAAAATATCTTTCCGTGTTCAATTTTCAGTTCTTTTGTTAATTACAGTTATCTATAAAAATGTTTTGTACAAAAAAAATTAAGAATGTTTTAATTTTTCTTCCATAAAAAAAATATTTATTTTCAATTTTTGTATCTATAGCCGTCAGTTTGAAACTTAAACACGTTACACCTAGTTAGTCAAACTAAAACATATATTTTATAGTGCTTAGAATACTATACGTGATTGTGATTCTAAATTTGCAATCTGTTAAAGACAATAGCCTTGTATGGTTGTGTTTCCAACACACTTTTTCCACTTCCCAACTATTTCGGAAAATGCGTTTATGTTTGTTTCAAATGTTTTCAGTAAAAATAAAGCCATTTCCAATTTTCACTTTTTTATGGAAAATATTCTTTTGAAAACACAACCAAACAATTTTTCATTTCAATTACGCAAACCTAGGTAAAAATACACTACAATCACGCAAATCTATGTCAAAAATACATTTGAAAAAACTATAACCAAACATATTCTCATTTTCAAACAGAAATTCAGACAACAAACCAAACATATTCCCAATTCTCAAACGAAAATCAATAAAGTCTGAAAATTTATTTTCCAACACTAGAAACTGGAAATTGGACTTGGAAATACATCCATACAAGCCCTATAATTTTGATTTGTTATTTCTGTCAGTCGGATTGAAAACTTCCTTGCCTGAATTATCCACACGAAAAAAAACACCGCGCCAAGACGGTGATAAATCAAACGTTGCACCAAACGACGATATCACAAACAAGAAATACAAAAAAATAAACAAGATCTACGAGGGAAGACCTTTTAAAAACTTCATATCGAAACAATTGATATTATAGGCAGGGACGGAGTCAGGTGGCCTTCCTAGCTTCCGGTGCACCCCAAATTTTTTTTCTTTGGCCCTTTTTTATATGGGAAAAACAATAATAGAATTATATATATTTTTTTTAAATAGAAAAAATAGTTGAACTATGGGAAAAAAATTGGATTAGAGGTAAGCTACATCACTAATTATGGTTCGGAAAACAAGGATGCAAAAGATATGGTACGTAGCCGTTGGCATTTGGATGGAAATTGAGACACAGAAATGAATGCAGATAGCAAGGACAAAATATTCACGTGCGGCCACCAATCCATCAATCAATTATATATACTTCCAATTCAGATTGTCTATAGCTACCATCCTCTGCCCCAATCTGCAACTCCACACGTGTTACCTGTCCTGCAATGTCTCTATTCTATACATACCATTTTTTTAATCAAAACAATTTAAAATATTCGACAGGTTTTGATCTTTATTTATTGATTTAATATGTGGCTTTATTTGATTTTATTTCCAAAAAAGGAACTTTATACTTTTTTTTAATTAATGGCTAGTTAAATGAAGTGATCAATGATGATTAATAAACTATTGTCTGGCTTTTTGGGCTCAGAAAAATGGCACATGTGAATGATATATAGGAGTACTATTATATGTTCAAACTTTATAAAAATGAACTTAAGTTTTCCAAATGAAACCTTATACTATGAAGCGGGTTAGACCAATTAAATAGGTATACTTTCATAATTTCTATGCTTTGGATTAATATTTCATAATTACCATTTTTCTAAGCTCCCATTTCAACACAACCTAGATATTAGAAATATTTTGTAAAAAGTTGCAATTCTTCTTCCCTACATTTTAAATACACACAAATGAACTCTCCCTACACACACATAATTATTATAATTTGCAAAGTTAATTATTTGGATCCTCTAAGTTTCATTTGGATGGAAGTATTTGAAGATAACAATTTTAAATCCATAATAACAAATTCATTGAGTTTGTTTGGATACAATAAATTTCAAATCTTTAGACCACCTTCAGCGGTTGAATTAATCTCTAACGCCAAAAATGAATATTACATAATATTTCGTTTCGGTGCATATTTTCATACACTAAAACTATTAATTTAAAACAAACCAAAAAAAAAGTAGCACAATTATTACGCTACTTTCGGCGCAAAACTGTTTACATCTTAAAAAATGCCGCAAATTTATTATCAATATACATTTATTAATTATGCCCTTGTCTTGTCTCATCTCCTCCCTCACTCTCATGTTTCCCTATCTCACTTATTAGTATAGGTTTCACTCTCTCTTTCTTCCTTGCCTTCTTTCATTTTCTAACATTTCCTTTCTCCCTACATTGTTCTCTCAAAATTCCCCCCCATTGTTAGGGTTTCTCATAACACATAATTTCTTGTCATTTCACCATTTATTTATATTCATACTCATAAAAAAAATATGCATTCGGGCTTTCAATTAATCCCCGAAATGGAGCACCAAAACCACCACGCAATTTTATTATCCATGAACCAAACACATCATCATATTCTTGAACAACCCCTTTTTCTTCCATCCCGCCACCAGTATTTGGGTGGCGCCGCCGCCGGCGACGCTTCTTCCTCCATATTCCGGCGACCGGTCGATTTCAAGCTAGGTTTGAATGAAATTTGCTCAATTAATGACAATATTAATGAAGGAGAAGATGGTTTGCTTGGTGGGAGTGAGCAATATGAAGTCCCCGGGGCCCATTATTGTTGGCAAAACCAACAAGATTCGCATATTAAACCAAGAACCTTCTGGTAATATTTTTTAAATTTTTTCTCCAAACCATATGATTGAATGCTATTTTTCTTTTAATTTTGTTGTAGTATCACTCCAACTAATTTGGGAACTAATTACTAGGTCATCATTGTTAGGGTTTGTGACGAAAAATCATTCGATGCTCAAATTAGTTACTGAATTTCGGCAGAAAACTTGAGAGCTAGTAATTACCAAATAAATAGCGTATCTTAATTTCAATAACGAGGATCCGTGATTTATAGGCAAATTTAATTTAATTTCAATAATGAGGATTCGTGATTTATAGGCAAATTTATTTTAATTTCAATAATGAGGATCCGATCCCCATGTAATGGTGGCAATGAGATTCGAATTTAAGATTTGGTCTGACTCTGATACCATATTAAACGATCATTTCATCCCAAAGCTAACTCAGTTAGTGAGAGATGAGCCATTTAATCTTTAATTAGTCTAACAAAATTAGTCGGTTTTGATGGACTTTATGTAGTTAAGCTTTAATGAACTTAATTAATTTACTCAAATTAATTAAATATATAATTATTCTCATAAAACTAATTCCATTAGGACTTCATTAATCTCTCGGCCGGCGTAATTGCATATTTGGTCCACTAACTTATACCGAATTATACTTTTGTTCACTAATTTAGGGGTGTTGCAAAACTTCTTGTGTGTTGCATATTGAGTCCAATCTCTGTCGGAAAATGAGAAATCAACTAGAATTGTTCCCAAATTTTGAGGATTTCAATCCGTCCATGTGGAAGTGAAAAATGGGATGTAGCTAGCTGTCTTATAATTAACCCATTTCTTGATGATAATTAAGTGTATTTGAAGATGCAACATATGGATCTCTGTCTCTATTTTCTGCTTATGTTAATTAATTTAATTTCTCATACTATAGCTAGCTGTTTGTCAGATTTTGTTGGCATTATATTTTAATTAATTTTAATTAATTTACAGGGAACCCTTCACAGCAGAAGTATCCAATGAAAACAGTCACATTATCGACAGACAACAAAACACAGAAATGCACCATAAAGAAGTACCTCCAACAAAGTACTGTTTGGATAGCAAAAATAGACCACTCTTCGGCGAGCTGGAATCAATATACAAACGCCTCGACAGTTCAGAGACTAACCAAACAGTTCCTTATTACGAAAGCTCCCCCGTAAACCCGTACTCAGGGAAAACTACCGCTAAAAGGAAGAAGAAGACGAAGAAGAAGAAAACGAACACTTGTTATAACGATCGGATTATGATTAATCAGATGGCACGGTTTTTCGAAGGATTGGTTAAGCAAATGATGCGTCATCAAGAAAATCTTCAACAAAATTATGCAAAAGTGATTGAGAACATGGATGAAGAAATAAGGAAAAGAGAGATGGATCGTGAATTGGCACGTTTTGAGCAAGAATTAGCTGAAGAAAGAGCACGTGAGAAGGCCGTGGCAGCGAGTAGAGAAGCTATTATTGTTTCGTACTTGGAAAAAATTACGGGTCAACGAATTAGTCTCCCCTCGTTCAATTCGAGTCAGTGTTCTAAAAAGTGCTAACTGCTAGTCGGGCGGCAGACTGAGCCTAATCGGAAAAAGTGTAGGCGGATAAGAGAAATCTAATGCCTAGACGCGGATTAATTGGGCTAAGCGAGGATTTTTGGAACAGTGATTACATGATCATTAATTGATGGCTTGGACGTTTTATCTTAGTTAAAATATAAGGTTACCTTTTTGCGATTTTATTACATGGTTTTTATTAACAATGAGTTGCAAAAATATGTGTTGCCAATTTACTATGATCACTTCCTGTTAGAGAATTAGGGTTTGTATTGCTTCCTGTTTTAACTAATTATTACTACTATAAGGTTACCTTTTTGCGATTTTATTGTAGCATAATTTTAAGATTGGTTAGATTTATTGCGCTGATTTATTAGGTTTTAGATGCTTTTATTGTTGGCATAGAAGCAGATTTTTCCTGTCATGTTTGTTTCTCTATTACTTATTTTTTTGGGATAATTATTTAATTAGAAAAACTCCTACATGGTTCGGGCTTCAAATGTTTTTAGAGATGTTTCAAAATTACAAAAAACTCCATCAGATTATTACGTCTTAAATTTAAGGGAGTAAATGTAATATTCCTACAAATATCATGAGGAGTTATGAAATGATTTTTTACTTATGTAGGGGAAAATGTAAGGCGAAATCAAACCTCAAGAGGCTTTTTGTAATTTTCAAAAACTTACAGATTTTTTTGTAATTAGTCCAAACCTCAAGGAGTTTATTGATTATCCCTATATTTTTTTTAGTTTAGTGTTTTCTTCATTTTTTTTGTTTTTGATAATTAGGTGTAATGGTATTGTTTGGCGTATGATCTTGTATTCCTCACAATATTTCATCTGATATTGTCATTCATCATTTAATGAATTATGTGTGTAATCAGGGATGAAATCCACCTTTCCAGTTTTTATATGCACTCCATATTTTATATATTAAATGAATGACACGTTTATAATTGTAGACATCATCTTATATATGTATTACTTATCCGATGCAATTAAATAAGGAGTGGAACCAGTTCAATCGGTGTAATCAACACCTGTAATAGTCGCCGACAATTTTAAAGTAAGTAAAGAGAATAATAATATAGTTTTGGCCTAAATCCATACAAATAGACACCGATTTTAAGACACTATACCCATCAACGTACCAATGTCAATATTTACCATACATATATATGCATGTGTATTCCCAGCCGCGGTGGCGGGGCCCCGCTTCAAATACGTTAAGAAGTCACTGTGAAGAATGCCAAAATCTGAGCCGTTGAAGTTTATGTGATTTTGCAATTCTGAAATCCAGGTGGGTGTGAGGCTGAACAACCTGACATAACACATTAATGCCGCACGGATGCCTCTGTTCTCTTCTCTCTTTAAAAAAAAAAGAAAAAAAATGAACCCAATCCGAGGGTTTCACTGTCCTGCCACTAGAGCTTCGTGAGGGGAATGAATCGAGTAATATACATTAATGAGTCAATCTGAGCTGCTTTAGATTGAGACATCAAACAAACAAATCATTTTCTATCATATTACTAGGGAATTTGGACCTTTATACACTTTGTGCGTGCCAGAGAAACGAGTATCACATTGACAAAAACACATTTGCCTTGCTTGTTTTAATTTTGGATACTTCTAAATATTCGGATTTTCCTTGGGAAAAAATGAAATGAACGAAGTAAGATGAAAAATTATTTATATATATTACATTTGATGTGGCATATTTCATTAATTAACTTGATACAACCATTATAATACAAGGTCTTGAAGCCAGTCGTAGATAATTCAAAATTTTCTCACTCTTTCTAGATTTACGAATCTTCCAAAAATAAAAAATCTGATAAAAAAACTCCTGACGAAGCCCCATAAACATAGATCCAACTCAAATCTGTAACAAATCTGTCCTACATAGGGGATAAACTTGTTCTAACATAGGGGATAAACCGACTCCAATTGATGGCAGAAATTGAAAATCTAAAATCAAAAAATAATTAAAGAGAAAAACAAGATAAAGAAAATAACTTTCTTGTCCTACCATGTAGACAGAATGGGAGAAAAATACAATCTTATTTTTGTTGCATAGAGCAAGGACATTTTTTTTTAATGGACTCAAGTTTTTGCACTTGGATATTTTGTAAGTTAGTGGGGCATGCTGCATAAACCCATGAGCTAGAATTTCCTTGGGCCTTTTCAAATCTTTATTATACCTTGACCCATCAATACCCATAATATACTGCAGTAGAATCGAACAAACAGGCCATATTCAGTAAATTGGGTATTTGGTTATCATTTGGGCCTGCCACTAGAACCCAATTTAACATCACGTCGGTTTTGCAGGCTGACTCCCTTTTGGATGTTAAACTTAAGTGATCCTCACTTGAATCTGGGATCCATGATGAAGGTAGTGGTCCATGTTAATCATTTAATTCTCCCTTTGAGTGATTACTGAAAAGTCCTCCAGAATAAGTTGTCGTCTTTTTGGCATAATCTCTTAAGGGTCTCACCTTTTTCCTCATTTTTCATCCAACCACATGATGTGGATATTGGAGCTTCAAGAAAATAATCATGGTAGGCCTAATCATGATGACATCATCCTTACCTCACAATTCTACAATTAGTGATTTTTTTTTCATGTACTGGATATAATAAGGAATCATTTATTCTACATTATGTATTATCTCGTATTTTAAGTAACAAACAAGTAGAAATTAATGATGTTATCAATACACATAGAACATTAGCGCGAGACAAGGGGCCATATTGGGCCTCGGCCCAGGCCTATCTCTGGCCCGACAATATGAAGAAATTTTAAAAAAATAGTTATAATTTATATGATTTTTTTTAGTTTTTCATCTAGCTCACTTCATTTTCGTGTACTAGCTCCGCCATGAACGGACAACTTGCACTTAAACTTGAGTTTGAATAACAGTTGAAATTAATTTTGTATAGACCAAAAGGGACAACATAATAGAGGATATTATTTGAATTCACGAGCAATTTGAAGTCACCACGGAAAACAAATTGTTTTTGCTCTTTGTTTAAACAAAACGAAAATGGGGCACTATTGAACCGCATGCCCTTGCAATTTTAATTTATTTTCTCATCATCACATTAATAACTAATAAGCAAACACATCACACATGCCATGCTGAGCTTTTAGTCCACTAATCAAGTCCTTTTCGGAGGCTATACAAGCATGTTAATTAATATTCTCTTATGGAATATTCTCACAAATTAAAAATCAAAATTACATGATATTCATATAAAATAGGAGTATTTATATATTTTTTTAACGTTAAGCATGCAAGATTCACATTATAAAAAGATGATGGATAAACTAATTAATATATCATTAAATTGAAATCAATAACAAAATATATTACATAAACAAGGCAGGCATGTAGCAATTTGAGGAGATGAGTGAAAAAGCTTTGACCCTCTTATTTATAATTGGGATTATTAAATCCATTGACTTACTTGGGATGTACACATTTTAGGAAAAATATATTTAAAATAATTTAGAATATGGTTAAATTAGCAAAAGCCCCTGAAAATGATTGCGGCCCTTACATGCCCATATGGCCATTAACAACATTTGTAGTGGGTTTGATGCAATGTTTTAGCACTTTTTGGGATTTTGTCTCCCCATTACAAAGGAAACTAGAAACCAAATGAGCACTTCTTTTTGCATATGCTTACCTTTAAGTTACCAAAATGCCCCTCAACAAATTAACTAATGACAATTTGATGGTTCATAAATTATAAATTGGGATAAGTTCCGCCTAATTAAGAATTTGAGATGTAATCCTATTAAAAAAAGTAGGGTTGTCCAATTAACAGTCTTTTTTTTTTTATTAACCATTAGTTAATCGAATCAATTCGATTAATTCGACCGATAACAAATTATTTTGTTCAACAATTGGTTAAAGATTTTGAAAATTTCCAAATATTGGTTAATTCGTTTCGAAAATTAACAATTAACTGAATTAACCTAAATTATATAATAAATATATTTATTTATATTTACATATCATATTATAAGTTACATAATATATCATGTCTAGGTGATCAGTTCAACCCAAAGTCCACCAAATTCATCAATCCCATCAGTTTGGTTGGTTAACCGAAACATTATTCGGTTCAATTAATTTGTTGATTACAATTTTGGTTCGTTTAATAGTTTTATCAATTAGATTCGACTTTCAGTATTTCGATTAATGGTAAATCAAATTAACCGTATGAACAGTCCTAAAACAAAGAAAGAAAATCAAGATGCAAAGAGAAGGATTTGTGGTAGGAAAATACAATAAAAAAGGGTAGAAGAATAATTTGATACAAATACATGGGATGGGTAGGTGGAAACAAATTAGTTTGGGAAGATAATATTGGTTTTGTGGTAGGAAAAGAAATAAATAAAAGAAAGTGGGCTGTCCACAAAATGATATATTTTATTAGTGGACTCACCGCACGCTTTAGATCAGAAGGGCCTTTTTGGGAGGCCCACCAGCTGCCGGCTGCCGTCTGTACAATCCGCCAACTCCCATTATAAGCAGCACGCGGGCCTGCCTTTTTATCCACTCATTATCTATATTGCATACCTACCAAATCATTATCTTCACAATTTTTTGCATGAAAATTATTTTTTTCTATTTAATTATTTTTCTTGTTCTTGATTTTGCGCATGATATCATAGAATTATATATAATAGCTTGTTATTGGATTTGACATTATTTTAGAAAAAAATGTAAATTTTTATATTGTATATATGTTTAATCTTATTTTAAATCAAGTTCTTAAAATACTTTTGTAAAATAAGATTATGAAGTTCAAAAGATTTTAGTAATGATAATTTTATTAATTAATATGATCAAAACTACATGAACTTTAAAATCCTAAGATTTTAAAACTAAGTTCGGAATTTCTTATTTTTAATAACTTATAGAGTTATTTGTTTGCCTTTGAGTTCAACCTTTAGGATATGTATGATACTCTTGTGTTCCTCTTGGTTTCTTCGGACACTAAATGCACCTTAAGTCAGTAGACTTCAATCGGTTGTAATGTTTTTTCGTTTGAGTTTTTAATATACTATTTGAGAAGGAAAAAAAAAAAACTTATGAAGTCCTAAGTGAAGATTTTGTAATTTTTTATATTAACTTTTATAAAATACTTCTCAATTTATGTGAACATTATTTTAATCCTTTCTCCATGTGTGTGCACCCAAATTCAAAGTCAAATTTAATTTGTCGTCTTCTAACCAATATATTGTTAAGAAACATATTTGGATCAAACCTCATACACTTGCACTTACATCAGAAAAAGATTTGGATAATTTTCATACTTTATTTTTTAAAAATGAAGTTACATCAATATAGGCACCTTTCGAATTACATGAGGAATGTAGGTCATCAGCGTGGATTTTATGTCAGCGTGTACAAGGTGGCCCCACATTTGTCACGCGCTCCAATTATTATTTTGTTTCGTTTATGAGTTTTTTTATTAAGTAATTTTACAAAAAAACAATAAAAATATCACAAACCATTAGTTGATTTTTTAGAGATTAGTTTTGAAATTTTATTAAGATTTTATAAGCTATTCTTAACAAATTTAATTTATGGTCATATTATCAAAATATTATAATATACATGATCATGATCTAACTTACTCTAAGTACTTTAAATCATACGTTAAAATATTGAATTTTATACTTTATGAACTCTAAAATTATTTTGTAAGATTGTATAAAGTATTTCGAATAAGTTTTGCCAAACACGTCTTAATGTTTTTAACGGTTTAAATATTGGAAAATGTTTTATGATCAATAGTATCATTTAAGGCATATCTTAATAGGTAAGGTTTTTAGAATTGCTCAATTTGAGTCTTATTGTCACCATAATATTGTAAAATCACTTGAAATTGACATCGTGACTCACACGTGATTCCCTAAAATTGAGATTTTTCTTTTGGATTCCGACTATTTTAGGTGACATGCAGACTTTAATCATAAAATTCTAATAATCGAAAATAGTCCGAAATAAAAAATACTTAATTTAGGGAATCACGTGTGAGCCATGTGTCGATTACCGGTGATTTTGCAATATTTAAGACTTAAATCGAGCAATTTCAAAAAATATAGGATCAAATTAAAATTTTAAAAAAGAACAAGACCAATTTTGACACCCTTAAATTACAAAACTAATTCGCCAAAAAATAATAAAATACAGTAACGAGTCAAAAAAACAAGTGTATACAAATTATATGTACCATGTTTCTAGAAGAGGTGAGGAGTTGACATTAGTACATTACGCCTATAAAAGAGTGTCGCACTTAGAACAAATCCATTCACCATATTTTTCTATCTGTTTCCTAATTTCTCTATCTGCAATAACATAAAGAAAAATGGGAGAAGCAGTGGAGTTTTTTCCCTACAATGGTTTCTCAAACGTGCATTACGAAAGTAATCACATATTAATTGATGAAAATAATGAAGATGATAATTCTAATTGGTTTGAAGAAGAGATTGATGTTGATCTCAAGTGGTCTTTTGCTTTGAACAGGTACTTACTTTCATTACTCTGTTTTTTTCTTCATCAAAATTCATTATGTAATTCATCATTAAAAGCTCGTCTGAGTTCCGATCGTTACGTTAATGAACCAAATTTGAACATATTTTTTTGTGGCTTGAGCTCAACTTAATGAGTAAAAAAGAACCATAAATTATTGTGTAATAGGCCGAATTGGTCATGTCTATTTTGTGAAAATGAAAAATAGTTATGTGTTTTCAAAAATATGTTTTTTTAGCTATTTTGACAAAAAAATTGATGGTTATACCCTTCATGTATTCTATTGTGAGGTACTTTGCCATTTTTCAAAAAATTGATGCGATATATAACTCGATACCGAGTTACATAACTTGGCACCGATTTATGTGACTCGGCTTGATATCGACATGTAACTTGGTACCCAGTCATGTAACTCGATATTGAGTTATATACCAGTCCCAAAAATGAAAAAAAGGGTAAAATAGATATTTGAACTAAAAAATGACTAAAAATATGCTTTCGAAAAATATGGCTAAAAATATTTTTGCTATGCAGGAAAGGCAAAAAATCTGACGGATTCTAAATTATTTGTAAAAATATCAATTAAGCTACTCGAGCTCGATTCGTGTTCAGCTCGATTAAAGCTCACGACTTGATTAATAATCAAACCAAACTCAAACACAAAATTTTATGAATCTATTCGTTTACACCCTAATTAATTGCAAGACAATTAAGCAAAGACATTAGTGTGTATTTGTAGAATATCAATTATGTTTTTCCATTTGTGGTAAAACAATTAAAATGACAATTGTATTCTCTTATTTTTCTCTCATTCAGAGTGCTGCACAAAGGAACTAGTGAGTACCAAGACATTGCTCTTTTGGACACCAAAAGATTCGGGAAGGTAATTTTGTAAGAAATATAAATCAGATTGACTAAATTAAAAAAGAATAATATTTATCTACTAATTATGTTATTATTATAGTTGGTGCAATTAATTAAATAGCATCATTTGCATGCGCGCATGCAGGTTTTGGTGATTGATGGGAAGATGCAGAGTGCAGAAATTGATGAATTTATTTATCATGAATGTTTAATTCATCCACCCCTCTTATGTCACCCCAAGTAAGCTGTGTTATAAAATTATTTGACTATAGATTTGTAATGTTTATGGAGACAAATACTCATGCATTATTACATGCCACTGTTTTTAGATGGAAAAACCCAATAATCTTTCAAAATTACAAATACCTCCTTGGGATTTGTTTATACTTATATGCAAACTTTTTGAAGGGTATTTGTAAATAAACAAATTTCAAGGGTGTTTTCGTAAATTTTAAAATAACTAAATTTATTATTATTATTATTTTATAGTTTTTAAATTAGACTAAAATTTAGGAGTAAGTTTTGTAAATTAACCAATTTTTTATATATAGCTGCAATTTGTTTTTTTGCTACTAATTAAGTTGGGCATGATTGCAGCCCCAAGAGTGTGTTTATAATGGGAGGTGGTGAAGGATCTGCTGCAAGGGAAGCATTAAGGCACAAATCAATAGAAAAAGTGGTCATGTGTGATATTGATCAGGTATATTAATTTACATTAAAAAATATATAGTTCTGCATAGGTAATAAGTGAAAAATTTATGGGCACAATGTACTTGACTCTGTATTTAGTACATTAAGTTGGAAAAAAGGGTGATGCACCATTCTCCCATAGTGGGTTTTTAGATAAGACACTAATAAATTGCTTTTTTTTTTGAATTAGGTGGGATTGAGGGACAAAATATCACTTTTTAAACAAGATTGACTTTGGTTTACTACATTTTTCTCATAATTTAGCTTAATGTATTCATAATTGTAAGGGATATTTACAAAACTATCCTCAGATTTCGCGTAATTACAAAAAACTTCAGTAATCTTTCAAAAATACGAATTAATACCCCTTGAGGTTTGTAATTATCTAACAACCACCCCCTCTGCATCGAGGATGCAATTTGTAAGAAAAAAACAAATGTTAAGGGGTATTTGTAATAAGATAACTGTTTTTTTTTTTTTTAATTAGGCTACTCGAGTTCGATTCGTGATCAGCTCGATTAAAC
The DNA here is from genome assembly GCA_016081115.2 of Rehmannia glutinosa. Lineage (NCBI taxonomy): Eukaryota > Viridiplantae > Streptophyta > Magnoliopsida > Lamiales > Orobanchaceae > Rehmannia > Rehmannia glutinosa. The sequence goes on along the minus strand of JABTTQ020003342.1, from coordinate 263,043 downwards.
TTATGTAGACTCCTAATATCTAATGAAACTTATGTTCTCAACGGCAACTTGTAATCAATTGAAGACATTTAAAAACATGGATGACTAAAATTATTCCCATTTCTTCTGCAGGAGGTTGTTGATTTCTGCAGAAAGCATCTTACAGCAAATCATGAGGCTTTTCGCAATATTAAGCTTGATTTAGTCATAAATGATGCCAAGTAAGGATTTGTTGTCTAGTTTTCAACAAATAAATATTTTTGATAATTACATAAACCCCCTGAGGTTTGGCCTAATTACAGAAAAATCCAGATATGTTTTAAAATTACAAAAGGTCCCCTCATGTTTTCATCGTGTCTTGAATTTATGAGGGTAAATGTAATATTTCTATAAATATCACGGTAGTTTTGAACTACTCCTATTTTGTTTCTTACTAAGGGAGAACATGTAAGACGGAATCAAACCTAAAGATATTTTATTATAATTTTCAAAAAACCTGTTGAGTTTTTTTGTAATTAGCCCGAATCTCAGGCATTCTTTTTTTGGTAATTATCCCCAAATATTTTGAAGGCACTTTATTTATTTGTTTGAGGAAATTTATTGTATTATATTATAACATCTAATAAGAATAATATTAATGTTCCACAAGAGCTGAATTGGAGGACAGAAAAGAAAAGTTTGATATAATAGTGGGAGACTTAGCAGATCCAGTTGAAGGTGGACCTTGCTATCAACTCTATACAAAGTCTTTCTATGAAAATATTCTCAAGCCTAAGCTCAATAACAATGGCATTTTTGTTACTCAGGTTAATTATTATTCTCTTGACCTTTTTTTTTTTTTTCATTTTTGATGTTATTAAGGATAAAAGGCTAAATTTTGGTTCTTGCATTATACATAGGCTGGACCAGCAGGGGTGTTCACTCATAAAGAGGTCTTCTCATCAATATACAACACAATTAGACAGGTCTTCAAGTGTAAGTCCCCTAATTGCCACTAAATTGCAGTTTTAGTCCTACAACTATAGGGTTTTGGCAATAATAGTCCTGCAAAAACCACAATTTTAGAAAAATTCTCGATTTTATTCCTTTGGTCGCCCAAAGTTGGAAATTTTGTCGGGAAAAATCCATGTGATCTCTTTTCCGTCTAAACCCGTCGATGTGCACATTCTCTATGTAAATTTTTCTTTGCTGGGTTTTTGTCCCTATAAGCAAAAATTAGTTCTTAAATTAGCGGGTTTGGGCGGAAATGTAGACAGTAAACATGTGAATTTTTCTGGCAAAATTCAAATTCTAAGACTGAAATCGAGAGTTTTTTGAAGTTACATGGCATTTTTGCAAATTGTGATTTCTACACGACTATTATTGTCAACCCCTATATCTACAGTACTAAAATTGCAATTTAGCATGCCATAAATATCATAAAATCATTACATTAACCATGGTGAACTGTAAATCTAAAAAAATGGTGTTTATGCAGATGTTAGAGCATACACAGCTCACGTGCCATCGTTTGCTGATACATGGGGATGGGTTATTGTAAGTAAATAAATTCAAATCCTTTCCCAAATCCAACTATAACTATTAATAAAATATTAAAGTTATATAAACTGTAAATTAACGTTTTTTAAAATGTTTAGGCCTCTGATCAACCACTCTGCATTGAAGCTGGAAAAATGGACAAGAAGATTGCAGAAAGAATTGATGGGGAATTGTTATACTTAAATGGCCCCTCTTTTGTTGCCTCCACCATTCTCAACAAGACAGTTGCCAAAACGTGAGCCTTCGATTACTCTATCTTCTTATTATATTTGCGATAATTACAAAACCCCCTGAGGTTTGGGCTAATTACCGGAAAAACACATAGATTTTTGAAAATTACATTTTAAAACCCTTTTTGATATTTATTGAAATATTACAACTAACCCTTTGAATTATGGGGTTTTATGTAATTTTGGAACATTTCTGGGTTTTTTTTGTAATTAGCCCAAATCTCTGGATTTTTTTTTGTGTGTGTAATCATCCCTTATTTTTTCTTCTTAAAAAGAAATCAAAGTTTGTCTAAACCATAATTGTATATCTCAAATTCATTATCAGGATGAAGAATGAGACTCATGTTTATAGTGAGGACAACGCGAGATTTATTCATGGTCAAGGTGTTGCTTATCGAATTTAAGGGAAAAGGAAGGACTCCTGTACAGCAAAAGATGAAATCAGAAAGTCTCAAATTGCAATTATGAATATTTGTTTCCTAGGAAATCTAAGCAATTGGCCATGGCTGTTAAGCTACGTCTTATGTAATTCTGCAAAATCTTTATGCTTTCCATTATTAATTAAGCTTTGTTCAGTTTCTTAATTTGAATTTATTTGCCATTTGGCCCAAGTTCCAATCTCCGGAAAACAGATGAGATCTTCTATTCTAGAATGGTATTTCATCTTTTATTCCACTGCACTAACGGTAACCTCTACACACGTGACAATTATTCGTGCGGCTATCCAAAGGACTTAACAACACACCAACAAAATTTGCTGATTCCACTCCTAAAATAAAAGAAGTTGCATATCTGGAAATTAATAAAACAGTAAATACAATTTTTTCATACCATCAATAGGAAAAACTGAAAAAATAAAAGTAAAAGAAACAACCGTACAAAATAAAATACAACAACTAGTACTCTCTTAAACATATTGTACTAGTTTTTCCTCAAAAAATTAATGAAAAAATAAAACCTATCTAATAAAGTCCTCCAAGAACATGACTCCTGCCTGTGAAAGGCTTGAATTGCTCTATTTTCTCCTCTTTCCCGCCATCATTTTCTCTCTTCTTTTCCTCATCGATCACAAGTTTGGACAGATCCTCAATCATGGCCGAACATCCGTCGATCTCCGCCATTACCGGAATCCCATCCAGCCGCCACGCCTTGCCCATAAACGGCACAAACGTCTTCGATTCTTCCTTCTCACCACGATCATCAACAACCTTCTGGATTTGCGTTTCAGGCTCCTTATAATCCAACGGCGGAGCACAATCCATATTAATCAAGTTGACGGCATCCCCAGTCATTACTTCCATTCTTCCGACACGTAACAAGTAAAGTAAAATCCAAGAAGATCGGTTGAAGGAAAATATTTTTTCAAGAAGAATGATGCATTTATAGACGGAGTGCGAAGTGTTTGAAATAGAGTTTGATTAGGAATAAAAGAAAAAAATACTTAAATATTAAAAGTCAATACAAATATTTGTATTATTTATAATTTAATTCTAAATAATATCATGGATTTGTTAAATTGAGATTGGAGTTGTTTTTGTTTTTTGAATTTTTCCCCTTTCCTGCTAGGCTTATAATTATGCATGCCGAGATCAGCAAAGCGGGCTTTGTACCCAAGTGGGGCATTAAGGTGATATATTGGACATTGGGCCGGTCCAATTAGCTGGGTCATTGGTAGTTATTTGATGAACTGCCCGTTCCAAGTGGAGCGGTGGAGGATAACGGGCCGTTGTTTTTTGGCCCAATAAAGCTAGACGAGCTTGTCCTAGTTAAACAGTCACTTTAACGATTCTGATTTACCAACTATTTAATTGGATTCTTAAAGAAAGACTAGTTTTGAGTTTTTCAGAAAAATGGGCAAGTAAAAAAAAAAAAAAACGTGTGTTCTTTGTGGCTGAAAATCCGCCCATTTTGGTGAAACCGGGACCCGCCCACCATAGGAAAATATTGGACCCAACCGGTCTGCCAAAATTTGTCAGACCCCGCCCCAGTTTTGGACCCGCGATCAAGTATTGGAATGATTTGAAATTTAAATGAGTTAAACAAACAAATAATTAATTCAATTTTTCAGTGAATTATTCAGGCCATGTGAGTTCAAATCAAATTTCAAGATCTAAAATTGTTAAAAATTTTGACTCAATGCATTATAAATTAATAAACTTATTCATAAATCAAATAAGGAATTAAAATGGCAAATTTCTGAAACTGTAATTGCCCTACAGCAAATACAATACAAGTTTGAGTTGTAAAGAAAATTTATTAATCAACAAGTCATGACTGTCTCAAAGTTTTCAATTTGACTAGATAAAAATTAATATTTAATTATCAATTAAATGTATAGGGACAGGTCCATAAAAACTATAATTCCCAGATATTACTTGGGTTTTTATTGCTTAAAATGGGTTCAAGATAAACCAAAACCCAAATTGATTGGGTTAGAAATGGGTTATTAATCCTGAAACGGGTTTAATTTGCGAAACCGATTTTTAATCGAGAAAAAAGTTGCCCAATGAAGAGAAACTCATTTCCAGTAGAATCCTAGATATGAATAGTATCAAAGCAACAAATATTTGACACAAAATACAAGCAAATTTTTATAAGTAAAACATAAAAACAAAAAAATGAAACCTGAATGGGTAGGGTTGGACGAATAGGGTTGGGCGGGACTCGCCTGACAAAAAAGAACCCGTAAGATGGGTCCTATATATTATCCTATATAAGTTTTTGCCAATAAGAATATGGGACGTGCTAGTTGATATCTTTACCTATAACTATTAACTACGTGCAGCGGCTCATTATACCTGAATTTTCCCAAATTATTTTGGTTGGAGAAATATATACTTAAGTTGAAGATTAAGAGGGATCCATTAAATACTAGGTCTTACACTTTCAATTTGTAGACTAGTTACTATAAAAATATCATTTGAAAATATATAAATAATGTTTGTAGAATATTCTAATGATTAAAAAATATATAAATAATGTTTATAGAAAATAATGATTAAAAAATATATAAATAATGTTTGTAGAATATTTAATGACGTAGATATTTTGATGGATGATTCTAGTAAATGATTAATAACCATTAGGATAAAATAATTACGTAAATATATTGATGGATAATTCTAATAGATGATTACTAACCATTAGGATAAAGTAATTTCAACCATTGGTTAGCACAGTGTCCTTAGTATAAATAGATTCATTTTGTTCATTTGTTAACAAATTGAATTTGAGAATAATCTCTAGCCTCACATCTTATAAGAAAAATATAACTCTTTTTTTAGATAATTTCTCCAAGTTCCTTTCAGTGTTCTAGCAAAAAAATTGCCCAGCATTACTTCCAACACATCACATCAAGTTAAAATCCATACCATTATGTTCAACCATAATCGTGTCCCCGACTCAAACAATTAAAATAATATTAGTTCCAACACATCAAACAAAGTAAAAATCCGTATCATATGTATCATTATGTTCAACATAGTTCAACATAATCGTGTGACAGGCATTGACTTCCAGCCCATCAAAGAAAAAATATCTTTACTTCAATCATTCTCTTCCGAGGTCATCAACCTTTTCACATGTAATACAACCTCCTTATAATCCAAGGGCGGAGCAAAATCCACATGCCAATTCTTGTAGCTTAATCAGATTGACCATCATCACTAGAGATTACTTCCAGCACATCAAAGAAAAAATCTATACATCATTATAACTCTCAACCATAAATGTATCACTGCGAATTAAACAAGTAAAATCCCGAAGCGAATGCTTTCAATGTGAGCTTTTGTAGGTACTAAATAATCATCGAAATCTCTTCTTGGACATGCTTTAAATTCTTCTATCATCCACGCCGAGCAGAACCTTCTTCATGCCGAGTCAACTCCAAGACTCCACAATAGGAGATGATATCATCATTGTAACTCTCAATTTAAAAGTTAAGGGCCGAGTAGTTTACTCTGACAGAAAGAATTTCAGTCAAAAAGGAGGCAAAGAAACTTTAAATGGCAGAAGAATGCCGTTGTGAAATAGACTTTATATGTAGATTTGTAATTGAGAAATTGAGAAAGAAGGCAGTTTAATTTATAGACTTGAAAACAATATTTTCTACATTGGAAGTAATTAAGGAAATAGAATTTGATTCGAAAATGAACTGCCAAAGAAATAGAATTTGATTGGGAGTAAGAGAAAAATATTTACCGTTTTATTGATCTAATTATAATTCCACTGTTAAAAATTATGTCACAAAAATCAAACCAATAAAAGGCATAATTGATTGACCGGAAAAATAGTCTTGAACTATATAAAATATTAACTTTCATATTTTGTGTTATCTAAAAATTTTAATTTTAAATAAAAAAAAAAAAAACAGTTAATTTGACCCAATATTATACTTAAATGTTATTTTATTAATACTAAATTTTAAAGTGTAAATAATATAGAAAAATATAATTTCAACTTATACAGAGAAATAACAAACTTTTCTAAAACAAATTCACATTACTATCATTATGTCTAAAAACAAATGTGTATATTACTTTAATAAATAATCAATTTAGGGTCAAATTAGTTAATATTATAAACAATAAATAAAAAGATGTATTTCTATTATTTATTATGTGTACAGTGAATGTGTATATTAAAAATTATAGAAAAATCATGCTTTATTTATGAAAGTGTAGTTTGATTAGGAATAAAACATAAAACTACCAATATCTATCATCCACACCATCTTGATCTCTATTTATTTATCATCCAAATACAATGAACAATATCATCCACCACCGCGATGCATTCCCCGAGATGGTCTCCGCCCATCGCCGGTATCCCATCCAGCACGATTGATATTGGCAAAACATCTTGACTTCTTTGTGCTCTTTACCTATGATCATCAACTTTTGGATGTCCTTCATGTGTTTCTCCTCCTTATAATCCAAGGGCGGAGCAAAATCCACTTGGCAATCCACTTTGCAAGTTTACGGCACCGCCATTTATACACTTTAACAATTTTAAATAGATTAATTTACATTATGCTGAACCATAATCGTGTCCCCGTTACTCAAACAAGTAAAATAAGTGTTTTTTCCAACACGATCTCGATCCGAGAATGCTTGGAAAACTATTTCGGCAAATAGACGGTTTTGTGGTTAATTACTTGCAACATAGAAAATATTTAGTGTTTATTGATACAAATTATAATTTACTGTTAAAGATTATGTCACAAAAATAAAACCAAAATAACAATATACAAAATCTTAAATATGAAAGGAAAAAGGAAATAATTACTTGCATAATATAATACCAAATTTACATCTTACAAATTCTAATACCCCACAATAGTTCTCATTGTGCCCTCCAAAAGTTAAGGGAAACTTGATGGGGACATATTTCAGCTACAAATCTTACAAAATTTTGGTGCCTGTTTTGAGATGATTTTTGAAAGGCTCAAACCCACCAGCCAAATTTACTTATTCCACTCCGGAAATAAAAGGACTTGCAAATAACAAATTAACAATAGTCTATTAAACATATTGCACTAGTTTTTCTTGAAGAATAAAAACAAATCTACCTACATAACACTAACGAAAATAATCAACCTGAAAAACAAAAAAAAGGAAAAAAGAACTTAACAAAAAAGTAAATAAAAACTAATCTACTTATTTTTTTTTTACTTAAGGAAAATTACCCTACCTCAAAAAAACAAATCAAAAATCAAAAATCAATAAAAGAACACGACTAGACCAAAATACTTGAACTATATAATATATTTAAGTCCACATCTTTAATCCTTTTTCGCCATCTTTAATTTTTCTTTTTCATCAATCATTATAGTGAAATCTTATTTTATTAAATAGAAAATTAATAAAGTCTAATAGCAAAATATCCCATCCAGCCGCCGCGCTTTCCTGTAAATAAGTACAAACATCTTGACTTCAAATCCTTCTCTTCATTTACAATCATCAACTTTTGGATGTCCTTTATTTAGGTGTTTGATTAGGAATATAATATAAACCTGAGCAAAATCCACCTGGCAATCTGATACACAATCAAGTTTACGTTACCACTATGACAACAAATAAAACCAACACATCCAAATAAAATCATAAATCATTAAAGAAAAAAAGAACCATAATCGTGTCTTGGACATCAAACAAGTAAAATCCCTAAGCGTTTTTTTCCAGCACGGCTCTCGGATTGAGAGCTCCGTAAACGCCTCTCATGGGGCTGTAGCTTCATGTAAGTTGCTCTTGGAAGTGAAGCATTGCGTAGAATCACGAGGTCTCCCTCTTTTAATTCTTCATTTCTTCATCATCCACTAGCATATGGATGCAAATAGCCTTTCTGCATCAAAATAAAACAAAAGCAAATAAAAGTGGAAGAGGCAACTGTAGCCCACATCTGGAAAGATTAAGGAAACTTGATGGGGACCGTTGGATATAAATTTCAGCTAGGGACGAGGATGGCATGATAATTTTGTCACCTATTTTGAGATGTGGGTTTTTGTAGGTATCAAAGGAAAGACAACGGAATGTCTTTTCGAATAATGGACGTGGTTGATAACTGTAATCGGAATCCCACCCTGCCATTGTTGTCGCTTGAGAACTCTGTCTTGAGAACTCTGTATATTTGTTGGAGGAAAAGGATAAATTTACTGTCGCTTGAGAACTCAATGTGGGTTTGTTTAAGGAAAAAGGGAAAGAAGAGTCCGTTATTTATAGAGAGAAAAGATGGAAAACTAATCCTATTATAACTCAATTTTTTTTACTTAAGGAATAGAATTTGACTAGGAATACAATTTGCTGTTAAAACCAACAAAAATATCCGATAAATCAATAAAAGTATTAATAGACCAAAATACTCTTGAACTATATAATATATTTAAGTCCACATTTGGTTTAATTTTAATTAATTTGATCGGACATTATAGTGAAATCTTATTTTATTAAATAGAAAAATTAATAAAGTATAATAGCAAAATATAATTTCGATTTATTTTCTAATAAATAAGTATCAAAATCTAGGGTTCAATTAATTGCCATACAAATCCTGTCCCATTTAGGAAATGTTTGATTTATGGATAGTGCATCTTTATTTATGAAAGTATAGTTTGATTAGGAATATAATATAAACCTGCCAATATCTAGAATCTGATACACATTATAAGTTTATGTTAAAGATTATGACACAAAAATAAAACCAAAATAATAATCAACAAAATCATAAATATAGAAACTAAAAAAAAATAATTACTTGGAACATAATATAATAAAAATCGGAAAATTACATCCGCACGTATTACAAAATTGTTCGTTCTACTGCTAAATAGCAAAATATCTTACAAAATTGTTGGGTCTTCTTCATCTGTTTTTACCAAGCAGTAATATCATTTTTTCCCTCAAATCTTTCAGAGATGGCTGAAAATTACTGTCAGCAGCAATACCTCTGAAGATCAGCAAAAAGATTTTGAACATCACTTGCATCCATTTACTGAAAAGTTAAAAAAATTTACCATCCACCCTGTTAGTCATATATTGTATTTGTCCTAGGGTGGTACATATTAGTTAGTTTCCATATTCAAGGTGTGTATTGTGTTGGTCACCAAGCATGCTTCATTCAGCCCACCCAAAAAGGAAAAATAGAAAGGAATAGAAAAAATGATGCAAAACAAATTCATTCACAGAAAAATTAACTGTTTTTTCCCAAACTTTCCTCAACAATAAGGGATAATTACAAAAGAAAAAAAAAGTGAGGTTGAAGGTATTTACAAAAAAAATCAGAGAATATTCAAAATTACAGAAATCCCCTTAAGGTTCGATTTCGTCTTAAATGTAAGGGGATAATTGTAATATTTCCTATAAATGTAAGGGGGCGTCTAAAATGTTTTTCGCTTAGGGGCCAAATGTAAGAAGGAATCAAACCACATTGGGTTTCTATAATTTTGACACTTCTCTTGATTTTTTTGTAAATATCCCAAACTTCAACCCTGAAGTATGCGAGCTTTTTCACTTTGCCTCGTAAACTTTTTTTGTATCACTTTACCCCGAACTTAGTGTTTTCCGCACACCATACCCATGTGGTGGTAAAGTGTAAAAAAATGTTAAGTTCACTGGGTAAAATGTCACAAAAAATGTCACAAAAGAAGTTAAGGGGTAAAGGGCAAAAACTCACTTAGTTTAGGGGGTTAAGTATAATTAACCCTTTTTGTAATTATCCCCAACAATAACTCAAGTAGCCCAAATCTCAAGGAGATGCTACAGGTTTAAGAGCCAGCTAGTAGCATACAAATAATAAAGGCACAATAATGGATGTCATTTTATCAGTTTGATGTTAGAGCATTAATTTTTAGTGGATGGAAGAATACTTACTTGTAGACAAGAATGGTGAGTTTTTTAGTTCAATTGAAATCATTTGTGGATTTCTGCCGTCCCTATTTCGACTCGATAAGATGAACTTCCTGAGGAAGTAGATCGTATTTGATATTCAGCTCTTCAAAAATCTTTTTCATCTCCAGGACAAGATCAGTTTTGCGTCTACTCTTCTCCGGAAAGTTTTGGAAGTTCATCGTATGGTTGAAAAACAGAGCCATCTTTATCTTGTTTACATTTTCAATCTCCTTCACGACAACGTTGTGATTAGGATGCCAATGCTGGGGGTTTTTCTCCAAGTACCTGAAATTTCAGAATTCAACAAGCAAAACCCAATTTCAATGTAAGGGACATATATAACCAAAATTTGGAGTCTCAGAATCAATATTCATATATTTACTCATCAAGGTCAGGTCTTTATAGAAAATGTCAAATTCAAGTTGAAGTATTTTTACCTTTCGGTTGCATGCTTAGTTAAGTTTAATGAATAGTTTAATTCCGTGTATATGTTAGAAAAGAACCATAATGGCAATTTAACTCATGAGAATGCAGGAGATTTCGAAAACAATTTATAAGGATCGACACACAAGAATAAAAGTTCAACTAATACAACAGTAATTGACTATAATAAATTATTGGCAATAATAATAGCGATTTATTGTGAAATTCTAAATCCTATAGCAAATAACTTGAGTCAAATGATATGCAAAATTAAAATACAATACATGATTCTACTCATAATCACAGGCAACAAAAACAAATAGTAAAATTGATTCCCTAAGATACATATAAGGAGTTTAAATTTATTTTCCCTTCATCGATAAGTCTAATTTGACAACTAATTCTACAAACATTAGTGAATATAACAAAGAAAGGTAAATATAACTTACTTTTTTATTTTCTCTTTTAAACTGCCGATTTTCTCCATTGGTGTCTTGAAGTCAATGCAGAACTCAAGTGAATCACCCATATCTGGGCTTCTATAGAAATTGCTAATAGGTTTGGTAGCCAAAACTGAATTTGGATAATATATTTTCTCATTATCGAATTTCAGAAAGACCGTTGTCAGGATATTCATTTCTTCCACAATCATCTGCAGTTACGCAAAAACAATTACGATCAGTGAAACGGCCTCAATAAAGCGAAGCATAAGCAACTTCTTAAAAGTTACCTGAACACCATCAATAACACAACGATCACCGACATCGAATGGATGCATTACAAATACAAAGATAATAGCTTCAAATATAGTCTTGCAAGTGTTTCCAAACATAAAAACAGCTAAAACAAGCTGTGATGAGAGAAAGACGAGCACTTTGGTGGTTGCTATTCCCGTCAGGAGAAGCCAGACTATAATCATGATAACAACCAAAATCACTGTAACAAGCGTGTTCAGTTGCTTTACAGCTGTTTTGGTGTCGTTCAGAGCATGAGCTAGTGCTTTGCGGCCATTGTAAACTTTCACCTGCATAAACATGAAAATAAAAATGTAGAGAAATATAAAATGTGCAGCCAGAAGCCCAGAAGTACCATTGAGGTTTCAACTAATTACCAAAAAGAACCAGCTAACTTCCAAAATTACAAAAGTACCCCTGGTGTTTGATTCAATGTTAAAATTAAGGGCTAAACGGTAATATTTTTATATATATAAAGGGGGATTGAAATTTTTTTTGCTTATGAAGGGGGTAAATGTTAGACAAAATAAAAACTTCATGGGTATTTTTCGTGATTGGTTTTTTGTAGTTATGTCAAATCTCAAGGGCACTTTTTGTAATCATCCCTTTCAAATATAAAGAGGGATATATCCCCACACCAGTTCATTTATAACTATTCTGATTCTTAACACAGTAGAACTACCACTTCAGTAAAGAAATCTAAGATTCATCAAGCTTTCCAATCTAGCAATAAGGTGAGACCTACCACCCAGTCTGTCAAAGCTTTTCGGTCAATCTGCCCTGTCTCAGCTACATCGATCATTGGAAATACATACTCAACCTCTTCTTTAATCATGAATCTCCTCAGGTCATATTCATCAATGTACCTGCACAAAGAAGATGAATAATGAAGATAAATGGATATCGATAGTGTAAGCACAATTTCAAAGACGTCTTTGCTCACTTGCAACCGGGCTGAGCTACATTCCTAAAAATGAGATAAGCAGCAGCTATCGCCTCCTCCTCATTTGTTATCTCCTTATCCGTTTGTTCATTAGCTCCATAATAGACACTCTCATCAATAGCATTTGAAAGTGTGGTGAGACCTGAATTTGATATCACGTCAACTAACATCTTCATTGTCCAAGCAGAGACCTTTTCTTGCTTCATTTGATGAAGTTTATTAATATCAATCACCTCTTTCTCCTTCTTTTCCTTTCCTTCCTTCCCCTTTTTCGCGACACGGAAACTGAATTGACTCACATTACTGTGTGTTTTCCCCAACATTTGTTCCGACTCCATAACTGGCGGACCAGACAGCGTCATTAGTATATACTGATGGAAAATCGATTCTTGAATCCTATCAAAGAACGTATTTACGTGGAACGAAGAAGCCAAAATCTTTAGCAGCAAAGTCTTCAAGAGCCACAAGAATGCACCAATAAGCAACGAAGCAATAGTCCAAGTTATAAAATCCAAAATTCGAGTAGTCCTACGAGACCTCTGCACCCCTTCTTGGAAAAGCAAAACCCAAGTGAAGAGCACCAAACATAACCAAATAAAGACCTGAACGCTCTTCTTCAGGCCGTAAACGAAATATAGCACCTTCTTTTTCAGCAAATAATTTAGCTCAATCAACAAAACAACCAAACACATCAGCCATTCAGTAACCAACAAGCCACTAAAGGTTACCAAAACAAGTACACACCACTTCCAAAGATGCAAACCCCATGCCCTAAAGTTCTGCAACTTATCAACGGTTAAAGTTGCAATCAAACAACCAAGAATGCATAGAAATAGCAACCATTCGATCAAAACCTTAGCTTTTACTTTCCTATACCTTAGCTTCTTTCTACTACTGACTTTCTTATATATTTCCTCATCCTCATCAACTCCTCCAATCAGTGGTGTTTTCGGAGTTATCGGTACAGTTCTAATTACTTCACTACTATTAGTATCCAATTTGGTATTAGGCGAACCCCGACTAGATATCACTTGTCCTTCCACTAACGATCCATTTTCCTCGAACATCTTACCATCAATCGCCACAGATTGTTCACCAAACCTAGATTTAGGCTTCGAGTAAACCGACCTTGATAAGGATTTTCTCCGAGTGAGAGTTTCAGTTTTGGGGATTTGGGGAGGCTTATTGGAGCTGGGACCGATCCCTACAATTTCAGGTGAAGGGCAGCTCACTGGGAGAGGCTTTTGAGCACTAGATGTCGAAGCATTTGATACTTTAGGAGGTGAATCAGCTGAATGTTCAAATTTCGGACCGTTTGAAACATTTAGGGTTGGGGATTTTGAACCATTTTCATCTTCTCGAATGTTAATGATTAAATCACTCGGTCGTTTCTGATTCTCTGTCATGCTTATTTCCCCGCTACTCGTTGGAGCTTTACCATTTGTATCCATTTGTTAAACCTGCCAAAATCAAACACAGAAACAACTAATTTGTCATGGCTTCACTTTCTCCTCAGAACAAAAAATCTGCAAAATCTGCGGGAAAGAAAAAATACGGCAAGGCTACAGCCAAATACATTTATTGTCGAGAAAAATCTCTATTCAGCTACAAATGTACTGTATACACACATTGATAGAAGTTTACACCCATAGACCTACGCCAAACCACATACCTACCAATCATAAAGCTAATTAGTTACTTTCTTCAGAACTGAAAGTCTAGAAATACAAATTTTCCGCGACAAAAAAGAAAAATATATTTTATTTATTTGTTCTTTTGGTTAAGAGAATAGGGAAAAAGTTACTTCATTACCGGAAAAGCAGTCGCCGGCGACAGTAAATTGGCGAAAAATATCAAGTAGCGTGCAACCTCGACTACTGCTTGTAGCTGTAGTACAATAAACTAAATAAATTAACCAGGGTTAGTATGAACTCAATGATCGAGATTTACTTCGAGAAAACCGCTGAGTTTTAACCCCAACAGTTTTTTGGTCTCTGTGTGTGTGTGTGTGAGAGAGAGAGAGAATGAGTTTCAGCAAAGAGCAGAGAGAGAAGGTGAGAGAATGGGCAGAAATATTTGAACATGAAAACCGGTGCTTTCTTCCTCAAAAAAAAAAAAAAACAAAAACCGGTGCTTTGAATAATTACTGAAAAGGACAATGGTTAAAAGAGAGATATCTCTCCCACCCCACCACGTGAAATTCTCAGCTTTAAAAGGCACAGAAGAATGGTTTAAATATAATTTTGGTCCTATAAATATAATGATTGGCATATAAGGTCCTGTAAGTATTCAATCTAACAATTGTCCCTATTTGGGTGTTTTCAAATGGAGTCCTCAATTTACTGTTAAACATGAGTCCCCAATTGTCCCTATTTGGGTGAAATTTCCTGGTCTTCCTGTCCATCTATTCGACAAAAAAGCTTTAGTTGCTATTGCTCGTTTAATCGGGCAACCTATCCAAGTTGATCATAACACCGCTATGCAAACTCGCCTCTCTGTGGCCAGAGTTTGTATAGGTGTGGATCTTACTCGTCTAGGAAGGACTCTATCTTCATTCGGATTAACTCCTTCCTTAAAGAACAAAAGGTTGTCTATGAGTCCAATCCTCGCATTGCTGGGGTGCTTCCATTTAGGTCACGTCTTGGAAAATCAAGTTATACTTTGGGCAATGCTCCCGGACTATTAAACAGATCGTCCTCCTTGTACTTCTCCCGGCGCGAGGCGCTTTCTCCTCCCGAGATGCGAGTCCGAAAAACTAATGTTCATTCTTCTCGATTTTAAACTCAACATTTAAATTGATGTTTCCCAATGTTTCTATACTCCCGATTTAACTAAGGATATTGATCCTCCTGTTCATGATCGTGGGAATCTCCCAAGCTAATAGGGTGGATCCTTCTAAGCCCGTCTCAAGGTCTCCACCTCTTCCTAAGGCTTCTAAATCATCCTCTATCTCTGTGGCTTCTAATAATTCTCGACACCGTCAAGGCTAACAAGCCTCTTCCCCGTTGATCAACCCTCTTCTTCTACTTTCTCCCCTACATCCAACTCATTCTCTCCTCTTGAAGCTTTAGAGCAAGATGATCCTAATACTATTAAGATCATGGCCCTTCACACTAGATCTAAATTGTGGATCCCATCCCTAAAAAGGGCCGATAAGAGGCCTGTTAGTGGTGGCTGCTAGAATAATCCTTATATTAAATCATGAATTTTAACATGCTCATTTGGAATATTAGGGGCATTGGTAATGCTTCTTCCCTTAATCATCTTAAACTGCTTTGTAGGGATCATCATATCCATATTCTTGCCATTCTTGAACCCATGGTTCCCCCTGATTTCCCCATTTTTTGTAGACAGCTAGGTTTTACCCTTGGTCTTGGTAATATTTCTAATAAAATCTGGATTTTTCTTAAATTTGGGCTTGATTACACTGTTAGCTTGGATCATGAGCAAGTGATTTCATTAATAGTTTCTTCTCCTAATTTTTCTCAGCCTATTCATACTTCCTGCATTTATGCTAAGTGCTCTACTGTTGATAGGAGACCTCTCTGGGATAGCCTCATCACTCTTGCTGATAATTATCAAAACATTCCTTGGTTAGTGGGGGGTGATTTTAACTGCTTTTTATCTGAGGATGAGAGGTCTGGGAGTGACACTAACAGAAGACTAGATATGGAAGAATTCAATGCTGCTGTTGTTGTTTGTAGCTTGATTGATTTAGGTTGTTCTGGTGCCACCCATCACACTTGGGTTAAGAATGGGTTGTTTGAGAGGTTAGACAGGATTTTAGTGTCTCCTAGCTGGGGTGATATTTTTGGGAAATCTGTGGTCTCTCACCTTTCTAGAGTTCATTCTGATCATGTTCCTCTTCTTCTTAGGGCTTCTAACTCCATTCACAGGAAACCTGCTGCTTTTAGATTTCAAAAGATGTGGATTAGACATCACTCTTTCTTAGACACCATTAGAGAAAGTCTCGGGATGCTCCTACTTTGGTACTCGGGGCATGTCTAATCTGCATCATAAATTGATCGAGTCAAACAGAGACTTACTTGGTGGAATTGGAATATATTTGGGAATATTTTCTCTAAACTCCATGAAGTTTCAACAAAAAGTAGCTTCCTTGTGAGCAATTATTTGATTCCTGCCCTCTCCCGAGCTTCATTTGAATCAAAAAAAAGCTATTCTTGAGCTTACATTAGCCACTAAAATTCATGAAGACTTTTGACATCAAAAGTCCGCTTGTAGATGGCTAGTTGAGGAGAGAGAAACACTGGTATTTTCCACAATCTTGTTAAGCGAAAAAGATTAAAGGGTAGAATTCATTCTATCCTCGACAATGGTAATACTCTAACCGAGGGAAGAAGATATCATTAAATCTGTTCGCTTATTTTCGAAACATTCTCTCGATGATGGGACCTGTTCTCCTTTCATGTCCGATTTCTCTATTCCTTCTATCCCCCTCGAGCATGTGGATCTATCTCATTTATGTGATCTCCTTCACACTCGAGATTAAATCGCTATATTCTCCTTAAATGCCGAGGGTGTGTTCTTTGGTCCGATGGTTTCTCCGCTATTTTCTATCAAAAATGCTTTGGGATATAGTTAGTAAGGATGTTTGTCTTTCTTTGTTTTGATTTTTTCTCTGGTAACCCCATGCCTAAAGCTTTCACCGCCACTACTCCGTACTAATTCCTAAGTGTCCTCATCCACACACTTGGGTGACTATAGACCTATTAGTCTTTGTAATATCACTAATAAACTCATCTCTAAAATCCCGAATAATAAAGCTTACTCCTCCGCTTAAGTTTCTCATTTCTCCTTCTCGAGTGGCTTCATTCAAGGTAGATTGATTAGTGATAACATCCTTTTCGCTCAAGAGTTAATTCATTGTTTGGACTCTAAGGGTAGTGTGCGAGAATGTGGTTTTCAAGATTGACATGGCCAAGACTTATGATAGAATTCAAAGCATTTTCTTATTAATATCTTTGAAAAACATGGGGTTCCCCGATAGATGGATCCTTTTTATTTCAAATTGTGTCGGAATAATCGTTTTTGTGTTGATTAATGGGAATTCCTCCGGGTTCTTTAAATCTAGCGGAGGGTTGAGACAAGGGGATCCTCTTTCACCATCTTTATTCATCCTTGTCGCTGAATATTTGTCTAGGGTTTGGATAATTTGTTCCAAAACACCCTAGATGTATTTTAATTCTCATGGTGGTATCCATGTGTCCCACTTAGCTTATGCGGATGATCTATTAATCTTTTCTAATTCTAAACCTCGGTCTTCTTGACTTCTCACTGAGTTTCTGCATCTTTATGCATCTCTATCTGGACAATCTGTGAATGCTTCTAAAAGTTCTTTCATTGTGGGTACTAATTCTTCTCCTGCTACTATTCATGTTATTGCTTCTTCCACTCGAGTTCCAAAGATCAAAATCTTCCTTTCACTTATCTTGGTGCCCTCTTTACAAAGGGCACAAGAAGGGTTGTTATTTGAATCTCTCGCTTAATAAAATGCACAAAAAAGTTTGCTCTTGGTCTTGGAGATTCCTCTCTTATGGGGGTAGGCTTATGCTTATTAAGAGTACCTTAAACTCCATGTTTATGCACTTGGTTCAAGTCATCAAACCTCCTCTCTATATTATTAGAAAAATGGAGCAAGTTATGGCTACTTTTTTCTGGGGGGAATCTTCTAACTCTAAGAGGATTCATTGGGTTGCTTGGGACACCATCTGTCATCCTACCTCACGAAGGGGGTGGGCATTAGGTCCATTTCTCGATGTCATTATCTGCTTTTTCTGTTAAACTTTGGTGGAGACTCAGATGTAATAATTCTCTTTGGGCTCATTTTTTGCATGCCAAATATGTGGGGTCTTGTTTTGCTAATATTTCCACCTCTCGTCCATGATAGTCCTGTGTGGAAAAGGATTTGTAAGATTAAAGACTTAGCTCAAAATCACATTTTCTGAGTCTTGAGCCGGGGACATCACCACGGTTTGATAAGTGGTACTCTAATTCTATTTTGTTTGATATCATTGATGTTGATAAAGAGGGTCTTGAACAAATTCTGTTAATTTTTGTTGGTCTAATGGCAATTGGGATATGGATATATTATCCAAAATTGTGGGCACATATTGGGCTTCTCAACCGAGCCAGCCAGGTTCCTATAAAGGCGCTCAAAGTGCGATTCTATGAAATGGATGTCCACCGGGAATGGTAATTTTTCTTTATCTTCCTTGGAATAATATTAGAAATCCTGCTTTTGTTTCTTCCCTCTTCACTAAAATTTGGAACCATTACCTCACCCCTTCCATGTCCATTTTTCTATGGAGATTGTTGAAAAATAGGCTACCTGTTGATCTTAAGCTTCAAGCCAGAGGATTCTCTTTGGCTTCCATGTGCCAGTGTTGCTCTTCTCACTCTGAATCCCTCCCACATCTATTTTTGCATAATGATCAAATTCATAAAGCTTGGATGCATTTCTCTGAATTACTAGGTTGCACACTACCCAACACCGAGAGCTTACATATCTTTATTCAACATTGGAATAATTCCATTCCTGCTTCCAAATTCATGCATATCACTTTGTTGCTCCCTTGTTTAATTTTGTGGTTTACTTGGCTTGAACGTAATAAATGCAAACATGAAAATTTCAAGTTTAATCATTGGAAAATTATATCCCATGTGGAATCTCATCTCAAATCACAGATCTTAGTAAATTGATGGCATCTTCCTTATGGACTTGGTATCAACATGTGGTTGCTTCCTTGGGATATATTTTTAGAATTTCTAGAAGAATAAAAGTTACTCCTATTCATTGGATCAAACCTCCTGTGGGTTTGATTAAAATGAACATTGATGGTGCCACAAAAGGTTTAGTTAACCAAGCGGATTAGGTGGTGTGCTTAGGGACTATAAAGGTAACATATTATGGATTTGCTGTGGCTTCAAAGATCGGGTGGTGGATAGTTTTTCTCGAGAGTTAGCCGCTCTGAATTTGGTATGCGATTTTTCTTTGCCGCAAAAAGACATTTCAAGATCATTATTGAAACAGATTCTAGTCTCTGTTTCATGCCATATCTCGATCCGAAGGTGGACATTGGAGATCTCTTCATATCCTCACAAGAATCGAGATCCATGCTTTCTCGGTTGGAGGTTCAATTTTCTCATACTCTCGGGGAGGTAATATAGTGACGGATCTTTGATGTCGCCCCCATCCGGCTTGTCAAAGTACTCAAAATCGTGTGATTTTACCCCTGATATCCCCGAGAAATATTATGCGATTGGCTCGTATGGACCAACCGGGTATTCCATCGTTTCGTAGAAAATCGGTCTTATGTAATAGTGTCGGGTTCTAATTGTCTTTTGCTCCTATTGTCATTGTGATACTTTGTATGGTTGTAAATAATAGATAAAGCAGTAAATAATGGTTCAATATAGAGGTTGGGGATTGATGGCTCAAAAGCTACTCTAGAAAACCATAGGCAAGTGCACCTATCGTTTTGTAGTATAGATTATTGAGTACCGAGTGTCATTCCCACGAGGATTGTAAGTACTAATAATTACCGTCTTTTTGTTATTTAATCTAGCAATTTTCGAGTTTTGTTTGTTTAATGAAAATGAAAAATAGAGAATTTTAAAATAATTGCAACTTACAAAAGATCAAATAAAAATAGATTGTAGAATTAAGAAATCAAGAGCTAGAAATGTGTTTGAATGTAAATCCCTCTAGAATGTTTTTGCGATTTAACAAGATAAAAATACAACCATAATCCCTTAAGCAAAACCAACCTCTTTTAGTAAAATCACATGTTTCATCGACCGTAGAAATTCCCGATTTAAGTTAAACCCTCTATCGAGCGAATAACTTCTAATCACAAGTTGATTAACTCAAATCTCTTTCTAGTTAAAACCCCCAAGACAGTATTATAACGATTTGTGAATTCCCATATTAGGTTTGACCCTAATCCAGAAGATTTATGTCGTCCTATATCTAGGATTGCATGCAACTCTTTTCACTTATATATGTTCTATTTCACCATGAATCTCTCGATTTCCCGGATGAAAAATAAACTTCAAATCAATATTGCGCATATATCAATTTGAATGAATAAAGCATAATATAAGTGAATCACACAAAACATGAAGATTTTATTAAAAGCATACAAACCTTAATCACAAATTCATTCTAGAGTTCATTACATTCAAACACTAGAAATTTAGCTACACATGGCTTTGTCAAAAGAGTATACTACACAAGAAGATATGAATAAAATGAACATGGTGTACTTAGCTCTTATTCAAGACCAATATAAGACTTCCTCCTTGGTTGATTGCAATGATGTTGAGCTCAAGCCTTCTCCTCTATTGCTCTTCAACTTCCAACTCTACCTCTCTTTTTATCCTCTCAATGTATTTTGCTTTGAAACTTAGAATATACAATGAATATACAATGAATCTCTCTATCAATGAATACTACATGAATTATCTCTTTTTCCCAACTCAAACTCTTGGCTTTTATAAGCACCATCTTTGTGAAAGAACACATCAATAATGCTAACAAATGCTCCACTTCCATGGTTGTTGGTTGAATCATTGTGTGCACATTCATGGTTGAGTTGGTTGAATCATTGTGTGCACATTCATGGTTGAGTTGGTTGAATCATTGTGTCCACATGACAATTGAGGGAATAATAGAGTTTGGTGCATCAAAATGAGGTGTAAAAGTTGCTCAAAGGTTGTCAAAAAGCACGAAGGAAAGTCTCCATAATTTACGCCAAAGAAAAACCAGTCTGGACAAAAGCACGCCGTGCTTTAAAAGCACGGTAGGCCGTGTTTTCGGATTTTTCCAACACAGCCGTGTGTTTGGTACGTCGGGGTCGAAAAATTGCTCGTTTTTACTTCTAAAAAGCACGGCCGTGCTTAAAAACACACCCTGCCCGTGTTTGACTGAAAAGGCCCCGAAATGACGCGTTTAGCTTGGGATTTTGAGTGTTTTTGCATCCAGAAACCCCCGGGTATGTTTTGACATGAAACCATGGCCCAAAATTCACCAAAACAGCTCCAAATCATCAATCTACATCAATAAAAGCACCTCGGAGTAATGTGAACTATGTACAATCAAAAATTTATGAAACTAACAATAAAATAACTCAAATCATACTTAAATATACACATAAAACATGTATAAAAAGACCACTTATCAAACCACCTCCAACTTTGAACTTTGCTTGTCATCAAGCAAAACATTAAATCAATAAGAATGGTTCAATAAATTACAACACACAAGGATTTTTTTTTCAACACATTGAACACAAGGAGTCAAGTTCTTAGCCTTCTCAACCCGAATTAACCATTCAGTAAAAACACAAGTTTTTGCAAAGCGATCGATCGAAGAAAGATCGAACATCGTGAGGCATTATTCAAACTTGAAATCATCACTCCACAAATATTGATAGTTATGAATAACTTCAATTCAATAATGTCATGAAAATACAAGAATTCAATAGATCATTGTAGTTAGCCTACTAGTCATATAACCAAGCTTCTTGAACTTTTATTGGAATGAGAATTCAAGGAATATACATTCTCCCTTTCGATTTTTTTTTCGGCATTTTATTTTGGTAGTCCTTTCGAGGCATTCTTCCACTAGGTTTATATTTTGAATTTTCGTTCAAACACTCCTAGGTGGTTTCCCATACTCATATTTGTGTCGCCGTTTTACGTAAAAGACAAACATGGGGCTCATGAATGCTCCTAGTTACTAAGCAACAACAAATAGAGAGTATAACCTCGATTGGATTCCCTTTTTTTTCTTCTTTTTTTCATTTGTTTTTTTTTTTTTCACAAGCTTGGTATAACAACTAGTTAACCACCACTAAATCATGAATTCTCAAACGTTCATAACACTAAGCTTTGTCGTAAATGCCTTAACAAATCAAGTATTATGGAGTTGTAAATCTCGTCAAAATTTAGCACACATCTACATCAATCTATTCTAGACAATCAATTGCTTCACATTGAAAACATAAATCAAAAAGTTAATTTTGGTGTGATTGGGCTAAGTTATTGACTAGCAAACACTCAATTAGGGTGCAATTACATTCTTAGTCTGTGTGTGCTTGTTTTTATTTTTAGGTTGTCGACAAGAGGTAATTTTTTTTTAACAAATTGAGTGTTTGCTAGTCAATAACTTAGCCCAATCACATCAAAATTAACTTTTTGATTTATGTTTTCCATGTGAAGCAATTGATTGTCTAGAATAGATTGATGTAGATGTGTGCTAAATTTTGACGAGATTTCCAACTCCATAATACTTGATTTGTCAAGGCATTTACGACAAAGCTTAGTGTTATGAACGTTTGAGAATTCATGATTTAGTGGTGGTTAACTAGTTGTTATACCAAGCTTGTGAAAAAGAAAAACAAATGAAAAAAAAAAAAAAAAAAGGGAATCCAATCGAGGTTATACTCTCTATTTGTTGTTGCTTAGTAACTAGAGCATTCATGAGCCCCATGTTTGTCTTTTTACGTAAAACGGCGACACAAATATGAGTATGGGAAACCACCCTAGGAGTGTTTGAACGAAAATTCAAAATATAAACCTAGTGGAAGAATGCCCGAAAGGACCTACCAAAAAAAAAAAAATCGAAAGGGAGAATGTATATTCCTTGAATTCTCATTCCAATAAAAGTTCAAGAAGCTTGGTTATATGACTAGTAGGCTAACTACAATGATCTATTGAATTCATGTATTTTCATAACATTATTGAATTGAAGTTATTCATAACTATCAATATTTGTGGAGTGATGATTTCAAGTTTGATAATGCATGTTGATGTTTTGATCTTTCTTGACAAATCGACGCTTTGCAAAATCGTTTTTTTCTTGAATGGTTAATTCAGGTTGAGAAGCTAAGAACTTGATCGCTTGTGTTCAATGTGTTGAAAAAAATCCTTGTGTGTTGTAATTTATTGAACCATTCTTATTGATTTAATGTTTTGCTTGAGGACAAGCAAAGTTCAAAGTTGGAGGTGGTTTGATAAGGGGTTTTTATGCATGTTTTATGTGTGTATTTGAGTATGATTTGAGTTATTTTATTGTTAGTTTCATAAAATTTTGATTGTACATAGTTCACATTACTCCGAGGTGCTTTTATTGATGTAGATTGATGATTTGGAGTCGTTTTTGGTGAATTTTGGGCCATGGTTTCATGTCAAAACATACCCGGGGTTTTTGGATGCAAAAACACTCAAAATCCCAAGCTAAACGCGTCATTTCGGGGCCTTTTCACCAAACACGGGCGGTGGTGTGTTTTTAAGCACGACCGTGCTTTTGAGGAGCCAAACCGAGCAAATTTTCGCAAAACGTATCAAACACGGCCAGGTCGTGCTTTTGAAGCACGGGCCGTGTTCGGGAAAATCCGCGAACACGGCCTGGCCGCTTTTGAAAGCACGGGCGTGCTTTTCGTCCGGGATCGGTTTTTTCTTTGGCGGAAATTATGGAGACTTTCCTTCTTCGCTTTTTGACAACATTTGAGCAACTTTTACACCTCATTTTGATGCACCAAACTCTATTATTCTCTCAATTGTCATGTGGACACAATGATTCAACCAACTCAACCATGAATGTACACACAATGATTCAACCAACTCAACCATGAATGTGCACACAATGATTCAACCAACAACCATGGAAGTGGAGCATTTGTTAGCATTATTGATGTGTTCTTTCACAAAGATGTTGCTTATAAAAACCAAGAGTTTGAGTTGGGAAAAATAGATAATTCATGTAATATTCATTCATAGAGAGATTCATAGTGTTTAACATTTTGAGTGGAATTGGGATCAAGAGGTCTTGGAGGAGTAAGCTTGTAGCAACATTGGAGAAGAAGGCTTGGATCAACATCATCTATCAAAGGAACAAGTCATTGAGATTTTGAGAAAGATAAGTACACCATGTTTACAACACTTAAATCTTCTTGTGTAATTTATTCTTTTGTCAAAATCATGAGTAGCTAAACTACTAGTGTTTGAATGTAATGAACTCTAGAATGGATTTGTGATTAAGGTTTGTATGTTTTCAATAAAATTCTCATGTCTTGTGTGATTCACTTATATCATGTTTATTTCATTCAAGTTGATATTTCCGGTATATTAATTTGATATTTATTCCTCATCGGGTAATCGAGAGATTTATGGTGAGAAAGAACCTATATAAGTGAAAAGAGTTGCATGCAATCCTAGATATAGGGACGACATAAATCTTCCGAATTAGGGTCAAACCTAATATGGGAATTCATAAATCGTTATAATGCAATTTTGGGGGTTTTAATAGAAAGAGATTTCATTAATCAACTTGATATTAGGAGTTTTTCGCCTTGAGAAAGGGTTTAACTTAAATCGAATTTCTACGGTCCACATAACATGAGATTTTATTAAAAGAGGTTGGTTTTTGCTTAAGGGCTTATGGTTGTATTTTTATCTTGATTGAATCACAAAAACATTCTAGAGGGATTTACATTCAACACATTTCTATCTCTTGATTTCTCATTCTACAATCTATTTTTATTTGATTTCTTTTTGTAAGTTGCAATTATCTTAAATTCTCTATTTTTCATTTTCCATTTTAACAAACAAAACTCTGAAAATTACTAGATTAGATAACAAAAAGACGGTAATTATTAGTACTTATAATCCTCGTGGGAATGACACTCGGTACTAATAATCTATACTACAAAACGATAGGTGCACTTGCCTATGGTTTTCTAGAGTAGCTTTTGAAAAAAAAAAAATTTACCTCTTGTCGACAAACTAAAAATAAAAGCAAGCACACACAAATTAAGAATGTAATTGCACCCACCTCCAACTTTAAAGGTTCACATTGTCCTCAATGTGAAAAAAAGAGATGAATGAACACAAACAAAACACTCAAAAATCAACCACATTAGAAGAAAATAAAAGAGGTAGAAAAAAGAAAAATACGACATTACTAGAAGAGTGAAATCGGTATTGAGCGACCATTGGATTGTTTAAGACGGGACCTTCATCGCATCTTCATACCTAATCAAGGATACACAACTCGAATACTTTGTGAATTCATCAAACATAATTTTTTTTTTTTTTTTTTTGAGTTTTTTTTTTTTGAATTTTTTTAATAATAAAAACACGGCCGTGCTTAAAAACACGGCCGGGCGTGTTCGACGATTTTTTTCGCAAAAATTTTTTTTTTTTTAAAACACGGCCGTGCTTGAAAAGCACGGCGGCAAGGCGTGTTCGATGCGGTTTTTTTTACAAAACCTTGGATTTTTTGAACACGGCCCGAGGGTGTGTTCGCGAATTGAGTGAGAACACGGCCGTGCTTTTTAAGCACGGCCAGACCGTTTTTTTTTTAAAAAATTTTTTTTCAATTCCCAAGCAATAAAAAATTAAGTAAAAGAAAATGCACACAAAATGCCGGGTTGCCTCCCGGTTAGCGCTTTTTAAAGTCGTATAGTGACCGTTTACCCAAATGTGGAGATTAGTCGGTGGAGCTTTGGACTTATGAAAATCCCTTGGACTTATGAAAATCCCTTAGGTATTTAGTAGTATTACCTCCAACTTTATGCTTCAAAATGTGCTCTTTGAACTTTCCGGTCCCCTTTTCGGGCATAAGCTTCCAACATGGACTTTGAACAACACTTTTCTCTAAGAGATTTTTAGATTTCTCATCGTGCAACGAAATTGAATCGGCAAAAGAACAGGTAATATCCTTTTCAATATCAACATGAATTTTAAAAATTACTTGTTCATCCCCCACCCTCAAAGTTAATTTTCCTCATGCACATCGGTGATTGATTTTGCCGTAGCCAAGAAAGAACGTCCAAGAATTAGATAACCTCAATATCATCATGCATGTCAAGAATAACAAAATCAATCGGGAATATGAATTTATCGATCTTGACTAACACATCATTAATAATACCTCTAGGATGTTTAATCGATTTATCGGCTAAGTGTATGTCCATCCTAGTGGGTTTCGATTCACTTAATCCCATACGCTTGAATGTTTCATAAGACATCACATTGATACTAGCTCCTAAGTCGGCTAGTGCTTTCTATCAACAGTAAACCATCAATTGTACAAGGGATAATAAAACTTCCCCGGATCATTATATTTTTGTGGTAGATTATTAGAAGAACATTTATCCTTCAATTGCACAGATTTGATAGTTCGTTAAGCTTATTTTCATTTGAAATGATGTCATTTAGATCCTTAGCATGCTTTGAAAGAGGTTGAACAAATGGAATTTTAGTATGTAGTTGCTTGAATGACTCAAGGTACTTACCAAATTTGTCCTCCCTTCTATCTTCTTCGGTGAGACTCCGGTAAGGGATCTTGGGCTTGTATTCGGCGACCACCTTTTTCATGGGCTTTTCTTCGTGTTTGTCGTCCTCCACATATTTCTGCATGGTGGCGTTGGCATAATCATGATCATGTGGAAAACTGATGGTGATTGCCTTTACGTGCTCCCTTGGGTTTGGCTCGGTGTTACCTGGCAAACTTCCTTGTGGCCTTTCGAAATCATTTTTGCAATCATCTATTTGGTTTTCCGGTTATGGATAGATGCCTCTTGATTTCTCAAGGATGTTTCCACCGCTCGAATCGGGTATCTGTGATTGCACAAACTTTGTTATAAGATCTTCCAAGTTAGGCTTACCTTGATTTGGTGAAATCCGGGAGACGTGTGTAGATCGAGGATTGGGATTAGGTCGTGGTTGGCCTTGGTTTCCCAACCGAAATTAGGATGTTGTCGCCACCCAGGATTGTATGTGTTGTTGTAAGGATTATTTGGATAATTTCGCGCTTGATTCCCAACGTAATTAGCCTGTTCGGTGTGAGGTATTGTGTGTGGGCGATCCCGATGATTATGCAATCCTCCGCAAGTTTCACAAGATAAAACATGCGGCGGTGGTGGTTTAGGAGCCGCTAGATCGTCGATCTTTTGGGTCAAAGCTTCGACTTGTGCAGGCTAGTGTAACCACCGCATCTGCATTATAAACACCCACTGCTCATTAAGTAGGTTTACCTCGTGCGGATTGCCATTGATAGCCATTCATGGCCATCCCTTCTATGAGATCTTGGCGGCCGGGTGTTTTATTATTCAATGTTCCCCCCGCCGCCGCATCAATCATTTGCCTCGTCGATGAGAGTAGCCCATTGTAAAATGTTTGGACTTGCATCCAAATAGGAGGCCATGATGTGGGCATTTTTGCAAAGAATTCTTTGAATCTCTCCCAAGTGTCGTACAAGGTCTCGTCGTCTTCTTGAGTGAATGAAGAGATTTCATTCCTCAATCGTGCGATTTTTTGGCCGGTGGAAAATATTTCAAAAGGAACTTTTCGCCATGATGCTCCATGTTGTGATTGTTCCCTTTGGCAAAGTATTTAGCCATTGTTTAGCCCGTCCCCCCAAGAGTAAATGGGAATAGGCAACGGATGGCATCGTCGAGACTCCATTTATTTTGAAGGTATCACAAATTTCAAGGAAATTTGCGATATGATTGTTCGGATCTTAAATGCTGGTAGGCCGTCAAATTGAACAAATTGTTGCACCATTTGAATGACATTCGATTTGATTTCAAAATTATTGGGCCGCAAAATGGGCCTTACGATGCTAGATGACGTGCCGTCCATGGATGGTTTGGCATAATCATACATAGTTCTTTGTTCATCCGCCATGACGAAATCTTTACTTTCGTTAGTATCCTCTTCGTGGTTCTGTGTTAGTACTTTCCTCCGTGTTGCTACTGCGGTGTCGCGCTTCCAAATTCGGCGACGAGTAGGCATACACATGCGGTAAACAAAGAGGATAAGTATAAACCAAGACTTACAAAGATAGATAAAAAGAAAGATAATGGTAAATAAAAAAATAAAAAAATGATTAAATTAACAAAAATAAAGTGTTCTTAATATTACAATCCCCGACAACGGCGCCAAAACTTGATGGCTCAAAAGCTACTCTAGAAAACCATAGACAAGTGCACCTATCGTTTTGTAGTATAGATTATTAGTCCGAGTGTCATTCCCACGAGAATTGTAAGTACTAATAATTACCGTCTTTTTGTTATTTAATCTAGCAATTTTCGAGTTTTGTTTGTTTGATGAAAATGAAAAATAGAGAATTTTAAAATAATTGCAACTTACAAAAGATCAAATAAAAAAGATTGTAGAATTAAGAAATCAAGAGCTAGAAATGTGTTTGAATGTAAATCCCTCTAGAATGTTTTTGCGATTTAACAAGATAAAAATACAACCATAATCCCTTAAAAAACCAACCTCTTTTAGTAAAATCACATGTTTCATCGACCGAAAATTCCCGATTTAAGTTAAACCCTCTATCGAGAGCGAATAACTTCTAATCTCAAGTTGATTAATCAAATCTCTTTCTAGTTAAAACCCCAAGACAACATTATAACGATTTGTGAATTCCCATATTAGGTTTGACCCTAATCCGGAAGATTTATGTCGCCCCATATCTAGGATTGCATGCAACTCTTTTCACTTATATAGGTTCTATTTCACCATGAATCTCTCGATTTCCCGGATGAAAAATAAACTTCAAATCAATATTGCGCATATACCAATTTGAATGAATAAAGCATAATATAAGTGAATCACACAAAAAACATGAAGATTTTATTAAAAACATACAAACCTTAATCACAAAATTCATTCTGAGTTCATTACATTCAAACACTAGAAATTTAGCTACACATGGCTTTGTCAAAAGAGTATACTACACAAGAAGATATGAATAAAATGAACATGGTGTACTTAGCTCTTATTCAAGACCAATATAAGACTTTCCCTCCTCGGTTGATTGCAATGATGTTGAGCTCCAAGCCTTCTCCTCTATTGCTCTTCAACTTCCAACTCTACCTCTCTTTTATCCTCTCAATGTGTTTTGCTTTGAAACTTAGAATATAAAATGAATATACAATGAATCTCTCTATCAATGAATACTACATGAATTATCTCTTTTTCCCAACTCAAACTCTTGCTTTTATAGGCACCATCTTTGTGAAAGAACACATCAATAATGCTAACAAATGCTCCACTTCCATGGTTGTTGGTTGAATCATTGTGTGCACATTCATGGTTGAGTTGGTTGAATCATTGTGTGCACATTCATGGTTGAGTTGGTTGAATCATTGTGTCCACATGACAATTGAGGGAATAATAGAGTTTGGTGCATCAAAATGAGGTGTAAAAGTTGCTCAAAGGTTGTCAAAAAGCACGGGGGAAAGTCTCCATAATTTCGCCAAAGAAAAACCGGTCGACGAAAAGCACGCCTGCTTTTAAAAGCACATGCGTAGGCCGTGTTTTCGGATTTTTCCGAACACGGCCGTGCTTGGTACGCTTCGGGTCGAAAAATTGCTCGTTTTTGACTTCTAAAAAGCACTACTGTGCTTAAAACACACCCCGCCCGTGTTTGACCGGGGGCCCCGAAATGACGCGTATTGCTTGGAATTTTGAGTGTTTTTGCATCCGTAAAACCCCGGTATGTTTTGACATGAAACCATGGCCCAAAATTCACCAAAAACAGCTCCAAATCATCAATCTACATCAATAAAAGACTCCTCGAAAGTAATGTGAACTATGTACAATCAAAAATTTATGAAACTAACAATAAAATAACTCAAATCATACTTAAATATACACATAAAACATGTATAAAAAGACCCTTTATCGGGATCCTTAATCCCTCACCCACATTGGGTGATTCATTCAAAAAAAAAAGTATTCGATCTAACAATTTTAGTCCAATAAATTTTAATTTTTTTATGCAAATTTGGTCATATAAATTTAAATAGATGGTATATTTGGTATTGTAAGTATTGCATGTAGCAATTTTTGTCCTATAAATTTTTAGTTCTCTGCAATTTTGGTCCCATAAATTTATAATTTTGTGCAATTTTGGCCCAAGAGATACTTCACTATTTCACCCTTTCAATATATATGAAGACACGTCAAATAAAGGTATTTTTCATCACAAATAATGTTAAGTACAGTACGATAAATAATTTAAGTAGTTACAAATAAGGTAAAATAATCTTAATTATATGGAATTCTTTAGAAAGAATTCTCAACTTGAAATACAAGTTTCAGAAAGTTGACTCATTGCATTTAAAAATATACTTTTACCAAATGAGTATATTGCTCTTCGATTTTAAAGTACTTCTTCCAAAAACTAAGAAACGTCAATAATATAAATTATACTTTGAAATTAAAATGATTTATACATTTCAACATTTAAATTGAGTCTTGGTATTTTTCACATGGGGGACATAGGGTAAGATCCAAAATGAAACATATTGATTTGACAGTTTTAACTTTTTCAATAAAGTTATATTTAAAATTAAAATTATGGAGTAGACCCGACAAGAGAATTTGATTCTTTCTCATTTTTAGCATGTTTCAATTTAGATCCACAGAAAAAAAAATTGTTTAAATTTAGGTATGTTTAATAATATAAATAAAATCCGTATATAGCCTAAATGGTCAAAGATTGTGTCATTGGATATTTAAAAAAAGAAAATATTTAATAATATAAATTCTCAAATACATGTCCTTTTTTTTTTTACAAATGAAATATATGTCTTAAGTTGAATTGAGTCGCATTAACTTAGGGATGTCAATGGGTTCGGGTAAGACCCGGACCAGACCCGCCTCATTTGGGGTGGGTATGGGTCCAACAAATGGGTATGGGATGGGTAACGGGTATTGAGTTTTAGACCCGAGCGGGTATGGGTCGGATAACGGGTATGACAGGACCCGACCCGACCCATATATATTTTTTATTTTTATTTTATATATAGAATGAATATATTGTATTATTCTTGTTCAAGAACTCTTGATTTATATATGTTGATGTTTAATTTATAATTCATATAATATCTACAAAATTATATAAATAACATAAAATTTGAGTACACTATTTTGAGTAAA
Source organism: Rehmannia glutinosa (assembly GCA_016081115.2). Lineage (NCBI taxonomy): Eukaryota > Viridiplantae > Streptophyta > Magnoliopsida > Lamiales > Orobanchaceae > Rehmannia > Rehmannia glutinosa. Next base: position 231,827 of record JABTTQ020003342.1, on the reverse strand, counting down.
AATTGTAAAAATTTGGCCAAATATATGAAGTTGCCGGATCTAATGGGTCTAACGGGTCTTACCCGCAAGACACGGGTATGAGTCGGGATGGGTATGGGTCTGGATGAGGCGGGCGGGTATGCGCCCCACCCATTGACATCCCTACATTAACTTGTAGTATTGGCCACCTTTATTCGTCTAGTGGATTTTGTGGTGATTGACATTAGGAATAGAATCTCCTTTGCGTATATATAATTTCAAGAAAATCCCACATCTCACTACAACTATTCTCTTAAAAAAGAAAAAGAAAAAATGAAATATCATTTATAGTTTGTTACAACAAAAAATGAAGAGCACATAGTAAAACATAATTCTAAATCTCGTGTTTGTTCAGAAAATTAAGATGTGTCATTAATTGATGATACGTTCAGAAACGACATCAATTTGTCTTATATGTAAGTTATCCTTGTGATGTTGTGATTAAGAGGAAGTAGGTTTAATTGTTGGGCCCCAAACAATAAGCTACCAGCAATAATTTATTTTTACTATTTTTATTTTCTGTCTCTTTCAAGTGGCAAAAACAAAAAAAAAAATGGAGCCAATTTATACTATAAATTTACTAGATTTTACGAATCTTAAAACATATATGGAGTGGGAACCCTGCAAATGTATAGACTGTCCACGGGTCATAGACAAAAAGCCCAAGAATTTATACCAATTGGGCTAATGGAAGAAATCATAATTTTAAATTTGAAATCGGCCCAATGCAATGGCTTCTTTGGGCTCAAGTTCAATGTAACCAACATTTCACATGTCCAATATTTAACAACTAAATGCTTATATATATACTTAAAAAAATGTTTATATATATTTATATATCACAAGATTCACAAGTAATAAAATTTTATCTTCTTTTTTATTCACTTAGAGTGGAGAAAGAACTTGAATAAGAAAAGAGTTATTAGAAACATTAATCATCAAGCACAAACTATAATGAGTATTAATCCACTCATATATTAATAAATGTGTCATTTGTTTAATTTTATATTAGTTTGTGATAGGAACTTGGATACATTATTAATTATTTACATCAACTAAATGTTAATCAATATACAGAATATCATTATGTACTTGATCGTTTTCCTTAAATAAAAAAGTGACAAGGGATTAGTGATCAAGAATATTAATATAGGCTTAAAATAATGAGAGAAAATTTCAAATTAGTCTATGCCTATATTTGTAGATTATCATTTAAATCTTCAATTCTCTCTACCCTAATCTAAAATTAATGTACTATTATTTTGGGCATCTTTCCCACCCCACCAACCCTAGGGAAGCTAAAAAAGAATGATTCTAATGAGCTTCCAGCTAATCTATCCTAACTATATTATTAATCAAATTAATCTAAACCTTCATATATTTATAGAAGTACGACAAACGATGTTAAAATAATCAATATAGCTATCCAAGTACATTGCTCGAATTAGTTACAAAACCACTATTGTCCCACTGAAATAAAAATAATTTGTTGTTTTATGTGGCTAATCATTTGATCATGCAGGGGTTTGACTACAAAGATTCCTTTTGAGTAATTATTTCTTTCTTGAAAAAAAAAAAACATTTAAACTTGCATGCTTGTCACGTACTATGAGTCTATAATTGATATTAGAGTATATTTTAAGCTAGTTGATCTTAGGCTCTTAGCTAGCCATAAACGTCTTATCGTGTTTGTGGATCGTGTTATGACATGTGTATTATTGGTTTAATACGAACACAAACATGACCCATTTAATTATTCGTGTCAAGATACACGACCCGTTTATGACACGGGAAACCAGACACGACACCAAATATCTATATAATTTAAAGTTGACACGAAGAAAAATAAAAAAATAGATAAAAAAACTAAAATACATTAAGTTATTAGAAAATGCATTAAATAATTTGTCTTATCATCATATAACCAACTAAAACATCACAAAGTATGAAATAATATGTCACTATAAAATTAAACGAGTTAAATCAGTCAATCGTGTCCGCACGCGGGTCGACCCGACCTGGCCTGACATGTTTATTTCCCGTGTTAACCGTAATCAGCCCGATTTTGACCCAAACCTGACAAGGGTTGTACATGTACCTACTAAATTCATATTAGGTTTATATCGGGTTATCATAAACTCCCTTTGATAATAACTTATTGCCCCATTCTTGCACTTCCTTCACACTGTTAGACAAAAAAAAAATACTTGTTGGGATCGGATAAGCCACAAGAAATATGACTGACGAAAACTTAGGGCCAATCCAACTCAACTCTATGACTTGGTTTGTCTAGCCAGCTTGGCCCAACTCATTATCAGCTATATTTGTTATGTCATCATCTAATCTCTTTTTCTTTTTTACCTTGTTCCTTTTTTACTTTTTTTCTAATTTTTTTCCCACTTTCCCGTGTTCTACCAAATTTATCACTATCTTACCTACTTGGGATCAACCCACATCATCCCCATTTATTCCCTTCATTTTCAGCGATTGTCTCTATTCCAGATCCTGTTTTTCTCTACTAAATCCACATACACTTTAAATCAATTCCCAAAAATTGGAAATCTATACAAATTAAATTTTACCAAATTATATGTGATCGAAACACCATTAATTTAATTAAAAAAAAAAGAGAAACCATCCTAGAAAACATATGAACTAACTCGAAGAAAAACTAGAAAAGCTGTATTGTTCAAAATCAAACCACTTAGCAATATATAGCACGATTCTTATCAAAATAAGTAGTTTCATACACTGGAAGTTCTTCACAAAATCTCTTCTTTCCAAACAATGCCAAATCATCCAGCTCAAATAAATCCGAACTCGAATCACTAAAATCGTCACCATCATCATCATCATCATCATCTTCAATTTTCCTAAACATGGAAAAATCGTTCCTTAGAATTTGACGACTCTTTAAAACGTGTTTTGCAGCCCCCTCAACTGCCCTGTTTTTCTCCATTAGCCTCATTGGTGGCAATGGAGGCTTTCCATATTTATCAATCTCTTCATCGTATATACTCTTATGCCCACAAGGCTTTGAATCTTCATCAAGAATCACACCCACAGGATTAAATCTGACCGTCCGTTGAATCCCACCTCTCATTTTCACCATTGATTTAGGTGAATCCTTGCTCAAACAGGGTGATGATGTCTTGGGAGACTTCAAATCATGAAACCCATTATTTTTTTCAACTTTTTTTGACTTTTTCACATTTGAATTGTTGAAAAGTGAGTTTATAAAATTTGTAAGCCTCCCACCTGGTGAAATTGGCTGCTTCACTTTCTTCAAATTGGCGTAAACTTTATAAACCCTCGATTTGGGCTTGATCAAATCATCCTCTGTTTTAATCTTCTGATTGTTTTGGTGATCATCGAACATGAAACAGGAAACCTTGGACTTTGTCTTGATGGAATTAAAAAATTCCGTGTCTGAAGATGACAAAGCGCCAGAACTGTCAGAAGAACTCGAATTTGAACTGAAAAACGACAAGTCGTGTTCTTGAAACGCGATTTTCTCCCTTGCCATCCATTTCTCATGAACCCAACGACCCCGTTGAGACCTTACAATTTCTTCATCTCCTACGCTGCTGCTGTTCCTATTCTTGGCTTTAAAACCACCACGTTTTCTCACAGGCTTTTCGTCGAACACCTTATAAGCTTCTGTATTTTCTGCATTTCCGTCGATGGAACGGTAGATTTCATCAAGAAGGGAAGAGGAAAATGATGGGGTATTCCTGTGGGTTTTTTTGGGTTTATGATTTTCTTCTCTGGATGGTACTTTCTCCCTACTATACATTTTTGTGAATTTGACAGCAAAAACAGAGGAAATAATCTATGAACAGAGGAACAAAGGGAATGAAGTTTTGCAGTTGAGGTAAGAGGAAATGTGGGAAATTATTATTAAATAAATGAAAGGAAAATGGAATAGAGGCTTGAGGTTGAATGGGGAGGGGATGGGATATAAAGGACTCAATAGGGGCGTGTTTGGGTGTCTAAATCACTGTTCTAAAATCACCGCCTGTCACTCGACAATTTCGCGCGCTGGGTTATCTCTTCGTCCGCCTATAGTTTTCTTCCGATTAGACATCTCCTAACCCCCTAACTGGCGTTAAATTCCTCTTGTCCACCTACTATTTCTTCCACCAGGCCCGCCTCGCTCGAGCCGCCTAGACGTTGGGGCTCAATCTACCGCGCGATTAGCGTGTAGCCGCTTTTTAAACACTAGTCTAAATTAAGCAAATGCCAAAAGTCTAAATTAAGCAAATGCCAAAGTTGACATTTTAATTCTTGGGATATTTAATGAATATTCAAAACTCTACCCTTTACATTTTAGCTATTGTGTACTTGTGTACAAAATTTTGGGGAAAAAAAATGCAATTCCAAAATAATCTAACAGAATCTAATTAAGTTAAGGATTATAGTTGTTATATAATTAATAACTTCATTTGGAATCTAGACTATCAATTTTAGGTGTAAATAGTGAGCCCAATTAATGGTACGAATTGAGTATGTATATTCAATGATTGAATTTGAAAACTAAGCCATTTAAGGAAATTTCAATTTTGGTTTAATCTATTTTTTATGTTTGTCCTAAGAAGAATGTCCATTTTGTTTTGACTTTTGATTATTAATCATGATAATATGAAATAATAAAGATTACATTTTCTCGTCATTTTAAGTATTTATTTTCTGACGGTGATGAATAATATACACAATCAACATCACGATTATCATAATCCACAAATAATTTCTTACCATAATTTAACAAGCGACCGAAAAGTAAACACATAAAAAAATTCTGCACCTCCTCTGTTTTTTGATATCCTTATTTTCAATTTTTGCAACATATAATTTCCAAAAATAATATTGCATTTTCAATTTCGTATGATCAAAGATTCAAAATAGTGCTAGCAAAATTATTTTGCATTACATTAACATGGGAAAATCTCATACATATCAAATACATGCATGCATAGAATTTATTAGTAGCAGAAAATGGTATTCTAAATGATTTAATGGAAATTTAGTGGGGACATAGATTTTTGTTTAATTTTGAAAGTGGCAATTTAGTGGGAGGCAATTACAGAATCGGTTGTGTGTTTAGTCATCTAATAATAAATTGTTATAGCTAACAGTATTCTTTTGGGAAGAAAAATATGATGACTTTTGGAAGTCAATAAAATTATAAAATCTCACTCTTTTATAAGCATATTATACACTGGTTGGCATTGAATTTCTTTCTGATAATTCAAATTCTTGACAAACAAAATTGTACGCACAATATAATATATATACTTGGAAAAGTTACGAGCTCGTTTGATTTCATTTTTAAACTCAATTTCATATTACCGGCAAATATTTTTCGCTAATTAAATCGTAAAAATGATAATATATTTTTATTCAGTTATGTTTAGTACTATATAAGTTTAGAAATGAAAATGTATTTGTTTTATCATATTTTTTGCATGATATACTGATGTATGAGTAGATTTGAAAATGATATTAGTAAGGTATTTGTGAAGACGTAAAATATTAGTAGGTTAAAAAATAAACTTTAAAAATAGAAATGAATGGTATCTAATGAGTACTTTTCATTTCAAAATTGTAGAGAATAATTTTTTTTTTATTCTGAAAATAAAACTAGCTAAAAATGGACTGTATAAATGTGAACAGATTAATTTGTAAATTGTGATTAAGAAAGTTTTTAATTATTGAAGGTGGATTGGATTAGAATATTGTGATTCCATGAGATAAGTTGCAAAAGGGTTTTCTATGAACTTTTAATCTAGGCCACCGACTTACAATTTGATACTTGTTTTATAATTAAGCATCTTTTTATTATTGACCTTATTTTTTTTAATCCGGATCAATTATTTGAAAATGTGATTAAAGATTGTAAGACATTGAATAGTTTGGCACCAAAGTATTGAGTTACAAAGCAGCGCGCACATGCACGTACCAACTTATTCACCAACTTTTGTTGCACGGCCATTTATTTATTCAGAGCTCCTTATTATTTCTATCTACCAAACGAAAACGAATAAATAATATCACTTAATGGCGAAGCCAAGAATCTCGGGTAGGGGGCCCCGACTAATATTAAATTTTTTGGTCACTTTTCTATAATAAAAATATTTTTAACCATGTCTTTTAACCATTTTGAGTTCAAATTTCCACTTTGTCTTTTTTTCCTTTCTAGGGACCGGAACCCGATACCAAAAAATTTACCGCATCAATATTCTAAAATATAACTAAGTACCTCATCAGAGAACATAAGAAGGGTACGACCGTGTCAAAATGGCTAAAAAATATGTTTTCAAAAAATATGACTTTTTTTATTTTTGCAAAACATAAGTGGACAGTTTGTCTATTATCACATTTAAATTAAAAACAATACATCAAATAAAATAAGTAGAAATTTTAATTTAGTCATTATATTAATTCAATCACATCTTCATATTAAAAAATAAATAACAAAATACAATTACATCAATATACCAAAATGTACAAATAGAGACACAAGAGTATAATGCAAAAATTCAAGTTAAAATTTATAGCGGAGCTTAAAAAATGTACAAGATTTAAAAAATAAGCAAAATGACCAAGACTAATATTTTTCAAGATTCACAAATGAAAGCGGGGAAAGAAGAATCAAAGATAATTAAAAACTATATTTTCTATTTTTTATTTTTTAAGATTAAAAAATGGAAAGACCAAAATACCCCTAGTTTTTTTTTCCCCAAAATTTGAGGGGGCCCAAAGTGCCCCCTTCGCAATGAATGGTATGAGGTTATCCACAAAAAAGATTTGACTAAAGCCACTTCTTTTTTTCTGTGTGAGTTTCAAAATATCCCCATTCATAAGTCCGAGATCTACATCTATGAATTGAAAAACCCGAATGATCAATTCTCGCAATCGCTTGTTAGAATTAATAGGTCTTCAAATTGTTCATTTGACAAAATAGAAACCCTTCTTATTGAATGATCATGATCTTGCTCGAAAATCGAAATTTTATGTATGTTTCATGTTGTATCATTTTTCTTGATAATATTTTTTTACTAAACTCGACTTATTAATTGAATGAGTTACACTCTACAACACCAAAATTCTTTAGGCTTTTCTCTGGAAATCAAAAGTCCAATTGAAAATATGCTGAAATTGATAATTGAAACTAGATGTTTAGAAATTAAAATTTAATATAAACACATTTATATATATATATGTGTATTTTGAGAAAATGTTCTTGGTTTAAGCTTTCAATGTGAGAATGAAGAATAAGCCTACAGTACAATCCAGTTTCCCCTGTCGCACGTGGCTCATAGTCCGAGGAATGAGCATGGGCACGTGGACAAGACATCTCACACGTGGGACCCAGCAGTCGCTGACATCAGCAATTCCTAAGTTGATCAGTTCTTCTGGTCCCCAAAGTCAGTCAATCACACACAAAAATTTAATTTAAAAAAAAAAAAAACAAGGTTCATTTGCTCAGCACCACCATCTTTATAGGATTCAAGCGTGAAAACAAGACGAAAAAGCAAACAGGTCATTACCCTCATACTCTTTATCCTGTTTAAAAAAAAAAAAACAAGTTTCATTTGCTCGATAAAAGCACTACCATTTTAATGAGGCATTCAAAATAAAACAAACCAAACTCAAACTTAGAGATATTCGTTCGTTAGCTAAATCGTGAACAAGCTCAGTAAACAACTCGTGAATAGGCTCGATAGTAAGCTCGCATAAATTGAACTAATAATTTGATTTTAATTTTAATTTTTCATATTTATACTTAAGATAATATAAAAATATTTCAATAAAATTAATTTTTTGAATAAAATTATAAGTTTTAATAAATATATTATGAATTTTAAATATAAATAATTTTATTTTTTTATTAAATTAAAGAATATTTTAATTATTAATTAACATTTATTAAGCTCGTTTAGGCTCGAAAAAGTTCGTGAGCCATCAACATGTTCGATAAATTTAGGCTCGAGTTCGGCTCGATAATAAATGAAAAACTCAAACACTCAAAAAACAGGTCATTGCCCTTGCACACTTTTTATCCTGTCCTGGTGAAAATACAAACGAGTGGATGGATTGTGAAATATATGCAAAGAAAAAAGACATTGCTGCTGATCCCAAGGAGATATTGTATATAAATTCCAATCAAATATTTTAGGATTAATTGCACTTTTACCCTCCAACCTATAACATTTTTTGTACTGAAAATATACATTCTATCCTCGTAACTAAAAAAAATTGTTGCATTTTACCCACTACATCAACCAAAAGTTGACACGTGTCAATTCATAATAGGTTAATGTCAGCTCCCCGAGGGTTACTTAAAAAATGTTCAAACGTTAAACATGAAAAAGAGAAAATTCCAAAATTTAGAAAGTAAAAATGCGAAATTGATCATGATATATTGGTGGGCAAAATGTAATTAACCCAATATTATTTATTTTGTAAAAAATGAGACATATATAAGCAAAAACATTTCAAAAACTCACCCCTTATAATTGTAAAGGCATTATAATTATCCCTTTACATTTAACACATAATTAAACCTCAAAGTTTTTTTTTTTTTAAAAATTTTCAAACATCTCTGGATCTGTAATTATAAAAAAAAAAAAAAAAAACTTTGATCTCGTGCTCTTTATGATCTGGGCAAAAGCCCCCATCTGATGGGGCATCTTCTCAGTTTCAGACAGCAAATGTGTTAAGTTGCCTGCCACTCTGCTCACGTGCATTCACTTTACCTCTTCCAAATGTGCATGCTTGTATGATACGTGCGTGTACTTGAGGATATCCATCTCTCTCCCTTTATCACTTGGGCTCACCACCTTCTTGATCAATTTCTTTACTCCCTAAGCTAAGACTGTTGTTTAATATTTCAAATCTTGATCTATAGAACCATCTTATACTGTTTAGGATATTGAATAACATTTTTATTACAAACGTCACCTTGAAGTTTGTATGATTGTATCTATCTAACAAATACTCTATATCCGGCTGTGCAAAGTGCTTTTGTAATTAAGCTAACAGTTAAGGGTACCTTTTTAGAATGGTAATTTTAATTTTCCCTCCAAATTAAGCATATTTTTCTGGTTTGTCCACTTAATTTTGAATTGTTCTATTTTACCCCTGAACTATATAGATTATTGCACTTAGCCTATAATTTACAAAATTACCGTGATTGTAGTAGATTGTCCCACTTATTACACCTCGAAAAATTATTTGGATCATTTTTCTCTGAAAATCTACTTATCTTTAGTCAATATACAAATAGTAATAAAAAAGTAAATTTCAGCTATGATACTATTTTAAGAGATCACAAAATAAAATAACCATACAAAAACAATTAATAAGTAATTCTTTGGAAATTATAGGCTAAATGCAACAATTTGCAAAGTTTAGGAGGTAAAGTACAACAATTCAAAGTTAAGTGGGCAACGTTGAAAAACTCACATAGTTTTGGGGGCAAATTAAAATTACCTCTTTTTTTTTATTACCCTTATAACAATAGATGGTATCAATGGCAACATGCCCACAACATTCGCCTATCAGTTAAACCACTTTGTCCAAAAACCAAAAACTGGTACATTTAACACAATATTGAAAATCCAACACAGAAGTGAAAAACACCTTATGTTACATTATAAGTTTTTGGTATTAAATCTAATATTGTCTTTCAGTACAGGCTGTGCCTCAAGTAAATTTAGGACAAACCTGAAATTTGCATAACCATTTATTATCATCATTCAGTTTTCTCTTCATTTGCATTCACTCAGAATCCAATCTCTGGACATCGACCAACCGGTAAAGATCGCCTCGCCTTTGCTTCTCTAGTGGGAGGTTTGTTCTGTAAACAGTAAAAACTATTGTGAGTAACCGAGACTCTCCTATATCAACGGTCAGGAAATTAAAAATTAAAAAAAATAAAATTGAAGAGAAATCGCTAAATCCGAGTTGTTTTGTTTCACCTCCGGAGCTCAATCTGCGAATAGTCAATTTCTGAAATGAGTATTGCCTCATCGTGTTCGGTAGTGGCCAGTATTTCTCCAAACTGTTCAAAACACACGGATTCAGTTATTTAGTAATCAACAATAATAGCATCATATCCATTTAATCGAAAAAATATGAACTAGTTTCAAATAACCGATATTTTTTGTCACCGGCCATTTTTCTCCTGTGTTAGTTCTAAATGTTTATTTGTATGTATTCATTGTTCCATCTCTGTCCTGTTTCTAATTAAATATTTTCTCATCATGGACACTTCATGCATTGACTTACAGGACCGACGAGTGTAGAATGACCCCATGCAACGTATCCAGCAGCAGCATCTCGAGCAGGTGAACAAGTTGCTACATATAACTGTCGAATTTATTGTCAAGAAACAAATTCCTCAATAAAATAAACCCAAAAAGAAGTATAATTTGTTTTATGCTAAATGATAGCTTTAGCAGTATATGTAGAATGTTTGATATAATTTTTTATACTCTGAGTTTGTTTACAAATATTAACACAAAACTGAAAACAGTTGATTCCCAGACACGCACAAACACGAGGATAGTAATTTGAGTTCTTTGTCCGTTCTAACCAATTTAGTTGTCGTACATGCTACGAAATTAGAAAGAAAAAAAAATCCTCTCGAGGTACGGGCTAATTACACAAACATCCAGAGTTTTTCTGAAAATTACCAAAAAACCCTTGAGGTATGATTCCGCTTACATTTCTCCCTTCATAAGGGAAAAACATTTCAACCCCCCCCTAATATTTCTAGAAATATCACAATTACCCCTTAAATTTAAGACATAATCAAACTTGAGGGGTGTTTTTGTAATTTTAAAACATCGTTGGTTTTTTTTTGTAATTAGTCCAAACCTCAGGGGGGCTTTTGTAATTATCCCTAAAATAAATGGGGTTCTTGGGGATACCTGATTGTCCACAGCCCTGCATATAAAGAGCATAAGATATCAGACGGTAAATTAGAGATGACGTCAGCAACTAATGAAGTAAGAACAAAAGATTAAGGTGACGAATGGCGTTAAATTAAGAACCGATTGCTTTTTTTCTTATTTTAATCCCCTCTCCGACATGAATGAAATGTATAATCTCATCATAATTACCTCGACTTTTGCAGTAATTCCCAGTGCAAAGGTCCCGTAGTCATGTTGAATGCTCCGGGATAGCAAATCAATTGAGCACCTATCAATGAAAATTTTACCCTCATAAGCAAGAAATTATAACAAATATCAGCCTGTCGTAGACAAATTTCTGAATCTTACAACTCATTAGCGTGAAAAATATTTTAATGGTAATCCATCATTTTGTAATATCATCGCCAAAACAAAAGAGTTTTCCAGTGTTGTGAGAATCGTAATATACAGATCATATCATTTTATAAAGCCACAAGTGTTTTTTTATCATTAACGTCTATAAAAAGCCAGGCCATTCTATAAGTAATTTAGAAGATAGATGTCTGTGATAATGAGGAATTTAAACAAAAAGCTTAGTAGAAAATAAACCTCTTGCTGCATAGAGCATAGCCAGTTCTTGAAATCTAATGTCGTAGCAGATGCCAATTCCAATTCGGCCAACCTCTGCACATAACAAATACAATTCCTAGTCAAAGACAGAATAAACTAAGCATTATCTACAAAATATTTAATGTACACCATTTTTTTAAAAAAAAAAAAAAACAGAATTATTCTCTCCCTACTTCAACGATTTTCCTTCAATTTCATTTCAGAAATCCACAGTAGTTTTTGCAAATGTCAACTTGGAAATGCGAAAGTGAAAGATTTTCAAACGAATACCCGTGTCTACTGTGGTGGGAGTCTCCCCAGCTGTAAGCGTCATAGATTCCTTGAAGGTAATCTTCCCAGGAATGTCAATATCAAAAAGGTGTATCTGTTGTCAAATATACAAACCGGAGAAAATTAGTTGTAAAAGCAAATAGATCTTTGCCTTATTTCAAATTAGGCCCAGATTTTAGCAGAATTGCCAACACAAGATACAAACTCTTTCACCACAGCAGTTGAAATTTTCAACATATAATACCCCATTGTTTTATACATGCAATTATAGTCCTTTATCGCGGAGTGGACATAAAACTGATTTTATAGGTTGCTATATATGCCTCATTTAAGATATGGCTCTAAGAATAATCATCAAATAAAACAGGATACATTTTATCAGTGAAATTCTGTTGACAAACTATAGGGAGTGGTTGCAATCACTAAAAAAAAAAGTGTTTATCAGCTTTTCTTAAAAAAAATCCCTTTGTAGTGTTTGCAAATGTCAATTTCTGCTTCATCTAATCAGAATCTAAAAACCGGGAGATCAATGTTTTAGATTTTTGATTCTGCTTCTAGTTTGACTTTTACAAATAAATGAGCACTTTTACAACTTTTTCGCTAAAAACTCTCAACTTCTGATTCTAATTGCAAACATTATTAACTTCTGATTCTCCACTACTTTTACTTCTGCTACAATAAATCACTTCTTCTAAAAGCAGAATTTTCCGCAAACACTCCTAGAATTTTTTTTCCCAATTAATATTTGGATCAGGTACTTGAAAAGTTAAACTTAATAAAATTATAAACTATCTATAGCTAAGCTGTGAATGAAAAGTTAATAACTTCTTCTAGTTGTTCGATGGTGTATCCATGTAACTATTAGATATCTGAACATCTGAAATCACCTTACGGTGTTTAGCTTTCAGCTTTCCATCAGGTCCAAAGACACAACAGGTGTTGTACAACTTATCCCCACTCCGTTCTGGTATTGAACCTCCAATAATTGTGATGTTGAGACGACGAGCGATTTCAGACAACATTGCTGTTGATGGAGATGCATCAAAACCAGCATCAATATCCTCAGCATATACAGGGAAGCTATCATTTGAATATGGACTGTTCCATATTTCCTGATGAAAGAAAAAAACACATAATGAATATCTCAAATTATTACTCATCTTACAATGTCGTGTGGGAAATGAAGGAAAAAAAATGGACCACATCTACTCACACGGAGAAAAAAATCCTAAAAATAATTGAGTGAAAACTTTCGATTTGTTTCTACGGAATTCTTTTCAGTGGATAACCTCTTGAGCAACAGATGTTAGGCTGTAAATGAACACAACTTTCGACAAACAGCTAGTGAACGAGCTCGGTTAGCTTTTGTTTATTAAGCTTAATGAACATAAATGAACAAGAAAATGTGTTGGTTATATTCATGAACTGTTCACGAACATGTTTATTTAGTGTCCGATTGATGTTTATTTATTATTCATTTTTTAATTATTAATTATATATTTACTGCTTATATTCACTATTTTATTATGAAAAATAAGCTTATTTTGGTTTAATATTACAACCTATTTATATTTTCAATCATCATAATGTTCATTTATTTTGAGTTGAGTGTTTATGGACAATGTGTATTTAACTTTTTTATACACATGTTCGTATAATTGTTCATGAACAATTAATGAGCATGTTCGTGAATATGTTCGATTATTAAACAAAGGAACACAAACAACCTTTTAAAATAAACGAACGAACACGAACAACCCTCGTTCGTTCGAGCTCGGTTCGTTTACAGCCCTAAGTAGATGAAACAGGTCGAGACCATACGAATTCCAAGCTAGATGGCTATTTTCAGTGTGTAAACAAGTGAGCATCTCTACATTAACAAACAAATCAAATGATCGACGAAATAATACGAACTTACTCGGACATTCACAAACAAATTAAATGATCGACGAAATAAAAATGAACTTACAGGCAACACAACAAGCTTTGCCCCCTTCTCAGCAGCCTCTTCTACTGCAGTACGCGCATGTAGAATGTTCTTTTCCTTGTCAGCACTCACTTTCAATTGGCATAATCCAATCTTAAACTATACAAACACCAATTTTTTTTTTTTAAACGATCAACTATATCAAAAAAAAAAAAAAAATACATTGACAATAAAGTGATAAACAACATTGAATTGTTAGTTGTTACCAAAAATTGTTATTTCTACCAGAATTTCCACACACGCATATATAAACACTTCTAACAAATCAAGAATCATCTAAAATAACCTATATTGACAATAATCAAGACTGATTTTTACCAAAAAAACTAATTTCTACCAGAATTTCCACATATATAAAAGAAACCCACATGTCTAACAAATCAAAATCATATAAAACAACAATTAAAGAGAGATTACCTTGGTGATTGGAGGAATGGGCGTCTGTACGGCTGGGGGCACTCGAGCTTTTTCTGGGGAAGCCATGGATGAAAATGAAACCGACGCTGTGAGTGTTGTACGGGTTGACTTAGAGTGGTGAGTAGTACGTTTTGGGAGGAAGTGATTTTGACGGTGGGGAAGGAAGGAGGGTGCAGGGCGCACGAAGAAGCGAGAAACAGACGATTGGAGGGTCGAAGAGAAGAAGACCACTCTAGGACTCATTTCAAATTGTGCCCATTGACATCCTATGTTTATTGGGTCGAAGAGAAGACGATTGGAGGGTCGAAACAGTCATTTGTGCCCATTTTTTCCCATTTTCTTTTCTCCCAGAAATAGTATTTTCTCCCAGTCATTTGTGCCCATTTTTTCCCATTTTTTCATTACTCATTTGCAATTTTAATGGGCCGAGGGCTCGCGAGTCGCGTCCACGTAGCCGACCCAGATTGGGCCCATTGACATCCTATGTTTATTGGGCTTCTAGCATATGCTAAGTTTACAAGATCAATGAATGGACCTGAACTAATTAACTAACAGAACAAGCCCAAACAAAACTTGAGCACAAAGGTTTAAGTCAAATTAATTTCTTTCTGATATGATTCTGTTTGTGTCTTGAAATAGATTAGTTGGATTGTAATATTAAAACGTGATGAAAGTTCGAAGTGTGACATTTAAACCATATTTTGTCTTTAATTGCACGTCACTAAACAATTATTAGAGCATCTTCTAATTAAAAATTGCCTCCATAATGAATACTTAAGCCCACTAATGACCTGCTAATTAAATTTAGTTTATCTCCTAAACAATTGAGGTCAGTGCCAGTCATTAGTTACCTGGTTTGATCTGGCAACAGTGAATAAGTAAAGAAAATGAAAATGGCACCTTTTTTTTAATTGCAATTTAAAAAACTGCAACCAATGGTGTTAACTTTTCTAAACTTTTAAGAGTTGTCAATCATGCCGGGCCGGGCCCACCGGGTACCAGCGAAAGCTGGGCCGGGTCGAAAATCTACTAATTTTTCCTCACATACGCTACTCTTCCGATTAAGCCTTGTCTAACCTCGATCTTAGGTCCCGCCACCCTCCATGGACGAACCTTGTGGAGGAACCCTTAGGTTTTCGGGGCATTGGATTCTCACCGATGTTTGGTAATAATTATATCTATGATTATTACGTGTATCATAAATGATTCATGTTTGGGGACAGTCTCAACGCTTTTAGAATAAGATTGCATTATAAAAACTGGAACCAAAGGGCGAAGATGGTAACTTTCTAAACTTTAAACCAAGAAATTACAAAGAATAACTTAGAAACACACTGGATAAACTTATTGGACTTTCAGTTAGTTTGATATTTCTATTCTAGAAAGAAATGCTTTTTATGGTCCAAAAAGTTAATGAGAGCAATGGATAAGTCTTATTAACTAAGAAAAGATTTTGGTTGAATCATTTTCATAAAAAGGTTGGTAAAGTTTAATTATTAGAAAAAAGATTGTTCTTTTACTTAAAGATTCTTTTACCAATATCTATCTTGTTTTCTATCATGTCATCACATGCCAAAAAAAGGGTAAGAAATGCTTGATGCAAAAGAAGAACTATATTTAGTGATAAGAAAGATAAGAAATTTATTACACATTTACTTTAAGCAATCTTATTTTTTGCTTAAGTATGCTATAGATGATATCAGTGTCATTGTCTGAATCTTCTAGTATGTATCCCCCCCCAAGAGCTGACAAAAAAAAACTAGTCTTATTCAAAACACCCATTTTGTATTCATTATTTGTCCTACTCATCTTATTGGAATTAAATTAAAGTCTAATTAGGTTTCTCAGTTTTCACTAAAAAAAAACGAATCAAGCTACTCGATCTCAATCGAGATAGATCGTTAAAAGCTCGTTTGAGCTCGGTTCGTTAACATAAAGAACCAAGTTTGAACATTTTCTTTTTCGTTCCATAAGATGTAAAGATCGGCTTGAGCTCGATTCGAGTTCAGCTTGACCAAAGCTCGCTCGAGCTCGAGCTCGATTCGATTAATAACCAAACTAAGCTCAAACACAATTTTTGAAGCTCGATTATAATTCAAACAAGCTTTCGACTCGGCTCGACTCATTTACACCCTAGTTTTAATAATTCCTAAGAATCTTTTATTTTGGGTGAAGATTTAGTTTCTGGTGGCCTTAATGCACTTCTTGATGTCAACTATTTTTCAAAATTTAATAAAGAGGCAACTTTTTTTTTTTTAATTAGAACCACCTCACATCTTGAAAAAAAAATAAGGGTACCTTTTGTCCTGTCACAAGGCAATAGCATTATTATCACAAATACAGGGGTTTGTATGTAATTAAACGCTTAAATATCCAAAAACAAAAAAGAAAAATAAAACCATTTCAAGAATCCAAAAGAATAAAAAACAGAATGTTGTGGTGGTGGTGGGAGAGGATATTAAGTAAATGAATCTTTGCTGGTGGCTAAATATTTTATGATTTGGGAATTGTAAAATAATTAGTGGAGTGGTTTTTTTCTCCCCTCTTGTACAAGACTTTCAGTTTCTTAGCATCACAGGCCAAGAATTAAACATGGGTTCTTGTCGAAGACCAAAAGGGGATGTCTGAATCCATCTTTGCAGCTGTGTTTTTTCTCTAAAGGTCTCTTTTTTTTTTTTTTTTTTTTTTTTTTGCTTTTGTGTTTTCTCTTGTAAGGGATAAGGTTGTATTAGTATGGTTGTCTGCCTTTGACTTATGTTTTTTTGGATATTTGGGCATATTATGTTTTATGCAAAGTACTGATTTTGCTATGAATTTAAAGTTTAGTTAATAAGTAGAATTTCTAGTTGCCGTTTTCTTGAAATTTTATTAAGCGCTAATGGAATTTGTCACTGGTCTGATAAAGCAGTTTAATTAGCTTTGGTCCTGAATATGATATTATGATTCCTCTGTTTTTATGTAATGAACTTGTGTTATGATTGCTTTTGATACAGTGTTTTAAGTTACAGTATCATTGTATCAAATATCTTCAAAGTTCTCATTTTGGCTGTATAATTTTGGTCATGTGTGGGCCGCAATGTTGTAAAAAGCGCTAGGCGCTAGTCGGGAGGCAGATTGGGGCCTAGTGTCTAGGCGGACCCATTGGCGGGTTAGGCGGGACCTGGGCGGGGCCTAATCGGAAGAAAAACGTAGGCGGACAAAGGGAGCCTAGCGCCAGGTGGGGACTAATCGGAGCTAGGCGGGGATTTTTACAACAGACGATAGAACTCATGCCTATCTTTTGCGAGACAGGGGATTGTTCTAGCAATAAAGGAACATATTCTTATGGGTTTTGCTGATGTTGTTAACCAGTAAAAGTAAATAATTTTAGCCTAATTATAGGCCAACTTGCATTGGTGAAGAAATTGTATGATTTTTTTTTTCGTCGCATGAATATATTGAGTAGAAGATACTTAAGACAAACTTTTATGATTCAAATGGCTATGTATTCCTAAATTTAATCAGTAAATGCTGTGTAATGACAGATAAAGATCAGGATCAGGAGTTGAGCATTTCAATTATAAGGCTGTAACTGGACAAAAATCAGCTGAAAATTGTTGGTCCTTTAATGGAGGAAGTGATTTATTGTCGCGGTAGCAACAAGTAGTTGAGAATCGGAAGGGAGAAGGGCAGTGTTTGAAAATAGAAGTTGAATAATGATTAAGTTAAGAGAGAGTTTTAGTAGAGAAGTTGTAAAAGTCAAACCAGAAGCCGAAGCTGGCATTTTACAAACACTAAAAAGTGATGTTTTTTAAGTTCACTTAAAAAGGTAGAATTAGCCATTAGGATATTTTAATTTTTAACCTGCTATATTTTTGCTTGTGATGTTGTAACTGATTACCGACTTCTTAACGTTAGAGTTAGTATATTTAATGCTATACTGTTTAATTGTTGTTTCTGCTAAACCAGGTAAACTTTTTGGAGATCAAAACCATTCAACTTTACTTGGTACCTAAAAAGAGTAAGTTAACATTTAGAGAATGCAAAGCCTTATATCCAACAAACACGATGATCAAACGACTGCTGATTCGGTTACAACATTGTTTGGTGGTCGTTTATCTCTGTGGTTTCCCACAAAACAATCACATCTGCTTTCTCGTCCAAAGTGTGTGGAAAACACAACAGAATACGATTTCCATGTGAAGTTATCCGAGTCATATTATAAAGAACACGATTCCAACTCAACTCTGTCGACTGGACAATCTCATCATGAAGGAGCTACTTCAGCAAAAAACAACTTTCACATGCAAAACGTTTCGTTTCAGCCTGGTAAAAATTGTTGGAATATTCCAGATTCCCTTTCCCCCAAAGTTTAGTTTATTTTGCTTTTGAAATCGAAAAAAATCTGAAAAAACAAAGACTTAATACTATGGTGTATCGACAATGAAAAAAGAAAGAGCAGAGTTTGTTCGTTATTTCATAAAAGGAAATCTTACTTTGCATATTTTTGCCTTATTCTGTTTATGGGATAATTACAAAAACACCCCCAAGGTTTGGCCTAATTACAAAAAAATCCAGAGATGTTTCAAAATTACAAAAAGCCCCCTCATGTTTGATTTTTCTTAAATTTAAGGGGTTAATTGTAATATTTCTACAAATATCAAGGTGGTTTTTGAAATGTTTTTTGCTTATGAAGGGGGAAATCTAAGTGAAATCAAACCTTAAGGGTTTTTTCGTATTTTTCAAAAATCTCCGGGTTTTCTTGTAATTAGCCCAAACCTCAGGGGGTTTTATGTAATTATCCATTTGTTAAATCAATAACAAGTTCTTTTATATAGGCTTCTTTGAAACTGAGAAGAAGAGAAGGGAGGATTGTGTGAGACCGTCTTTGCCATATGGAAATGTAGAATACATCGGCCATCAAGTTCAAATCGAACATAATCAGTCTTTGGTTAGTTATCATCTTTCTTGTAATAAAAGAGCCTGCTTGGAAACGTGCATATTGATGTAAACATAAACCGTCACAATTTATATGAAAATGCCATATGATTATGAGGAAGCAGATCCCATGTTGCTGAAATTTTACGCTTATCGTTTTGCTTGCAGGATTGCATATCTTACCCTTCTGCTGGATCTTATTTTGGAAAAATTGCATCTGCTTATGAGCCAAATGCCGTTGTAAGTACCGAACCATTTTCTTTTGTTCTTACGCGACCAACCTAATGTTATATATGTTCATATGTATAATACCATATTCGCCATGTGCCTAGCACTGGGAGATTATAGCATTTTTGCGGGTAATTATTCTCAATTGCAATGTGTATAGTGTAATTGACACGCATTGTTTCTTTGGATTGGTGATTGTTCAATTCAACATTTTCTTATCCTTTTCATTTTCCCTCTACAAATCTTGGTCACATACATAAGCTCAGCATGTTTTGTGTGTGTGATTTCTCGAAGCAGCATATATTTTAGGGATAATTACAAAACTACCCCCGAGGTTCACACTAATTAAAAAAAAAAAAAGAGGTTTTCAAAAATAGCAAAAAACCCCTTGAGGTTTGATTCCGCCATTCATTTTCCCCTTCATAAGCAAAAAACATTTCAAACCCCCCTCCCCCCCTCCGATATTTATAAAAATATTACAGTTACTCCCTTAAATTTAAGACAGAATCAACCTGAGTTTTTTTTTGTAATTAGCCCAAACCTCAGGGTGTTTTTATAGTTATCTATATTTTATGGATAACCACTTAATATTGTAAACCTAACCAGGTTTATCCTCAAATGATGGGGTTTACACCATCAAGAGCTGTACTTCCTATTGATTGTACAGAAGGCATCATTCCTATTTATGTTAATGCAAAACAATACCGCGCCATTCTCAGGCGTCGACAAACCCGAGCAAAACTCGAGGCTCGGAATAAGATGGCCAAATCAAGAAAGGTATTTAAAGTGATCCTACTCCTACTTCAAATGAGATGTTCTATTCCAGACTGTTTCATCTCATGTTTCAAATACATCAAGTGAATGCCACATGTATAACATGAAATCATTATTATTAGGGATAATTACAGAAAAAAACCTGAGGTTCAGGCTAATTACAAAGAAGAATCCAGAGGTTTTTTCAAATTGCAAAAATCCCCTTGAGGTTTGATTCCGTCTTACATTTTCCCCTTCATAAGCAAAAAACATTTCAAAACCCCCCCCGACATTTATAAAAATATTATAGTTATCCCTTAAATTTACGACAAAATCAAACCCGAGGGTTCTTTTGTAATTTTGAAACATCTCGTGGTTTTTCTGTAATTAGCCCAAACCTCAGGGGTGTTTTTTTAATTATCCTTTATTACTATACACTTGGCATTCATCTAGTGTATTAAAACACAACATGAAATAATGTGTGGAATAAGAAAAATCCAAACAGCTCCTACTAATCGATACATATATTCAATGTTGTAGCCATATCTTCACGAGTCTCGTCATCTTCATGCGTTGAAGAGAGCTAGGGGTTCCGGAGGGCGTTTTCTCAACACGAAAAACACGCGAGAACCAAATCCTTCAACTCAAACGTTCGATAAGAACCTTTCATTTAAAAAGATAAGTACAAATGCATGCGAACCACAGATTCAACATTCTGAGAGCAACAGCTGGGGGACCTCCACCCCTTCTAGCTCCGACACCTCGTGCATTTTCAACAATGATGAAATTTTTCATCAACCTCAGTTTGGAGTCTCGTTCGATTCTTTAACCACGGGTGCCTCAATAACAGCACCCAATCACAGGATCGCGTTATCCATGGAGAGAGGCGCACGAATCAGCACTTGATTGTGATCTCTCCAATGGTTAACCGGCAGTTCATCCTTGGCTATATTCTTTACTGCTTTTGCGGTATTGGAATTTGATTTGAATATCGTTCTTAGCTTCGTTACTTTTATTTTGATCCGAGCTTGCAAATGAACTCAAAATCTGGACAGGATCTTTGTGTAAGATTTGAAGTTATGCTTGCTTGTTTTATTTTCTTATGTTGGACAATGTTCAAGGTTTTCTTTCCTCTGTAATGTGTAACTCGTGTATTGTTTGTGTGTATGTTTTGTGCTCGTTTGTTTTATAGGTTCATCTTATTTGATTAGCCTGTGCTAGTACGTTTATAGCCAATTTATATTACTACCATTGTTCTGCTAGCCTAGGCGCTTCTGTGAAAATTGAATTTGACAATACAATCTCAATATTCTTGGTAAATTCTACAATACGATGAATACAAAAACGTTCAAATTTTAGCATTCAGTTAATAAAAAGAACAATGCAAATGGACATAGGATTCAAGAATCACTTGGAAAGTTGCAAGTGCTCGACTCTAACATAAATATATCGAATGTTTGCAAACTCTTAAAAAAAAGTGATTCTTAGCTTTTAGATGCAAAAAAACAACTGTTTTTTCTATCTAGAAGCTCATAATCATTTCTTTTAGAGTTTGCAAACACTACCATTGTGTGAAACATCAAAGTAATCCTATGCAAGATTAAGGCAGCAAAATGCATTTAAACTTTAACATGGAGTAAGCTCAATCAAGATTTTATACATATCAGATTCAGATGACAGTTAAAAGTTCCAGAGTAAACCACATTTTAAGATGGAGCTGTGATTCTTAAGGATATATCTAACAAACCCTTTAATTATCTCATTATTGATTTGACATCCCAGGATACAAAGACCTCAAAATCACTAAGCAGCTATGCTCGTACTTGAGAAACCATGAAATTGAAAAAGGACACTACATATATTTACTGTGTAAACTTTGAGCTCAAGATTGAACCATAGTCCATAGAGATCCCAATAAGTCCAAGAAATCTCAACACTCTAGATAGCAGTGGGAACCTAGAACAAAATCAAGAAGACAGAAAAGTTACATGCATTTCTACATTTTTTACAAATTTACACTGGTATGGTTGTAAACAGGGGTTAAAAATACAACAATTCATTTCTATACCCCCTTCTACACTCTTCCTCTCCTCAAAGTCTCTCATTAACCTCACAAACTTGATTCTTAGTCGAGAGCCGTTTGAGAAACTCGTACGTAGTGATCATAGTCGTAGCCGACATCGACATGGAAGCCCATCTCGGCCCAAGCCCACGATAACAAGCGCCCAATCCGCCTTCCTTAACCAAATCCCGCACGGTCTGCATAACCGTCATTGATTTACCACGCGCACTTCCCTCTCCGTCCAGAACTTGTAACCTCGTTTTAATCGTATCGAGCGGCATTGTCACCAACGCCGATGCCCCACTAGCCATGGCGGCACTCAACCCTTGAACCGCCACTACAGCCTTCCCATCCGGCCTATAACAGGTCCCACCATTACCATTATCATTCTTCTTACACCAATAACACCCGATCGAACCCCAAATCACTCTATGCGCGATGGAGTAAGACGCCCACCAAACGGCATTTGATGGCGCGTACGTCAATATCGAAATCCCGAACCCTCGGTACAATCCCCTCACTCCATCAGAATTTATAATCTTCCTAAATGCATCGATACCACCATTGTACCTTTTCAACCCAACCGTGCAAGAAGAACCAGACCCACAAACACCACCTTGAACCATTAGCCTCTGGCTAACAACGTCGATTGGCGTCCAAACCAATTGAGCAGCCATGGCGGCACTTAGTCCAGCCGCTGCGTTAGCTATAGCCGAAGATGAAGCTTCGGATAATCCTAGCCGTCCACTAGCTACATTGCCTACATTACTCTTGGTAACTTCTAGAGCGCCCATATAAAGGGCGCGGGCCGGTATAGTTCCCATAAGGGACGTCCCGAAACCGCGGTAAAATCCCCTGCATCCCTCTGTCCTAAAGATGGAGGACGCCATTTTGAAACTCGATGTGTCGTTTAACATCACTTGCTGGCGTGTTTTCAATACAACTATAGGGTATAATGTGCCGGAAACACCTGAAAACAGTGCAGCACCAAGGAAGAAAAACTTGGATTTATCAAGCATCTCCCAATCTATATCAGCAGGAAGATGGATTTCAGATGCTGAATCATCTTCTGCAGCAGTTAAACTCATCTTCGCCACTTTCAATCTCTTTAACTATTAAACCACTATTAATCAAACACACACCCTAAAAGCTCTACTCTCTCGATTTAGTATAACAAATCCCCAATCTAGCTATATAATAGAACAACACGAAGAAGATAAAACAAAAATAAAATCGACTATTAAAAAAGAACACCGAACTAAAACAAAACCATGTCCTAATTTCGGGGTACTCAAATGGTTTAGCTCAAACTACACAAAAACCAAATCCTATTTCTGTGCAGATTAATACATCAAATAGGGACTATTCTTTTTGGCGTTTTCTCAAACAGATTATAGACCGAAAATGAGTGAGCACAAAGAGATCCAGCATTTCCTCACCAGAAACTCCGAGCTGATCATTTAGAAATAGTTTTTCATTTCGGATAAGAAGATCTGTAACATATATCCATACGTAATGAAGGAGCTGATAGTGAAAAAGCTCAAGAAAAAGGGAAAAAAAAGTAACTGAAGAAAAAGTGAAAAAGGGTGGCGCAATTGTGTGTGTATGTGTGCGAAAGGGTTGATGGATTTGGGGGCGTTTGTTCGAGGGTTTTGCGGATCAGAGGGAGGTGGACACGTGTCTGTTTGCCTTTCGAGAACTTGTCTTTTGGGATTCAGTGTGGGTAAGAGCATTGGGATTATGATGGGCTGCGGCGCTGATTGATTTGGTATAAACTGTGGGTTTTGATTGATAATTTGATAATAGTGATTGGCGGCCACCAGTAAGCAATAATACTTTATTGTTTTAATAATATAATTTATACTATATGAAATTACTTTTTTTGTTTTTTAGAGGCTGTTTTCTATTTTAGATGACCAGAGTCTAGAAGTATCCGTTCCTATTTAGTAATCATCAATACTCGTTGGAATAAATTTGAGATCGAGTTGTTGAAGTGTTTGCATAAAATTAAAATAGTGAAACTTATAAGATATTAGTAATGAAAATTTTGTAATTAAATAGTTAAATTAAATGAGATTGTTCAAATAAAATATTATTTTGAAAAAAGTTTTAAAGAGCTTATAAGTTCCCAAACATCTTATAAGTTATTTTGAAGAGCTTATAAGCTCAACTAAACACCTGAGCTATAATCCAAGCTCAAATTTACTACCAAATGTATAGTGTAAGTTTATTTAATTTTTGAGACAATATTTTATTATTATACTTATGTCGTGTAGTCTTGTCTAGTCGAAATGTCTAATAGTAGTTAATGCTAATATCACTAATGGAAAGTAGAACTGAAAAATAAACCAAACTATTCAATAATTGACGCGAGATTGATTGTTAAAAATAAAATTGAGCTCGATTTATTAACATAGCGAATCAAACTCGGACACATGTTTTCGTTCGATAAGCTCGACCTTTAGTAAGAAAAATAAATTATGTGTAAATAATATAAGCTACTCGAAAATCGATTCGTATCAACTTAACTAAAGTTCTTTCAATTAATAATCAAACACAATTTTTAAAACTCAATAAAAATTCAAACAATAATGTTATGTTCTTAATTACTTGATTCGTTCACTCATAGACTCCTAGTGGGCAGCCATAAAAAGGACCAAGAAAATCTAATTATTTGCCACATATTAATTGATAACATGATATAATTATTAATATGTTTAGTATATAAATTAATATCATTAAATTGAAAAATAATTTAATTGGAATTTTTGAAAGAAAATTGTAAATTCAGAATCAGGGTAGTGAGGTGGCAGTTACGTAAGCAATCCCACGAATATTTAGGTTTTTCTATTAAATATTCCTAAATAAACCGAAATTTTAATTAAAGTGCTAAATTGAAAATTTAAAAAAAAAAAACTTAAAATGCCATTATCCTAGGGGTGTAAATGAGTCGAGTTGAGCCGAACATAATCATGTTCAAGCTTGTTTAAATTTTAATCGAGCTTCAAAAATTGTGTTTGAGTTTGATTTGATTATTAATCGAATCGAGCTCGAACGAGCTTTTATCGAGCCGAACATGAATCGAGCTCGAGTAGCTTGATATTTTTACACATGTTTTATTCATTTTTTATTAATCGAGCCAATTCGAGCTGATCTTTACATCGTACCAAATAGAAAAATATGTTCAAATTTGATTCATTATGTTAACGACCGAACTGAAATAAACTTTTAATGATCAATTTCGAATCGAGTACGGAATAGTTTGGTTCATTTTCCACCCTAACAGACTTGTAGCCTATAACCAATTTTGCAATCAACCCAAAAAAATTACCAGAACATCCTAGAAAATTCGCCACTCATTCATTCCTTTATCCTTCCATTTCCCTCCAGAAACTTCTTTCCACTTTTCCACACTCTCCATAACATGCTCGATTCGGAGGATTCCGACAACAACAAATCGATCAGCGCCCCTACCAAAACCTACGTCCGCGACGCCAAGGCCATGGCGGCGACGCCGGCCGACGTCAAGGAGTACGCGAATTCCTACGTGTTTGTGGTCGACATGCCTGGGCTGAAATCCGGCGACATTAAGGTGCAGATCGAGGACGATAATGTGCTTCTCATCAGCGGCGAGCGCAAGAGAGAGGAGGAGAAGGAGGGGGCGAAATACGTGCGGATGGAGCGGCGTGTTGGGAAGTTCATGAGGAAATTCGTGTTGCCGGACAACGCGAACACGGATAAGATATCGGCGGTCTGTCAGGACGGAGTGTTGACTGTGACGGTGGAGAAACTGCCGCCGCCGCAGCCGAAGAAGCCGAGGACAATTGAGGTCCAGATTGCTTGAGAAATGGTGGTAAAATTGTTAGTGCTTACTAGTATTTCGTATTTTGTATCTCGAATGTAGGTTGAAGAAGCGTGATTACTACTGGTTTTCGATGTAAAATGCGAGTATTAATGGCTGTAGGTGTGAATCGTGTGATGGCTTTCACGTTTTCTGGTCTTTGGATTTCTTAATGTTACTATTTCGTGATCACCTCTGTTTTTTCTTGCTATTACTGCTCTTTCTGGTTTAATTGTTCAGCTTCTATTCGAATTTCATTTTGCTGGTACATATACCCTTGCAGTTTTTAGCATAGTTTGTTACTTTGTTTATATTTTGGATTAAGTTGGATATCTTGTTTTTTAAATCTTAAAACATTCAATTAATCAACGGTGATGTGTTGATGGAATTTTATATCCATATATGATACAATTGCATCCCCCTTACTAAAACTTTTATGATATATTTGACCATATTTAAATAACATATTGTAGTTTGAATCTTTGAGGTTTTTTATTAGTCAAAGGTATGATGAGCTATGTCTATATATATTAAAGTAGACATTTGCCAAAATAATTTTGATTGGTATACATTTTTAAAAACCCATATAAAATAAATATTTAAGTTTCTAGAATAATTTAATTTTAAGTTTTAACCACATTTCATCATGTTTCCTATTAATAATTTTTCTTTCCATCTAAACTAGATTTCCGATCTAACAAATAGAGTTATAGAGTTGTCAAAATTAGTCTGGTCTAACCAGGATTGATATGTGATATTGTGAACCCGAAAAAGTTGGGTTTATTTGGTCCGAAATCCCGGGTGTGCGTATTTAATATGATGGTCTAATGGAATTTCAAATGATGGCCCGATGAAATTTCAAAATTGAAGATCAAAATTAGAGGTGTCAATCCCTGACTCGACGTGAGAATCTTACACGATTCAAACCTGAAGTTACTGAGAGAAATCCGAACACGACCCAAATCCGAACACGACTAACACGAACTCGACATGAAATTACCAATTTATCTAAAACGTAGTTGTTTTATTTTTTTATTTATTTTTTGATGCATTTTAAGAATAACCCGAAATCAAACACGAACTCGTCCCGATGGACCTAATTGACACCCCTAATCAAAATTGAAGGAGAGAATACAATTTGACATGCTTAGTGACTTATTAACTAACTTTTCTCTGCCATGGTTAATTATTTGTGACCCAAACTTAAAGTTTCTAGGGCCCTTAATTTTTAGTGGTTTCTTACCAGAATTTTGGGCTGGTGACCCAAATATTCTCTTGACGTGATGTTTTTTCTTTCTGGGCTAGCTGAGCTTACCATTCAAGGGCTTGCTAAGTGTTAACATTTTATTGCCCCAATTTGACCTCCATCAATTGACTCATTGACAAGACTTTTCAAATACCTCTCAATCTTACTTGGGGGACCAAGACCTAAAACCCCAGGGGTTGGCCTTGGCCTGAGGTTGAGGGTTGCAACCCCTGGCCACAGTTCAACTCCCGACTAACGCAGATTTTGGGGTTGGGTTTTCCTCCCCTGCAGAGACAGGATCATCTCTAAGAATCTGATGTCTCATAGTCCGAAGGAAGTGTGGGGTCTGTGCCCCCGGCTGGTGTGGAGATACTCTGGATCGAAAAAAAAAAAAAAGACCAAGACCTAAAGACTCTTATTAGATATGGTCGCCCATGGTATTTTCCCATTGCAACCTAGTATCTTGGTTGTTGTTTTTCATATTAAATTTTTACTATCAATATTTAATTATTTATGTTGCTTTAATTTGTGGTATATTTTTTTAGAAAACACTTTTGTGGTATAATTATTCGTATTCAATACAAGACTTGCATGCAAAATTAATTTCTACAAATTAAAAATCGAATATTTAGCATGTTTTCAAATAGACATTGATGTAGTCGTTCAAATTTTGCTCTAGTCGTAAGGTAGAGGCCTGAGAGTCTGAGATTAATAAGTCTCAGGTCCCATCGATCCCGATTGACGTCACGTAAGTTGATTTTTCACTTTTGTGTGGTTTAGTTTCTTTTATGTAGTAGTGCAATTTTGTAAGAAATCTCGAACCTCATTGCTCAAATTATCGAAGTTGTAAAATCTTGGCTTTTAATTACGTTACTCCAAGAATGTTTAGTGTAGAGATTGATAAAATTAACACTTTTTTTTTTATCATACACAAAAGAGAAAACCCATTTTGAAGATCATGGTAAAAATGTCCGATTTAGCATCATTTAATTGATAATTAACACTACATTTCAAAAAAGATTGATAATTAGCACCAAGCATGTCTTGAAAACCATAAGAAGTTAAAAGTAAATTAGGAAGGGCCATTATCAATTTGGTTGAACTCAAGCAATTTTTTTTTCCTTTTTCCCGTTATTCTCTTTTATTATAATAAATGTTTACCACATTATATGCATTATAATATTCACTCTATTAATAACCGAGCAGGATCGGATCACAAAGATGATTTTCTATTTCATTTGGTGTTTCATCTTCAATTTTAACGATATTTATACATACATTATATGCATGATGACGTCATATTTATACACGTGACATTTATATAATTCAGTGGAATATATGATAAAACATTAAATAAAATAGAAGATAACATTGACATATGGGAAGAGTAGATCCAAATGAGAATTTATTCAGCTAGTTTAGCGTGAATCATGGGTTTAGATTTTTCGCACACAAAAAACCATGTTAAACGTAATACATATGATGTAATCCCTTTCTTTTCTTTTTTTCTTTTTCCTTTCTGGAAATCATCCGTTTCTTTTCTTAAGATGTAATAAGAAAGACTCAAATCATGTGACTCATGACTGACCAAAAGTATGAATAGATGTATAAATGAATGGAATCGAATTGAACCGAACATTGTATTGTTCAAGTTTGTTTGATTTTTTATCGAGTTTCAAAATTTGTGTTTGAGTTTGATTTGATTATTAATCGAGTTGAGCTTTAATCGAGCCGAACACGAATTAATCCAGTTCGAGTAGTTCGATATTTTTACACATATTTATGTTAATTTTTTATTAATCAAGCCAAACTCGAACAAAGCTTTATATTTTACCGAACGAAAAATTATATTCAAGTTTGGTTCGTTATGTTAACGAATCGAGCTCAAACGAGTTTTTAACGATTGTTTTCAAATCGAATATCGAGTAGATTGACTCAATTTTCATCCCTGAGTATGACTGTATGCGAAATGACGAGCTAAAACAAAATTAAAGCACTAAAAATAATTAAATTTCTTCGATCAAGAGCCAAAGGCAACCTACGAGAACTTCAAGTGGAGAGCCCATAACGTATAATCTGCCCATTCATTCTTTATTACACATTTGTCAGCGATCACATCTTCTTCTTCTTCTTCTTTTTAGGTAATACTGCATTTAATGAATTCGAGGTGTCGAACTTATGAATAATGATGGTGCAACTTATAGAGTGTTTGACTATGCTTATTTAAAAAATCTTATAATCCTCGTCGTCTTATAAGATGTTAGATCTTATTTTAAAATAAATTTTTGAAGATCTGAATAAAATAAGATGTGCAACTTATAAGACATTGGTGATGCCAAATTTGTTATTAAAATGATCGAATCAAAGCAGTTCATAAAATAAGATCTTATTTTGAATAAAAGTAGGGATTACCTATCTTTTCTATAAGCTGATCTCAAACATTCTATAAAATGTTTTAAGAGTTTATAAGCTTGACCAGACACCCTTTTCAATAGCTAATGATAGAAGTTTCAATTCGGCCCGATCGATCACCGAACGCAAGAATTTCCCTGAAAAGGACGACGGCCTATTTTGGTCCTACTAATCGGTCCATGGCCCAAAGATAAAATGCACTTCACCTGGCCAGATTGGGCGTGAAAAAAATTGGCCCGATGGATTCAACCAGGCCGGCCCCGACTCGATTTTACCTTTGGCCCAGAGCTCGGTACCGGCTATTGACACCTCTAGCTAATGAACCCCCTCACAATTTGTGTATAGCTATACAAGATTTTTTTTTTAAACTCTAACCAAATCATACACTATCACCACAATAACACATTATATTATTATTCCCTATATTGACTTGTATTTTTCCCCCCCACTGTGAAAAGGATTAGTCTAAGCACGAGACCATTAGAAGACTTCACACACAGAAACGCAAAGAATCACAAAGTCTACCCACAAGTCATCCATGCCATGCCCCACCCCTTCTTGTCCCATTTTAATTTTTATTTTTCTCTTTGAAAATTAGAACAAGATGATGTTAGGCATTTCTTGGGACCCAATTCAATTGCTTAGCCACCACTTATAAGTTATAAGCAGCAACAAAGAAGCTTCTTTCTACATAACAAGAAGCTCACCAAGAAAAAGTTAAAAAGCTCTCAAAAAAATACAAACTTATATAACTTTATACCAATGCACACTCAGTTGATGATCATGGCTGATAACTATCCCAACACAAAAGCGCCAATGAACATCCAAAACGATACCAACTTCGAGATTTCTGATTTTTTCGAGTTTAACGACTGGATTGAGGAGGATCCAGCTTTTTCGTCGATTTCTGCTGGTTATAATCATCAGAATCCGAATTATACGCCTAACGAAATAACGGTTAACACGAGTGGAATCAGCAACAGCAGCAATTTTCATGAAGGGACTATCAACAGTAAGTAAACAGAGTTTGCAAACGCTAAAAAAAAGTGATTCTCAGCTTCTGTCTGGAAAAAAGAAAAAAGAATGAGTTTTTTTAGCGTTTGCAAACACTCCCTTAATGGATGTGTCTAAACACCATAGATATGACTGACTAATTGAAAATCGAAACGATTAGTAACGTGCGTATAATGTGTTGTGTTTGTGTTATCAGGGGACAGTGGGATGAATAGCAGGGAGAGGAAAGAAATAAGAGAGAAAGTTGCTTTCAAAACCAAGTCTGAAATTGAGGTACTTGATGATGGCTTCAAGTGGAGAAAGTATGGGAAGAAGATGGTTAAAAATAGCCCAAATCCAAGGTACTCTAAAAAAAAAAAATCATCCTCAGGAAAATAATTTCATGTTAATTCAGCTTTCTCCATCATGTGTTGTCACTAATCACTTCGAGATCAAGAATTAAGCAAATGACAGCTTAATTGCAAAATTGATCCTGTAACTTTGGAGTTCTGGTATTTTAGGACTTTTATTTTTCAATTTAAAATTTATGAATTTAATTTAAAAAAATTGGCACATCGCGGACAATTTGGCAGAAAAATCTCCAATTACCAAGTGGTGAGGTGACAACCACATTAGCAATCCGGCTAATTTTTGAATTTTCCGCCAAAATTGTCCTAAATGTATTAATTTTTTTAAATTAAAGTCCTAAATTACAAATTGAAAAAACTAAAAGTCCTAAAATCCCACCACCACAAAGTTACAAGATCAATTTTGCAATTAATCCAGCAAATGATCATGTACCAAACACTTCAATCTAAAAGAATTTGGGTTAATTACAAAATGTACTCTTGAGGTTTGACCTAATTACAAAAAAACCCACTTTTAAAATTACAAAAAGTACCTATGAGGTTTTATTGTGTCTAACATTTACCCCTTCATAAGTACAAAAATCTGTCAAAATACCCCCACATTTATAAAAATATTATAGCTAGCCCCTTAATTTTAACACCCTCAAGGATACTTTTTGTAATTTTAAAAATTAGCTTTTTTTTTCTTTTGTAATTAGGTTAAACCTCCAGGTACTTTTTGTAATTATCCCAAAGAATTATGATCTTTCAGTTTCAGACTTTTTTTTGTGTGTGTGCAGTGTAGTGAAAAATTATACTGACAACCTTATCATGCAAATAAACAGGAACTACTACAGATGTTCAGTTGAAGGTTGTGCAGTGAAAAAGAGAGTTGAAAGAGACAAAGAAGATCCACGTTACGTCGTAACAACCTACGAGGGCATCCATAACCACCAAGGTCCTCATCTGTAATGAAAACTCCATAAATTAGCTTTCAGTATTATGTAGTTTTATACTTCTCCGAGAAGAAGATCCGTAGACGGTCCTAGTTAACTTCGGGACACAGCTGATGTATGTTCAAGAAATTTAATCTCTATTTAGGTTGTCTTGAGCAAATTGGAGTACTTGTCTTGCATTTATCATATCAATACATCAGCATCTATATGTTTTAGTCCCTCAAATCTCCAAGGTGTTGATAGCTCTTGAACTAAAAGTAGGGAGATGAATTTTGGGGTGATTACAAAAAAATCCAGAGAAGTTTCAAATTTACATAAACCTCCCTTGAGGTTTGGTTCCGTCTTACAGTTTTACTCCACTCATTAGTTGAACTGACGGAATTTGTCGGCAATTTTACAATTACATCCCTAAACTTTTCTATTATTACAAATAGCCCCAATTTTTCGTCTGACTATTTGTAACATTAGAAAATTGAGAAAATTGAGGGATGTAAATGTAAAACATTTGATAATCTCAACAAACTTAATTAGTTAACAAAGATGGAAACCAACCTCGAGGGTTTGTGTAGTTTTGAAACTTCTCTGGTTTTTTTCGTAATTACCCCAAACCTCAGGGTTTCTTTTAAATTACTCATAAAATGTAAATATGACTTTTTTTTTTGCAATTTGTATGTATCATGATGAGATGCCAACTAAAATGGAGCCATAGATTTGGAAAGCAAATCAGTGTGAATTATGTGCTATCTTTTTAGTACCCTCACTGCAAACTGCAAAAATAACCTTATGGCAAACTGTGAACAAGAGGACTAACTAAAACTAAAAGGAGGAACAATATCACTAAGGAAAATAAGAAACTTGAGGATCTTCCATCACAAATTATGAATTCCAATGACAACATTACTTCACATGATTCAACAACAGAATAACATGGATCAATAATTAATAATTTGCTAAGATTCTATACAGTGATGCTGTGTTCAGCCAATTTGTACATTTTTGGAAAAAATAGACAGTTTAGCAGAAATTTACGAACACACAGCGACCAGCTTTAGGGCCAGGTTCAGATACGGCTACTACTGCATCTGCATAGCCGTAAAACCTCTACCGCCCATTTAAAAATAAATGAATAAATATATAATCAAAACGATAGCTCCGATTTCTCTTGATTCACTTGACAGATTCAGTTGGGAAAATAATATCAGGGTTTCTTACATGAACATTTAGTGCAACCTGCTCATCCCATGTAGCTGCTTCACCTCGAACACCAAATGATATGCTCCACAAAACATCCCCGGGCCACGCCTTTCTCATAGAAGAGGCTTTTATAACCGCATTAGAGTTGGAAACAAGACTCTTCATGTTAGACTTGGCCATACCACTTGAAAGTAACCACCGGGATCCCGATTGTTGTTGTCTGCTAGTGCTCCAAAGCTGTTTATAACCAGAATGTGTAACATTCAGTCCAGCAAGATGAACATCCGAGACTTTAAACAGCCGTCTACCGATTTTCATTTCATTTTTTTCTAAATCATCTCCTTCCCGAATAATATGTTCATTCAGCCTATCTACTTGAATCAGAGCAAGCATAGACGAACCGACAGTCTCATAATTACGCGATGGATCTCTAAGCTGCACTTTAAAACCCATTTTGAAATTTTCACCAAAAACACCACAAACTGTTGATGCTTCTACACAATGTGCTGCAAAAAGTTTATTTTCGTCAGATGAATCTCGAACACAAAATTCACCAGAATCGAGCTTCACCCATTCCTCCAATGACAAAGAATACTTCATTAATTCATCAACATCTGAGTTTCGAGCAAAATGGATCGTGATGTTTGAAGGTGCTTCTTGATCTGGCATGCCAGACTGAATCTTTAGTCCTTGAACTAAAAGGCCTTCAATGTTTGTTATTGCCATAGGAACTAAATCTTCAAAAGATACATAATCCGACTCTATCTGCTCAGAATTAGAGCAAGAGACGTTTTCAGAACTATGAGTAAATGGCGGATGTCCATTTGGTATTTTCTCAGCAAATGACTGATCGCCAACATCCGATTTCCGCTGCAAAGCCCATCTGTAAATTGTTTGAAAGCAGAAAAAGTAAGAAAAAAATAGATGTGATTCAGAATCAGAAAACTAGAAACCAAATTAAGGAAAAATTACAAAAACTACCCCTCAGTTTACCCTAATTACAAAAAACTCCAGTTATCTTTCAAAATTATAAATAACCCCTAAGGTATTACAAACACCCCTTCAAGTTTGTATTTGCTTAGCAAATACCATTCTCTTTCTTGATGGTTCAATTTGTAAAATAGAAAACAAATGATAAAGGAGGTATTTGTAATTTTAAAAGATAAATGTTTATTTTGTAACTGGACAGAACCTCAAGGGTATTTTTTTGTAAGGGATAACTACAAAAACTACCCCTGAGATTTGGGTTAATTACAATAAACCTAGATGTTTTTGAAAATTACAAAAAAAAAACTTGAGGTTTGATTTTGTGTTACACTTTACCCCTTTAATAAGCAAAAATATTTCAAACACCCCCTTTGTAAAAATAATTAGCCCCTCACATTTAACACATAATCAAACCTTAAGGATGTTTCTGTAATTTTCAAACATCTCTAGGTTTTTTTTGTAATTAAGCAAGACCTCAGGGTAGTTTTTGCAATTATTCCTTTTTGTGATTAACCCTCAAAAGTAAATGACAAAAAATTCTTTGTAACTAGACAGACCTATTAAAAGCAATTGATCCAGATTCAGCTTCGGACAAAACTTGCTGCATTGTCTTCCCCGTGACATCCTCCAAAGGCATCAATTCATTTACCTGAATACACATCTTTTCAACTCCTCCAGATGCCCAACGCTGTAATATTTCCATCATCGTAAATCCCATTGCTGGGGGTAACACAACTGGAGCAGAAACTTGCACGATTAATCTGGCACCATTATTTGCATTCGTGAACAGCAACGGATTCATTGACCTCAAGAAACCACCGTCCTTTGTCCTAATAATTGGACCTAGGCCTTCTTCGATAGAAGGTAATTTTAAAGGCTCTTCTAAAGGAATATAGACCGGACTTCCAAATCCACCCGAGCTAGCGTGTGGAGAATACTGAAAGGCCTTCTCAGTTATACCCCATTCGTGCATTAAAGCTTCAGTTTCCAAATTTTCGAGCACTTTAGCATTTCTTCTGCTCCATACTGAATTGTTTGCAATACTTTGATTCCTTTCAACTGTTTGAATACCAAGTGACAAATCACAATCATCTGCATCGAGAATGGGGTTTCCCCATGCTATTTCATCTTGACTCTGGTCAATGGCCAACATGTTGAGAAAATCATCTTCTATTGATTCTGAAACATCGTTCAAGCTAAGTGATTTCATGTAATTTTCGTGCTCATAGTACTTATTTATATCTAGCAAAGAATCCTCGCCTGGTTTATCGTGATTATCTGTAAGCTTTGAGTTCCATTCCACGTACTCATCAAAAGCAGTGTCATCTCCGTCGAAAATCTCAGAAACATCAATGGTTTCAATTACAGTACTCTCAAACCTCTGGCTGCCACATTTTTCAATATTTATATGATCCTTCGTGAATACTTCTATACCCTGCTCAATTATGTCAAAATCAGTGTCATTATTTCCACCCGTAGAATCTGGCTGCTCGTGATATAAATCAAATTCCTTCACATTACCCATCTTTCCTTCGTCAAATTTGCGATACAATAGAGTAACCGAGTGCGAAAGCTCCGACTCATGCTTTGGAAAAATTTCCTCAGTCAATTTTACATTTGCAGACTGGGAATGAAGATATGACCCTTCAGTTGAAATCGTTCTCATATCAAAATCAGCGAAATGATTCAGTTCACCTCCCCTCAAAATATCAGGAACTTTCACAAAACAACCTGGCTCAAACGAATTACCATCCAATATGGAAAAGCCAAAACTAACATTTAGCATTGCGCCTTTAGCCTCGCCTGTGAGCTTAAAGCTGGTGGTCCACTTTCCCGAGCTACTTTTATCACCCGCCAACTCCTCCAGTGTAAGTGGGAGCAATCTGCTCAGGTCAATCCAATGATTCCCAATATCGAGCTCTGGCGCCCCTATCACAGAAGCATTGAGCAAAAATATCTTGGGCTCGTATTTTGCTGAGCCGTGGGGCCCAGTTCTACTACCGTAAACAGTACATCGGTGCATGAGAGTCTCTTCAAATTCTGCCATTCCCAAACAGACCCTAGCAGGGCGAGTTCTCAACATGTCGGCCTTTCGCTTCCAAGATACGCATAAGTTAAGATTGTCGAAATTTGGGGGCAACCCTTCAATAGCATGAACGTGCAGAAAGAAACAACAATTGAACCGATGATTGCGGATGTGGGCCAAAGCCTTTAAAGGCCTCCAATTCCATAATGATGATTTTTTGTCCTTATTCAATAAATTTTGAGTGATGGCACTCGACTTGGATTCCGGAATGCCAGTTTCAGCAGCCACGTTCGGGCGGTGATCGTTAGATGAATTAAATGGCTTACGTGGGGTTTTGTGCAAATAGAGGGCTTTGCTAATTTCTTCGATGTCACGCAATAAAAGCCCACAGCTAAAATCTTCATCGCCGTGCTTCGTTGATTCCGCTTCGGATGACATGTTCTAAAGTCCTACAGCCTCCTATCAGAAGTTTGAATTCCTCCTTGTAAATGAACTCTGAAATGGAATAAAGCACAAAAGGATAAGGAAAATTAAAATGATTTGGCAATGGAAGTTAGATAGTAGCTAAATCAGTATAATTGCTTTCAGTCTGTTCTTTCTTTTTGTTATATTTTATAAGCTTATATAATTAACTGATTCATTATGAAAAATGATTATTCAAAGGAAACAAAATAAAATCCTTGCCTTTACATGATTTATTCCCTTTATTCATCTTATTATCTTAATCTTCAAAATTGAGAAATCCAAACGGAAATCCCACATTCACTGCTTTGTTCTGGATTTATTTGATACACAAACAATTCAATCACAAACGAACAAACAAATTGGAGAGAGAAAAGAAAAGAAAACCCTCATCAAATTTGTTATAAGAGCTCAGATGTGTTAGATGAAGTTACACAGCAACACTAATAAATTTAGAACAGCTGCCAAATTGAAGAATCTAAAAGTTCAATCAATCACGCAAAGCCAAAAAGAAACATTTTCGTTAACCAAAGATAAACCTCTGATTCAATTCCTACTTCATTTCGCAGTTTATTCAACGAATCAAACAGTAAAAAAACTTCAATTAAAATCCCAGATGTATAACACGCACAAAAACACACACAGCTAGACTGATAACACATACAACCACCACCACCAATTTGCAGACAATTGGAAAACTAAGCCGAAGCAAAAACAATTTAATTTCTTGAAACTTACTGAAATCAAGGAAATGTTGACTAATCCTCTTGACTAGTTGACTGCTGAGCTGAATTTTTTTTTTCTTCTTCTTCTTCTTCTCCTCTCTCAATCTCTCTCTTTTATCTTTTTCTTTTTCTCGCTTGGAGGGGATGACAATTTATTTGCGCTGATTTGTAGTTTGGCAGGTATATTTATTCTCTTCTTGGGGTTCGTGTCTACGAAGCGATGATTGAAGATTAATTTTTTGTCTTGTGCTGATTAATTTAGAAAAGA
The DNA here is from genome assembly GCA_016081115.2 of Rehmannia glutinosa. Classification (NCBI taxonomy): domain Eukaryota; kingdom Viridiplantae; phylum Streptophyta; class Magnoliopsida; order Lamiales; family Orobanchaceae; genus Rehmannia; species Rehmannia glutinosa. Next base: position 194,169 of record JABTTQ020003342.1, on the reverse strand, counting down.
AAATGCAGATAAAATAATATTATTTGGTAGCTTAATAGGAAACTTTTTGATTATGTTCAAAAGATGGTAATATTGTGTCTTAGTCAAATCGTTGACTATTGAATTTTATGAGTCACATAATATGAAGACAGACTTGTCTATTACGTGATATATATTAGTTGATCACAAAAACGGGTGAAAATCACTACTAGAGTTCGATTCGTATTTGGGCTTCCAAAAAATGCGTTTAAGTTTGATTCTATTAATCAAACTAAACTCAAATACAATTTTGAAACTCAATAAATATATTCTAACAAGCTAATATTTGATTGTCCATTATTCAACAAGTAATAGTATGCGTGTTTGTGAGACTTCTTGTGAAAGCCCATTTGGAAACGATTTTTTAATAAGAGATTATTCAAAAGATTTATCCGACTTATCTAAATTGACTTTTGGAAAAGTAACTTGCCCAAAAGTCGACATTAACCACAAAATAACTATTATTCGAAAAATGAACTTGGATCCAAAAGTCAATTTGAAAAGTAATTCCAATATTTCAAAGAAAAAAATATATTATGATATTTGATGCATCAGGGTTTATAAGGTCCAATAGGCTAAATGCATAAGTTCATAAGTGAATAGATATAATGGGCCACAATACATAAACCGAATTCATGAAGCGGATTAGGTCCAAGACCGTATACTTGTGAAGCCCATGGTCATGCATCAATCTTTACTAGATTATACATATCTCACAATTGGGCATAAATACACTCAAACTCTTCCATTCGAAGGGACATTAATCATTCTTTACTAATTCATTCTCTCGAGCTTTTTTTGAGACCGACTTGAGCGTCGAGGGTATCCCGAAGACATGCTTAACGCTTTATTCACGCTGCAGACAAGACTCCAATATTGTCAGTTTTTTTCTTGACAAAAGAGAAATCATTTTTAGGTATTCACATAGATCCAATGTGCAAATACCCAACTTAAAGTATTCAACTATTACTTTCATTATTAAATTATAAAAGTAAAATATTCTAATATTTTTTTATTACTTTTTAACGATAATGAGGAGAAAAAAATGGACGAGCATAATTGACCCAATAAAAAATCCTGTTACATTAAAATTTGATAAAATAAATAGAATAATTCAAAGTTACGGGTAAAAAAAAAAAAACTAACATAGTTTGGGGACAAATTAAAATTAACTCCATCAAAAAAAAAAATTAACTCTTAACCTTATATTATTAATCAGCCCCTTATTCACTTTCCGCACTTCAGTATCATTTTACTTCTTCTTTTGCAGACTCGCAGAGTCATTTCTTTCTTCTGCAAAAAAAGATCTGCCACACGATGTCGTATTTGCTGCCGCACCTTCACTCCGGCTGGGCCGTCGATCAGGCAATTCTCGCCGAGGAGGAACGTCTCGTCATCATCCGGTTCGGCCATGACTGGGACGAAACCTGCATGCAGGTAAATTGTCTTGTTATTTTGCTGCTATTTATCCGAATCAATTACCTGTTAACAAGTTTTGTTTTACTAGCTTTATTGTGAATATTGTTGTTAATTGGAAATATTCGAAGCGGTGGTCTGTTATCTATTCATATTTTAATTTAAGTGTTTTTGCTGACTTAGGGTTTCTGCCAGGTTCATAATTCTGGTTGATTGCAAATTTGGGTTTTGATTTTCAGGTTTTGTGTGGTTTGCTATGTGTTGATTTTGTGTAGATTTGATGTGGTTAGACTGAAATAATCACTTAAAAAGTATAATTTCAGATGTCTTGTGAGCGAGGATGATACGAACTAACAAAATAAGAAGTGCAACTCTGGAAATCACACAATAGAATTGATTTCGAGAATTATACTCCAATATCCACACCCGCCAGATTCAGAGGATTACAGAGGAAGGAGATGAACATACATGCAAAACATTACCCCTCTAACCTTCACCGACTACTGTATTTATAGACATCAAATTCTCTAACTAACTAACTGCTATGCTTAGCTAATACGCAACTCCAGCTGGCATTTCTTCAACTAACTAACCGCTTGCTGAGTTGGCAACTCCAGCTGACACCCGGACTATTTATTCATCTCATAAACTTGCTTATTCTATTAGTCTCTAATTGTGTTCATATCAATTGCCTTCCCCCCAAAATAGTCCTTGTCCTCAAGGACTAAAGTGTGGAAATCTGCGCTGCAGCTCCAAAAGATCCTCCCAAGTATTATCTTCAGCTGGAGCATTAAACCACTTGATAAGAACCTCGGTAGCAGGGCGATTGTGCTTTTTGACCAACCGACGATCAACAACCTTCTCGGGCTCCAGGAGTACATGACCATGTGCGCGTAAGAGAGATCGGCAGATAGGGTGGACAAGGAGCCTTACCATGTTTCTTCTTGAGTTTGCGACATGGAAGACATGATGGATTTTAGCCTCCGGAGGTAAATCCAAACGATAAGCAACCAGACCCACACGCTGCAATACGGGAAATGGACCAAAATATCGAGGAGCAAGTTTATGACAAGAGTGAGGCTTCAACGAAAGCTGTTTATAAGGTTGAAGCTTGACATAGACCCAATCCCCCACAGCCAATACACGTTCTGAACGACCTTTATCAACTTGCACCTTCATACGGTTTTGTGCTTGACACAAGTGATGTTTAAGTAGCCTGATAGTAGCTTCACGTTGCTGTAAACTTCGATCAACCACGTCGACGCTAGAAGTTAGGGCATTGTAAGGAACATAATGAGGAGGAGCCTGGCCATAGACCACTTCATAAGGAGTGGTCTTAATTGATGAATGATAGCTGCTATTATACCACCATTCTGCTAGGGACAACCACTGGAACCAATCTCTGGGCCGATCACAAGACATACAACGCAGATACCCTTCTAAGCACCGATTCACCACCTCCGTTTGACCATCCGTCTGGGGATGGTATGTCGTCGATTTATGGAGCTGCACGTGCTGCAATTTAAAGAATTCTTGCCAAAATTTGCTAAGGAAAGTGGGATCCCTGTCACTCACAATTACAGAGGGCATACCATGAAGCTTAAACACATTATCCAGGAATGCTTGAGCAATCACTAAGGCAGTGAAAGGATGTTTCAGCCCAATAAAATGAGCAGCCTTGCTCAAACGATCCACAACCACCAATATGGAATCCTTTCCTCCGGAAGGTGGCAGTCCTTCAATGAAATCCATGGAGATTTCATCCCATATTCTAGAAGGGATAGGAAGGAGCTGCAAAAGACCTAGTGAAGCTACATTCTCCCCTTTACACCGCTGGCAAGTATGGCACTCCTTTATAAACTTATCAACATCTGTCTTCATATGTTTCCAATAAAGTGTCTGTCTCAACCTCTGTAGAGTGGGATATATACCAGAGTGTCCATCAATTGCACTCCCATGAAAGAAATTCAGTAGCGCCAATTTAACCACTGGATCATCCCCTACCACCAACTTGTCCTTCCTTACCAACATACCATTCCGGAGTTGAAATTTAGAAGCACGGTCCGGATTAAGAAGCAGCTGCTGAGTGATTTTGCTTAATCTGGGATCATTTTGACAACTAATCTGAATTTGTGATAACAATTGAGGGTTCAAGCTCTGCATGAACTGTAACTGACCCGTTTGCGAAGAATGAGTGAGCCGAGAAAGTGCGTCTGCTACAGTGTTGTCGCTCCCTTTCTTGTACGTAATAGTGTAATCGTATCCCATTAATTTGGCCAACCATTTTTGTTGACTCGGAGTCGAAATACGCTGATCCAACAGGTATTTAAGGCTTTGATGGTCCGTCTTGATAGTAAAATGTCTTCCAATAAGATAGGGTTGCCACTTCGTCACGGCTGTCACAATAGCAAGCATTTCCTTCTCATAAACCGAAAGTGCCAAATGCTTAGAATTGAGAGGCTTGCTCATATAGGCAATTGGTTGTCCCTGCTGTAATAAAACTGCTCCGATGCCACTCCCAGACGCATCAGTCTCCACGACGAACTCCTTACTGAAATCTAGAAGAGCGAGAACGGGTGCACTGGTCATGGCTGTTTTCAACTGAGAAAAAGCCATATCGGATACAACACTCCAATGAAAATTATTTTTCTTGAGTAAGTCAGTTAGAGGGCGCGCGATTTTGCCATAATCCTTGATAAATCGTCTGTAATAACCCGTAAGGCCTAGAAAACCCCGTAAATCTTTAATTGTCTGTGGGGTAGGCCATTCAGTCATAGCCTTAATCTTAAGAGGGTCTGCTGCCACTCCGGCTGGGGTTATGATATGGCCAAGGTAGTCAACTTGGTTACAACCAAAAGTACATTTACTTCTCTTGATAAACAACTGATGCTCTTTTAGAACCTGGAAAGCCTCCCTCAGGTGTAGCATATGTGAAGACCAATTTGGGCTATAAATCAAGATATCATCAAAAAATACCAAAATAAACTTCCTCAAGAAGGCCTGAAAAATCTTGTTCATAAGACTTTGAAAGGTAGAAGGTGCGTTGGTAAGGCCAAAAGGCATTACCAAAAATTCAAAATGCCTGTGATGCGTCCTAAATGCCGTTTTGAACACATCCTGTTCCCGCATTCTTATTTGATGGTAGCCGGACCTTAGATCCAGTTTAGAGAATACTTGAGCCCCATGTAACTCATCCAAAAGTTCCTCAATAACTGGAATAGGAAATTTGTCCTTAACAGTGTATTTATTGAGTGCCCTATAGTCAATACACATTCGCCACGTGCCGTCCTTCTTTTTTACCAACACCACTGGAGAAGAAAAAGGACTCGTGCTCTCCTTAATAAATCCTGCCTCCAGCATATCCTTAATCAATTTTTCTATCTCATTTTTTGAGCAGCAGGGTACCTATAGGGTCTCACACTTATTGCATCTGTTCCCTCTTTGAGATTTATGGCATGATCATGACTTCTATGGGGTGGCAAGTGCTTTGGTTCTTCAAATAACTCAGCAAATTCTTCCAGTACCCCATTCAATTCAGATACGCTGTCCGCTTCCTGTATAGTCTCCAAAGATTGTAATGTGGCTCGTTGAGGCTCATGTGACTTAAAAACTGCAGCATACATCAACGAGATCTGAGCTGTGTTTTGTAACAGCTTATTAATTTTCTTGTTAGATATAACCTTGCAAGTATTAGGTTGTTTCCCTCTCAAACAAACCTTCTTGTCATCCACCTTAAATTCCATTCGCAATTGATTGAAATTCCAGCTAATATTGCCCAACGTCACTAGCCATTGAATTCCCAGTATCATTTCACATCCTCCCAGAGGTAATACCATTATATCTGTACAAAACTGTACCCCTTGCATTGTCCACTGAAAATTATGGCATATAAATTTGCTGTAAAGCTTATTCCCATCAGCTACCACTACTGGAAAAGGTTTAGTAGGCTCCAGTTTACACCCCAATCTTTTTGTTGTTTGTAAATCTAGGAAGTTGTGTGTGCTTCCAGTATCAATTAAAATATGAATTGTCTTACCCTTGGATGCTCCAGTAATCCTCATAGTTCTGTAATCATGAATTCCTGACATGGCGTGCACCGATACATGAGAATTAATAACATCCAGCTCCTCATTCGACATCTCTTCCTCCAATTCGTGCTCCTTCGTGTCGCCATCCTCTACAACCTCTTCTTCCTCTTGCAACTCCATAATATACAACTGCTTCCTCTTGGAACATTGATGATCCCTGGTGAACCTTTCATCACACCAAAAGCAAAGACCCTTAGATCTCTTTTCATCCAACTCTTGCGGACTCAATCTTCTAGATGGAATAATAGGAGCAGAATTGCTCCTCTGGTTCTGAGCCGTAGGTTTAGGGGTTGCAAAAGTTGTATACTCCTTCTGATTCCCACCATTGTTCAATCCATTACCTTTAAATGTTGGTGTCGTCGTAGGAGTTCAGTAATTTTGAGAGCTTAGACGAAAATTAGCAGGAGCAGGAACATTTTTCTTATGATTAAGGTAATTGGCTTGCTCTTGTAATTTGGCTAAACTGATTGTCTCTTGCAGTGTTTTTGGCTTAAACATTCTAACATGAATAGCGATCTCACTCTTCATTACTCCCAACAGACAACTGATAGCATAGGCTTCCGATAATTCAACGCAATTAAGTAACTCATCGAATTTATCAAGATAATCTTGCATGGTACTTGTTTGTTTTAAGTTCATAAGCTCAGACATTGGATCTTCATAGAGGAGAGATCCAAATCTGTCATTGAGTGCTCTGACATACTCCTCCCAATTCGGCAGCTCTCTAGTGAGTCGTGATTTCATATACATTTGGTGCCACTGCAACGCTTTTCCTTCCAAATGAACAGCTGCAATTTTCACCTTCGATCTTGATGGAGTTTCATCAACTTCAAAGAATTGCTCACATCGATATACCCAACCTCGGAGGTCCTCTCCATTGAATTTTGGAAACTCGATTTTTGTGCATTTAGCGGACAACTCATATTCCTGACTCCCACTCCTATACCCCGTTGAATCTCTTTCTCCTTCTCCAGACGTACTTTGACCACCATTTCGCATATTGGTGGCCATAGCAGCTATAAGTGCCCTTAATTTTTCCATGTTCTTCTCGGATTTCTTGGTGTTTGCCCTTAGGTGTTCTCGCAAATCATCGACGTCCTTCCGAAGCTCCATTAGACGAGTTCCTTCTGCCATAATCACTGATTCACCGCCGAGGATTGACGGCTTTGATACCACGCTGATACGAACTAACAAAATAGGAAGTGCAACTCTGGAAATCACACAATAGAATTGATTTCGAGAATTATACTCCAATATCCACAATCGCCAGATTCAGAGGATTACAGAGGAAGAAGCTGAACATACATGCAAAACATTATCCCTCTAACCTTCACCGACTACTGTATTTATAGACATCAAATTCTCTAACTAACTAACTGCTATGCTTAGCTAATACGCAACTCCAGCTGGCATTTCTTCAACTAACTAACCGCTTGCTGAGTTGGCAACTCCAGCTGACATCCGGACTATTTATTCATCTCATACACTTGCTTATTCTTTTAGTCTCTAATTGTGTTCATATCAGAGGATTCCCCTGGGAGATAGCTCATTTGTAGGGAATGGCTCAGATTTAATCTAGAGTGGGGTTTTCTATGTTATCACTGGATTTGTTAGATAGGGAGTAACATATGACAAATATGTAACTCCACTTAGCAAATAGATTGATCACTATACATAAGAGTTGTTTTTGGAAATGAATAACCTCTGAGTGCCACTACATGTCCTGTCATTGAAATCTATGTTGTTTCGAGGTTGTCATGTGAATCTTCAACTAAGGTTCAGTAACCTATTGCATCTATTACTGAGTCTGTGATTCTGTTTTGGGTAGAAATCCATGTATTTATTTTCTACTCGATCATTTTCGATTTCTAAACAACAAATTTGTATTGAGTTGCATCACGTAGAGTGCTGTGTTTATCTTTTTGAGTATCTGTATGGAGGCCCATAGACATTGACGAATTGGCTGTTTGAATCTTTACATTCCCGAGAGAACTAACTCACTTTGCATCTGCTTGACCTGAAACTTCAAGTTCACCCAACCATACTTCCGCAGTTTTATATGTTAGTGAAGTTTGGTGGGTAATGAAGACAGTAACACTGGTGGTATTCTAATCTGATTTAAGTTACTCTATCCTCTTGTATGCTAGGTTTGTGCAACTTCGTTCTTGTAAGTGTTATAAGATTGGTGAGTCTATATGTTAAAAAAGGCGGGACTTTTAATGTTTTGTTGATATTTTTTCGTTATCTCTGTCTTTAATTTGAAAATTATGCCATTTTTGGTTCTTGTGAGTTTATGTGATTTATGATTTTACCAAAAGGAATTTTAAATTTTGAACAAAAGCTCTCAGTATGTTTATATGAGACCCTTAGATGCACCTGTGCGACGTTTAGAAGGTAGGAAATCACTCACACAAATCAAAAGAGGCAGAGGTAGGCCTAAAAAGACTTAGAAAGAAGCTATTAAACAAGACATGTTATACCTAGACATAAATGAAAATATGGCTTATGACCGTAAACGATGGCGCTATGATCCGTATAGCCGACCCCACGTAGTGGGATTAAGGCTTAGTTTTTTGTTGTTTGAACAAAAACTCTTATACAGAATTTTCCGTTATAGTAAATCAGTATCTTGATCTTTCGCGTATTATTGCAGTATTTAATTTCCATTAATGCTCATCTAATGTGATGAGCTGTGCAGATGGCCTCTCTCTCTCTCTCTCTCTCTCTCTCTCTCTCTCTCTCACACACACACACCCCTTGCTGAGATACGCACTGAAAACAGCTTGTGTGGCATGGCAGAGATCTTCTATATAACAGCATTATGTTCCTTCATTTTCTTGTGTTTTGTTACATCTTGCTGTAACTTGAGAATTCACCATACCTTTGTTCAGTTCCAATGTTTTCGTGACATCTCTTTATCTCTTGGTCTGTTGGCTTGATAATTTTTTCTCTTACATGATATCTTGATTTTCCTACTTGAGTTATTAATGGGGCAGTTACATTTTGTTGTATTTTCAGATGGACGAGGTGCTGTCTTCAGTTGCCGAAACAATAAAGAACTTTGCTGTCATATACCTTGTGGATATCACAGAGGTGCCTGATTTCAACACAATGTACGAGCTGTATGACCCTTCAACTATCATGTTCTTTTTCAGGAACAAGCACATTATGATTGACCTTGGCACTGGAAACAACAACAAAATTAACTGGGCCTTGAAGGATAAGCAGGAGTTTATCGACATTGTTGAGACTGTCTATCGTGGTGCTAGAAAAGGGCGTGGTCTTGTTATCGCTCCAAAAGATTACTCCACCAAATATCGTTATTGAATATTATGCTATTCTGTGTTAACAATTGACTTTGCATGTATGGTGTAGCGTGACATGGCCAATCAAATTGAGCTTTTAAGCTACCGTATTTCCGTTTGTGTGGTGCACCGAGCGAGTGATGGGCATAATTGTTTCGCTCAAACTCTATGTAACAATTGAGTTTAACTACTGAAACTCAAGAACATATTCTCCTTTAATTTTGTTTCTGGCTGCAGATGGGACCTCCGGGTAGTTGTGTTTCATGTCCATTTCTGCAATGTCTTCCAAATTCATTGATAGTGGCTATCTCATTGTTTGTCGCATTTTTAACACAAGAATTTGGGTGAAATTATAGTTTCGTTGGTGTCTGATTTAGGTAAGGAATCAGATATACCTGACATGGGGTCATATTGTAAGAACATGAAACAAAACACATGTTAGGGTAGGAGGGGTGTTACCCAACTAAGATCTTTGTTGCTTAAGTCATATCATTTTACAAGATATTTAGAAACTATAGAGCGTCGAAAGTTAGTAATAATTGTCAATTACTTTTTACATGATTTTTTGTACCGTATTTATATAACTTTTCATTGTGTTATGCGTATCTTCGTGCATGTGTAATAATCAGGGCTTTGGCTAGCCTCAAGAAAAACGAGAGAAATCATAGTCAACACATTTAAATGTAAAAACATACACTTACTTTTTTAATGGGTGAAAGGGGAAATGAGATGTGCAATACACCTTTTAACCATTTGGGTACATTAGAATCCCGAAACCTGCACTTATTCATCGAGGAGGGATCCAAAAACATGACGCTACATTTAAAATTTATTATAATATTAAATTATTTAAAGTTTAATATTACAATATTAAATTATTCAAACTTTTCGTTGTGGTGGACTGGTGGGTTCGAAATTTATCAATGCATATAGTCAAAAAGAAAATGTTAATTTATAATATATTAGAATTTGCATTATCAGCACTCGGAAAAAAAAAAAAAAAGGAATCCAGTCGCTGATTCCGAAATTACTGCTACTTACTTTAATTGGATTTTGGACTCTTCACTTTAAAGCCCAACAACATAGGCCCAGCCCACTAAACCTAAGCCGTCTTTAATGGGCTTGTCAAAACCTTTATAATACGAAATCCCCCGTTCACTCCATGCTCCAACGCTCCCCATTTCATCACTGCTAAAACCCTAACTTTACACCAGATCTCAATCTCTCTCTCTACTTTTTCCGTCCAGTTCGTCCGCTTACGGCTATGGCAACAGAACCTACAGCCGTAAGGAAAGAGGAAGAAGAAGAGGACGACACGAAGCCATCCGCTGAAGACGAGGACACCGGAGCGCAGGTTGCCCCGATCGTCAAACTCCAAGAAGTCGCCGTTTCCACTGGCGAGGAAAATGAAGATGTCCTCCTGGATTTGTGAGTATTTCTATCATCGTTTAAAATTAGATGACTATTGTTATGCTTTGAATGTATCGATGCGATAGATATGGTGGTTTTGTTTCTGTGCGATCGATGCAGTAGATGTGGCATGTTCATTGAATCGGTAGTTGATGCTATCACTAAAAATTTGAACTAATTATTTTCTATGTGAAATGACTCTTGATTTGGGATTTTTAATGAATTGATCCAGTGGTTGAAGGCTGGTTATATATGTGGAGTGTATGGTGATCTGGCGATCGTGTTTGACTGTTGAAATTGTCGTTGGTGAAGTTAAATGCTGAGTTAATCTGTGTTTTTGTTTTTATTATTTTGGGGAAGAGGTTTCTGTTATAGGTAGTGAATGAATTGATATTAAATAATGTGCATTGCTTGATTTTTTGTGCTGCGTGAAATTAGGGTAGGTTCTGTTATTGTAGTTATAATTGTTTCTGTTGTTATTATATTGATGTGTACTTGCTTGTCATTTGTAGGAAAGCAAAGTTGTATAGATTTGACAAGGAAGGTAACCAATGGAAGGAGAGGGGAGTTGGAACTGTGAAGCTACTAAAACACAAGGAGAGTGGCAAAGTTAGGCTTGTCATGAGGCAGAACAAGACACTTAAGATCTGTGCCAACCATCTCGGTAAGGAAACCGTGTGCAGATTTGTTTATTCGTATGTATTATTCAGTTATATGTATGCATGAGGGGTGTGTGTATCTGATACTACTTACACTGAGTTTATTGTTGTGAGATTGTATTTTGTGTGATGTCCTGTTAAAAGATTTATTACATTTGATAATAAGACGGGTTTATTGACTGAAGATTTTTGTTTTGTAAATGTAGTGCTACCCACGATGGCGGTGCAAGAGCATCAAGGGAATGACAAGTCGTGTGTGTGGCATGCTGCTGATTTTGCAGATGGAGAGCTGAAGGATGAGACTTTCTGTATTCGGTTTCCATCTGTGGAGAGTGAGTTAATTTTATTTTATAGCTCATTTTAAATCTCCAGTACGTGTTATTTGCTATTTAGTGAACTGGTGAATCTGCACCAGCTAGTTTATATCATTTGAAACTCGACCAGATATATGTTGATCACACATGGAGTTTAATTTCTTTCTGGTAAAATTCAGTGGCTTTATTGTTTGTCATACACACCTCTAGATTTGTGTTACATCTGTATATCATTCTTTGAAAGATTGCTTCATTTGGAAGGTGTGGTGTCCTTTGTCATTTCGATTTTTCTGTTGGGATGGTAGTTGCTTGTCTAATGTGTTAGGTGGGAATGTTCATGAAGAAGTGAAACCTTGGTGATTTGGTGTGTAAAAGTTCAGTTGCAGAGTGATTCGAGCCTTCATGTCATTTTTTTTATGGTGTTAACAGAACATTTCTTAAAATTTTCCTTTTGCAAGAACACCATATCTATCTGTTGCTGTTGTGATATGTTCCTATCTGTATATTATGTTGCATCAGGTCATGAGATAAGTGCCCTTCATATTTTTTAGGGAAAAAAAAGCTAAATCAGTTTGTTTGCATTATAATTTTCAGTTACTTAAAATAAACTGTTGTCACTTATTTCCTGTGAACTTAAATTATCTCGTCAACCTTTTCTTTTAAGGTGCCACATCTCATTTTTTTTAATGTTGAAATTTTATCTTTTCCTGTTTATTCCAGATTGCAAATCTTTCAAAGATAAAATTGAAGAAATAACTGAATCTCAAGCAAAAGATGATGGAGAGAATGAAGAAGCCACCACAGCTGCCAGTCTTATTGAAAGGTTGACTGTTGAGGGAGGAGACAATAAAGAGAAACCAGAGTCCAAGGATGCACCTTCATCATCAGAAGTGAATAAGGATGATGAAAATGAGAAACCGAAAGAACCAGAAGCTGACAAGTAAGGCCTTTGGTATATTCTTGTCTGGCTTTTTGTTGACAAGGGTTGAAGCATGGGTTTATCAGGTGAATTAGCCCGGTGCCAGATACTATATTTATGAAACATGGTGCTTTTCTGTCTTGGTTTGTTTACTGGTTCCTGGTGGGTCGGTCGGGTCAGGTCGGGTCTCAATTGGTGTGTTTGGTGCGTCAGAGTTTGGTCACCTCAATATTTGTCTTCTTTTTTTCCATCTGTCCAGCATGTATTGCAAAAATTTTAAACAGGGTGCATTACCCCAGCATATATTTTTATCGTGGTGATTTTATGGTCTTTGTTTCATGGGCACTTTTTAATAACATATAAGCAAACTTTTTCCTATATCTTGAAGCATTAGCTAGGTGATGCATTCATGCAATTGTATGAGCCTTTGGCTTATTTCAGCTGGTTTATTATTGGATTGGTGAAGGAAGAGAGATGGGAACGAAAAATCCTGGAGATGAATAGTTGGGATAGTTTTGGGTTTACTTTGACCTACTTAGGGTGAAAAGTTTACCTGGGAGGTATGAAAACTGTAGAGAATATGGTAGGTGATAGATGAGCTCAACTATAGAGAAAACAGCTCTGGTGGTTTTCTTAGATTGGGTTTTTGTAGCTATGAAGACTGTTTGCAGACATTGTGCAGAAATATCTGGATATTTCATGTTCGGCCCAGGTAGTGGTTTTATAGTGGCCATTATTAACGTTGGTTTCAGAGAGGAGGCGAGTCTGCTTAGATTTCTTTCAGCAAGGATTTTTAGGTTGATTGGATATGCTTTCATTTTCGAAATTTTTTTCTACTATTTTCGTAGTGTGAAAATTGTGTTAGGGATAATAAGAAATATTTTTGGAGATAGTAAAATAATGATTGGTAGTCAAAAATATGTGAATCGATGGATAGTGAAATATATTGGAAATTGTCTAATATAATGATTTGGTTTTTTGGGAAAGTGGGTAGGTAAATGTGATTGGTGTAAGAAAGAGTGAGTAAATAGTGTTCATGTTCACATACAGTCTTCAATTATAATGAAGCTAATGGATATTGAGATCCATAAATAAATAATAATAAGTAATAATAAAAAAATATATCTTCATTAAAATAGTTAAGTGTCCAGAAAATTAGCGATTGATTATTTAAACCTCTGACCAGAAACTGCCACAAGAGAAAGCAAAGTTCCCATTCGCCAACCTGGGCAGCCAGTCTAATTTCCTGTTAACACAGTTTTTGTTCTGATAACAAAATCACACATCATGTCCTAAAAGTTAAATGCACTTGGTTGCCATAATACTGTACACTTGAATGATGGTTCTGCATGCCCATGAGGCAGCCATCATCAATCTCCGCTACAAATACTGAAAAGGGGCGAGAAACCTACAAATATACAGGCATACGCCACCAATCCTCAACATAGATATTATGGAGACATTACATCATCCATCGATACAATCATTTGTACATCGGTTTCCTCGGGTGTTCCGTTCCTCATTTGACTTCCCTCGGGATCACCTAACAAACAAATTACATAATATTAGTCAGGACGGTTTCTAGGAATTTTTTTACAAGGCGGGCAGAAAATAAATACAATTATAAACTATATCAGAAATATTTAATAGCAACACATTTGTCTTCTTAACCTAAAGTAATATGTAGCTTTTAAAAAAGGGTAATTACAAAAACACCCATAAGGTTTAGGCTAATTACAATCTTTGAAAATTACAAAAAACTCATTGAGGCTTGATTCCATTTTCCCGGTGATTTTTGAAAACATTTCAAAAAACTCACTGACAATTTACAAGAATATTACAGTTACCCCCCTAAAATCAAGACAAAAAGAAACCTGAAAGATTTTTTTTGTAATTTTGAAACATGTTTGGGTTTTTTTTGTAATTAACCCAAACCTTAGGGGTGCTTTTGTAATTATCCCTTTAAAAAATTACAAAACACTAGTAATGTTATTAGTTTATAATCTTGGGCACATATTTAACCTAATCTTATATATTAGTCCACTAACCAAGAAAGTATTAAATTTAGCAATTCTATCTTAAGAGCATGAGTCTTACCAAATATAGAGTCGATTGATGGCCGACTAGGTGATGTACTCCTCATAAGATCTGCAGTGTTTACGATTACTATTAAGTCCAGCTAATGGTTTTTTTCAATAGGAAACCGAATCACAAAAGATTGCCAGCAACAACATTAAGAAATTATATCTCAGAAAAACACGTCATAGTGAATTTACTACACTTTAGATATGGTGAAGCAAGAAGTTCATGGATGAGCCAGCTTTAATAGGATATTCAATGTGAAGTACTATATTATGAAGGTGAGTATTGCATTTAGTCATGTTTTACTAAGAAAAGAATTTATCACGTTTCAAAAAAAAAAAAAAAGAATTTATCATGCTTCTGTTCCAAAACTTGCTAAAGTCTTTAAAAATGTTTATGTATGGATTGTTGCTAACATTTTTTACTTAAAAAGAAAAAGTAGCTTTCTTATGGTTCTTACATTTGTAATAGGGATAATTACAAAAACATCCCTGAGGTTTGGGTTAATTACAAAAAACTCCAGACATGTTTCAAAATTACAAAAAAAACCCATCATCGTTTTGTCTTTAATTTAAGGGGGTAGCTGTAATATTGTTGTAAATGTCAGGTTTTTCTTTTAATGTTTTCGAAAACCACTAGGAAAATGTAAGACGGAATCCAACCTCAAGGGGTTCTTTTGTAATTTTCAAAGAACTCTGGGTTTGTTTTTTTGTAATTAGCCCAAACCTTAGGAGTGTTTTTGCACTTATGCCTTTGTAATAATATAAAGTTTCCATCATGAGAAAGAGAAATGTCAACATATAAGTGTTGCAAAGGACGCATTACATATCTAACAAGATCAAACCGGTATATGCAATATTTATGTTGGCGGACTCGGAGAGAGACCTAGATACGAATAATAGTGTCGATTAAGGACAATGCAAAGTCTGACCTTTCATGCGCAGTGCCTTGACAGCGTCGAAGTTCTTGTAAGTGTAGCCCACAAAACTTAAATCTTTCGGAGTAAGATGCATCTGTTGAATGAAAATAACATGAGGGGCAAGTTACTACCTTAATCACCAACTCGCTTAAACATATTGAGTCAATCAACTTACACGATTTCTACAGCATTGAGTATTTAGGGGAACTAGTAACCTATAAAGTGAAATTTGTAAAGAGAACAAGACAAACCTTTCGTGATCCGGAGCCAGACCTTGATGGTGTTGGAGGATCCAACTGTTCAACATGTCATAATTGCATTAGTAAGGCTTATTCAGAGAAACAACTCTAAATAGAGATCACAGAATATCGCTTATCATAAAAATATGGGATAATTACAAAAACCCTCCGAGGTTTGGGCTAATTACAAAAAAATCTAGAGATGTTTCAAAATTACAAAAAGTCCCCTCAGTTTTGATTATGTCTTAGATCTAAGAGGGTAACTGTAATATTTCTATAAGTATCAGGGGTTTTTGAAATGTTGTTTTGCCTATGAAGGAGGAAAATGTAAAACGGAATCAAGCTCAAGGGGATTTTGTAATATTCAAATACCTTGGGAGTTTTTTGAGGGTTTTTTGTAATTATCCCAAAAAATATTAAAGACACTAGAAGATGAAAACATGCATGAACATCGTAGGCACAAGTACAACGAAATGCATTACCATTTTGTTGCATAAAGATGTCATTAGATTCAAAGTCTTGGCAGAGACGCTGGTGTAAAACGGGGAAAAAGTAAAAGAGAAGAAAAGAGATATATGGTCTTCAGAGGAAAGGTTATCAAGCACATGTCTTATTTTGTATAGGATTCAGCTAATGCAAATGGATCCACATTCACCTAATTGTTTATATACACTACGAGACGTCGAGATGTCAAATCAGTGTACAAAACTTTTGAATGCAAACTCAGTGACATTTATGATATAGTACTAAAAGTGGATATATATATATATATATATCAATATCAAAAGACTGTCCCAAAGTAGCATAGAAGGAATGGAACATCATAAAAAGCAAAGATGAGAGAGTGTACTTCATCAAACTTCATAAAGTTCTGGGTGTCCAGCTCCCGTTAACTTCTGGTTTAAAGGCCGCTTCCATTTCGTATAGTTTATCCCATTCAATATCAATAAACCAGGGGTGAACCTGCACAAATTTATATGTAAATCGAGAGAGAGAGAGAGAGAGTACATGAAATCCATTTTGGCCAAATCGTACCTTTATCTGGGCTGCTCCTCCTGTTCCAAGCCTATGTTCCACATCGCAGAGTAACCTACAAATTAGGTCTTTTGCCTCAAAACTGAGTTTTGTATCTTCAGGAAATCTCAGGTGATTTCGCCAATGAACAATCTGGCAATCATTAGTAACCTCTATCAGGACACAATTGCTTCAACAGTAATTCTGTAGTTCATACAGGAATAATACATCTTTATTATTTTATTCTCTAGTTAAATTTACACACTAATAGCTCGGCTTATGTACAATAGACCAACACAAAAATTCTCCATTGTAACAGTTACCAAATGGCTGTAACAATTATTGTTCCCACTCTCAGAACCACTCTCATACGCATAAATAAAATATTTTCTGACGAGAAGTAATTCATGTAATTCTTTTAACTCAAGGAAGCATCATCACCATACTTATGCTCAGTTGGTTAATATGAATCATCCATATGATGGCAATTCTAGGTCTTGTTACAGAACATGAGTTATTGCATAAGGGCAAGTCTTTTCATTTACACCCCAGCGCAATGTGGTCCAGATGGCAAAGCAATCGACCCATACAGGGCATAGCACTGGGTGGGACTTGTAGAATTTAGTGCTCCAAAATTCACCACAATGAGGCAGTGGCACAGGATATTCTTAGGACTTTTGTTTATTTTGGGGTATGTTGCACACAGAAGCAAAAAAGAAGACAAATGGTCGGTGTTTTCATGGATGCAGATAGCCAGATAGGACAACGTAGAAGAATGGTGTGCATGTGTGGAAAATCATCTATTCTCAGTTTGCATAATCTGCTAGGACACTCCAAGATACAGAAACAAAAAGTCAGTAGCATAAAAGATGACATTTGGTAGTAGATAAACATAACACCAACTACATCTGTAGTACTACAAGCAACAATGAAACTGAATGGAAAAAAAATACGTTTATATCCAAAACATGTACCTTCCTGCAAGTAGTCATAGGATCATCAGAATAAAAAGGGGGGTAGCCAACAAGCATCTCATACATAATTGCGCCCAGTGACCACCTGCATGAGTGTGGTAATCAAGGAGACAAGATACAAATTAGAAAAAATTCTATTTCCTTCGGTATCTATAGCTTGGAATAGTGCAGTACGGAAAATGCACAAGTAGTTCTTGAATACTATAGTTAGTCGACATAGTTATGAATACATAGTGATGATACATGCAGACCAGCTTAAAAGATTTTTTAATGTCATGTCAGCTTTGCAAGGTGACAAACCTTCAAATAGGAGCAACAAATACAATCAAAACAAGAAGTAAGCTAAGTACTATGTCACCACATGAATAAAACTTGAACTGACCAGTCACACTCCATGCCGTATCCCCTCTTCAATAGCACTTCGGGAGCAATATAGTCTGGTGTACCGACAGTTGAAAATGCCTTGAAAACAGGAAATTGATGAAAATTAAAAAACATGCAAACTGGAGAATAATTCATAATGCAGAATCTTTATGACCTTGCAACGTGTCCTTTCATTCTTTTTGACATAAAGATATAGAAATTTCTAATGACTACTGTTATAAAATCCCAAATGAACAGGTCAGTCTGAACTCCAAAGGTGATGATACCTATTGTCCTCATCTTTTCACCACTGTCGCCAAGCTTCCACCGCCTGAGCATTTCCTCTTTCCTGTTCCTTGCCCACCCTCAGCGCTTCCATCACACACACACACACAAAAGCAGCACTCAAGAGCATATTAGGGTTCTAATCTTGTCTATTTATGTAGCCCTACTCCATATTCTCCACAGGAACTAACTATAGCACCACTACCTGGAAATCCTTCCGTCTAGGAATCCATTATTCATTAATTCCGTCAAATATTTCTACCATTAGCCAGAATGGTTTCTATCCGTATTTCCCATTTCTAGAATCACCACACTATCCAGTCCTTCCTCAAAACTCCCTTCTCCATCTCCCTTTGACAAAAATTAAGGGATTAGGAGAGATTTTCGTTGTTCAGTTGAATAAGGGGGTTTAATGTAATTTTACCAAAAAAGGGTATCATCTAAGCTTCAGGTAAAGTTAGAGATATTATATATACATAGTATCAAGGGAACCAAGTTAACAATATTAGAAAAAGAAATAGAGCCTTCTCAGTATGTCCTTTCATATGACAGTAAACCCTAAAAAAGACGACATTCATGATTCAACCATATTAACTTGAGGTTTGGAGAAAAAACGTTAGTTAAACAAACAAAATAGGAAATAAAATTAACACTTGACCATCGTCAGCATGTCTTGCAAAATGTAAATAACAGTGAACAAAGAAAGAGCCTCATATTTGCGGCAAAGTATTTTCTGCTTTTCATTAATTAAGTCACATAGGACAAGACCCTAATCCAGTGGATGTTGGAAAAGAAATGAAACACCTCGATTACTCATCTATGATCGCTTACCAACTTTCTCCTATTCATCTGCCAGTGCTGAAGTTGTTCGCGAGGACTTCTCCAATTACTACCATTGGCAGCATCAGGAAAGCGGCTATCAATGTCCATTGGTTCCTTCATATTTTCATCATCCATTGCCTCATTTTCATTCACTGTAGATAAAGTTCTACAATCAAGTGGCTTGCAAAGACCAAAGTCTGATAGCTTCATGTGACCATTCTTATCAAGGAGAAGGTTGTCTGGTTTGATGTCCCTAAAGAGAAGGATGCGGAAGTCAGCATGATAAATAACGTTTCCATACATGAAATTTGGTAAAGGATGCAACAAAATTTCAAACGGTAGATCATACACACCTGTGAATATAATTATGTTTGTGAATTGATTCAATGGCCAGCACACTTTGAGCAATGTAAAATTTAGCCACATTTTCAGAAAGTGTGTCTTCTCTCATCAGCAGAGTCATCATGTCACCACCAGGGAGATATTCCATGATTAGATACAAATACTCGGCATCTTGAAAAGAGTAGTACAATTTAACTATGCAGTGGCTGGCCACTTCTGCCAGTAGGTTCCTCTCTGCTCTTACATGTTCTACCTACGGAATAACATTTTTGTTAGATGTAAAGAGCTGCTAGTGCACAAGCACTTCCCAAAACATTATATTAGTGGATTACTACAAGTTACAGAGACGGGATAAATAAAAAAACCGTTCCAACTTATGCAAGAATCCAGACCTTGAGAAAAGTAATAAACAAATTTCTCTAGTTGTAAAGAATCAGTTATAACTCTCCAACAAAGGACAACCAGAAAAGAAAGGGTGCAACAAAAATGTAGATATGCTCGCGATACAATCTTCCATGGTAAGCTAAGGATATATAATTACTTAAGTAAAACAAGTTTATTGCTTAGTATTATCAGATATATATATATATATATATAGTCATAGAACATCAAGATCAACAGGATCATTCAGGTCTGCAGTTTCCATGCCCAACCATTAAGTAAGAAACGTAAGCATATGAGTGGTAAGCATTTACTTTTAGAACCCTAACTCTATGTTTTGATAGGTTTCTAAGGAATCAATAATCTCTGGACTATTGCTCAGTTTTTCCGTACTTCCGACGGGAGGCCAGGTACCTGACCTCCTTGTACTTATTATCCAGGTTTTAAACTAATACTGGACACGCTCCACCACCACCCACCCCATCCCAAAGCACAAGCAGCTTTAGCTTTAAGAAAAGAAGTGTGCTTACCTGTCCTCTTGAAAGCATTTCAGATTTCTTTAACTTCTTCATGGCATAAATATTTCCTGATTTTTTCTCCCGACATAATCGGACCTGAAGTGTCAAACTTAATCAGCATCAGATAAAGCAATGTAAAAAGATAACCACATATTTGTAACAATTATCAGGTTATGCAATAAGTTATTTTTTCTTTCTTTTTTTTTTTTTTTTTTGAGGAGGGGGGGTTAAAATTAATTGATTTGAAGGCTTGTTTATACATGTATTTTCATATAAGAATGTGGCCTGATTAAACACTACTCGTATGGTTCAGTATAAAATTAATTGATAGCCTTGATACATATACTTTCATTTTAGAAATTTGAATATGGCATGAGAAAGTGAATTTGTATAATTGAGAATATATTGAAACCCTTTCGAAAGAAAAAAAAGAATATATTGAAACCCAACGGAGATGGAGCAGGAAAGATTTGGAAGCATGCAACCAACCTCACCAAAGGCTCCGCGTCCAATGATGGTAAGAAGCTCGAAATCATCTACGCATATCTTGTTCCTTCTCAGTCTCATAAACTCGGTCTCCTTTCGTTCTAAATCTTTAATTAGACTTATCTGTTCCTCCTTGGGCACATCTGAAGAGGCCAACTTTCTTTCTAGTATCCACCGCCTGGGGAAAAAGTATAAACATTCAAGTTTTAGGGCTTAGCTAAAAAAATTATAAAATTAATGGAGAATTTAAAGTGACAGAAGTATTGACTTGAATGCTTCATCGTGAAGTAGATTTAATATTAAATTGTCTCGCCATGACCATTTAAAAGAACCATAGGAGAAGAGAAATACAAGTTTCTTTTCCTTGTTTATAGATAAAAGAATCATAAAGCAAGAAGAACTCAGCCCAACATTGTCTGTTCTAATTTCTTTCATATAATAAACACAGTCCTTTTAAAATACCAAGTTTAACATCAACATTCTACAGTGTGGATCTCACAAACATAAACAAAATTCAGAATCTTCAACCAAATGCAGTAGCACTGGAATTTTTTTATCTGATGGTGGTCAACTCTAGGAAACTTCTATATTGAGTAACCCGAACCTAGTGATACATAAAAATCTACGTCATATTTGGAGCGACAAAAAGCACTCTAGATGTGACCTCTCACTTCAGCCTCTACATGATGACAATATAATTAATTGGAGTGCCTGAAGTTAATCCTGATGGACATTATCATCTTTGTCCACATGAATTGCCGCCAAAGTTTTGTACTGTTTATAATTAACACACACACACACACACACATATATATATAGGCTTCTAACTTCAACTATAAGTTGAAAGGCCATATAAAGTAAGCAAATCATTCCAGAACAACCAAATCCCAGTTAAACTCCTTTAGCATTGGATTTTATGTGCTCGGAAGAAACAGTGACAAATGAATTGCTCTATAAATCCTCATAAACACTACAACGGCCTATTCATCACCATCCTCAACTTTGTAAATCTTATCATCTGAAACACAAAAAGAAGTAGCCTCCACTAACCTTCTGGCTTGATAAATCACAACTTCTAACTTAAAAAAAAAAAATACGAAAACTATTTTCTTCTGTCGTACAAAATGGCATCAGCATTTTAACAATTCAGAGTCACCTCTCGGTAACAAAAAAAATTGGAAAGTCTTTACTCCATCCTTGTTTTGACTGGCAAGACTTCTATATGCTCAGTGCATCGGACGCACACAGCATAGAAAATTAGTTAACACCTATTTACAGCGTCATAAAAAATAGTAATCACAATCATTCTGACTTGAACTGAACCCACTTAAATGTATAGTTTATGCATATTGAGTTAAATTGCATCCTTAGGTCACTAAATATCAATCCTTCCATAATCACAAAAAAGACCAAACAAATCTACCATCTAAGTGTATCTGACAGCTCAACTCCAAGCAATCAACTATAATCATCATTACTTTCAAAACCTAAAACCTCAACATCAAAAACAACCGAAATACCAAAGCAAGCAGCAGATCTTGTAAACCACAAAGTTAAATCGCAACTCGAACTAATCAGAACACTACATTTCTAAGTCAAAAAAAGCTGCAAATAATACAAGCACATGATTTGCCATTTTTATAACTCTATCCCAAACATAGTTAATTACCTTTCTTTTCTTTCCTGTATACTTTTCATCTGATTTTTGTAGTGATTCTCGATGAACTGCTTCGCAGCTGCAACTTTTTCCATTGTCAAACTTGAACCGGTAATTTCTTCTCCACCGTTGTTATTGTTCTCTTCGTCCTCCATCTTCGTCTCCTCTCTCTCTCTGTCTAGATTTCCGCTAAATTTCTGTTTCCTCTCTCTCTAAAAATGTCTGTACATGTATATATATAAGTATGTGTGAGTGAGTGTGTTTTGTGTGTTTTTTTTTTTTTTTTTCTCAAACGATAGTATTTTATTAGATTAACTCAAAAACTAAAATTACAACTACAAACGTAGCCTAACTCCTGGTATAAAGTTCGACTTGACTAAATAAAAGTCGTTTTAATTGTAAAACCAATTGGATCAACTCCACAAACTAAAACCTTCAAACCCAAAACTCACCACTCCACGCCGGGAGACTTCAGCACTCCTTAATGGAGACTGTAAAACACTAAAAAAAAAAAACCAAAACCGGGCACGAGCAACCACTACACACTACAGAACAGATAAAACTGATCCGCCTATGAGTTTCGCAAATCAACCGGAAAAATCAAATACAAGCAAAATAATAAAACTACAACTTAACAACAAAATAAAACAAAGAAAAAAATAACCACCTAAATCCTAACAAACATAGAAAAGAAAAGTATCTCCCACCCCCAAACCCACCGCCACATCCGCCACCACCACTCCACGCCCAAGCTGGTCGCACGCTCACCGGGAGTCTAATCGGACTTGTCATTGCCACTTCTCTGTTCGTGATTTCCAGCCATGTTTCGGTCCCCACCGTCATCCTAGTCGCCGGCGTCGTCACGGCTTTACGCCATTTCGACGTTGGGGCGTTCGGTTGACGGGGCTCTCCGCTTTCCGGGTTTTCAACTCGTGTAGGCGGCGACGAGGGGACTCAAATTTTTGGCCATCGTCGGTTTTAATGGCGGAAATGAAAGGCGAACATCTAGATGAGGTCAACACAAAACTTTCATTCTCATGGGAAGAAGAAAGCTTTTGCTTGAGAGGGGAGTGTGGGCTGGGATGGGCGGCTGGTTGGGGGAGGGAAAAAGGAGAAAATTAGGGTTTGGGTTTAGAGAGAAAAGTGGGAGAAAAAAAGAAGAGAGAGAAAAGACATGAGATTAATGTGTTTTGTGTGTTGTTAGTGTGTGTGTTTAGTGTACTCATTATTCCTCAGAAGCCCGTACGATGTCGTTTCACGTCAATAGTCACCTTATTGGACTGAATTTACCCTCCTACTTTTCACTGTTTTGAAATCAGTGCATAAGACTGTTTTATGTCTTTCCATTTTTTTAAGTTAAATAGTGGCAAAAATTATATTTGATAAGCGATTTTTTTTTTTGGATTGGATATAGGGTGAAAAATGAAAATGTGATGATGATAATAAATAAAATAATGATTGGATCCAATTGATTGTTTGAAAAAAAAATAAAAGAGAGTGAATAGTGTATATTAGTGATTTAAAAAACAAAATAATTAAATAAATTGAAAAAGTTATGTAAAATTGATGGACCATCAACCTCCCTAAAGATACACAATAGAAAGTACGTGTGACAATTTCTGATATGAACCTAACATATTATAAGCGGGTTATCGTTGAGGTCTGATGGATTATAGTTAGAATTGGATCGACCTCGAATAACACGTATATTAAACAGGTCGAGTTAGAGTTACCTTGAAATGACATGATTAACCCGTTTGACACAATTGTTTAGTTATTATGTTGGTTTTTGCAATATTTTTGATTGATTAAATATGTTGTTAGTATATAATAATTAGATTAAAAAAATTATCAAATGTATGTAAATATAATTTTCATTAGAATTAACTCATACAACCAGGGGCGGATGCCCGTTTGGTCAAGATTGGGCTTGAGCCCAGTGCAAAGTTCTAAAAATCTACTTTTAGTACTTTAATTTTTAAATTATCCATAATTAGCCCCTCCCAAAGTTTAATGCAAAACTCAAGTCCACCCCAAAATTTAAATTCATTTCAAAATCAAGATTGAGGAACTTAAAACTAATTTTTTTATGTTATCGTGATATTGATGGTATAATTTAATATATTTTCAATTTTTAGACTATTTTTGTGATTCTTAATTTATTATTAGTACAATTAGCATCTCATTAAGTTTAAATGTATTTAACTATTTAGATTGGTAATGTATTAGAATATATCTTCTAAGAATCAAATATATTAAAAAAATCATATGTTTTATTAGTTAATGGTCTAACTAAAATACATTTAATAGATTTACTTATTGTGTCAATTGTGTCGTGTCATTCTTTTCGCGTTTTTAGCGCGTCGTATTCGACTTTAAATTTTAGGCTCAATAAGATTATTGTGTTGTGTTCGAGCTTTAGTTTATTGTGTAGAGTTGTTTTTTATCAGGCTGGTATGACCAATTTGCCTCCCCTGAGTGTCATCATCAAGTATGAAATTGAAAATATAGCTATTTTTTATAGCTTTTTTATATTTAGTTTTTGTCAAGAAAACAAATAATATGGAAAATAGAATATGCCCATTTGATTGCTAATATAAATATACCACTATGTTTTTATGAAGTAGTTTTCAACTCTTTATTGAGAAATAATGTAGTCTTGTAATAATTTGTTTGATATATATAATCATTGTTCTATATATATATATATATATATATAATTTTCTTAGTGAATTTTTTTTCTTAGCCCACCTTACTACCAATTTCTGGATCCGCCACTGCATACAACCCTCATATAATGTTGTCATACAAATAGATAAGTCAAATAGATATTAAAAGGGTTGAATTAGGATTGAAAAATCTGACACGACTAACACGAATTTAATTTCTCGACCCGACATGCAAACTTTGACACGACACAAATTGTACAATCTGCATAATTTTAAGAAAATGTATTTATTTTTGACAAAGCACCAATGTGGCAACAGCTAGGCTATAAAAGTACAAGTTTGAAGAAAAGAGTGCAGGAAGACTGGTTATAGGGAATAGGAACCAGCTCATAAGGTTCGGATCTGGTGCAAGTGACAGCTCCGCTCCAAACTGGATATTACTGACCAGCTGGCATTGTTTATATAGGCTTCTTTAAGTTCTTTAGCAAGTGTTTTAATTTAATTAATTTATCTATACCACATATCTTTTAACCATCTTTTTCAATCACTACAAAACTCAAATTGCTGATCAGTTGAAGATTAAATATAATACACTCTTAAGGAAACTACGAGTGTAAAAATACTATCAAATTAAAATGCATTAATCTAATTAGTAAATAGTAAAGTTATATTTAC
Source organism: Rehmannia glutinosa (assembly GCA_016081115.2). Lineage (NCBI taxonomy): Eukaryota > Viridiplantae > Streptophyta > Magnoliopsida > Lamiales > Orobanchaceae > Rehmannia > Rehmannia glutinosa. The sequence continues at coordinate 168,614 of JABTTQ020003342.1, read as the reverse complement.
CTTTCTATTATTAAATAATTTAACAATTAGATCCATTCTTGACCAAAAATAGAAATATAGCTTTTAGTTTGATGAATTGAAGCTCTATAGTCTTCCTCTTTTATTTTTATTAATACTGGTTATAGGGGTGAAAATCGGATCTAGCTACTCGATGCTCGACTCGAGCTCGATCATTTAAATCTTATTTGAGCTCGTTTGTTAAATAACGAACCAAGTTTAACAATTTTTCGTTTGATAAAATATAAAATTCAACTAAAGCTCGATTCAATTACTAAAAACTAAATATAATATATATATATATATATGTGTGTGTAAAATCAATCTACTCGAATTCGATTTGTATTGGACTCGACCAAAGAACGTTCAAGCTCGATTCAATTAATAGTCTCGATAAAAACTCAAACAAATTTGAATAATACTATGTTCGGTTCTATTAGACTCGTTTACATCCTACTGATTTATGGTCACCATCTTTGTATTTTGATGGAATTCAGAAACAAATATTTAATGATTTCAAAGTCTCATGGTTATTTTCTTGAATTAGATCTCATAGACAAATATACTTATAATTAAATGGAATAAGACAAATTGGTCGGTCCAAAACCAAATCCACTTCAAGTATGACAAAATCATAAGTCCCTGTGTGTTTTCAATATATATATATATATATATATATACTGTTTTTAAATATTCTACCCCCAAGTTCCCAACTAGGGAAAGCTAACTATCTAATATATTATTCTAAAATGCTCAGACATTTACAAAATATAATAGTATGTAGCAACTATTAATTGAATTAATCATGCAATCTTATTAAAGGAGCCAAACAAATATACAACTTTTACAGGCTGGCGTGTGATGCTAATAGCCTAATATGTGAGAGTACTCTGTTTGATTTTGAATAACTTGGATTTAATGCACCACAATAATTTAAAAAAATAAAGATTCAAAAGTAATTGTATAAAAGTAATCCAAACAAGTTCAATGCACTTATTATTATGAATTTAATTTATTTAATTCAAATCTATCAGTCTCAAATCCCAAATGTAGCTAATAAAACGGATTTTCTTCGAATTGAATTAACAAAACTTTTAATATACAATAAAATTGTGGTATTGTAGAACTAATTTTCTTCTTTTTTGCACGTGTATGCGATGGGATCTTCTATTTTAAAATGGTTTTCGTTTCCTATTACATCGTAAAAATGATTGTGACATGTATAGAAATTACCATATTAATTTTTGAGTATAAATTGTGTTATATTATAAGGCAAACAATGATAACCATTAAAAATACAAATAACAATCATCAATGCAGTATAATAAGAGATCATGAAAAATAATTTTGGAATAGAAGATATCATCCATTTTGCATAACATTTAGTTAACAAAATCTATTGATCTATTCTTAGGCCACAACATAATAACATAAATTTGAGTAAGTCTCATGTGATACGATCTCATGTATTTAAATTCATTAGACGAATCCCACCCATTTTACAAATCGAGGTGAATTAGATCCAAATATAAATGGGTTCGATTAATAACTTTCATTTTAGGATCCATCTCATGAAATTAAATCCGTAAGATCGTCTCGAGTTCTTGTCTATAAATTTTGAAATCCACTATAAAAACATGGTTCTTTACCCCACTACCCAAATTAGTGGACGAATCAACAGAATGATAAAAATAGTAAATTTGAACTCTATTCTAGAAGTAAAATTTGCACAATACTTGCTCGTAGAAATAGTAACACAAAAAAATTTAGTCCAGACATGAATGATAGAAACACACAACGTTGTCCCTTCATTTTTCATTTTTTCCACGTAGATATTACGAGAATGAAAAAAAATTCTAGTCAAAGACATGAGAAAAAAACGAGAACATACCTTTGTCTTTCCTTTTTTTTTTTCTTTTTCCTTTTTTTCCCCTTTTTTTTCTCATCAGAAAACTTACAGAAGAAAGTGGTGGTCCGTCACGGTGGCAATGGTGGTGTACACGGCGGTGCTACACTAGTGTCATTAACCCCATTGCACCACCACCTTCTAACAAAATATTGAAATATTTCATAAAAAACAAGAAGAAATTAAATTATATTAAAAAAAACATTAATTAATTGCACGAAAAAATGTCTCCCCATATTCATCATGATGGCAATCCCACAGTTGTGGCCGTTGATCGAGACAAGCATAGCACATCGGCCGTTAAATGGGCGATTGAACATCTTCTTGTAAACAACACAACTCTCATTATGGTCCATGTTAGAACAAGAAACTTGCATAATCGTAGGTACCCTCTTTTTTTTTCTTCAATTTTTTCTCTGTGGTTTATTGGCATTGTCTTATAATAACAAGATTGAATCTTTTTAAAAAAAATTATTTTGGTGTAAAAAATGCAGATGGTTCGAATGGTGGTCCTCCGGAGGCAAACGATGAACCCATTGAGGATATTTTCACGCAATTTCGCGCTTATTGTGCACGTAAAAGGGTAAGTGAATTTTCTACGTATACCGGGAAAATTTGGGTTTTCTTGGAATTCTGATTTTCTGTTTCAATTTGGTGTTCGATTTCATTTTCTATTTTTCACGCATGCGCGTTTCCTTAGATATGCCACACTTGATGTATTGTTTCAATAAAATACGAGATGAAACACCAAATTGAAACATGAATTCAAAATTGAGGGTTGAAATATTACCTTTGCCAAAAACTAATGCAAAAGTTTGGATATATGTGGATTTACTTAGTAATATTTTCAATCTGTATGTTGAAAATATTGCAGATAGTAATGCAAGTTGTTGTCCTAGAAGGCATGGATGTGCACAACACACTTTTAGACTACATAAACAGCCACCATATCACCAACATAGTTCTTGGTGCCTCATCAAGGAGTCCAATTACAAGGTTCTCAACTATTCCTTTTGGGATAATTACAAAAACACCCCTGAGGTTTCGGCTAGTTATAAAAAAAAACCCAAAGATGTTTCAAAATTACAAAAAAAAACCATCACGTAGGTATAACTGTAGTATTTTTATAAATATCAGGGAGTTTTTGGTATGTTTTTGCTTATGAAGGAGGAAATGTAAGACGGAATCAAACCTCAAGAGGTTTTTTGTAATTTTCAAAATTCTCTGGATTTTTTTGTAATTATCACATTCCTTTTTGAAAGAAAACCAAACAAGCCCTTATTCTGCTAACCTGCATTTTGGTCAATCAGGAAATTTTGGACTCATGATGTGCCAACCATGATAAACAAGGCCGCACCCGATTTTTGCAATGTCTACGTCGTTGCAAAAGGCAAGACACAGTCAGTACGACCAGCAGCACGACAGGCAGCCAGTTCGATTCCTCCTAGGTTGCCTTCTCCACTTCGGTCCCCAGACGATTCATGCATTTACAGGTGGTACTCCACTTTCAGTTTCAAGATTTTCTTTCTTTTTTCTCCCTTCTATCTTGTAAAGATGCATTGAATATTCATGAACAGGGACAGGGCATTTCCTGCAAAGGGTCATACAAAAACAGCTAGTTCTGAGATGATCAAGGCCGACATAACTCTAACTGATGGATCAATGGACCATAATCATGAGAATTTCAGTAGAGTGTCAAAAGTTTCATCTAATGATGGCCACGAGATTCCCAATTGGTGGTCGAAAAGTTCGTCCTGTGATTCGACTGAGCTTTCCAGTAGAGACTCTAGATATTCATCCAGTTGCAACTCCAATTCCTCGGAAAACGACTTAACTGAGTCTGTAATCAACCTGGGATCAATGGATAGCACGAAGGTGCAAAATTTAGATGGCGCCATGAGAGAAACGGTTGATCATGAGGGAAATTCATCGTCTACAGTAAGTATCGAGAAATGCAAGTGATTTATTTATGTTTGATGATGCCTAAGGGAGTGTTTTGCAAACTAATAAAAGAAATAATTGTCAGCTTTTGACTGGAGAAAAAAATAGCTTCTAGTGTTTTTAAATGCCAACTTCTGCTTGTAATTTTGCATAATTTAATTAGAATTTAAAAGTAGGGGAGCGTGCTTTAGATCTATGATTTTGCTTCTTGTTTAACTATGGGAATGTTTGCAAAAACTTCTGCTTCTAGAAGAAGTGATTCATTATTGCACAAGTAAAAGTAGTTGAGAATCAGAAGTTTGTTGTGTTTGCAAATAGAATCAAAAGTTGAAAGTGTTTGGTAAAAAAGTTGTAAAACTGCTTATTTGTTTGTAAAGTCAAACCAGAAGCAGAATGAAAAATCTAAAGCACCCATCTCCCTACCTTTAGATTCTCTCGAAACAGTTGGCATTTGCAAACACTAAAAAGTGATTTTTTCAGTTAAAATATGAGCATCACTTTTTTTAGTGATTGCAAACACTCCATTTACACATAAATAAAACACTTCTACAGCTTACTCACCAAACATTCTCAATTAACTTATTAAACTTTTAGATTTTATTTGCAAACACTACCAACTTCTAATTCTAAACTACTTTTTTATTTTGCGCAATAAATCATTTCTTCTAAAAGCATAAGTTTTTGCAAACACTCCCTAAATCATAATGGAAAGCTGAAGCGAACCTGAAAAAGCACTGCTAGCATTTGATGGTTGAGTATGTACTTAAGAATTTGGAGATAAACTTAACAACATTTCTAATGTATGTTTGATAATCTTTTAGGCTGATGAACTTTACCAGCAGAAGCAGGATGAAACATACAGATTAGAACAGGCTCGCATTGCTGAAGAGGCAGCCCTTGCACTTATAGAGGTGGAGAGAGCGAAATGCAGGGCCGCCATTGAAGCAGCCGAGAAAGCACAGAAAATTGCAGAAAAGGAAACACAGAGAAGAAAGCAGGCAGAGCTGAAAGCCAAGCGAGAGACCAAAGAAAAGAATCGAGCTCTTGATATCTTGTCAAACAACGATGTCCGTTACAGAAAATACACTATTGAGGAGATTGAAAAAGCCACCAATAAATTCTCGAGGTCCATGAAAATCGGCGAAGGTGGTTACGGGCCTGTTTTCAAAGGAAAACTTGATCACACCAGAGTAGCCATCAAAGTTCTCAGGCCTGATGCTGCCCAAGGGAGAAAACAATTCCAACAAGAGGTAACTTCAAAATATAAAAGAACATCATACATGATGTTCTTGAAAAAAAATTTAGGCTATGTTTGTTTTACATCCCCCAATCATCCATTTCTCCCAATCACTTCCCCCAATCACCAACCAAACATACATTACGTTTTCCGATGCATTTCTCTACTAATACACACATTTCCCAATACATCACATCAAACCCCCTTCCCCCAATCACTTCCCAGAAACTCCCCCCAATCACTCTCAATCACTAAACAAACATACCCTTAAGGTTTCAATTTACTGCTTATGGAGTGTTTGCAAAACCTTATGCTTTATTTACTGTAGTAGAAGCAAAAAGTAGTTGAAATCAAAAGTGGGTAGTGTCTGCAAATACATGCTAAGACCCAATAAGTTAAAATGAAGTGTTTGGTGAAAAAGTAGTAAAAATGCTTTATTTATGTGTAAAAGTCAAATCAGAAATAGAATAAAAAATCTAAGGCATTGATTCGATGACCTTCCACTATGTCCATTTTCATTTTTTAAGTGAATAATGGTGAAAAATCATTTTTAAAAAGTTGTGCAATGTTTTGGGAGTGTGATTTGATATAGAATGAAAATGGTGATGATAATTGATGTGATGATTTCTTTAGTAAAATTAGTGATTGGATGTGATTGATGATTTGAAAAATAAGAGAGAATGAATAGTGTATTTGTGATATGATTGTGTAATTATGATAATTGATAGTGATTTTTTTAATAAAATAATAATTTAACATGATTGATGATCGGAAAAGTGGGAATGAGTGAATAGTGTATTTTCTGAAAATTTTCACAAGCAATCGCATGTTCAGCTAAAAATATGTTTTTGAAGGAAAATTTTGCAAATTTCTTTTACAATCAATCACACCCTAAATCATCCCTCCCCTACCTTTAGATTCTGATAAAATTATGCAGAAACAGAAGTAGAAGTTGGTATTTGACAACACTTGAAACTATTTTTTTTTAAGCCAAAAGCAGACAATCATTTTTTTTTAATCCTGTCTGCTTACGGGGTGATGCATATGTTCAGGTTGAAGTCCTAAGTTTCATGAGACATCCAAACATGGTCCTCCTAATGGGCGCTTGCCCCGAATATGGATGCTTAGTGTATGAATACATGAACAACGGAAGCCTGAAGACCGTTTATTTCGAAAAAGGCAACACACCTCCAATCCCATGGGGCATTCGTTTCAAGATAGCGGTGATATAGGAACAGGGCTTCTTTTTCTCCACCAAGCCAAACCCGAACCCCTCGTCCACCGCGACCTAAAAGCCACCAACATCCTATTAGACCGTCATTACACGTGCAAGATAAGCGATGTTGGGTTAGCCCGTTAGTTCCACCCTCGGTTGCGATAGCGTCACTCAAGATCACATGACATCACCGCCGCAGGCACGTTTTTTGTTACATAGATCCCGAGTATCGAAAACGGGTAAATTAGGGACTAAATCAGATATATACTCATTAGGGGTGATGTTGCTACAAATTATCACTGCTAGGCCTCCAATGGGCCTTACTCACCAAGTTGAGAAGGCAATAGAGAGATACGTTTGCGGATCTGCTTGATCCAACGGTACCTGATTGGCCTGTCGAAGAGGCCCTTGGTTACGCAAAATTGGCCCTGCAATGTGCGGAGCTGAGAAAGAAAGACAGGCCAGATCTTGCTAAAGTTATACTTCCAGAGCTCAACAGGCTAAAGGAACTCGGAATGGAACATTTATTAAGCCACAAGAACACTTCTCTTCGGTCGAGTCCTCGTTAAAGTTTCTACTAGCGAGAGTTATTTTCATTCTTTCATTCTATTATGTATATACCGATTTGTTATTATCAATCTGGTATTTTTTTGAATCATTTAATAAAAAATGAGGCAGTACTTTGTTAATTAGCACAATCATATAAAAACATGTTCTTTTTTTGTTTTTGTTTTTTTTCTTAATGCTGCTGTCATATGTATTTACATATATATTTACCCCTCCACATATCTATTGAAAAACATGTTGCCATGATATTGCTCCATCTATGACTAAAAACTCTGTTTAAAGATTTTCAAGTTGGTCTATATATTGCCATTCTACTCAATCTTGGTCATTCCGCTGTTCTTTGGAACCTTTTATAAAACACATAATTATAAAAAAAAGGGATAATTACAAAAACACCCCTAAGGTTTGGTTAATTACAAAAAAATCCAGAAATATTTGAAAATTACAAAAAATCCCTTCAGGTTTGATTCCGTCTTACATTCGAGGATTAATAAACAAAAAACATTTCAAAACCCCCCATGATATTTATAGAAATATTACAGTTACCCCACTTTAATTTTAGACATAATAAACCTGATGGGGCTTTTTGTAATTTTGAAAAATCTCTGGATCTTTTTGTAATTAGCCCAAACCTTAAGGGGAGTTTTGTAATTATCCCTAAAAAAGAATAACCGTGTTTACTATGACTGTTAACTCACAAATCAAATTCTCAGATGGAGTGTCTACTCTAATCAAGATGTTCAGATAGCATATTTTGGTTACTCAAGAAAAAGAGCCCCCACAATTAGAATCTGCAAAGGGAGATGAAATTCTTTACTTGGGATTAGAGACCAAAAAGGGGTGTTTCCAAAGTCCTCTTCCATAAGAAAGGTACTGTATGCAAAGCAGAAAGCAATTAAGTGTAGAACATGGTACCCACAAAGGTAGATTGTTTCAAGGGAAAAGCACAATAAAAAGTTGGAAATGTATTCTGCTTAGGATCCTCTTTTCCTTTTTGAAAAAATGGATAACAACAGTTTATGCCCCAAAATCAAGAATTTAGAAAATTATGATGACTTATTGATAATCCATTATTGATACAGTTCATCCAACACACAACAGTTTTTCCACACATTTAAGTCAACAAAGCAAGAAATATTTGATCTTCTGAGTGTGACTTTTGTGTGCACACTTTCCTAGAGCAGGCAAGCAAAATCATTATTTGCTTTTTGACAAAACTTGGTTTTCAATTGTCTCAATATTTCTACTTGCACTTATATCTGCCAAAAAAATAGTGCTTTAACATGTAAGTGGATCTTATATCTTCTTCAAGAAAACACTGTCCACAATAATTTCCTCGTTAATACTCTCAAGCCCAGACCAGAGGTATAGGGTTCGATTCTCATCTTCCTTCCCACTTACTATATGTATTCACAAATATATATAATCAAAATAAACAACAATCCAACTCTTTTAGAAGAAGCAAATGTACAACTTTAGTAAAAGGCCAAAGAATATTTGAATCTGTGTTCACTACTAAAGGCCTGATTCTAAATCCTATTCTGAATTGGTCTCTATAAATTCACCCTGCCATTAATGAGCCACACAAGAAACACATAAAACCTCTCTACTTCACTTGCAAATTTCATGCACACTTTGAAGAAACCAAAAAATGAAACACTCAAAAATAATTGCAAGGAAAAGTATACTTTTTCTCTTCATTTCATTATCAACAATTTCAGAATCTCAAGGCCAAACAGGGATCTCACCAGCAGGTTTGTTGTGCATTAGCGACTGCGAAACTTGCCCCGTCATTTGCTCACCTCCACCATCACCACCGTCACCGTCAGCACCACCTACTCCAAAATCGCCGCCGCCAGCACCACCAGTGCACCGCCACTCGCCGCCGCCGCCGCAACTACCATACTACTTCGATTCTCCCTCACCATCATCGCCGCCAGCTCATCCTCCACCTCCGCCGTCGGTCGGCGCCGGTCCTCCGCCTCCTTCAGTATATGTATACAATCCAGGCACGGCGGTGCCGCCACCAGGCATGGGGCAGCGGAATTTCTCATTTCCTTACTATTATTTCTACGCTTCCAAGGCTTCTTGTTATCTACCTCTTCAAGAGGGCTTCATTCTTTTGGTGGTGTTCATTCTTTTCCAAGTTTTGTACGGTTTTAGGTGAACTGGATTTGGTTGTATGTATATTCAGCGTGTAGATTGCAAAACTAATGGGGCTATATCGAATTTGGTGAAAATAGTGGGGTGAGCATGAGATTTTTTGTTCATGATTAATTTCTTAGACATTTTCTGATCCTGGGCCCCTGGCTTATATTTCATAACTAAGATTTACATGAGCAGCGTATTAAAATTGGAAGTATTGAAAATTATGCATAAAAATACCTGAAACTTTTTGGGCTTTGAGGAAAACTTAGAATACATATATAAAATTTGTTATAGTAACTTATTGTAAATTACATAAATGACCAAAAACTAATAAAAATTATGTTATAAAAAAAATTATTTGTGTTTGGTTGGCTTCTCCGAAACCAACTTTCCTATTTCCTTCCCCAAATTACCAACCTTACAAACCAAACATTACAATGCTTCCAATATAATTTTATATTAATACACACATTTCCTAATACATCACATCAAACTGTTCTTACCCCAAAAATTTCCCCCAATCACCAAACAAACACATCATCGAAAGTTTTTCACACAATGGACGTATCCTAAAAAGATTTATGATAAGACGACTAAGAATCCAACAAAATTTTTTTAATTAAAAATAATTCATGAGAATATATTACTACGCGAAGTTTTTTTAATGATTTTTTTTGAGATGATGACATAATTCCATTATAATAATTTGCGTTTCAAATATCATTTTTTTTCTTTCTTGATCACTTATTAAAGTATGAATATTTCTATCATCTTCACCTCAATTTTCATTCAAAATGCGCATAATTCTATTCAATATAGAGAATTTTTATCTAGATAAATTTGTTGACAATTATTTTTAGATTAATAGACTTGGCTAAAATGACCATAAAACTTAAGGTGTCGAAATGCAATATCGCAAACTTCAGGTGACAAACTTTGATGGAATTACAAAACGCACCTGAACAACCTTAAAATATTATACATGCCCTAAAGGAAAAATCTCATTTACATTAAACAAAACCCACGCACAGATCTCTAACAAAGATCTATCCGACTCTGAGCTTCCAAAAATGACGGCAATGGCGTCGCCGGAAGCTCCGGCAAACGACGACGAGTCGTCGGCGATGTCGAATTTTCTCCCACTCGCCTCTGCCGCCCAGCAGCCATATGTCTCCGAACTTCTTTCTTTCACTCTCGATCGCCTCCACAAGGTTTTCTACACACTAAGATTGCTTAATACGCCTCTAGGCTTCGCAATTTGAAATATTGTTTTTGTTTGTTTGCTTCAAGGAGCCGGAATTGTTGAGAGTAGATGCTGAGAGAATACGGCGGCAGATGCAGGAGGTGGCAGTGGGCAATTACCGTGCTTTCATCGCCGCAGCAGATGCGTTGCTCGAGATCCGAGAGGAGGTTTCTTCTATTGATAAACATCTTGAGTCTCTGGTAATTTCCTTTGAATGATGAGTTTTTAGGTTTTTTCTGTATAATTTGGTTTGGTTTACTATTGAGCTGTCATTGTCGTTGTTGAAGATGTTCGTGAATTGTTGATTTTTGTTTGAGTGTTGAAGGTTCTGAAATGACTAACACTAAGTCATTTAAGCTTCTTCAAAAAGGGAAATTGAATTGTAATTGTGAGTTTGAAGGTTCTTTTAGCTATGCGATGAAGTAAAAGAGTAATTGGAGTTTGTAATAAGTTGAAATTATTTTAGCACTGTCATTTCCTACCAAGCTATGAATGTGCGGAATTCATGGACTGCTAAACGATTGTTTTGGAGTGTAACAAGGACAGTTTGCCATTAATGTGCTGCTAATTAAGTGAGAGACCGTCGTGTTCTTATATATGAACTCGATTCTTTAGGTGAGGTTTAAGATAAAGGGGAAAGCTTGGAAAAATATAAATACTTATGGACATTTAATGCCTAAAGATAATCTTCATAATCCCCAGCTCATGCTACTTGTTGATGAAGAGCCATTTTTAAAATGCTGAGAAGATATCTTCTATGAATCTTGTTTTTCTTTTGTTTCTTTTCAGGTACAATAAAAATATGGAGGAAGAATTAGTTTGGATAAATTTATGTGTATTATTTAGTTGAAGAAATGATCGGAACATTGGTACCTTGCTATCTATTGACACTATGATTTAAGAGGGGTAAATTTTGTGACCAGAATCTTCTAGATAGTGTATCATACACATGAATACTGGTGTAAATGTTACTTTTTTGCTTCTATCATGCTCCTTTTCAGAATATGTGACAATGATAAACTCACGAAGATTCATAGATGCTTGTCCTCTTTTGCAGATAGCTGAAATTCCAAAGCTAACGTCTGGTTGCACTGAATTTGTTGATTCGGCAGAACATATTTTGGAGAAAAGGAAGATGAACCAAACATTACTGGCCAATCATAGTGTTTTGCTTGATTTGCTTGAAATTCCTCAGCTCATGGACACGTATATCCCTAAGCTTATATGTGGACTTACAGTTATTTATCCAATATATTCTTCATGTTGCCTGTTAACTATAATTTTCTTGGTTCTCAAAGAATGATTTGATATCACATTGATACAGATGTGTGAGGAATGGAAATTATGACGAAGCTCTTGATTTAGAGGCATTTGTGGCAAAACTTACTACAATGCACCCAAAGTGAGTTTCTTCTGTTAGCAGCACAATTCATTCCATTAGTACAGTTGATGGAAGCATTTATTGAGGCACTATTTTCGTTGTTTCTTCTTCAAAATAGAATTCTCGTTATTCAAGCTCTAGCTGCAGAAGTTCGGCAGACCACACAGTCTCTTCTTTCTCAGCTTCTCCAGAAACTTAAATCTAACATTCAGGTACTATGTCTTCTTTATTAAGCATGTCAATGAAACAGAAAATAATTCAAATAAAATTGTGGACCCTAATGTGATTGTAACTATAATTTTGTTTGCAGTTGCCAGAATGCCTCCGCATCATTGGGTATTTGCGTCGAATAGGAGTTTTCACTGAGTATGAAATGCGCCTACAGGTAGCATGATCAATTATTGTTTTTTGCTTTTACTTCTTCTCATTATCTCAGTCCCTGGCCAATGGATCTCATTACATTTCTAAGATACTATTCTAATCAAGGATCCTTTTCTGGTGGTCAGTTTTTAAGATGCCGTGAAGCATGGCTTACTGGATTGCTTGATGATTTAGACCAGAGAAATCCTTATGAATATTTGAAAGGGATGATAAATTGCCACAGAATGCATCTCTTTGATGTTGTTAACCAGTACCGAGCCATATTCGCTGATGACACATCAGGGAGTGAAGAAAACTATGATGGTGGCCTTCTCTTTGACTGGGCCATGCATCAGATTACCTTGCACCTGAAGACCCTCAAAATCATGCTTCCTAAGATAAGTGAAGGTGGATCGTTGTCAAATATTCTGGATCAATGCATGGTGAGAATTGGTTGTTATTCTTTTCTGCCCTAGTATATGCTTCTTTTTCATCCTCCAAATCAACGCCCCCACCCCCTACCCCCCACACACAAAAAAAAAAAACCAATAATAATAAAAAATAAATAAGAGTTAATTATAATAAATCTTAATAGTCATACATAAAAGAAACAAAAGCAAAATTGTTTACATAAAGAAACTGGGTTATATAATTCTATTTCTGTATTTCATCATTTCCCAAGTGTCCTTGGTGGAGATGACATACTAGAGTCAGTTGTTGCTTATATGATGATTTGAAGCAGAGGAATGTTTGGCAATCAATGACATTGCATTGGTAAGATTCATAGAAGTTTTCAGATCCTCATTAGACCATTTTTTCACAGAACAATATTCTAGTTCGAAAAATGAAAATTGCTCCACCCATCCTCAGTTTAGGACTGGGAGCTACCTTTTGACAGACTTCTGCATATGATTTACGGAATATTTCTATATTGACATCGGTGCTTCTGCGTTAAAAGTTTGCCCTTTGGTCTATAGCTTCATGCCAATATATGATTGCTTGTTGTGTTGTTTAATTGCTTTTGTATGACAAGTGATTTGTCTACAATAATAATATTATTTTTGTGCTTGGTGTTTGCAGTATTGTGCTATGGGACTTGGTTGGGTTGGTTTGGATTTTCGAGGACTGCTTCCCCCTCTTTTCGAAGAGTAAATATACATTCCAGCATTTTGGTTGTTTTACATACTTTGGCATTTGGAGATCTCTCATGTGGATATTTTTTGTTTCTTAACAGAGCGGTCCTTAATTTGTTTTCGAAGAATATGAGGACAGCTGTTGAAAATTTTCAGGTATAATTTCCAATAAGTAATTGCGCATAATTGATGCTGTCACGCCTTTCTTTAATACCCATCATTTGGATTACTATGGTCTTTCCACAACAACCAATATATCATTCTTGGCTAAAGATTTATGACAAAATTTTCAATTAATCCAGTTAGTCTTGGATTCTCATCGTTGGGTCCCATTGCCAGCAGTTGGCTTCCCTGCCAGTAGTTTGGGCGAAGTAACTCTTGATGATGTTACGCCTCCTTCAAATCTAATGGAGCATCCACCTCTCGCTGTTTTTATCAACGGTAAAGTCGAAAGTTTTTTTTTGGAGTGTTTATACTTTATAATAGATTCTTCCTCAAAGTTTACTTTTGATGTAGTTAAGTGACAATAATTTAGTGTTTATTTAATTTTGCTCTCTGGTGGCAGCAGGTGTATCTGCCGCAATGAATGAATTACGGCCTTGTGCTCCATTAAGTTTGAAAAATGTGCTTGCTCAGGAATTAGTTAAGGGTTTGCAGGCCGTTTCTGATTCTCTACTGAGATACAATACAACTAGGATGCTCAGAGACAATGAGTCGGTACTTTTCATTAAACTATGCCAAGCATTCGTTGAGGTGAAATTCTTTACTAAATTGTTTAGTTTTAGCTGCCATTTTAGCCCTGTTCCTCAACAACAACAACAACAACAAACTAAGCCTTAATCCCACTACGTGGGGTCGGCTATACGGATCATATCGCGCCATCGTTTACGGTCATAAGCCATATTTTCGTTTATTTCTAGGTATAACATGTCATGTTTAATAGCTTCTTTCCAAGTCTTTTTAGGCCTACCTCTCCCTCTTTTGATTTGTGTGAGTGATTCTCTACCTTCTAAACGTCGCACAGGTGCATCTAAAGGTCTCCTATAAACATGTCCAAACCATCTTAATCGTGTTTCTCTAATTTTCTCGTCTATTGGTGCTACTCCCACTTTGTTTCTAATGTGTTCATTTCTTATTCTATCTAATCTAGTATGTCCGCACATCCATCTTAGCATTCTCATCTCTGCTACCCCCATTTTTTGTTCGTGTTCATATTTAGTCGCCCCACATTCTGCTCCATAAAGCATTGCGGGCCTTATGGCCGTTTTATAAAATTTTCTTTTCAATTTTAATGGTATTTTACGGTCACAAAGGATAGAAGATGCACTCCTCCATTTATTCCAACCCGCCTGGATCCTATGTGTGACATCTTTATTGATTTCTCCGTTCTCTTCAATTATAGATCCTAAGTATTTAAAACTCTTTGTTATACTCACTTCATGTCCATCAATTTTAACATTCGTCTCATTGTTCCTGTTGTTTTTACTAAAGTGGCATTCCATGTATTCTGTTTTAGCCCTACTTATAGTAAAACCTTTTGATTCTAGTGCTTCTCTCCAAACTTCCAATTTTGCATTTACTCCTTCCCTTGTTTCATCAATTAAAACTATATCGTCCGCAAATAACATACATTCAGGGATGGATTTTTGTAAGTGTTTAGTGATTTCATCAATTATTAGGATAAAAAGGTGCGGGCTTAGAGCAGATCCCTGATGCAAACCTATAGTGTTTGGGAATTCACTAGATATTCTTGTTGGTGTCCTCGATACATGTTGTTATACCATCATACATATCTTTTATGGCATCTATGTAGGCTATTTTTATTCCACTTTTTCCAATACGCGCCACATTATATCACGGTTGACTCTATCGTATGCCTTTTCAAGATCAATAAAAACCATATGTAAATCTTGTTTTCTCTCATTATATTGTTCACATAATCGTCTAATTAAGTGTATAGCTTCAATTGTGGATCTTCCTGGCATGAAGCCAAATTGATTATCTAATATACTAGTTTCATTTCTTATTCTTGCTTCTATAACTCTTTCCCATAGTTTCATTGTATGACTTATTAATTTAATTCCCCTGTAATTTGCACAATTTTGTATATCCCCTTTGTTTTTATATATAGGTATCAATATACTTTTTCTCCATTCATCAGGCATTTTCTTAGTTTTAGAATAACATTAAATAATTTAGTAAACCATGATATTCCAACTCCACCTAAACATTTCCACGCTTCAATTGGTATATCATCTAGGCCAACTGCTTTGCCAGTTTTCATTTTATTTAGTGCTTTTTCTGTTTCGTGAAGTTGAATTCTACGATAAAAGGTACGGTTTCTATTCAGTTCAGATTGGCCTAGTTCCCCTAATGTGACTTCATTCCTCTTCGGTTCATTAAAAAGATTATTGAAATACCTCCTCCATCGATCTTTTATGTCCTCGTCTTTCACTAAAATGTTTTCATTCTCATCTTTTATGCATTTAATTTGGGTTAGATCTCTTGTTTGTTTTTCTCTAAATTTTGCTATTTTATATATATCTTTCTCTCTTTCTTTAGTATCTAGTTTCTTATAGAAATCTTCATATGCCTTGGTTTTTGCTTATAATTACAAATACCACCCTTGAGATTTAGCCTAATTTCAAGAAAACCCAGTTATCTTTTAAAATTACAAATACCCCCTTGGAGTTTGTGTTTGTCATACTAGTATCTCCTGAAATAGGTGCAATCCGTTAATAAAAACATATGTGAAGGGGGTATTTGTGAGTTTGAAATCTAACTTGTTTCTTTTTGTAATTAAACTAAACTTCAGAGAAGTTTTTGTAAGGGATAATTACCAAAAAAAGAAAAACCTGAGGTCCAGTCTAATTACAAAAAATCCAGATATTTTTGAAAATTGCAAAAAACCCTTTGAAGTTTGATTCCGACTACATTTTCCCACTTCACAAGCAAAAACATTTTAAAAATCCTCCTGATATTTATAAAAATATTATATTTACCCCCCTTAAATTTAAGACAATCAAACCCGAGGGAGTATTTTGTAATTTTGAAACATCTCGGGATTTTATTCTAATTAGCCCAAACCCGAGTTATTTTTTTTTTTTTTTTTAATTATCCTTTTTGTAATTATTATTCCCTCAAATAATGATTTGCACATTGTTCGTTCCATGCAGGTTGTTTTTCCGCATTGTGCTACATGCTTTGGCCGTTGTTACACGGGTGGAGCTGCTCTGATCTCAGATTCCAAGAACTTATTCGATGGAATCAGCCGACTATTAGCATCCTCACCATCAAGAGGGCTACCAAAACCTGTTCACAATGCTGAGCCCAATAGTATATCGGAAAATGGTAATCTGCCTACGGTGGAAAATGGGGTGGCAACTGGTATTAAGCGAACCGCAAGTGCTGGCTTAGAGGAGAAAGAACCGAATTATGATAGTCCACAAAAGGATAAGACAGCAACAAATGAAGATGTTCAAGGATCACCAGTAAGATGAATGATTCACATGTACCGGGCCTCGATTCTTGTTCAGTTATTGTAATTATAGCGGCGTAAATCACAATTTTTTTTTGGGGGGTGGGGGGTTGATTTCTTATATCTCTAATTCAATATACAAGTAGTGAGTAGATGGACTTACAGAAACTTTTAAGTGTTGATGAAGAGGGTGATCTTGCTGTAGCAGCATATGTGATGTTCTTTTTGTACTTAGGTTTTTGGACATTGTTATCAAAATGAGGTGTTGAATAATACGTAATTTATAGTTGGGACTTTGAGAAATCTGATTGTGTTAACTGTTCTTCTCAGTCTGGCTGAATTAGTGATGTCTTATTTTTTGTTCAAACTGGATAAGTTGTGTCGTTAGTTTGCTAGCTCGTCTTCTGCAAAATATGTGTGTATTTTCTATTATAAAAAAATGGAAATATGAGAAAGTTTGGTTCTGAAATAATCAGATCCGTTCGGGCCTTTATAATTATTGTATATTGCATCCCTATTTGGCTATTTGTTATTTTAGAAATGATTTTGTCAAATCGAAGAGGCCCTAATTGATTCGGATGAATTTTACAATTGCGTCTAATATTCTCTTTATGTCTCTTTTGGGGCATCAACAAAATTCTTTAATGCCCATATCCAAACAAATAACTTTAGTGGCTATTTACATCAACTGAGTGATTTGTTCATAGTTCAATGCCCATGGTTCATATCCAAGTGAATAACTCTAGTGCATATTTACATTAGCGAGTGGTTTGTTCATAGTTCAATGTTCATGGTACAATCGAAAGATTGTCCGTGGTATGCTTGTTATTTATGGTTCAATCAAAAAGATGCGAAAGATGGCCCGTGGTATGTTCGTTATTTACGATTCAATCAAAAAGATGCTTGTAGACAGACTTGATTCAAGGTTGATCACTACAATGGGTATTCTCGATCCACTTTAATATATGAATTTGCTATTTATATATTTCCGGTCGTAATTGCTAACAATAACTAAATCAAACGTGACTATAATACTAAGTATTTCATGCATTATTTAAAATAATAGTCTCCAATTTAACAATGACTATTTGGATATATTTTCGGTTCTCAATGAAAAGATCAAGAAAAGAACAGAAATAATAATAAAAGATACAAGACAAATAATATTGTTTTTTTAATAAAAATCTCCATTACAAAGTCCTATTTAGTAGGTCTCAAACCCACAAATCTCAAGACACCATCCTTCCCCATGTACATCAATAATCACAATATGTCGAGATAAAAAAGAATGTCTAAGTATAGACCCCAACATATAACGGTTTTATCCTTATACCAGTAACCTCTCTCTGTGTGTGCGTCTCCCCAGAAGCAGAATGCCAGAATATGAAATTGAAAACCTTCCCTAGAAAAAGAGGCGGGAAATAGTTTCTCCATAAACACAAGTCGTAAGGAGTAACACGAACACTTAAAAAAAAGTGATTCTCAACTTTTGCTGGAAAAAATCAGTTTTGTAGTTTTGACAAATGTCAGTTTCCACTTCATTTAATCAGAATTTAAAAATAAGAGAAGAAGTTCTTTAGATTTCTGATTCTAATCTGAATTGTACACAAACAAAATACTTTTACAACTTATCACCAAACATATTCCCTTAAATTAGTAATTTTTAGTTTCTATATACAAATACCACAAACTCCTAATTCTCAACCACTTGTTCCACGACAGTAAATCTCTTTTGGAAAACTCCTAATTCTCAACCACTTGTTCCACGACAGTAAATCACTTTCTCCAAAAAAAGATGCGTTTCCAAACACTCCCGTGAAGATCGTATTCTATAATTATCAGATGTATATAGTGTTTAAATTTTTCCAATAATATAATTATGTGAAATAACTATCAAGCTAAATCAAGTAGTTGATCAATACAAAAACACATATATATGATTTCTATTTTGATCTCCTTAAGTTATCAACCTCTCTTAATTATCTAATGACTCCATCAAAACAACCTTTCATGATTTCTAAGTTCCATCACAATATGAATTTGACCACTGAACAAGAAAATACTTCATTATTTCCAAGAAAGGCAAACTCTAGAGAAAAAACATGCAATAGCTACGAAAATTAATAGAACACAAATGAATAGAGTGGTCCAAGTCCAAAATCACCCAAATAAAATGCAACACCCCTCATCATATATTAATTTATATCATCTTCTTCTGATCTCAATGTAATATATCCATCAAGTTAAGCATGCATCAAAAGGCTGTATTGAATGGAAACTTATTTATTAAAAACAAAAGCTGTATTGAAAACTTACATTAGTTTTTTCAATTTTTTCCTAAAATTCGACCCTGTTATTGCAGAGACACAAACGGGAGCCTCTTGACATAAGAGTAATACTCATGGCCACTGGGCTAACCCCCCAAAACTTACACTAGTTAATGAGGGTGAATAATGTTTCATCATGTCAAATTACTCATGGTACAGAAATAATTAATAAAAGTACAAATAAGAATATGGCTATCAGGTTACCTTAACAGCCAACAGATCTATGAAAGTGAAACATGTTTATCTTTATTGAGGAAGACAGCAAATCAGCAAACAAATAGATAAAAGGACTTGTTTGCATGTGGCTTACATCATTACAAGTGCACACACATAGTACTAAGGGATTATTTAACTAAAATACAATCTGAAAACTTAAAAAATATATGCAATATATTGGTATGTAAAAATTGGAAACATACTTTAACAAGGATATGCATAGTAGATGAAACTTGAAACCCTAAAATAATAATTATAGAAAAATTGAAATTGAGTACATATGTATTGCCTTCACTTCCAATTGTCTTCAGCAGTTTATAGGGATAATCAATGGAGCTCTTGTAATTTGATCTTCAATTAAGATTTTGTCCTGTATTCATGTCCATTGAAACATATATGTAACAAAAATAAAATAAAATAAAGATACATATATAGATGGAGATATATCAAGTAGTAAGACTGTACAACAATTTCAATGCATTTTATGCTACAAATTCCTAGGGGTGGCAGACACAACGCAATAACCCAATACGAATCGGACCCGAAGTTATTGAGAGAAACCCGAACACAAAATCGACTAACACCAACATGATACGATATTACCAAATTGTCGGAAACATAATTATTTCATATTTTAATTAATAAAAGTACAAATAAGAATATGGCTTTCAGGTTACCTTAACAGCCAACAGATCTATGAAAGTGAAACATGTTTATCTTTATTGAGGAAGACAGCAAATCAGCAAACAAATAGATAAAAGGACTTGTTTGCATGTGGCTTACATCATTACAAGTGCACACACACAGTACTAAGGGATTATTAAAAAAAATATACAACCTAAAAATTAAATAAATATATACAGTATATTGGTATGTAAAAATTGGAAACATACTCTAACAAGGATATGCAAAGTAGATGAAACTTGAAACCCTAAAATAATAATTATAGAAAAATTGAAATTTACCTCAAAAAAAAAAAAATTGAAATTGAATACATGTAGCCTTCCCTTCCAATTGTAATTTGATCTTTAATTAACATTGTCCTGTATTCATGTCCCTTGAAACATATATGTAACAAAAATAAAATAAAATAAAGATACATACATTGATTGAGATATATCAAGTAGTATATGCTAGAAAATAAAGTTTGTACAACAATTTCAATGCATTTCAAGCTACAAATTCCTAGGAATGACAATCACTGACACAATGAGATAACCCGACACAAAATCCGACCCGAAGTTACTCAGAGAGACTCGAACACGAAAATGACAAATACGAATCTAACACGATATTACCAATTCCTCTAAAACGTAATTATTTTATATTTAAATTACTTTTTGTTGTATTTGAAGCATAACCCAAAACCAAACACAAAATCTGACCTGATGCCCCGGATTGCCACATCAGAAATTCCACTGCATATGTATAATTTCTGATTATGGACATATATCCATGAAACCAAGAATTAATAAAAGAAAATACACAAAACAAATAATGGAAAATTGACAGACAGAACTAGAGAGAGACAAGCAATATATGATCGATGTAACATCAACATATATATGTTGCACTAATAGTGGAGGGAGTGTTATGATCTATAAAAGTGGAATTTGTAAAATCAAGACTCTTACAAGCCCCACTGAATTTCAACAAATTAAATGGAAATGACAGAAAGCTTAATTCTTGCAGTAAACAAGCTTAGAAAGCTCAATTAATCAAACTTCTACACCATACTAAATATCAATTTTATGCTTCTTAGAAATTAAATCAAACTCTTCAAACAAATAACAAGACAACTAGAGACAATAGAGGATCGAGGGTTCGAACTCTTGTGGGATCCTGGAAGGCAAAATTAAGGTTCTCATATAGTGGTCGAATAACCGAATATCTACACCGAGCGTGTATAAGCTGTGACCGTATCCGGGTTTAACTGGAAACAACTGAATGGGGCGAGCACGACTATTCACGCTCAAACTTGGAACCTATGTATAAAAAAAAAAAAAAAAAAGAAAGAAAGAAAGAAAGAAAGAAAGAAAGATAGAGACAGCCATAGTTTACATGCATATATATCTAGGAAAATCATAACATTCCTTCTATTACAAAGAAACTAAGTCATCAAATTATGCAAAAAGAAATGGCAAAAACCCTTTTGACTTTTGATGTGTGATTAGCATGAAAACAAGTCCAATTGGGAAAATTTGAAACAAATTACACATCAAATATACCACTTATGATGGATGCATTTTCTCTAGATCTAAAATTTTGTGAAATTGCATAAATAATCCTTCAATTCCCACCCCTCCAAAAACCCTAAACTTTGATTTTGCCCTCCAATTGGAACTTCCACCCCCCCACTCCAAGAAAACAAAAGAAAAATGATTATAAGTACTAATAAAATTATCTATAATTTTGCAGGATGCCCTTGATGGTGATGAAAATCTCAAAAATAAGGTACATAGAAAGAAAAAAAAAAACATCATATCAAACTAGGGAAAAATAAAATAGAAAAATAAATCAACAAAAATACAACAGATCAGGATGTATGACCAATTTGTAACATCATATCATTCACAAAAATAAATTAATACAACATGAAATTAAATGGCAAGAAAAACATCAAAACACACACACACACACACAGTGGAGGGGGTGACAGAGAGAGGGTGAGCACCCATAGCTTCAAGCATGTAGAATTATTCATGCAAGAAAAACACCATGTGTGCTCACTCTCTTCTGTCACCACCCTTAATGGACAAGAATAAACACACACACACACACAAATTTCTCAAGTATATAATGTTTAATTTTGGGAAACCCTAATTTTTGGGAACCCTCAAAACAGTAGATACATATATGGGTGGTGTATGTATAGTGGGAACTGTTCCATTAGAAAAGGAACGCTGCTTTTGATTTTGATGTGGTGGTGTGAATAAAATGAGAGTGGGATTGTCTCTTTATATAGCAATGGAAAAAGTTTAACGGTGGAATAAATGTAGGGTTTATCTTTTTATGGGCCACTCGATGGACTGTCACATAAATTTTTTATTTGCAACTCCCAATCTTATAGCAAAACACACACACACACACAAGTTGATCTGTGTGTGTGTTATCTTCTTACAATGAATGTCATCATCTATGACAGGCCAGGTACGGTCGTAGGGGTGTAAACGAGTCGCGTCGAACCGAACATAGAACTGTTCAACCTTGTTTGAATTTTAATCGAGCACAAAAAAATTGTATTTGAGATTGGTTTGATTATTAATCGAATCGAGCCGAATACGAATCGAGCTCGAGTAGCTTGATATTTTTACACATATTTTATTCTTTATTTTACTAATCGAGTCGAGCTCGAGCCAAGCTTTACATCTTATCGAACGAAAAAAGCATGTTCAAGCTTGGTTCGTTATGTTAACGAACCGAACTCAAACGAGCTTTTAACGATCGATCTCGAATCGAGTATCGAGTAATTTGATTCATTTTTCAGCCCTAAATACGGGACACAAATACTATACGATATGGATACGAGAATATATCATGTTTTGAAATTTTAAGAATATGGGTACGATATATTTATACATATAACATTATATATTTTTATATTATTGAAAATATAGACGTACTAAGTACAATTGAATAAATAATATTTCAAGTATAAAAAACTAAAATTTCGTAAATATTCTGAAATGCATCAACTCACAGAAAATATGCTGACAATATCAACCATAGAATAAATTTTATCTCTATTTATACGTGGATTTATAGGAATTCATATGGGCGTGTCTTTTTTTTTTCAGGTTTGAATGTCTATGCCGATTTTTTTTCAATTGGATACTATATATGTATCCACATAATGACCACTATCGTATCCGATAAGTATCCAGTAGTATTAGTATATACAGAAATGTCCGTGTTTTCTAGGTCATTTTCGGGTGCGATTATACCAACACTAATGCATCGGATTTCATCAGAACTCCGAAGTTAAGCGTGCTTGGGCGAGAGTATCACTAGGATGGGTGACTCTCTGGGAAGTCCTCGTGTTACACCTTTTTTAAAACCACAAACTTGTAGCTCAAGTGGTATCATTCACTTTTTTAAGGGTATTGATCAGGGGTTCAAACTTGTATCTTACTATTTCTGTGTAATTTATCCTAGCTCATCATCCATTCCGAATTCCACACAAGATATATAATCCGAAAAAAAAAAAGGAAAAAAAAAGAGATTTCAGAATCATAAATTCAAGTACACCTACCAATGCATCTTGTAATTCAAAATCTTTTACTGGCCCAATGGCTATTATCTCCTTTTTTTTTTGTGGAATTATCATGTTCAGATTTCTTGTTATCTCTCTACTGACAGTGTGGTCAACTCATTGAATGTTTTTGTGGGCGATATTTGTTGTTTTCTGAATTTTTTGATTACCTTTTCAAGGAAGAATACAAAGCCATGGCAATGTCAATCAGTGAATTTAAGATCAAATTCGATAAGGATATGATATATATTCAGATTGACATGACACTTTTAAGCTTATTTAAGATAAGTTGCTAGTATATCCCAAAAACTCATAAAATCATGAAATTGGCATAAAAATTAAGGTGGCAACTCGGGTCATCGAGTCGTGATGTGTGTTCAATTTTGGGTTAATTTAAAATACATCAAAAATTAAGTAAAATATAAGATAACTATGTTTTAAGGACAAATAATAATATCGTATCGGATTCGTGTTAGTCGTGTTAGTCCAAGTGGCTACGATAATCTAGAGGGGGGTGAATAGATTATCTCGGTTTTTCAGATTTTGCCCTCTTTTTCGAATAATCAAACAAAGACGAGAATGTAAATGCGGAAATAAAACAACACTCGTCGATTTAAAGAGGTTCAACCCACCTAGGGCCTAATCCTCTACCACCCCAAAGATATCCGGGATGGATTTGAGAAAAAAAGATTTTATTAATTTACCAAAAATTAATACAACACCTTGAGGATTACCACAACCCTCTTACACCACCTCGAGGATTACCACAATCCTTTTTCAACACCTTTGAAGATTACCACAACCTTCAAACACCTATCACCTAGATCACCCAAGTGTATTCTTACCACAAGAATACTCACAAGGATGTCTTGTGTTGAATGATGACCAAAATCAAGATTACAACTCAATAATGATTGATACAATATGAGTACAAGTGTAATCAAGAATTGAAAGCCTAGACCTCAAATTTGTGCAAGTGAAAGTGCTAAGGCTCTTTCTTGCAACAAGATATATGAAAGTGTTTGCTTTGTTTGCTCTTTGCTTGTGTGGAGTGTTGTTTTTGTTGCTTGAATGAAGCCTCTATTTATAGGAGAGGTCTTGGCTTTGATTTCCGGACATTGGCTCCTCCTCGGGGAGTGGTTTGTTGCAAAAGAAACCATTTAAAATCATCAATATAGCTGTTAGAAATCAATCCCACAAAATAGGGAAAAGGCATGCAAAAACGCAACGGATAGTTTCTTTGATAAACAGGGGTTCGACCGGTCGCGCAGAGATAAGATTGAAATTGAATTCTGCGAATTTTTACACAGGGGGGGGACGGTCGAAGGGGGTGCGGCCGTGCCTTAGTCTGTGACCGGTTGCCGCCCGACGTTTTTACGAAACGAGAGAAAGTCGGAACAAAAAATCCAACTTGCGGTATACAGTCGCCCGTCGGTCGACCACGACCGTCCCACCTGGTCGCCCACCTGGTCGGCCGTCGCCCTTCCCCCTTTTTTCTTACGTCCCATTTTCTCGCTTCTTAGCTCAACTCAGTGCGGGTTGCCTATAGGGCGGCCGGTCGAGCTTGAAACAAATGTGTTGTCCAATGTTTTATTGAAAATAAACTTCAAGAAATACTCAAAAAATAGTAAAAACATTTTAAGTTGATCGGAAATATTTAGACAACATTTAGGGACATAGTTTTGGTTTGAAAACATATTTGAACAAAGTCGAACATAATCATCAAAATCATGATAAAAACATTTATCTAACAAACTCCCCCTTTTTGATGATTACAAACCAAAACAATTTTCTTGAGGACGATTTTAAAACCAAATAAAATTTTCGGTTTTACAAGTAAACTATCTGTTAGAAGTATTTCATACAAAGCTCCCCCTATTTATGAGCATATCAACAAACGATAATTATAAGTAAGAATCACATGCTATAACAAGCTTATATAGATTGCATCATGAGCTAAGAAGCTCCCCCTGTCACAAATACTTATTATTCATGCAAACAAGTTCATAAAACAATCATTGGACTGAGTTTTCTTCACAACTTATGGCCTTAATAAGCCATAGCTTGTAGCTTCTATCATGAGCTTTTATTAGCTTCTCCGAGCTAACGAGCCAATTCTGTTTCTCCCCTTTGGAATCATCAAAAAGAATGTTAGGATGATAGAAACATCATAGAAGTATATCAAAGTGCGCCAAAGAAATGGTTTATCAACCATTTGAGCAATTTTAGGCTTAAAAACCAAGGAAAATGGGAGAAATGTATCATGAAGAGTTCATACGCTCGTTTTATTTCCCAAAACATGATCTCAATGAGTATAGAAGACTTTTGGAAGCGAGAGAATCATGTAGAAGTTGAAATTTTCATTGAAACATTTCATCGAACACATTGTGGGCGTGAAAAATAAAAAGAATTGTATATAGCCCTTTGTAAATGATCCAAGCCAAAAAATTTCATCACCAATTCACATCAAACATCATACAATACAACATAATAACTAATCTCAACAAGATCATAAGCAAAAATTATCAAGAAATATACAAGAAAGCCATAAACTTAAGGGTTCAACCCAATTAAGCAAAGTAAGGAAAATTCTTACCATTTGATCGGAAAAGATGAGCAATGATGATGATAAACATGCTATATAAGGTCCAAGATATGAATTGAATGCATGAAAATCAATTTTGAGTGACAATAGTGTGCATTTGGCAAAGGGGACGAAAAATGGCAAAAAGAAGTGAAAGCGTCAAATCTTTGAAGGCAGAACGAACTTAAACCAAAATTTAGCCTTTAGGGCGACCGGTCGGCGTTGAGGCGACGGGTTGCCCTCAACCTCTTCAGCCACTGTCAAATTTTTCAAAATCCGAATTTTCAACCAAAAATCCGATTTTTCGCCCCTAAGTTTTAAAAACATGCAAAATGCAAACGTAGAACTCATTTAATATGCATTATGCCTAACCGAGCTCGTATTGATGCAAAAGTCTCGGAAGTTAGCGGTTTTGTAAAAATGTCCGCTAATTGATCTTGAGATGGCACAAACGATATCTCAATTTTTCGTTTTGAAACACAATCCCTTAGAAAATGATGTCGAATCTCAATATGTTTAGTACGGTTATGATGAACCGGGTTTTGAGCAATATTTATAGCGGATATATTATCACAAAAGATAGGTGCGTTTTCAAAAGAGCATTTGTAATCCGCTAAGGTTTGTTTCATCCAAAGAAGTTGAGTACAACAAAATGCGGCGGAAATATATTCGAACCCGCCGTTGAAAGAAAAACATTTTGCTTCTTTGAAAACCAAGAAACTAGGCAATCGCCTAAAAATTGACATGATCCTAAGTACTTTTCCGATCATCAATATTACCCGCATAGTCCGAATCACTATAACCTTTAAGAGAAAAATTTTCATTCTTTGGATAAAATAAACCATATTGAATAGTGCCTTTCAAATATCGAAAAATCCGTTTAACGGCACTCATATGAGATTCTTTTGGATTGCTTTGAAAACGAGCACATAGGCATACGACATGAAGAATGTCCGGTCTACTAGCGGTTAAATAAAGTAAACTACCAATCATACCTCGATACTTGGATTCATCAACCGTCTTGCCTTTTTCATCTTTGTCAATTTTGACATTGGTTGCCATAAGTCGAGACGGTTCTTCCTTCTTCAATGCCGAACTTCTTCAAAAGTTCTTTTGTATACTTTGATTGCGAAAATATAGATACCTTCTTGGCATTGCTTAATTTGAAGTCGAAGGAAGAAGTTTAGCTCCCCCATCATACTCATCTCGAATTCACCTTGCATTAACTTGGAGAATTTCTTGCACAAAGATTCATTAGTAGCACCAAAGATAATATCATCAACATAAATTTGCACAAGTAAACAATCTTGCCCTTTTTCAAAAACAAAGAGTGTAGTATCAACTTTACCTCTTGTAAAACCATTTTGCAAAAGAAATGAGCTAAGTCTATCATACCATGCACGGGGTGCTTGTTTTAAACCATACAAAGTCTTTTTAAGTTTATAAACATCATTAGGCCTAGAAAAATTTTCAAACCCGGAGGTTGTTTTACATAGACTTCTTCTTGAATAATACCATTTAAGAAAGCGGATTTAACATCCATTTGGTAAAGTTTGAAATTTTTGAAACAAGAATAGGCAAGTAAAATACGAATAGCTTCTAAACGTCTTTCGGGTGCAAAAGTTTCATCATAGTCAATACCTTCTTCTTGACAATACCCTTGAGCTACTAACCTTGCCTTATTTCGAACAATGTTGCCTTGATCATCAAGTTTGTTCCGGAATACCCATTTTGTACCAATAATTGTTTGAGATGGAGGACAAGGTACTAATTCCCATACATCATTTCTTTCAAATTGATTCAACTCCTCTTGCATTTCCAAAAACCAATCTTCATCCTCAATAGCTTCCTTAGCATTTTTAGGCTCTTTTTGAGATATAAGAGCTTTCTCGGCAAAATTCCTTCGAGTCATTACTTTATCAAGGGGATCACCAATAATAAGATCTTTTGGGTGATCTCCTTAAATTTCAATGCTACGGGAAGATTGATATCACCCCTATCTTCTTGAGGAACATTTGAACTTGAAGGTTGATCATATGAAATAGAAGGTTTATCATTATGAGCATCACTTTGAACAATAGGTTCAACAATATCCTCTTCATCACTATCGTCATTGGGTATTCTTTCAACACCCGAGGCTTCATTAAATTTGACATGAATAGATTCTTCAACAACCATGCTAGTCTTGTTGTAAACCCGATATGCTTTGCTCTTGGTTGAATACCCCATAAATATTCCTTCATCGGCCTTAGGATCAAGTTTGTCCAATTGATCCTTAGTATTCAAAATAAAGCACTTACATCCAAATATTTTGAAATAACTAATATTTGGAGTTCTTCCTTTCCAAAGCTCATATGGAGTTTTATTCATTTTAGGACGAATATAAACTCGATTAATGACATAGGAAGCGGTACTTACGACGCTTCGGCCCAAAAATATTTTGGAAGAGAAAATTCATTGAGCATGGACCGACTCATTTCTTGTAGCGTCCGATTCTTCCTTTCGGCTACACCATTTTGTTGAGGTGTCCTGGAGCCGAAAAAATTGTGTGTATATCCCTTGGTTTCACAAAAGACTCTAAACTCACCGTCAAATTCTCCGCCTCGATCACTTGAATAGTTTTAATAGTATCTTCCTTTTCATTCTCAATGCGTCTACACAACTTAACAAACTCATTAACGGCATCGCTTTTATTTGCAAGAAAAAGAGCCCAAGTGTATCTAGAAAAATCATCGACAATAACGAAAGTGTAATGTTTTCCACTTAGACTAGCCGTACCAATATCCCCATACAAATCAAGGTGAAGCAATTGTAGGGGTTTGGTAGTGGAAATTTCATTTTGGGCTTAAAACTACTCTTAACTAATTTGTTCTTTTGACAAGTGTCACATAAGCCAAGATTTTCAAAATTCAATTTGGGTAGTCCTTTTACATGTTGGTTTTTGTAAATATTTTTCAAATTCTTGTATCCAACATGTCCGAGTCGCCTATGCCATAAACTCGTTAAATCATTATTGGCGACAAGACAAGAAACATTTTGACTAACCAAATCACTAGTACAAATTTTGTAAAGATTGCCTTTTCTATTTGCTTCACAAATAATATTACCATTTTTAAGAATAAGGCATTTATCTTTATTAAAAGAAACATCATAATTTGAATCACAAAGTTGGCTAACACTTATCAAATTAAACTTAAGCCCTTCTACTAAAAGAAACATTATAAAGAGAGAAGGAAGAGTTACCAATTTCTCCATTTCCAAGAATTTTTCCTTTGCCATTGCGAACATGACCATACCCTCTTCTTGGAGCTTGATGTTGGTAAAAAGCTCTCTCCTCCCGGTCATATGGCGTGAACATCCGCTGTCCACGAGCCATTTCGAATCCTCCATGGTTGTTATAGCCCCTATTACCTACAAAAGCATTTCTTTTAGGTACCCTATAATTTTGGGGTCCATGGGGTTAGTTTTGAGACCTTTGGGTCTCCAAACATAACTAGAGCTATTTCTCAATTTGCAATTATTAGCATAATGTCCAATTTTGCCACAATAAAAACAAGTAGGAGTATGAGAGCTACTAGCACGTATGAAAGTCGGACCTTGGTTATTTTTCTTAAAGATTTTTTGAAATGGTTTGTACCCAAGTCCTTGTTTTGAATGCTCACCTCTTTGTGCATCTAAAATTTTAGTAACCTTATCCGTGCTCAAATTAAAACGATGCACATCCTTTTTCAAATTATCAATATCATTAGTGAGCATTTGTTTCTCGGTTTCAAGAGTTTGAATTTGAGTAAGGGTAATAGCATGAACATGATCAAGAGTCTCATAAGATGTAAATAATTTATCCTTTTCTATTTTAAGTTCTTTATGCTCCTTCTTTAAACTCTTGTATTTAACAATTAAATTTTGAAATTCATTTTGCAACTCATCAAAATCACATTGCAATTCATCAACTAAGGAGGAGGTAGAGGAGTTAGAGCGTGCCTCATTATTTTCATCGTCTATAGCCATAAGACCATGTTCGGTTTCACCTTCCTCGTCGGATGTCTCGAGTAGCTCATCCCAAGTTTTGACATCCGCATTTAGAGCCTTCTTTTTCGGAAAAGGCTTCTTTTTCTTTTGTTCCTCCTCATTGAGTTTTGGGCAATCGGCTATGAAGTGCCCGGGCTTTCCGCACTTAAAGCAAGTATTATCTCTTGGTTTTCTTGCTTTATTTTTATTCACAAATTTTGCAAATTTTCGAACAAGTGCGGCCGTCTCCTCATCATCATCATCATTATCATAGTATGCATTATTAGAAGAGGAAGCAAGACCTTTAGGAATATTTTGCATACCCGATTGATTGATGGTTGGTTTGGTATTTTTACTCTCCTTGAGATAGACTTCATAGATGAGGAGGTTCCCGATGAGCTCGTCAAACTTGAGTGTCTCAAGATTTTGTGCTTCCGTGATTGCCGTCACCTTTTTCGGACCATGAGCGGGAAGAGCATTCAATACCTTAGTCACTTTGTCTTCTTCGGAGATGACTTTACCAAGGGCCACAAGAGGATTGACAATGTTGTCAAGCCTTTCCACCATCTTGGAGATGCTTTCACCATCATACATGTTAAAGTTTTCAAAGTCTTTAACAAGCATGGTCTTTCTAGCTTGCTTGACCTTCTTTGTCCCTTCATATATAGTCTCCAATTTTTCCCAAACCTCATGTGCCGACCTTATGCCTCGTATGCGATTGTACTCGGTGGCGGTAAGTGAGCAATGCAAAATATTTAAGGCCTTACCGTTTAGAGAGAAAGCCTTCTTATCATTTTCATCGAACTCCTTAAAAGGTTTAGGAGCCGAGGTGCCATCCTCCATTTTTTTCGTTGGTTGATCAACTCCTTCAATAACCACATTCCATATGTCAAATCCGCACCCTTGTAGAAAGCACTCCATACGGTCTTTCCAAAATGCGTAGTTGTTGGCGTCGAACAATGGTGGCTTGTTGGTGGAGCGCCGGTGGTGAGATAAGCGTCATTCGTAGCCATGGATCTTTCCTCTTTACTCGGAACGAGCTAGCCAAGAGTTTGGCTTTGATACCACTTGTTAGTCCAAGTGGCTACGATAATCTAGAGGGGGTGAATAGATTATCTCGGTTTTTCATATTTTGCCCTCTTTTTCGAATAATCAAACAAAGACGAGAATGTAAATGCGGAAATAAAACAACACTCGTCGATTTAAAGAGGTTCAACCCACCTAGGGCCTAATCCTCTACCACCCCAGTATATCCGGGATGAATTTCAGAAAAAAAAGATTTTATTAATTTACCAAAAATTAATACAACACCTTGAGGATTACCACAACCCTCTTACACCACCTTGAGGATTACCACAATCCTTTTTCAACACCTTTGAAGATTACCACAACCTTCAAACACCTATCACCTAGATCACCCAAGTGTATTCTTACCACAAGAATACTCACAAGGATGTCTTGTGTTGAATGATGACCAAAATCAAGATTACAACTCAATAATGATTGATACAATATGAGTACAAGTGTAATCAAGAATTGAAAGCCTAGACCTCAAATTTGTGCAAGTGAAAGTGCTAAGGCTACTGCAACAAGATATATGAAAGTGTTTGCTTTGTTTGCTCTTTGCTTGTGTGGAGTGTTGTTTTTTGTTGCTTGAATGAAGCCTCTATTTATAGGAGAGGTCTTGGCTTTGATTTCCGGACATTGGCTCCTCCTTGGGAGTGGTTTGCTTTGCAAAAGAAACCATTTAAAATCATCAATATAGGCTGTTAGAAATCAATCCCACAAAATAGGGAAAAGGCATGCAAAACGCAACGGATAGTTTCTTTGATAAACAGGGGGGGTTCGACCGGTCGCGCAGAGATAAGATTGAAATTGAATTCTGCGAATTTTTACACAGGGGGACCGGTCGAAGGGGTGCGACCGTCGCCTCTTAGCCGTGAACTGACCGGTTGCCGCCAGCGTTTTTCGAAACAGAGAAGTGCGGAACAAAAAATCCAACTTGCGCAGTGCAGTGCAAGCCGCCCGGCCGACCCACACCGGTCGCCCACCTGGTCGGCCGTGCATCGCTTCTGTGTTTTCTTACGTCCCATTTTCTCGTTTCTTAGCTCAACTCAGTGCGGGTTGCCTATAGGGCGGCCGGTCGAGCTTGAAACAAATGTGTTGTCCAATGTTTTATTGAAAATAAACTTCAAGAAATACTCAGAAAAATAGTAAAAACATTTTAAGTTGATCGGAAATATTTAGACAACATTTAGGGACATAGTTTTGGTTTGAAAACATATTTGAACAAAGTCGAACATAATCATCAAAATCATGATAAAACATTTATCTAACAAGTCGTGTTCGGGTTTCTCTCAATAACTTCAAGTCGGATTCGTGCCGTGTTATCGTGTCGTGTTAGGAATAATTGTCACCCCTAATAAAAATATGTATTTATCAGGATATTACTCCAAACGATGAAATCTAGCTTGCCAAGACAAGTGTAGAAAGTCGTGTCAAAATAGATGAGATCTCTTCTATTTAAAACTCTTGTTTCATCGCCTAGTTATTTCACCACACAGATGATTGTCACGTGTATAATATTTATCATATTAAAAACATACAATTTATGCTTGATTTATGCTTCAAAACTAATATGATAAGTATTATACACATGTTAATCATTTGTGCAATAGAATAGGAAATGAAACACGGTTTTAGAAGAATATCCATGGAATCCGGCCGGTGTCCAAATAAGTGCAGTAAATTATGTAATTATCAGTCAATTAATTAATGAATTTTTCCAGCTTTTATGTAATATTCCATTTTATTCGATATTTGAATTGTACTTGTGTATAATTTGATCATTTTTCAATGAGAAAGGAGTGAAGGATGATTGTCAATAGACTCAATATGTTTGAGTCCAAAGGAGGGGCTTTTTTTTTTTTTTTTTGAAAGAGGGGAAAAAAGCCCACTTTGAAAACAAACAAGTACCTCTATTATACCCCAATAAGAAATATTTAACCAAACGCAAATTCTTAATTATTTTAGGTTAAAATAATTTTGTGAGATTCTAAATAGCTCCATATACAAAATTATATATTATGACTTATGAGGCAGAATATATATGTGTACAAGATGGTATCATAATTTTACATGTGTTATTAATTCAATACAATGACATAGAAAGTGAAATGAGAGATTTTGACTCGTAAAACATGAGAGCAAAACAAGGGACGAGAGAGAGAGTAAAATGAAACTATTTTCCCACTTATCGAGATTTTCAAAGTGTAGATTTAAACGACATACCAAAATTATGAACTATAGACAAGCAAATGAGATTTTAATTTTTGTTCTAAAATGGTGTTTCATCTCCTATTCTACTGTACAGATGATTACCATCGGTATAAGAAATATTATATTAAAAATCCACAATTTAGACTTGATTTACGATCCAAAGTAACATCATAGTTTTTTTTATACATGTAAATATGCAATCATCCATGTAATGAAATAAGAGATCAAATACCCCTTTTGAAACATAAGATCCCATTTGATTTTGAAGAGCTCCTTAGTTTTGTAATAAATTACTAGATAGATTTGGGCATGGGTCGTAGTGGAGGAGGGATCTGAATAACATGATGAATGATCCAACGTTTATTCTCATTAAAATATTGCAATAATGTTTTGAGATGGAAAGAATATGTTCTTTCTAGCAACTTTCAATATATAAATACAAATATATATATATATATAAATTGGATCAAATGTGATAGGGTCGTTGGGTAAGATAGTGTGCAGGGATGGATCCAGAATTTTTTCACAATGGGAGCACAAAATGAATACAAGGAATACATAAACCACACCCGAGGTTTGAGCTAATAACAAAACAAACACAATGATTTTTGAAAATTAGAAAGCCCCGCTTGAGGTTTGGTTTTGTATTATTTTTTACCCCTTCATAAGCAAAAAAAATTCAAGCACCCCTTTGCGTTTATAAAAATATTACAATTACCCTCATCCATATAAGATAGAATCAAACCTCAGAAGGTTTTTTGTAATTTTAAAACTTCTTTGACTTTTTTATAATTATCCCAAATCTCAGAAGTAGTTTTTCTAATTATCTCTAAATACAATTATAAGCTTCATAAAAAAACAATTAATGGGGGTACATTTTACTTATTTACCTAATTAATACATATTTTGAAAATACATAATAAACACAAAAAAAACTATGGGGGCACGTGCCCCCATAGTAGCTATGGAGCTATGGCTCCGTATATGATAGTGTGGACCAATTCTAACTATTTATTTGTCAAAATCAATAGATAAGATTATTTCAAATTTTTAACTATTTAATTAATTATCTTAGAACTTTCATTATTTGACAATATTTTTTTAGAAACGCGTCTGTTCACTTCCTACCTAACTGCCTTATTTTGTATGTGCATCGAACCTTTCTAGAAAATGGGATTTCACATTTCA
Source organism: Rehmannia glutinosa (assembly GCA_016081115.2). Classification (NCBI taxonomy): domain Eukaryota; kingdom Viridiplantae; phylum Streptophyta; class Magnoliopsida; order Lamiales; family Orobanchaceae; genus Rehmannia; species Rehmannia glutinosa. Next base: position 134,153 of record JABTTQ020003342.1, on the reverse strand, counting down.
CTTTATTTTTTTTCTCAACAAACTAAAAGGATGATTTCCAGGGATCAACATTGTGCTCCAGTGGTTGAGACATGTATTATAAAGACGAATAATCCATGTTCGATTCTATACGAGTGCGTGTATCCCCTCCTAAAATTCCCCCATTATACACACAAAATTATGATTTCCAACTAATTTGAGGAGAATGTAAATGTATACGCCCACGTCAATCTTTTTTATTATATTATATTTATTTTTCCAGTGAGTGGATTTTTTGCCCCCTTAGCTTTCAACAGTATATCAAATATATTTGAGACTATTACAACATTAATGGGTGAGAAATGATAGCTGATAATTGTGTTGACTTTGTGGGAGTGCTATTGCAAGAAAATATGGATAAGCAATGATAATTTTGATTGTTGACTTGAAAAATATTTCAATGCTGCAATTGTCGTTCATTTTATAATACGACAATAATGTCACATCTCAATACAATCATATCAATAATTTGAACTTTTCATAGCATGTATAATAAAGCAAGATAAATATATGTATATTTGGTAGATTTAAATATAAGACCAAATACTTGTAAAATGTTCGGTTTGGATCCCGTACTTCAATTTTGACATTTTGTGGTTAATTATCTTATGTCCATTTTACACATACATGCATGTATAACGTGTATGTGATTAGAATCAAATATTAATATTTTATAAAATATTTTCTACACTTGCCATGGATTTATAAAGTGTAATTTTTTTTTGAAGGATTTTATAAAGTGTAATTTTTTTTTAGAAATAAAAAAATTCAAATAAAATTTCAAAGCAAATACAAATTTGTTAGCTAGAATTGTCAAAACCAGCCCGACCTGGTGTTAGGATCGGGCCAGGTTATGATTTAATATGCTGAAAAAGAATCGGGTCTATTTGGTCTGACCTATTAATCCCGAAATGCTACTCCACCCCGATTGACTCGAAGCATTTTACATATATTTTCAAAGCATGTACTGATCATGCGTGGGCTCCAATTTGGTCCGGCAAGGCCCTTTGACACCTCCCAAATTTGTATCAATCAATTCAACATTATATTGATCTATAAAAGGAGACAGGAAAAACTTAATAAAAAAAATACAAGAAATAAAATAAGTAACAATTACTGATGTGGGCCATCTTTAATAAAAAAGATAATGGAAAAAAATAAAAAGTAAAGAAAAAAGAAAGAAAAAAAGGTAAAGCTACTGTTTGATGAACACACCAAACCAATAGAATGTGAACAGAGACTGAGTGGCATAAACCCACGCGTAGATCTTATACGGCGCCCAAAGCAGCTTAAAGTATAACACGCTTTATATATACTAATATAATTAATTAATAAAGGATGAACTTAGACCTGGCCAAATGGAACCGAAATCGGGTTCCAAACCGGAACCGGAACCGTGGTCAATGGTTCCTAAACCGTAACCGTGATCAACGGTTCTAAAACCGGAACCAGAATCGTGTAGATCGGTTCCGGTTCCGGTTCCTAGGTCTCAAAAACCGTGGAACCGGCGGTTTTAACTGTCGGTTAGAACCGTATATGGAACCGTGATGGAACCGTTTTTTTAAGGTTAAAACCAACAATCTTGTTTTGGTAAATACATTCTAGAAGAAATGTAAAATGTTTATTATGATATTTTTAATATTGCACAACGATTACTTAGGGAAAAAAGTAAACGTCCAAGTGTTCCTCTAGCTCAAATGTAGAGCTTGAGAATTATTTAACTACTTATTTCGAGTTTAGTGAAATAGATATTGAAGACTTTGATATTTTGAAATGGTGGTCACAAAGAACTCAACCTTATACAATCATCTCAATCACCGCAAAAGAGGTTTTGGTATGCCCCGTTTCAATTGTTGAAGTAGAGCAAACGTTTAGCTCTCATGGAAATATTTTAGATGAATCACGCTCGCGTTTTTTTTTTCCTTTGTTCTTTTTATTTTAAACTAAATTGCTAAACATTTTATCTAAATAAAATTAAAAACAAAAGGTTCCGGTTTAACCGGAACCGGAACCGTATAGGAACGTGTTCCTGGTTTGGAACAGGGTTAAACCGGAACCGTATAGGAACGTGTTCGGTTTGGAATCGAATCAGCGGTTCGGTTTTGGAACCGAACCGTGAGCATAAGGTTCGGTTCGGGTTCCTCATTTGGAGAAACCGGAACCGGCGGAATCGAATCCGAACCGCGGTTCCCAACCGTGGTGGTCTAGATGAACTCTGAGAGTCCCACGTTAACGCACCTAGTAGAACTTCGTGGATAAAGTGAATCGAGTGATATGCTTCGATGAATCAGGATCTTAAGCAGATTTAGACTGAGTCAATGTATGCCTTTAGAAAGAAAAGTCACGAAAAGCAATCCATATGATCATAAAAAAGGCATGGCCTATCGTCTCTAGCGTATCGCGCGGTTCCTTTCGATTGGAGCCTGCCATTACTGTATCAATCGGCTATTCTAGTTCGCCTTGTGTCATCCGATTTGAGGGAATTCATTAGATCGTGAAGTTGCTTCACACCTGGCGTTTGATCTTTCGCTAGGAGCGAGGTTGTCCTTAGAAAGAATTGTTGGAACCGAGCCTTTGGTCAGACCTATGAAAATTTCCCCTCCACCTTGTTACTAATAGGATTTGAACATTTACGTTGTGGGTGCCAGTGAAGCGGACATCACACAGATCTTTTACCAATTGAACTATATTGGGCCTAATATAATTAATTAATAAAAGTATATAGTAATGGTTGAAGAATCAATTGACAATTTAAATGTCCGAAATAATGGGTACAAAAGCGTGGTTTGCGGGATTGTCCCCACACCACATTCCCATTCTAATTCTCTTAAATCGTGTTGTAGAATTAGTGCTACATCATATGTCATGTTCCAACAATGATGTAATTGGTTGGTTGGTTAGGCTTTTAATTATTTTTATCATGCATGCATACATAATCATGATTCTATATGAGATTAAGTCAATCATCTTGATTTAGCCTCTTAATTAAACAAAGGTTTAAGTCACATTGTCATTAAAAGAGAAACCCACTACTTTAAGACAAATGTTTGCTTTTATCTAGCGGTGATTAAGGTGAGTGACGAGACACTCAATAATGGTATGTGGAAATATGTACAATAAATCATAGCCAGGTGGGTTAGCATAATTAGCCACAAGAAGAGACTCGATGTCTCTTATGGGCTGGAAGTCAGAGACTCAAATCTTTACTCCATTAAATTATTCATTGGGCATATACGAGTTGGTGAAGATTGGATGGGAACTCATACTGAATAGCATCTATTCATGTTTGATTCGGGGAGCTAGAGATCAAGTATTATTAAACTCGAGAGGTCAAATTAATTGTTCTCTTTACTTGGGAATATCTGATTGTACGTCAGTAGACCAACCCTACCATAACACTGGTCAGTGCGTGCACGTCCCTCGATTTAACTTGGATGCAGTAATGAGGAGTCGAGTTGTTGTCCTGAGGCATAGTCGATCAGGCGTAAGCCTGGAAGTTGAGTTACCAAAAAAACAATAAATCGTACAGTGGGCATCACAAGCAATTGTGGATGAGGGGGGCCAATCTAGGTCTCCCTATGTTTTGAAAAAAAATTATACTAAGAATTTTTTAAGGAAAAAAAATAGTTCAGCTAGGATTTATACGATTTTTTTTAGGTTTTCTGTCCGTCTCAACCCATTTTTATGTATTAGTTCACTCTTATATTTTTCCTGTCTCCACCATTGACCACACATATCTATAAAACATCGAATGGAATAGTATAGTATCTATAAAGGCATGAAGAAAAAAAATCATTCCACAACAATGACTATGATTAACATTGATCTCTTCAATGATATATGCACTTATATATATATATATATCACAATGATAATTACAAATAATATCCTTGAGGTTTAATTTAATTAAAAAAACTAGTTATATTTCAGAATAATAAATACCCTTGACATGTGCTTCTATTTTATAAATTGTACAGCTATTGATCAACGGATGTTGATAGGGGTAATTTGTATAACTAATTCAAATATCAAGGGAGTATTTGTGAAGCCTCAAGATGCTATTTGTAATTTTAAATATAATAGATTTCTTTGTTTAATTAAACGAAATCTTAGGGTTTACTTATTTAAAAATACCTATATCAAAGGCAGCTCAAATCAATGAAATGATTGAATTATTGAAATATAGTAATGAGGTTTGCATATGAAAAGCAGATGCTCGCTAGCTACTTAGCATGGGTTCATTAGCCAATAATCCACATAATTAATTAGCACTAAGTAATTAAGTTTGATTAGTGCAAATGATTGTACTTGTAAATGTAATTAATTGCATGTTGATCCAATGATGACATTGTGTCGGTACAAAACCATGGGATATATAGAACTTTCCCTTTGTGGAAGTGAGCAGTTGGGTTAACGTGGCATTAGGGGGTCCCACTTGCCCTTCTAGCTAAAAGGATGCATGTAAGTAGGGGTGAAAGTCGACTAAATACTCGACTTTCGAGATCGATTGTTAAAAGTTTGTTTGAGCTCAGTTCATTAACAAACCATCTCCAAAATATTTTTTTCGTTCGATAAAATATAAAGCTCGAGCTCGAGTTAGACTTGATTAGTAAGAAAACTAACATTATATATGTAAAAAAATTAAGTTACTCGAGCTCTTGAATCATGTTTGACTTGACTAAATCTTGTCCAACCTCGATTCGATTTATAATCAAATCAAACTCAAAAATAATTATTGAAGCTCGATAACTCAAATAAGCTTTTTTTTTTGAGGAGAATAACTCAAACAAGCTTGAATATTTCTTTATCGAGTCTACAGTCTACTCGATTCATTTGAATAAGGTTACCACTACAACATTGTCAATATAAATGCAAAAAAAAAAAAATTGACTTGTTGATGTAATAATATAATAGAATGATATCATATAATATACACATCAATATTAAGTTGTGAAACTTCACAAAAATTGGAACTTTTATGAGAGAGCCAAAATGAGAAATTAGCTCAAAAAATGGAATATTTCTACTTTGTACCGCCACTTCGAAAATCAGTATGGAAAAGACTGCCCTTGCCCTAGAGGTTTGTGGAGGAGGTGAATCGCGGGATATGCCTCAACAAATTAGGATCACGAGTTGTCAGGAGCGTAGATAGAGGGGGGCCAGGATGGCCTCCCGCGCAACCCAATTTTTTTTGTCTCGTTTTTTCTATAGAAAAAAATGAAAAATAAAATTATATATATAATTTTTAAGGGGAAAAAATAGTTGAGCTAAGGGGGGAACTTTGGGGCTAGGGGTACTAAGTTGGGCTGGCTACGCCCCTGTGAGTTGTCATAAACTGGACAATACGTCACTTAAGTCCTTTACCAGTTGAGCTATGGTAGTATGTTGCATAGTTATGTGAAACAATCAAACAAATGGAGGAAGACATAAAATTATACTTTCTAATTATTGGTTCCTTTAAAAAAATGTTATTTAAAAATAAAAAAACCATTTTTTTAAAACTTATAGGATAATATATAGCACTCCTAATTTTTCAGTATGATAAAATTTATCTGGAACTTTATATACAATATGAGGAGGAAGCAAAATTGAAATGGTACCGATCCACTTGTTTTTTTTTTTTGATTGATAAGAATCTTAGTAGGAAGATATATATTTTTTGTGATTGGTCAAAAGACACAAAATCCTCTAGCATCTTCTCTTCTCATCCTATTTTATGCTTTCTTAAACTTTCGGCCGCTGGAATTTTATACGACACATGGATACATCATAATTGAACACATGACACTATAATTTTTTTTTTTTGAAAGTTGGTTGTACTTTGTGTTCAATCGGAATTGATCAAGTAGAAATAAAAGTATTTGAGAATAAAAAATGGGCAGTGTTCGAAAATAGAATCAGAAGTTGATTAGTTTAGTGAAAAGTTGTAAAAATATTTATTTGTTGGTAAAAATTAAACTAGAAGTAGAAGCACAAATATAAATACCTCTCTTATTGATTTTAGATTCTCATTAAATAAAGCAGAATCGAAAGCAAAAGTTTGCATTTACAAATTCTACAAAGTTTTTTTTTTCGCCAAAAATTAAAATAATTTTTTTAGTGATTGCAAATTCTCCCTTAACCTTCATAATCTTGGGCTTTACTCATGTGCTCTAATAAAATTATTAATATTTGAAATCTCATATATGCAAGTTTTAAGATAGAAAACCAACCATAGTATTTTGATAAGGGCCGAATTTTGGGCTTACTAGCTCACCTTCCCGGCCAATGAATCATGGATGATTGACACTAATCCAATTTTTGGCTATTTGTCCATAATAAAATAGTTTTTAACAAATATTTTCCAAATAAATATTTTTTCATCATTTTTTAATTATTCATTTTGCCCTATTTTTAGTTTCTCGTCAATGTACGACATCGATTTTGAAAAAAAGTGGCTATATAACTCACTAAAAAGAACAAGGAGCTAGGGTGTTTATTGAGTAATATCTTCGGGAGGGATGATGGAATCGAACCCAACCGCAAGTCTGGATTATAGAATTTTAACAACTTGATCATTATCCAATTTCTTGAATACAAGAAGGTTAAAAAAAAGTATAGTTCAAAAAAATATGACTAATTTTCATTTTAAAAAACGTGAATGACCAAATTTGTCTTGTTTCTACATAATGAATCGTAGTATTAACAGAATCATGATCTGAATGTAACAACATTAGAATATTGTTAAGTTTCCAACTTATTATTCCTTTTTTTTTTTGTTGACAACTCCAACTTATTGTTCTAGTTATGATTCCGCAACTCATTGCGGAATCTCTTGCCTTGCGAGAAGCCTTGCTCTTAACCCATCATCTTCAGCTCAATGCGGCCTCCATCATTGGTGACTCTGTTTCTGTACTCCTAGCGGCGAAAAAAGATGCGGATGTCGAACAAACTTGCCTCAACATATTTGAAGATATTTGGCATTTCATTTCTTCTAATCAATATGTTAGCTTATTTTGGATTAGTAGAAATTTTAATTCCATAGCTCATGAGTTAGCTCAGTTTGCAAAACATTCTAGCTCTGTAACTATCTCATGGGAGGATGCTCCGAACTTTTTGTCTCATTCGATGCCGAACGATTTCCAGCAATAATATATTTCCTTTTCCTATCAAAAAAAAAACCTTCTAGCATACCACAAGTGGGCCTAAATGTGCCAAAATCAAAAGCAACCACCCTCATTAAAACCATGTTCTTATACTATTATGTCTGGCCCAATATGTTGTGGATCTCATAAGAAATTGGCCCATCACCGTGTTGAAAAAAACCGTGGATTGGTCTGCCCTCTGCCTAGGCCTAGCGGACAACAGTTATATCTGGCGAAAAACGCTTCCGTTCTCCGGCGAAGTCAACCGGAATTCAATTTTCCGGCGATGTTATTCCAGATGAGGATAGTTGGATTGACAGGAGGCATAGGTTCGGGAAAGAGCACGGTCTCCAATCTCTTCACTTCTCACGGTATTCCCGTAGTTGATGCTGACGTCGTTGCTCGCGTATGCCCTATCTCTTTCCACTTTGTAGATTGTTAAGTCTTACCAGATTCTGAAATCCGTAGTTTTATTTGTGATGTTTTACGTAGCTATTTGTTTTGTGGAGTTTTAGAATGTTTTGAAGAAAGGCAGTGGTGGATGTAGAAAAGTGGTGGCTGCATTTGGAGACGAGATTTTGCTGGATAATGGAGAAGTCGATCGACCGAAGCTTGGGCAAATCGTATTTAGTGATCCTGATAAACGCCAGCTTCTTAATAGGTACAGTTGTCTACACAAGACATATATACATTTGTTTATTCGAGTAAAAAAGTTTGGATTGCGATTGTGCTTTTGATGAATTTTCTTTGTAGATTGAATTAGTGGCAAAATCTCTTCTTATTTCTTATAGTTCAGTTCTGAAGTTAATTACTGTCCTGTTATTGTTATCCTGAGAGCTGAACAGATGACTATTGTGCTACATCAATGCTATAATTGTGACAATTTTGTTTTGGGGAAGTTATGTAAAAGATAAATGACACATTGCATCTGTTTTGTTGTGTACTTCTTGCAAAGTCAATTGGGGTGTCGGAGTATGGATATTCTGTGTTGATTCAAGACAAGTAAACTTAGCATCAACAAATCTAAGCTGGTTATTAATCCGTCAAGGTTAACCAGAACTATGCTAACTTGTATGCTTGGTTTTGTCAAAGCGAAATGCATTGAGTATTAAACTAAGATTCAACTTTAAGTTAATGATTATCATCGTATAAGTTGTTTTATGTTCTACAATTGCTACACCGTGATATCAAACACACTGTACAAAAAGTAGCTACAGTCATCCATGTACTGCCTACTTAGAAGTTTGGTGATTTGGATGCTTGATTAACACACTCCTCTTAACCTTATTTCTATTATTCTCAAGTGCCAGCAGCATGAGACGCTATTACTAATTATATAAAACAAGTATAAAATTGAAGTTTAGCATTCTTTATGGGTTCATTTAAAAAGGTATCAGAATGTTTTGAAATATCTCCATAACGACTCGAGTTTCACATTGTTTTTTCTTCAGGTTACTGGCCCCTTATATTTCATCTTGGATTTTCCTGGAAATGTTCAAGCTATGGATGAAGGGTTGTAAAATTATTGTTCTTGATGTGCCTCTGTTATTTGAGGCCAAGATGGACAAATGGACTAAGCCCATTATTGTGGTATGGGCCGACCCTGAGACTCAGCTTCAGCGAATTGTGGGAAGAGATCGAACATCAATCGAAGAGGCCAAGAGTAGGATCAATGCTCAGATGCCTCTGGATTTGAAAAGGACCAGAGCAGATATTGTGATTGATAATTCAGGATCAGTAGAAGACCTGAACGAACGTTTCAAAGACGTATTAGTTCATGTCAGAAAGCCTTTGACGTGGACTGAGTTTGGACTTTCTAGAGATGGAGCTATCGTGGCTTTTGTTTCTGTTCTTTTCGGTGCTATCATATGCCGTAAAGCCCTTTGACGTCGACTGACTTTGGACTTTCCAGAGAAGTATAAATGTCAGGCTTTATGTTTTATCTTTTGCTTCCCTTGCTTTGCCTCAACCTTTTGAGATGATCCTCTCTTTAGCTTTTGAGACACTATTTTGCATGGCACGCTTTTGTCTTATTTGCTTTTCCTAGTTATTTATTTAATCCAAATACATCTGGTCTTCAAAATAATGCACTTGTGCTCGATATATCTAGATTGTGGAATTACTGCTATTTTTAAGTGAATGAAAGAAAGAAAGGAATGATATAAATTTCTAACATTGCTTTGCTGATTATGCCAAGACCGTAATGGCCACTCACTTGTGCTTCTGACTGTGGCTTCCACAGTCAAGGGGCAGATTAGTCTTTTCCTCTTTGCTGCTTTATTTCTTTATATTAATTGTTCAATCTTTTTATGCATTTCATAATCAGTTCACCTGTTATTAGCTCACTAATCCATAGTTTTGTTTATATACTTTTATGCAGACATGGGCCTTGAGACATGAGAGTGTCTATTCACTGTGGAGGCTGCAAGAAGAAAGTAAAGAAAGTCCTTCAAAGCATTGAAGCCTGAAGGTAACATAATAGTACATAATAAATGTGTATGTTTGATTTTGTTTGTACTTTGTACACAAGTATGCATGCAGACTGCAGTGCTTATTTTTTTTTTTTTCGAACGATAGTATTTTATTAGAACAACTCAAAAAACTGGAATTATAACTACAAACGTAGCCAACTGGCTAAGAGCCGACTTGACTAAACAAAAGCCAAGCGGGGAATTGGCAAGACCAATTCAGATCCACTTCACAAACTACAAATTTCACACCCAAAACTAGACCACTCCCACGTGGGAGACTTCAACACTCCTTAATGGAGACTGTAAAACACTAAACAAACTGGAATAACACACGCAACACCGGGCACGAACAACTATCACGCACTACAAATCAGACAAACTGACCGTCTACGGATTTCGCCCCTCATCCGGCAATGAAAAAGACAACAAAAATATAGCCAAGAAAAAACTAAAAAAAAAAAAAAAACATGAAAAAACATGAAAAAACAGAAACTGAAACATCAAGAAAAATTAAAAGCTAAAAGCTAAAAGCCTCTCCCTCTCCAAACCATCCCAACACTGCCCATCTGCTCCAAGCCTCCGGTTGCGCCGCACCACCCACTCCTTTGAAGAAATCAAGCATACAGATCTACTCCCACCTCTGAAAACGAGCCCAAACAAAAGGAAAACGAGAACACTATCATCTTGTTGGAGGGAAAAGAGTCAAGATCTGCAAAAAAAATATGGGGAGGGTGGGTGGCCGGCGCCAGCCGACGCCGGCCAAGGTGGGGAGGTGAGGAGGCGGGGAGGTGGGAAGTGGAGAGGGAGGGGTTAGGGTTTTGAATAGAAAGATTTAAGAGAGAGAATTTTTTTAGTTTATTGTCTAGTTTTGAATTTTACTTTTGCTCCTTAGACTGCAGTGCTTATTGAAAGCCCTATGTGGTGTATTTTTCTTCATGCTAGGGTTATTTGTTTTTTAATTTCGAAATAGACTCCAAAAATTCCCGGGTCAAAGAAAAAGCAGAAGCAGAAGGATTCAAAAGATACCAAAAGTGCTAGTGATGTTGATGAGAAGAAAATCGAGCAAGTCGAAAATCCAACGAAAGATAATGTTGGCAATGGAAAGGAAAACCAAAAGGGACAGCCTGAGAAAGAAGTCGACGACACTTCCGGCGATGATCTTAGGGAGGAAAAGGGTGGTGGAACGGCAGTTGCAGCTCGTAGTGGTGGTGGTATTGGGGGTGGAAGGGCCAGTGGAGGTAAAACAGAAGAAAAAGAAAAAATCAAATGTAGTGGAACGGGAAGTGGAACACAAAAGGTGAAACAGGTAATCTGTTTCCATTTTAAATGGAATCAGATTTCCTATCCCACTCCATTTGATGTCAGTTTGACACAGAGTATTTACATTTAAAAAATTCAACCACCATGATTATTTTATTAACACATGTCCTAATGTAGTGAAGTGAAACAAAATTTAAGCCCAGTCACAGTATAGGCTTGACTTGAAATGCCCAATTACTCCTACCTTCTTTTGTGGCTTTAATAGAGGTCCAAACGGGCTTATATTTGGCATAGCCCAAATCCTGAAATAAAAAGTTCTGGATGGCAGTTGGTTCGGGTTGGGTTCGCTACACAATATTGGCCTCACCCAACACAAACAATGACACGCTTAATCCAAACCGTTTGAAAATTGTTACGGATAACACCCTTAAATAATTGCGAATTGTTTTTGTTACTAATAAAAGTGATATTTATTTCCGAACACTTGTTCTTAATGTATGTATTCTCTTGAATATCATGAAATTCTCTAGTTTATTTAATTAACACAATCTTAGTATATGTGTTATGTACAAGAGGATTAATATTATGGATAATAAACTAAAATTAAGTCAATGATGAAATTGATTAAAGTATGAGATCTTAATTAGAACATCACCACTGCGGCCCAAAACATTTTAAATGTGATCATCTTATCCGGATCATCGATGTGAAGACATTTTAATGGGATATTTATATATGATTGCTTGATTGATCGTATAGGACTTATAACAAATTGCTTTGATTTTTTCACATAGAATTCGTTATAGAAATTGAAAATCAAATTAAATCATAAGATGATCATATATGGATAAATCTTATTTATTCGATTTACTGGAGCTTATAATTATATATCTATATCCCTGATTTGTCTTCCTAGTGTAAACATGATAGAAATAATATGTTAGGTTTCTAAGGGTTTATGAAAAATAGTTTTCATAAAATTTGGGTTGATATATTAACATCAATTAGTTCCGCGAATATATGATATTAATCATATTATACAGTTTTGACTGTGTTGAAATTTAAATAAATATATGATATTTATAATTTATAATATTAATATAATTAAGCATGAAAAGTTTATATAAGGTAGGATTATGATTTGCAATAGGAAACAACTTGGACTAAGGCTAGAAATAAGACATCAATCCCCACATGGAGAACAATAAAAAAATCATATTCAACCAAATCCTACAATTTCATCGTCAAATCCTACAATTTTATCGTCAAAATGTAACTTTTACTGTTCTTGATTTATTTATAATAACTTAATTTTCATGATCGTGTGTTCATATAGCTAAAATCGATTTTTGAGTATTTCAACATCAAAATAGGTAAATTTTATTGTTCATACTTTTTAGAATAAATTTTTTATTTGCATCATCTCGTTTTATTATATATGAAACATAATTTCGAAAATTATCATTTCCATCTTCGTTCGATTTGATCGAAATCGGATCTTATTTAACCTGGATTAGGACCCAAATAATTTTCAACACATATCTCAAGATGGGTTAAATCCGAGCCCATTATAAACTAAAATCCCATTTCCGAATGGCCCAAGCACGCCAACATCGTGCAATCAAAGAGGTAGGGGCAGAACCGTAAATCAACGTAAGGAGACAAAGGGATTGTAGGCTCAATCCAAACCCCTAAAAACACAGCGATTTTCTCATACACTCTTCTCTTTTTTCCTTCTCTCCTTTACAGTCTTTGTCCTGAACTCCGCGGCGTAGATCCGAGGAGTTTCGGAAAACAATCGCCGCGAAAAACCAAGCCTTAAATCTCTTTCTCACTCAGTTTTATTTTCATCAGATCTTAAGTTTTCATCAGGTAACTTAATCATAACTCAGTTCTCTCGCTTTGTGTTTATCTGTATGGTTCTGTATATATGTTCGTAGGATTAGGTGAATAAATTGATATATGTTTTGTTTTAATCGCCGATAGAATGGTTTTGGTTTTATTTGTATTTTTTTTTACTTGAATCGATTCTGATTTTCTATTTAGAAGATCTGTCTGTTTATACCGTTATTCAATTGATATTGTAGGACAAATAATTAGATTACTTTTTATGTGTTCTTTGTTTTGTTTTGTGACATGAACCGTGTGCAGTTTCTTTTTTGATAGTATTTTTGTTGTATGTTTTGCTTCCGAACTTTCTATATTTGCTGTTGATGAAAGTGTTATTGATTGTAATAGTGGGGCGGAGTGAATAACTGAGCTAAAAGCTGGTGCGTTGAGGTTATATACATGTGTTTGTGCAAATTGGCTTTATGACATAGTATATCCTTTGAAGTTCATTGGCTTTTAAGCTCAATGAGAGATTGGATTATATGCTTTTATTGGACTTGTACAAGTGTTTTGTTGTTTTTGTCGGGTTTGCTTCTGTTTTGTCCTTATATTATTAGCCTGTAGCTGTTGTATGAGTTACATTTACTTGTAGGCAAAAATGGTTGGAAGTTTTGCCTATACTTCTTTGTTTTTTATTGGACTATTAGACATTGTGTGCAATTTGTAACTAATGGTTTGGTTGGCTAGCAATGTACTGGGCTTTACCTTGATTTTAGTTAGCCGACCAACGTGAACCTGGCTCTTGGAGTCATTTTAACTTAAGCGGAGTAATATAGGATGGCTTTACTCTATAATTTGATTGTCTCTATTTGCTGTCAATGTGTTGCCTTTCATTAACTATGGATTGTACCTGCCTTTCTGCTTTCGCAATTAACTGAACCATCATATGCGCATGCTGTTGGAATTTTTTTTGTGACTCCTTCAGCTAATTTATTTACTCCTTCAGCTTTGGGGTTTTTATGGACAATAACGACTTTGATGAGTATTGATTTGTGATTATATGTTCATAATTTAATTTAGCTTCCGGTTGGTCTGCATTAGAGGACATGTCCTTTCCATTCCAGTAGTGCATATTTATTTCCTTTGTTCATTATTGTTTTGTATTTTTGCAGTTATGGCGGGAACAGCACCTGAAGGCTCTCAATTTAATGCTACTCAGTTTGATGCGAAAATGAATGAGCTGTGAGTTCTCTTAACCTGTAACTTTATGCAAATTTGAGTGCTTGAGGAAGTGGTTCATTATCACTGTTTCTTACTCTTAGCCATCTCTAATGATCTGAGTCTATGGTTACAGACTCGGAGCAGATGGAGAGGAATTTTTCACAAGTTATGATGAGGTGTATGACAGTTTTGATGCTATGGGCTTGCAGGAAAATCTTCTTAGGGGCATCTACGCCTATGGTATATAACTAATCAATTTAAAAGCATACTATTTCTTTTGTGTGTTTTCTACGTTTGCATATTAAATAATATAAATTAATGCGTCATTTATTTTATTCATTTCCTTTGTTATTATGCCGCCTTCATTTTTATTCCATCTTTAATGCTACTGGGTGGTGGTTTTTATGGGTTGGATTTATTTTGTAGTGCATCTGTTGATAAATTCTCAGAGAAATCCTTATTTAACTTACATTGTGATGAAGCGGCTTATTCTATGTCTTCACCGAGCTGGTAGAACCGTAGAAATGGCTTATTGATGTGGTGTGCATGCATTTAACTGAATTTCTCTTGACTGATCTCATTTCTGTATTTTTCCAGTACAAGATTCTATGTTAGTACATGTTTTTTTTTTTATTAATCTTGTTTTTGATGAAATAGTTATTATCTGTGTTGTTTTGAAGGGTTTGAGAAGCCCTCTGCAATTCAGCAAAGAGGGATTGTTCCTTTCTGCAAGGGGCTGGATGTCATTCAACAGGCTCAATCTGGGACCGGGAAAACCGCAACCTTCTGCTCTGGGATTCTGCAGCAGCTAGACTATAACGTTGTTGAATGCCAGGCTCTGGTTCTTGCACCTACCCGTGAGCTTGCCCAGCAGATTGAGAAGGTTATGCGAGCACTAGGTGATTATCTTGGTGTTAAGGTTCATGCTTGCGTTGGAGGTACCAGTGTTCGTGAAGATCAGCGTATTCTTTCCAGTGGGGTTCATGTTGTTGTTGGTACCCCTGGACGTGTGTTTGACATGTTGAGAAGGCAGTCACTGCGTCCTGATTACATCAAAATGTTTGTTTTGGATGAAGCTGATGAAATGCTCTCCAGAGGGTTCAAGGATCAGGTCTTCCTCTTAGCTTTTTACTCTGTTTTCTGTTAGAATGCTTTTATGTTTTCGTACACTTGTGCATAATGTTGACATTGTGTCTGTCATTGTCTCTGAATTGCACCGATCTAATTCGGCTTCATTTAATCAGAATCTAATAGCACGAAGGTAGGTGCTTTAGATTTCTGATTATGCTTCTGATTTGACTTTTACAAACAAATAAGCATTTTTTCTACTTTTTCCCCAAACACTACCAACTTTTGATTCTCAACTACTTTTACTTCTGCTAGAATAAAGCAGAAGCTTTTGCAAACACTCCCATTGTGTCCTCTGAAAGTTGAGCTCATTTTTTCAGGAGTTGACCTTGAAACTGATTTTAATTTCGCATCTGATACCTGTAATTTCCTCTTTCAGATATATGACATCTTCCAGTTGCTGCCTCCTAAGATTCAAGTTGGTGTGTTTTCTGCTACTATGCCACCAGAGGCTCTTGAAATCACCCGAAAATTCATGAACAAGCCCGTTCGCATTCTCGTGAAGCGTGATGAGCTAACCCTCGAGGGTATCAAGCAGTTTTACGTTAACGTTGAGAAAGAGGAATGGAAGCTCGAAACCCTCTGTGATCTTTACGAGACTTTAGCCATCACTCAGAGTGTCATCTTTGTTAACACCCGGCGCAAGGTCGACTGGCTCACCGACAAAATGCGCAGCCGTGATCATACCGTCTCCGCCACCCACGGTGACATGGACCAAAACACGAGAGACATAATTATGCGAGAATTCAGATCTGGTTCGTCCCGTGTCCTCATCACTACTGATCTCTTGGCCCGTGGTATCGATGTTCAGCAAGTCTCTCTTGTAATCAACTACGATCTGCCGACTCAGCCCGAGAACTATCTCCATCGTATTGGACGAAGTGGACGGTTTGGGAGGAAGGGTGTTGCCATAAACTTTGTTACCAAAGATGATGATCGCATGCTTTTCGACATTCAAAAGTTTTACAATGTTGTAATTGAGGAGCTTCCGGCCAACGTTGCTGATCTTCTCTAAACGCGGGTTTTGATTCGCTTGAGGTTTAATGTTGCCTTGTTTCGAGTAAGTTATTATTGTCTTGTTTCTTAGGTTTTTAGTTTAACTGGTAATGGAGCTTTTTAGTTGGGAGATTTAAGTGCTGTTATTTGCAGAGGGGACTTTTTATCTCCCAATTTGATTGCTGTTCCAAACTACTACTGTTGCAAAGTTTTTTTTGGTTTTTGTTGGTTGTATTGTAATTGTCAAAAATAACTGCAGTTTGGATGTTGTTGGACATTATGGGAGTCTTTAAAGTTTTTATTTTACTTATTATGCATGTCAGTGTCTTTTAAGGAATATTTTGGTTTGGTTTGGTTTTATGTTGGCCCATTTTGGGTTTTTTCCCATATTTACCATGGAGGTTTTTTCCAAGTTTTGGTCGTGCTTATGATTATGGTTCTATAGAGTTGGGATGTATAGAGTTGGGCACAAGGAATTGGAATGATAAAATGTTTAGTTGAGTTTCAGTGTTTGAAATAATTACTTCTGATTTTACTCCCAAGTCTTCAAGTTAAGTTAAATTTGCAATTGGGCAATCATGTAATGCAAATTTCCCAGTTCTATGCTTTATTCTCTTTGAGGAAGAGTACAAAACACACTCATATGGGATTGAATCCGGATAAGTTGTCTTGAAAGCATAAGCTAAATTATAAAGATATTATATAGGAAAGCTCTTCAATCCTACCAAGGGTTGAGCCGTTGAGGTCTTGTAGCTACTATTTTAAATGAAATGCAAACCTTATGTATTCGTCACTCTCAAAAGTCGTAGTTGATTTAGGCCTTGAGAATTGATATTCGTCATACAAAAGTCGTATTCGTTAGTTGTCGAGTTGTCTTGACAACGGTGCTCATAATCTCAAGCCATTTAATTTTTTTATTTTGACATTACGACGTTTTATAATATTCGTCTCATTAACTTAGTCGATTTCATATAAATTAGATGGATGTGAAAGTAACTTTCTCATTCCCATGCTGGTTTCGTTTAAGAAACTCCCATGTAAGGTTTCTAAATACGTTTTCCAAAACACAGAAGAATATTCAACATATGACAACCAAATGTATTTGTCATTATATCAAAAAAGTCAAAAAATAAAAATATATCTTCTAGAAACCGAACTCATACCACATGTTTTAATCTCAAATCTTCGGAACCACATATTCAATACAAAGAACGATTCTTTCCTAAAAAAAGAAAACAGAGAATGATTCTTATGAATAGATTGATCTTCTCAAAATCAATGAAATGCCCTTTTGAATCTTTAATTTAATTTAATATTCTCGTATATATTTCATAACATATTATTGTTAAAATAAATAAATAATTTGATCAATGTGATAGATAATATAAAATATCAAAATTCAAAAGAAAAATGGGAACTCGTGTTTGACTGGTCTAAGCTTATGTATTAAACAACATCAGAATTTATCCTACATTAAAACCATTTTCAAATTCCAAGAAAGGATAATTACAAAAATTACCACGAGGTTTAGCCTAATTACAAAAAATTCTAGTTATCTTTGAAAATTACAAATATCTCATTCAAGTTTGTATTTACCAAACAAATAGTGACCTCTTCAATGGCGGAACTAAGGAGGGGCAAGTGGGGGCCGCTGCCCCTCAAAAATTTCAAAATTTATTTTTCTTACATGTAATGAAAAATTACATTTACACCCCCAAAATTCATTCTGTAGGTCTTCAAAAATAGGTTTCATCCCCCAAGTCTCGAGTTCTGCGTCCGCCATTGACCCTCTTGAGGCCTACTGAAAGTGCAATTTTGTAAGCTAAACATAAATATCAGAGAAAATTTGTAATTTTAAAAGATAACTGGATGTTATTGTAATTAAACTAAAATTTAGGGGTAGCTTTTGTAATTAACCCATCCAAGAACTAAAAAAAAATCATAAGAGACAACACTCAAATTCTCTTCCTTTGGCACTTTGTCTTTGGCACCCCACTCTCACCTAATTTTATTTTTTCCTCTGCTTTTGCCTTTCCATAAACATCCCAAAAATCTCAAAATTTCTCCCACCTCATCCTTAAAAAAAAAAAAAAAAAAAGCTCTAAAAAATCCATGGCAGATTACAGATCAAATTTCTACAGTAATGAAAATATGCAAATAGAGCCTTACCATGGACCCCCATCAACTTCCAGGCCTAATGATCATTTCAGGTCTTACAGTGATTCCTATGCTTCTTATTCCTCCTCCTCATACCACCACCCTGCGCCACCGCCTATGGCGCCGCCGCCGCCGGAGAAGCTCAAGAAAGGGAAAAGCACTAATGGGTCCACTTCAAAATCTTGGGTTTTTAATGATCCTGAGTTTCAGAGGAAGAAAAGGGTTGCTAGCTATAAAGTCTATTCAGCTGAAGGGAAAGTTAAAGGTTCATTTAGGAAGAGTTTTAGGTGGCTTAAGGATAGGTATACTCAAGTGGTTTATGGATGGTGGTAATCTGAAAGGGGAAAAAAAGAGTCTTGGTGTAAGAACATGGTTTATGGTTTGTTTTTGATGCAGAGTTCCGAGTGTTCTATGATGGGCTGTCAGCATAAAATTTAGGGATAATTACAAAAGACCCCTGAGGTTTGGGCTAATCACAAAAAAAGTCCAGAGGTGTTTCAAAATTGCAAAAGACCCCCTCAAGTTTGATTGTGTCTTCAATTTTAAATTGGTAACTGTAATATTTCGATAAATATGTTTTTGAAATGTTTTTCGAAGGAGAAAATGTAATACGAAATCAAACAAAAAAGTGCCTTTTGTAAATAGCCCAAACCTCAGGGAAGTTTTTGTAATGATCCCTAAAATTTATGGAAGTTGGATTTTTTTTTTTTAATGGAGATGATTATAATAGCCTTTTTGCTTCTACTAGTTTCTATCTGGAGTACTTGTGCTTGCTGAAAATGTTATCAAGAAGTTGCTTTGAGGTGTTCTGGATTGCATGATTTCTGAGATTTGTTTATTTTTGTATTTGTACCATTTTTTTTGGATTTAATGTGCTATATTGATGTTTTGCATCAGTTTGTATCTTAGGGAGGGGATAAGAGTTGAAGATATATATAGTCTAGGATAAACGCTAGAAGACATATTCTTGACATTACATTATGACATATTCTATTTGCATTATAATTTGGTGTTACTGAAATTGCTTATGAGTTGTCTATCTGTTGGTATGGTATTTGTGCTGGTGACTGCACAAGTAAAATGCATAATATTTGGTGGAAGTTCAAGGGAATTTCCCATATAATATGTTATTATGTGATCTTATTTTCAATGATGTTACCTTAGATGATTACTAATAGGGTTAATTACAAAAACAGCCTCTGAAGTTTAGTCACTAGAACCATGTCCATGACATCCTTCGCTGTAGTTCCAGGCACGTTCTCGGAGAAAGCTAGGACGCTGTCTCGCAGGCCGTCCACTATTGCTTGGCGTTGCCGGGCGATACCGAGCCCCGATAAGTATTTGGACTCGGCTTCTCCTTCGGCTTTCTTGATTTGCAGAATCTTTTCTGCTTCGGCCTTTTCGTTCGCAGCAAGCCTCAACCTAGCAGCTATTGTGCCATTGAAAAATTATTAGGAGTTATGTGGATTTTTGCTCGATTTACCTTTTATTTTCTATTTTTAGTAGGGGTGACAATGGGTGACACTGACACGAGAAGATAGCACGACACGGACACGATTATAAACAAAAATTGCAGACAGTAATAACACGACAAGGCACGACACACGACATGAAAGCCAGAAATTAGTGAATATAGTTAAAAAAATACAGTTATTGTCATATTATGAGCAAATAAGATAGATAACACGAAAACACGATACTGCGACACAAAATGTGACACAAACACGATACGATGACAAGAATTGTCACCCCTAATTTTTAGGGATAATTACATATATACCCCTAGAGGTTTAGCCTAATCAACAATAAAACTCGGTTACCTTTCCAAATTACAAAAGCCTCCTTGACACATGTTCTATTTTACCAATGACACCCTATTGAGGGGGTAATTTGTAAAACAAATCCAAACTTCAAAAAGGCATGTGTAATATCTTAGGGTAGAATTTGTAATTTTAAAAGATAACTGAATTATTTTTGTAATTAAGTCAAACCTTAGGGTTAGTTTCTTATCTTTCAGAATTACAAATACCCCCTTGACATATGTTGTATACTACAAATTGCACCCTATTAAGGGGCATTTTTTAAAACAAATACAAACTTCAAAAGGTATTTGTAATATCTTAGGGTAGTATTTATAATTTTAAAATATCTTTGTAATTAGGTTAAACCTTTAGGGTTAGTTTGGTAATTAATCCCATTTTTATAAGCATAAAAAGAGTTAGTAATACACTTAAACATGCAATGGAGAAGTTGTCATATGATCAGGTCAAGAGGTTGGAATCTGCCATAAGCTACATAAACAAGTCATGGAAAATAATGCACATGAACTACGTTGTCTGTCGGGAAAATTAAATGAGTATGAATGAAAACTAATCCAAGCAGCCATAGGCAACACAAAAAGTCTCTGGATAGGGCCACTATGGGTTTATAATTGGAAAAAGGGTTAATTACAAAAATTTCCCATGTGATTCAGTTTAATTACAGAAAAAACCCATGTATATTTCAAAATTAAAAATACCCCTTCGACATTTATTTCTATTTTAAAAACTTCCTCCTCAAGAGGGAGGTATCTGTTAATAAATGAAAACTTCAAGGGGGTGTTTGTAATACTATAAAGGGGGTCTTTGTAAGTCTGAAAGATAATTGGAGTTTTTTGTAATTAGGCTAAATCTCATGGTAGTTTTTACAAGGGATACATAAAAAAACCCTGAGGTTTGGGTTATTTACAAAAAAAATCTAGAGATGTTTCAAAATTACAGAAAGCCCCCTCAAGTTTGATTATATCTTAAATTAAAGGGAGTAACTGTAATATTTCTATAAGGGTTTCTGAAATGTTTTTTTGCTTATGAAGGGGGAAAATGTAAGACCGAATCAAACCTCAAAGGGTTTATTTTTATAATTTTCAGAAACCTCTGGAGTTTTTTGTATTAGCCCAAACCTTAGGAGGGGTTTGTAATTATCCCTTTGGAAAATTTACTCAGCATATTTACCTGCATTTATTTCATTCATGGCTCTCTTTACATGAACATCTGGTTCTATGTCCACAATGAGGGTCTGGACAATTTCGAATCCATAAGCAGACATGGCCTACACAAGTAGCAAACAGAGGAAATACTTCAACAAATTTGGAAATAAACGTAGCTATCGAATCGTTATGCTGTCAATACGATTTGTTACCTTTTCAAGTTCTTCCTCAACAGCTTTGGCTATCTCATTCTTCTGTTCAAAAACAGAATCCAATTCCAATCTCGGCACACTAGCTCTGATAACTTTATATAAAAGAAGAGCAAAAAGTCATAATCTGTTTGATAATAGGTTTCTACCTAGCAGCAGATAATTTATCACATTCATATCAAAAATAAAATACTATGTGATAGTCGCTACTCGCTACTATGTGCATCCAAGACTATGGAGGCCAACTTATTCAAAAAGAAAAAAAATATTCAACACTGAAAAAAATCCAGTGAATAGCATCCTCATCTCAATAGTAGCACCTCCAAAAGTCAAAACCCCATGGTTACTCTTAAAACTTTGACAACATCCTACTAAACTACTACATTTACGGGGAAGAACTTAAGTGCTAGATAAAATTATCAATGCATGGAACAGAGGAAATAAAATAATCAATCAAAATCATGATAAATTTCCCACAATGTACCCCCGATTCCCACTTTGTTCCTTACCATTGATTAAAAATCAGCTAGAATGATATCAGAAAAATGTAAAAGAACGCCACCTAGAAAGCTATAATAGACGGATAAAAGCAAAATCATGGAAAGAATAACACGGAAGCAAGTGGCCATTTTTTTGTATATAAAAGCACCAACATACCGTCAAAAACATATGCTTGAATCTGTGCCCTTGTGTTAGAGAGCTTATAAAATGCATCAGCTGCATTTTCTGCCACAGCTCGGTATTGGATGGACGCAACCACTGTCACAAAGACATTATCCTGAAACAGCAAAATATAATGTTAAAAGAAATTCTATAAACAGCCAAAAATGAAGAGTACTGGATTGTCTTCCTTAAGTTTTTAACAGATCGGAAGGATGAATAGCGGCAAATTGACAGAGCAGATCCAATTTGGGAGGTTGAATGCAACTAGACCTAATGGTTGCTTAACTAATTTTATAACAGGCTTGGAAAAGATGCCGCCGAGCCACAGAAATGAATTGGAGGTTAACAATCCTTAACATCTAACAAAACTAGTTAAATTATAAATCAATCTTATGATAAATAATCCAAATTGCTGCAGCAAACGAACTTGACAATTAAAAGTACACAAAAAAAACTACAAAGATCTTGGATCAAAATAGGATAGGACAGATATCTCAAGAAGATCATAATGTTGTTCAACGAATATCGTTTAAAGGACGGTTATTTTCCTTGTTGTCATTCTGAGATGAAGGGCTTGGATAAAGTCATTGCACGAGAGAAAATACACATGGCACGGCAAACATCTAATTGTCGCAAGAAAGCACCTTAGTTTTTGTTTCACAGCGAACGTCTATTTGTTGCACACGCAGAGATAGCCTACCAGCCAACTGGTACCCAAAACACCAAGGCAAGCAGTGACAGCCAGGCTCAAGAACATTATCAAATCGACCAAAATGTTCCTTCACGGCAACAGTCGACTGATCCACTTGAACACAACAGAGTGATTGACCCATTGTTCAAACCTACAAGCAGAAAAAGGTTATGAAATTTATTCCAATTTATTGCTGATAAAGAAGAACAGCAATCAAAACATGCAAGGGACACTACGAAGAACAATTCTCTGGTCTACATATGTGATCACAAGCACAGAACAAATCATAAATACGTACAAGACTTTTGAATAAAAGATCATTATGAAATTATAATTGCAAACAAATATTTAGCCATAAAAACAATCACAACTTCTTACTGATAAGAATCACATTTCTGACTGAAAACAGAAAACAGACAAAATCCGACAGAAACATGTAAATCCTAGCACGAAAAACCCTGAAATTTAGGGTCATTATAATGCACACAGCGAAATTCCCAAAAAATTCTTGCAAAATACATCATCGCAGAAGCGAAATTCACCAGGCGTACACCAACAGATGTGAATAGAATAGGAGAAACAACTCCTGATCATAACAGCACTGCGGAAAATCAAAAATTATGACATATATTACAAAAACTAAAATAAAAACACAAGAACCCAGATCATGATACACACACCGGATAACACTAACAAATCGTAACAGTTAATATATCCAAAAAAATGCAAAAAAAAACACGAGCCTTTAACATGCAAATATGCAACGAAGAAATACACTCACAACCGCAGCAAACACGTATGTATAGTGTAACCCACTTTTGTATGTGTAAGGTTTCGTGTAAATAACCTTTGGAAAAGGGTCTTTGTTGCTGCTTAACGAAGACGAAAGTGATGATAAAGACGGCCAATAAGCGTAGTTATTATAATTTTTATTTTTTGATGGCATAGACGTAGTTATTTTTATATATGAATAGTAATTACTTTTTTTAATTTTTTGAAAGGTTATTCAAAGGATATATACATTTAGGTTAAAGTAAGAATCATTGTTATAAAAATCCTCGCCTAACCCGATTAGTCCCCACTTAGCCCAATTAATTCTCGTCTAGCTTCAATTAGTCCTCGCCTATTCCCCTTATCCACCTAAGTTATTTTTCCGATTAGACCCCGCGTAACCCTGCTTGAGTCCCGCTAACCTCGTCCATTTCCGCCTGCAGGCGTCGGGGCCGTCTGCCCCCGTCTAGCCTAACTCTTCTTTTTAGAACTGTAAGAATTAAGATCACTCCTCCTCTAAAAAAAAAAAAACACTAAGGATCAAACCTATTTTATATTATTAATTCTGATAAAAGCATCAGATTCAAAGATATAATAAAAATAAAAAAATATCCTTAAAAGTACATAAGTTTGTTATTTAGGTCAGATCGTCATATTTTCTGTTTTGAAATTTGACGTGACTCGACCCAATTCCAGCTAAGGTGCACAATATTTTTGGTCACGGAATAGTCGTGTGTACCATCTCGACACCATACATAGTCCCTCATATTAACATTTATGGTGTGTAATAAATATTGAGAATTGACATATGATCTTACTTATACATTTTTTTTTTATTTTGACAAGTGATCTTACTTAGGTATCATAAGATCACAATTGAGTCACATTTATATAATATAAGATTAAAACTGAATATGCGGTCGTTCTAGTGATCTCACTGATATAATATAAGGTTAAAAATGGAATATGGGTGAGAATTGAGTATATAGGATTGAAAAGTGTTTATGGTGACAAATGATAAGTTGAAAATGAGCTGACTTTTTCCAATGAGCAAGCAAACCAGTTAGAGACGAAGTTAAGTCCCTTACTTTGCAGTTGCTCCCCAAAAAAAATGATATTTCATTTAACATTTCATGTTTGGACCCATAAGAATTGAGAAGCCCACTACATCACTACATAGCCCATGATGCACAGTCGAAATTCAGATATAACAGCAGAATTGCATAGCACTGCAGCAGCCACAAGAAAACCCAGAAAGCTAAGGAAATAGAGTTGTTGTCATTATAATATGGGATAATTACAAAAACACCCCTGAAGTTCAGCTAATTATCAAAAAAACCCAGAGATGTTTCACAATTACAAAAATAAAAAACATCATTTTGATTATGTCCTAAAGTTTAAGGGGTAACTATAATATTTTATAAATGTCAAGGGGGTTTTCGAAATATCTTTTGTTTATGAAGGGGAAATTGTAACCTCAGGGGAGTTTCTGTAATTTTAAAAAATCTCTGAGTTTTCTTGTAATTAACCCAAACCTCAGGGTTTTTTATTTTTGTAATTATCCCTAATAATAATACAACAAAAGATTAAATCTCGTAACTAAAATTTATAAATAAAAGTATTATGGTACAAGTCCTCTGTACTAGGCAGCACAAATATTATCAATGAGAGAACCTTTCTGGGTTCGGCTATTAATTGTACAAGAGATAAATAGAGCTCTTAAAGCAAAGATAAGACCAAGCTTGCAACTGAAACGCGCTCAAGGTTCGTACCATGTCAGGCTTCCCATGATCAAATATTTACCTGGAAGATTTCCAGCAGATGGGGCAAGGTATGTAATTTTCTTGCTGCAGTTTTACGAATTGAAAGAAGATCGTGTTAGCAGCAAATTGGCAATTACTGTCTCGGTGAACGAAAAAGTTCGAGTACAAACCTTTCGAAGTTAATGTCAGTGATCCAGATGAACCCAGCAACATTACTAGCAAGAGATGAAAAACAAATCATGAGATCGATTCCAATTATACAGTAATTGTTACGCCAAAAACACTTCAGTATGTTATCAACCTCAACCTTACGTAAAGAAAGAGGCTGTCTATTATTCTACATATTCCGTTGAACTTACACAATTTCAAAACTAAGAAAAACAATGGCCTAGTTCTCATAGGAAAAACAAGATAAATAAATCCTACACCTGTGTAATATTAGAACATTCAATTTTCAAACGGAGAAATTGCTACCTGGAAATAATTTCATCCGGTTCTTTAGCAAATGAGACAGCTAGGACTAGATGCAGCAAGTCTTGGTTAATATTAACAGGAATCAATCTTGTAGGGTCCGCAGTCGGTTCTGCACCAACAGGAAGAGCAGAACGTGGGGCCTGTGGTCCACCACCGACTCGATAGATGCACAAATCACTGAAATTTGCGATGTTGGAATGCGGGGAAAGATCATTTGTGAGGCCATAGAAGTACTCCTGCAGTCAAAATGAAACAAAAGGAAAATATTTCAAAATGGAAGAACACTTGCTAAAAAGCAATGCATCATTGTGAAATTAAATTATCATGGCATCATATGTAAGTAGTTCAAAAAATGAAGTCACAATCCACTCTACAAATTGCATACGCGTATTCTGAATGCCCTAGCCTTCTGACGGACTTTCGCATTTCTAGAGACAACCCCACCAGACTTGTGAAGTTTCACCACATCTACATTGGCTTTGTTTTTCAGAACATCTCTAAGCATGCTCCAAAGCTTTTCCTGCAAGAAGATCAATATTTCTCATTTGAAGGTACAAGGCAAGGAACAATCCTTGTGACCATTTTCTGATAGTCAAATACAACCAATTATGAACATGTTCAAACAAAAGCCTAGTCATTCACAAGAAGAGTCCTTGTCACTTGCATTCAGATAATAGTCATCAAACCATAGTTCGAGAAACTCTGCTTAGGCCAAAACAACGTGATACCTGACCCAAGACCAGAACAACTGTGGCATTCAATGTATCGATAGCATGCAGCAGCAACTGCCAAGAGGAGAAAAGGAAAAAGAGAAAGAAATAAAAGAGTAACTGAGATCTCCTGTCTTTGACTCACCAAAGCCGTATGAAGTGATATATATATATATATATATATATATATATCAAAAACTCAAATACCTCATAACCAACGCCTTCTATCCATCCCATGGTATTAATTACCATGCCTGCAGCTCTAGATTCAACATTACCTGCAAATTGCCGCTCCAAAACTTGAGCAAGCTCCTTCACCAAGACCTTGTAGAGGTCTACATTGACACTGGAAAAGCACCAAATTGAAATGGAGCAGAAACATAAAGTTGGAAAAACAATGGACTATTGCCAAAAGCAAGCAGCGAATGGCATCAATGCGAGTACTGACAACTACAGAGGATGTGCATAAGAAAGAGTCAAAGACCAAACTCAGGAAGTTATTATGCAGACTCCATTACCTAGGTGTAACATGGCCATGGAAATACACCAGAGGCATATCAAGAGGGATTCCTTCCACTGGGTCAATAGGCAGTTCAATTGGGGTTGCAGATATGCATCCAGGTATTGTTATAGATCCTTGACCGATGTCTAAATCTACAAAAGTAGGTTTCCACCCCTGTTTTGCTGCCCAACTAAGAAGCATCCTTGCCAATGTACTCTTTCCAGAATCTGTAGGTCCAACAACAATAACCCGTGGTCCCTGAATGAAAGGGCTGAAGGGTGAATTCTAGTTATACATGCAAACATAGGCAGTTTTAAAAGATTTATTTTAACATAAACAAAATACGCATCACCTGTTGTATATTCAGGAATGTATGTTAGAACACAACAGACAATATTAATTGCCAATGCCATAAAAAATCTCAATTGACAAAACAACAAAATTGTAGGAATTCTCCCTCTTCAAGGATACTTGCTTCATCTATTGGCTATTGCTATTATGGAATAGGGGCAAAGGGAAACATATGAATTTTTTTTTTTTTTTTTTTTTTTTTTTTTGGGGGGGGGGGGGGGGGGTTTGAAACACCTCCAAAGTATACATTAACAAATGCCAGACTGACTGTAGAATTGCTGGATCTCTCCCTCATCGAGGATCCTTACTGAAATATTAGACATAATACCACTTGACAGAGATTTGAGTCACCCCTCAGCACAGAACCTTGTATGTATGGAGGTCAAAAAAACATGCACTTTTGGATGAAATGTCTCAAGAACAAGCAGAGGCAAACACAGAGAGAGAAAAAGATACAGATACCAGCACAAGAAAGTTTTAGATGCATCTGCATATAAGTCAATATTGTGAAAATGATGGCAGTCTCACTTTCTTTCGAAATTTTTGCCTTTCAAGATTTCCTCTCTGTGTGTGGGGGGCGTTGAGAGAGAGAGAGAGAGAGAGAGAGAGAGAGAGAGAGAGAGAGGATAAGACGGCTTCTCAATGTTAAATTGAGTTGCGTTGAAATACCATGAAATTCGATGGTCTTAATCTTAAAATGAGTCGCGCCTTTCACTGAAATATAGTGAAATATTATTAATATTATATTTCACTAACAGGGAGAGACAAGGACTAATTTGCAGTCATATAGATCATGAAAAACCCAATTCGACCATATGCTACACAAATGACATATTTCTACTAAATAATTACTTCGCTCAACTCAACAAAATTTATCCAATTTTTATGTGGAGCCAGGAACATGAATACTCTTTTTCCTACCACTCGGCCAAGTTCAGAAACAACTAAGAATAACTAGTTTCCCAAAGTTTCACCACAAAATATTTTTTTCCATATGACAGTCAAGGGTTAATTAAGTGAATATACAAAATATCAGGGAAGACAAATTTTAAACAGAAATAATTATTAAATTGCCTCAGAAGTTGTATAATAAAGACAAATAAGATCGGTAAAAGAACCCTGTATACTTTCCAATAGGGTTCACTCACAAACATATGGTACCTGAGAAGCATCAGAATCACTGGGTGAAGCTTTGGCACGATTTCTTCGAGCATCCAGCACAGCATGAACATTGACATAGCTTATCATGGGTGTCTATGAACATATAGAAGAACAATTCAATAGCTATTGGAGAAAGAAGCCAAGCAGGAGTGATTCTTTATGTCCACATGATCCCATTGTACATATTACAGAACGACAACAATACCTCATCTGCTGTATAATCAGTTTCAGTTGTACCATCAATTTCAATTGTCGCACCATACCAGGTAAAAACCTGATGCATACAATAGAACTTTCAATCAGAACTATGACTTAACCATGCAAGAGTAAATATAAACCAGAATCACAGCCGTAATCCCCTGTAGGCCTTATGGCTTCATTCACCCTCAGTTTGTCTCTAGGATTAAACCAAGGAGAGAGGAGCGGTAAACAAATTCAATGAAACTCAATTTCTCTCGCATTTTCTTTCAAAAAGCAAGCATCAATTGAAAATCTTCTCAAATGTAATGCAATGCCTAGAAAAAAAAAAGGGGGAAGAAGCAGAAGAAGAAATGAAATCCATGTATGTACTAACAAGTCTCTCTCAATTACATCCATTCAAGCATTTCCTTCACAGCCTAACAGTTAAACTTAAAATACACAATCTGAACATATCAAACCCTTATAATCTATCTATTCATCTATGTGTGCGCCGGTGCAAGTAAAATGACAAGTATAGATCTCATACAGCAAATTTGAGCCTCGGAGGAAAAGTCATCCAAATCTCCGGCGGAATTTCCGTTCCAAAAATCTCGGCGGTGCCATTGAGCACCCGGAGGCGAAGCGGATATTCGGGACTGACTTCAACTCTCAGCTCACATTCTTTGTCCAGCTTCACCTGCCTTACTGTTTTAGAGCTACCTGGCGGCGCAGTTGGAGCTAAAGCGGGGCCGCCATAAGCCATTTCAAGCTGTTTCAATTAGCAATAATAAAATGCAAATAAGAAAAAAACTACAGTACAATTAACTGTTCATATATATGCGGCAGGAGAAGATGAGTGCATTTGTGGCGTATCGGAGGAGTGTCCTCGGCGGAGAAAGGGGAGTGGCGATCGGGAGGTGGGGAGACGTTAGGGGTTTTGATTTTCTATTTTTTCTTTTCTTTTCTTTTATTTTTCTAGTTTTCTTTTTGGGTGGTTATCGCACGACCCACTTTCTAAAATTTCAAAAATGACGTTAAGTCAAAAGACTATAATACCCTTCTTAAAAAAAGCGAGTTAAATACAACCCCAATCTCTAAATACACCCACATTATTCATTTCAATTAATCTACTAAAACACACCCACCCACATCCTTCAAATACCTACATTCTTCTTCTTCTTATTCTTCTTTCTTTCTTGAGAAAAACTTAAACCTTGTTCTCATAAACCCTAGTTTTTCGATACCAACACAACAACTTAAATGGACAACAAAGATTTGATTCCTCCAAATATTGTAAGTATCTTCTTGGTTATCACCAAAATTATGTAATTTATCCACTTTTGCCGTTCGATATTTCATTTGCACCATTGTTTTTCCGCCGATTGGCACGATCAACAAAGATGGCACGATCATCACGTCGATCGTTCCACGTGGCAATATGGCACGATCACATGTTCAATGATCGTGCCATATTGCCATGTGACACGATCAAAGGTGGAACGATCATGGTCATGATCGTGCCATTTTGACAGTTTGTTTTTTGGTCTTGTTGATTTTGTTTTAATAGGGTATGGCCTCGTTGCCTACGGAAAATAGTGTTGTTTGTCCTCCCAAGAATGATGAGAATGTTGAAGAACTTGGTGTTGTTACCGATTACACACATGTATTCACGACGCATGAGTTATTTGTTTATCGGGATAAATTATTTGATTGGGTGCGTGAGAGAGGACATGAGCACAACATGGTAATTGTAATAAGTAGGTCGGACGTTGGGTCAATGAAAGAAAAGACCTCGTATATTTTTGTCTTGTGAACGTAGTGGGCATTACCGTGATTCAAAAAAGACTAGAGATGTCGAACAAAATGATCTAAGAAATTTGAAAAAAAGTCTCTAAGAGAGAATCGGAACTAAGAAATGTGGTTGCCCATTTCGTTTGAGGGGCCTCGGCAAGTAACAATTGAAGGAGAATGGTCACTAAATGTTGAATGTGGTGTGCATAATCATCCAATTGCACAATATTTGGAGGGTCACTCTTATGCTTGGTCGATTATCAAAAAGTGAGGAAGAATATGTGTTGGATATGTCACATGGCAATACTCGGCCGAAGGACATTTTGTTTGGTCTACAAAATAAGTTTCAAGATAATAAGTCCACCATACGGACTATCTACAATGCCCGTATGTATGAAGAATAGAGTTGTCGAGCGTGATGGTCGATCTCAAATGCAACAACTTATGCATAAATTGAAGGAGCATGGATATTTCTATCATCATAGGCGTTGCGAGACGAGTAACACCGTGAAGGATATATCTTTGCTCACCCTACAAGCGTTGAGTTGTTGCGTGCTTTTCCGTGTCATTTTTATGGATTGCACATACAAAACTAATAGGTACAAGTTACCTTTGTTGGAGATTGTTGGTGTGACATCGACACATATGACATTTTGTATTGCGATTGCTTATATGGAGTACGGCGGGAAGATAATTACATATGGGCTTGCTCGATCTTAAAATCATTGATGGACCCATCTTCCCCGCCAAATGTGATTATTAATGATAGATAATTAGCTCTAATGAATGCAATAGAGACGACATTTCCCACTTGAGACATTTTCTCTGTCGGTGGCACATTAGTAGGAACATTTTGGCAAACCAAAAAAAATTGGCCCTGAAAAGAGAAGTGGGAATCTTTTAACCTCTATTGTAATTTATTAGTCATCGTAGATTCTGAGCAATCATTTTATGACTTAATTAGGAGATTGCGATCGAAATTTTGTGAATATCCAAATTACCGTACAATATGTAATGGAGCAATGGATGGGGCCGTATAAAAGAAGATTTGTGTGGTCTTGGGCCGAATAATGTCATGCATTTCGACAACACCACAACAAATAGGTAATTTACTTTATTGTGCTCATCATTGCGTTTATGTTATATCATATACAATCCTAAAAATTAGTATAATATTGTTTGAAATATCATTATAGGGCGGAGAGTCACCATGCAACATTGAAAAGACAAACTGCGTCTAGTCGGGTAATTTCGAGACATGTTGGGAAATGATTCACACCCTCCTCGAGACATCACACAATGCGATTTGCTCTTCTTTTGAGAAGAAGCGAAAATGTAGTCTTACATAAATACAAATCGATTGTATTTATGTCACTACGAGTATGGTGTCTATACATGCATTGAATTTGATCTATCTTGAAATGCATCGTGTAGGCGAGGGTAGCGTAGACCCTTTGTTGTGTGGTTGTGTATTGAGAAAGACGTGCGGACTCCCATGTGCTCATGAACTTTTTGAATATGTGAGTTTGGATAAGCCATTCCACTTGATCAAGTGGCTTCATTTTGCGAAAATTAGATATATTACCGACTAGCAAAGACGAAGGCGAGTTGGGCCCGAAATCGGGTCTCGATGGACTCGGTGTTTTGGTGATCTTTTCACCAAATTTGAACAAGCACCCGAATCGAGAGAGGTTATTAATTTTGAAAAGAATTACGGAGATTACGAATCCAAGAACAACCTCACTAATTGAGCACGAAGACCGCTGCACGTGGTCGCCCTAAGTCCGTAAAGGTTAAACAATCCAAATCAACCAAATGTGACCCGAGTAAGTTCGAATATGTCGAGTCTATTAAAGATAGTTGTTCACCATGTGAAGAAGTAATCTTTAATGTTGGTCCATCGAATCAACCTATGTTCTCTCCGATGCCGATGCAAAAGCTACCGGTAAATATCGTGTCTTTTATTTGTGCATGTACACATGACATATTTGTTGATAATGTCCCATTGTTCTTCATGTTGTGTTTCAATAGGTTGTGCGTCAAAAGGACCGAGTGACCATTAGTGGTTTTATGGAGCAACTTCCAACTCGTTTACATAAACATATTATTGGTACTAAGGATGTTGTGAGCGATGATCATTGTGGTTTTCGTGCCGTAGCAGACCTACTTGGATACGGTGAAGATTCATGGGGTCGGGTTCGAGGAGACCTATGTCATGAGTTGAACGAAAACCAAGGGTTGTACAATCATGTATTCGTCAAACATGGTAGTGTTGACAAAATATTGTCTCGTCTCAACTACTATAACGAGACAAATAGCATAAGAAACATTGGTTTTGTTTACCCGAGATGGGTCACTTGGTTGCGTCGGCTTACAATGTTGCGTTTGTGTGTTTGGATCGTGAATGTCCCTCACATATCTACCATTACTGAATGAAGCGCCAATTGCTCCGAAGCTAATTTGTGTTGGATTTGTGAACAATAACCATTTTATAGAGGTAACTAAAAAATTGAGTAATTTGTCCGTCTCAACTACAATAACCATTTTTTTCATTTGTAGGTTTTCTTGAGTGGCGATCACCCATTGCCTCCCGTGGTCGCAACATGGAATAATTATCGCCATGAATGTGCGAAGCAAATTGGAAGAATTTGTATACTAAACAACTTGAATTGTATAGTGGAAGTGTAGGAAAGCAGTCCCGTTGTCCGTAGTACGGAGACTATAAACTTAGGTTAGAATTATTTGTTTGTTATGTATTGGATAAGTTAAAGAACTTTGTTGGAAATGCATGTGTTTTTAATTGGTGTGATTCTTTGTCGGAAATGCTTGTTTTAAGGTGGCACATTTGTTACGTATTTTGTTAAGTTAAGCTGTCAAATGGCACGATGGTGGCACGCGATCGCATACTACGATCGTGCCTACATGTACGATATCGTGTACGGTCACACACTATTATTGTGTCTATAAAGGCACGATGGTGGCACGATCGCATACTACGATCGTGCCTACATAGCGCGATGCGATGGTGGCACGGTCACACGCTTTGTTATCGTGTCTATAAAGGCACGATAGTTGCGCGATGCGTAAATGCAATGATCGTGCCACATGCGTTGATATAGTATTATATTGTCACGTTGAAAACGTTTCATAACAACTTTATTATTACATCACAATCCTCCATAGTACATTACCAACCTTCATAGTACATTACAACCTAACAGTACATTACCAACCACAACACGGACAAATATTACAAACATAGCGCACAACCACCCAACTAGTACACAACGGACACCAATTGCCAGGCAATTTCAATCGGTGTCACCTTCCACGAGCGTTCAACATCATCCTGAGAACCTTCATCGAAGAAGTAGCCATCAAACTCCAACGGATTGTTACGAGTATAACCTGGTAGTCCCTCGAAATCAATGTTCGGCGCCTCACGAGTGTTAAAAACTTCAACACAAATGATCCACGGTACCTTGGGAAGCCGTTAGTCCGAAAAAATCGTTGCATGCTTTTCTCTTGCCTAACATGAGCCCAATAATGTGGAGAGATGGAAAACCTGTTAGTGTACGGGTTGAAATTAACACCCGGCAATGCTGTAAAACGCCGGTAGTCATGAAAGTGGGTGCGCATCATATGTATCTTAATCTTGACTTTAAGGGCGAGGAAATCTTTTTGCATGGCTTCGGATAAAGACGCGACTCGGTTCAACAAATATGCCGTTGAAAACAAAGAGGGCGCCGTATGTTGTTTGCCATACGACATAGCATGAAGAAATTGTCAAAGCGACTTCTTCTTCCTGCAGGAAGTCCAACCATCACCACGCCTATTGTCCCTAGCGATCTCATTTCTTGTTCTTACCATTTTTCCTGTAACAAAAATCATAACAAACATGTTCATCCAAGATTTAATTAGCTATGATTCATTCATCAAATTAGCTACTATGTAAAAAATTACCTTTATCGTCAACACAACCAAGATTTACTACAATTTTATTATCTACATTTGAACATACCCATGTATTTATAAGTGTAATGTATGGACCCATGTATAATGTAACTCATTTTTACCATTTATTGCATGGACCCATGTGTAATATGTAACTTATTTTCACCATTTAATGCAAGGACTCGATCAATATGTTACTTATTTTCACCATTTAATGAATGGATCTTACTCAAATGGAAAGATTGTCTGTCCCCAACTAACAAGTCCATTTAATGGATGGACCAATTGAATATGTTACATACTTTCAATCATTTAATGCGGGACCCGCATAACATATGGCACGATAGGCAATATCATGATCGTGTCAAGCGAAGCATTGATCGTTCCACATGAGGCACGATAGAAAAAATGGCGATCGTGTCATCGTGCCTCTTGTATGGCATGATCAATGATATGGCGATCGTGCCATCGTGCCATCGTTAATGAGAATCACAAACAATTCAAGTTATACCGGAGAGTTAATCAACAACCAATTGATCCAAATCATTCCCAAATCATACCTAGTTATTCAAGTTAAACCAAAACATATTATATAGAAACTAAATATACAAAATATATACAATTCCAACTAAATAACCACAATATACACAATTCCAACTAAATACCCACAATCTACACAATATAATCATGGGGGAGGGGTCCAAGTCGATGCATCGATCTGCTAAATTTATACACCGTAAATGCTACATGCCGACGATAGGTTGTTTTTATATACTCCTCGTGTTAAGGACCGGTCAAATACATTTATAAGAAAACTCTCCACCCTCTTCAACGCAAACGGTCCACAACTATGACTATCATGTTGTTCGTAATTCTTTGATGGACCAACAACCTTGGCGATCCAAGTATTCTCTCGAGGTGTCAACTCCGGGGCGCTCTTGGTAAAACCGTTTGCCATAGCAAAACCGGAATAATACGTGCAAACGGATAGAGAGCGCGCGTCTTGCGTCGTCAAGTCTAACCTCGGGCGGTAGCTTGTGGATGTTGGAGTCATAAATCCAAATCGTGCAATCCTTCAAATGATATCCT
The DNA here is from genome assembly GCA_016081115.2 of Rehmannia glutinosa. Lineage (NCBI taxonomy): Eukaryota > Viridiplantae > Streptophyta > Magnoliopsida > Lamiales > Orobanchaceae > Rehmannia > Rehmannia glutinosa. Next base: position 98,674 of record JABTTQ020003342.1, on the reverse strand, counting down.
CACAACAATCCAATGACCGCCGATGTTGTGGATAAAAACAACTTTGCAAAAAATCGATTAGAAATTAGGGAGTATGAACAAAACAATAATTAGTTAATTAATTTATACCGAAAAGAGATAGTTCTTACGTGGTCCAACGAACTCCATGGAGGCACCCCACCCCAAAGTGGTCGTTCACCACGGACGTACTCCACCAACGGCACCGAAGGTCATCCGGTATGACATCCGGCACGCGATGCGTCAAACTCTCCAACCGGTGGGTCCTTTCCATGTAGATCGGTCCATACTTTGCCTAGATCAAGTTGTATAATGAAAACATATTTGTTAGTAAAAACACGAATGTACCGAAACAAAATAAATGACACATTATGGACTATTTATCTAAGAAATACATGAAACTTACAAAATGAATCGTGTGTCAACCAATCCCATATGACCTCGCACTTGGGATGGACCACTACACCAAACCAACTCAGTGGCAATGTAAGATCTGACTAGGTAGGCATCAATTTCTGTGTAACAAGCAAACAATAAGATCAATTGTCAATGAACATGAACAAATAACACCCTAGAAATGAAAGAAAAAAACATTAACATTGTGTTACCCGCGAGAATCCAAATCAATGGTCGGCAACTCGATATCCTTAAAGAAACTACGCCAAATGTGCATAACGCATATCCAACATTGCGGTTGAGACAGAAAACTCGTGTTAAAATCACAAAACAACAATAGTGTATTTGAATTCATATATTGATTTAACTTACGTCTCATCGCTATCTAAGAACCGCATGTACTCAGCATGTGTGACATCCTCCTTACGGCGCTCGTTTGCCGTGAAAGGGCTACGAAGGTACCTGACGGCAATGATCGAGCTCTCACAACACGAACGGACATATCATCCCTCCAGATGAACCCACAGCCGATGCACCAATACCAACTGGTGTCCGTACATCTGTAGGGGACAGATCCAACGAAGCCCCCTACGACACCGGCGGTGGAGGAGAAGTAGTCTGGTGGCCCACATGGGGGAGAGTAATCTGCTCACCCACCGCCGTGGGGGAAATAGAATCCTGCACAATGAAGGAAACTTCATTAAATAACATAATTCAAAAGATATTCTATTCTAAATGTTTAACAGGAAAAACAAATAAATGCGCACCTGAGCAGATATCATACGCTGAATGGCAGGATCAATCAGTACCCTGACCTCCTTCCGCACGATAGGCGGTACCATAGCAGATACGTGCTTATGGACTAAATCTGGCACGATCTGCTGCACAGAAGGTGTAACCTCCTGCCGCACCGCTGCAGGAACCTCATGATGCATCCCAGTCCGAACCAAATCCGGAACCAACGCCTCGACCTCCCGCCCTACTAAACGCGGGACCAAGGCCTCAATGGCACGCTCAACCAAAGTCGGCACAATGGCCTCCACCTGCTGCCGCACCAATTCTTCTAATAACGCTCGATCGGCGGAGAGAGGGTGTGGAGGTGTGTGGAGGAACATCCGGAGCAGTGTGTGGGAGGAACATCCGGAACAACGCCCTCTGGGGCCGACGATCATAATCACCCATCTCAAGGCTATCATCATCATCCATCAATGAAGTCGACTCATGTGTGGTGCGTCGACGCTTTGTGGGCTTTTCTTCCGATCGGGTTACCCGATGAACATAAACAACACCGGATCGGAGTGGGAGATTGACATGCATAAATAAGGAAGCTCATTGTCCCTCGCAGTCAAGGTCCTTGCGTATCAATCTACAAAATTGCAAGATCAAAATCGGTAATTACTTAATTATTACCATAAGTTAAAATTTGAAAAATGCAAATTACATTTTGTACCGACGGTCAAGAAAGCCATGCAGATTCACGGAGGACTTGAAACTTCCGGCGTGTGCGGCGTGGAATAGCAATGTCTGCAGAGTGGAACCCCACATGAATCCCAGTTGGGTATGGCCTCGTACGCCCATATCTAAGAAGAACAATAAAAATAGTTAAATTATAAGATGTATGTTTGTACTAAATGTAAATTATAAGATGTAAATTACATTAATATCACTTACCAAGAAAGCCCAAACAAATCCGTAAATACGGAAAGTACTCTTGGGCTCGGTGGTGGTAACATGAAAGGTAGTGGCATAAAATGCGAACGCAGTACTTCCCCAATGAAGAAAGACTCCCACCGATCAACGTCATCAACCAAAGTCCACCACGAATCCTCAATGATTGTGGGACCTTGGATCCCATGCGAATAGCAAATAATGTGCAACCAACAACTTTGCCACCTTCAACTCATCGGAAGGATCATCACGGAATGCACCGCCGCAAAATGCAAGTAGATCCTCCATCGTCACACCTTAACACCACGATAGTGTCTATCAAACAACCCGTTGGGAGACGGCACGTAGTTGGTGTTCGGATTAAATGTGGTGGGGGCAAATGATAGCCCAGTAACTAAAGCGTACTCATATTTGGAGAACCGAATCAAACGGTTTCCAATCCGAAACCAAAATTCGTCCCTTGCACCTTTCTTAACAACCTCCTTCGCACTAACGGCGGCATTACAACTAACCGCACGGTTGTCCATCCGCCAATACAAAACCCAAAACAGGACTTTCAAACTCTTCATACACAAAATCCCCGCAATCATGCAACTCGAGTTCTAAGTCGTCAAGAATCGACAACCTGCTATACAAATTGATCTTAGGCTTTATTGCCATAAAGTTCGAAACCTCTTCCAAGCCCACTGTGAAAAATAGTAAAAAATCAAAATTAGCAATCAACCACTATCAAGAAATCACATAGAGAACTCTAAAAAATTGGCGGCTACTATGGCGATGGCTTATTCATCGACCGTGCCAAGAGTAAAGCCATCGTGCCATTAAGGCACGATGGTGGCACGATCGATGAATAAGCCATCGTGCGGCAAAGGCACGCGATGGTGGCGATCGATGAATAAGCCATCGTGTCTAAGTGGCACGATGGTGGCACGATCGATGAATAAGGCATCGTGCCAAGTGGCACGATGGTGGCACGTTCGATGACTAAGCCATCGTGCCTGCCGTGGCACGATCGTACAATCGATCGTGCCACCTGGGCTTCATCGACCGTGCCATTTCGTCTTCTTCAAAGTTCCATATTTCAAATTTTACTGATCCAAATGACGCCATAACTATACCCATCTCAAACCCATGCCCATACAACTACATAGCACACTCAAACTACAAAAATGCAAGTTATTTTAAGGAAAAGTTGAGTTATAACAATACCTCGTCATTTTCTTCGCGAGCGCTGCCGCTTTCTGCCGTCTGCGTCTTGGTGCGATCTTGGTGTCTCGTCTCGGCCGGTTGTGGATGGTGGTGCACCATCCACGAAGTCGTCATCATCATCGGGAAGAACCATCCTTCTTCTCCTGGTATGTTTGGATTTCTCTAACCATTGCCGTCGAATAGAATAGTCTCTTGAGAGGGTGGGTGTATTTTTTGTTTCAAATTGAGAAAGTGGGGGAGGTGAGAGGTTGGAGGGTGTATTTTGGGGGAAAATAAGACTAAGGGTAAAATTGGAAAAAATTGGGGGTGAACTCATCAATTGGGTCATATTTGAAAAAAGTGGGGGTGGGTGAACTTATAAGGTGGGTGTACTCATCAAATTTGGGGGTGCCAATAGCGCCGCCCTTTTCTTTTTACCATTCTTCATTTTGCCTTTTGGCGCTACAATTTTTTTCTATTTCACAAAGCGCCTCCTAAAAAGTTGTAATTTGCTCGAGATCCTTAAAGTTTGGAGGATTTGAGATTTAGGATAATAAATTTACATGAATTATATGGGAACCCACAAATATGTTTATGACATATATGTATATCATATATTAATATTTTCCTTGAGAATGGAAGTATGTAATTCTTTTTTTAAAAAATAGTAGTGTTCAAATTCTCCACAAAATTCTAAATTAGAGAGTTATTAATTGGAATTTTGTTTGCAATGGTAATTAAACATAAATCCCACGGAAATTTGCATCAAAAAAAAATTATACGAGAGCTGAGAAAATTAAAAAATTCCTATTGTTTCATTTATTGTGTTAATTGCCTAAGTTAACTCATTTATGACCAATGGCAGACATAGGTGGTTATACTGGGCCGGCCGGGCCTATCTCCGACCTATACAATGATAAGGGAAGAAAAAAAGCAATTATCACTACAATAAAAATTATTTATGTCAGTGTCCCGATTTGCCACATATTGGGACACTTCCAGTTTTTGGGATGCTTAATGTAAGTGCCTCATGTAGTGGTGTTACGTAAAGTTTTGGGGTATTTAAAATGTCTTTACATGTATTTTATTGAGACACTCATACATGTCTTTAAATGTTTTCGCGACCTATTTAAATGTCTCAAATTGATCTTTTAAATGCGATAATAATATCTTATTGGGATACTTAAAGTGTCTCTATATTGTTTTTTCTTCGCATGTTTGTTTCATCTTCTTTAGTGAATTCCCTTTTGCAAAGTGAAAAAATGATAACGGGTTGTTTTTGGTGGAAAAAAACTTTCCCCCTAAAAAGATCAGTGATTTATTTTGGTGTTTGCCCACTTTAATTTAACAATTTCTTTCGTTTTTTTTTTTCTTTGTAAAATTTTAATAAGTATCCTATTAAGTCATATCACGAATTATTAATTGTTCCAATAAAATATAATAGGGACACGTAATAATAATTATCCAAAACAAAGTGTCCTAATATGTATCTTTTGTTATACTGTAGGGTGGAACTTATGTGACTTTTTTCCTATATTTATTCATTTCTTCCTACTTTCATGCCTCTGCTATTATTTATGACCAAATGAGATACAATTGACATTATAATGTAAATATTCAAGTGACGGATCTATGAGCATCAAGCAACTCATATATTCAAATAGATCCTAAACAATTTCTACCATAGCATGTATGTGTTGTGACAAAATATGACATTAATATGTGATATGTAATTACCATTAGTTCAACCAGTGACGAAGTCAGGAATCTCGGGTAGGGGGGCCCGACTAATATTAAATTTTTTGGTCACTTTTCTATAATAAAAATATTTTTAACCATGTATTTTTAACCATTTTTTAGTTCAAATTTTCACTTTGTCTTTTTTTTCCTTTCTAGGGACCGGAACCCGATACCAAAAAATTTACCGCATCAATATTCTAAAATATAACTAAGTACCTCATCAGAGAACATAAGAAGGGTACGACCGTGTCAAAATGGCTAAAAAAATATGTTTTCAAAAAATATGACTTTTTTTATTTTTGCAAAACATAAGTGGACAATTTGTCTATTATTACATTTAAATTAAAAACAATACATCGAATAAAATAAGTAAATTTTTTAATTAAGTCATTATATTAATTCAATCACATCTTCATATTAAAAAATAAATAACAAAATACAATTACATCAATATACCAAAATGTACAAATAGAGACACAAGAGTATAATGCAAAAATTCAAGTTAAAATTTATAGCGGAGCTTAAAAAATGCACAAGATTTGAAAAATAAGCAAAATGATCAAGACTAATATTTTTCAAGATTCACGAATGAAAGCAGAAAAGAAGAATGCAAGATAATTAAAAACTATATTTTCTATTTTTTATTTTTTTAAGATTAAAAAGTGGAAAGACCAAAATACCCCTAGTTTTTTTTCCCCAAAATTTGAGGGGGGCCCAGTGCCCTCCTTGGCAATACATGCCTTCGTCCCTGAGTTCAACTAACGGTAGAAACGTGAGAAAGAAGGGAGTTTTGATAATTTTGAAACTTCTTTAGAATTTTTCATAATTACCCAAAACTTCAAAGGGCGTGTTTTATAATTATCTCCATTTTTTTCGATCGGAGCTATCCATTAACTATTTAGAAAGGCTACTTATTAAAAAAACAGATTTTATTTCAGTCAACCATTTTTATTTTTTTATGACCAATAACATAAATTGCTTCTTCAATTAAATAAAAATGGAAATTTGAAAATTGGTTAACAAATACCTATTTAAGTGAACTAAATCGTTCAATTTGAAGAAATTAAAATCAAAGTCGCAGAAAAGAAAGAGATAGAGCACACACAAAAATGAGATTTAATTTTATCACTTCGTTAATTTCCTGTCTAGTACTATCATCTTCAATCTACAAAAGTACTTTGACATGTGCAATGGAACCTAACAAACATGTAATTACAAAAGAATACCTTAACATCATTTGCTCCAAATCTTCAAATTCCCCCCTATGTTTGGATGTTTTGAAAGATCTCATTGGGCATTCTCTTGCCAACACAAGTATGGCAAATTTTCCCACCCTATCACTTAGGCCGATGAATGTGGCCGAGTCTCATGCACGAGAGACACACAAGATGCTTAGAAATATGTATCGCGGTACTTTAATAGACCCTAATCATGAAGTACGAGATAGTTATCGAAGATGTATGATGGGATATGATGATGTCACAATACTCATGGTAGAAGCAAAAAGAATTCTATTAGGAGAATATGATCTGCTATTTGGATATACAAAAGTCAAAAATAATACCTTAGTCGCCTCGAGTATAGTTAATTCTTGTGACAGAAACTTTGCAAAACGACCCCTAGAACCGCTAGCCCTTAAGAATGCGAATAAAAAGTTTGAAGATCTTTGTAGTATCATTGCGGCTATATGATATGGATTAATCATGAGTATTACTTCAAATGATGTTTTTATTAAATGAAATTATCATTATTGAATGCATTTTCTACATTTGAATATGCTTTAGTCTATTCAAATATAATTTGAAATAATGTATTCTTGTAGTGAAAATATATTTGATGTCTAGGTCAAATTAATATATCGCTTCACTATCGTCAATGTTTTTTCCCCATTATTAATTTGCACCATTTCTTAGCTACCTGCAAAAATAGAGGGGAACACCTAAGTACATCGACACGGCCGTAACGTTACTCATATATTAATACTAATTAATACTAAGGAGGGTGTCCTTAACATGGATTTTCAAGAATTTTTTAAGTTATGGAATTTTATAGATTTTAAGAGCATTTTATGGATTCCATATGGATTCCAGTAGATTCTAATGTAATTTTATACTGTGGATTTTAGTGGAATTGTTGGATGTCATAAAAAGTATAATTAATGTTTTTTTTATGAAACTAATAGCATAACATCATAATCATTAAAAATATGAAATGTAAATACTGAAAGAAAGTCATTAGCAAAAAAAAAGTTTCATAAACTTTGCAAAAATATAATTTAAAATTGTCAAAATTTGGAATAGTTTCATAAACAACTAGTTTTAAAATATTTATTCAATAAACAACAACAACAACATTAATGATTAAAATCTTATCAGATAATTTTAAAACCACATTTTTCGAACACAAAAATAATGTGTCTATCAAGATGAATGTAAGAAAATTTATCAACAATGATTCTCAGTAAAGTATTATTATAACAATAGTTTTTCTTATTAATTTATCGATAAAATTAAAAATATTAGCAAATAAAATAAGATGACAAATCAACTCCAGTTACTCTACAATGATTATTCACAAAATTGAGGCAGAACTTGTTGAATTGTTGAGATTACAAGACGATGAGTGGGGAGATGTATATGAAAAAAAATTATTTTCTTTTTTATACCATAGCCAAAAATTATTATTATTATTATTATTATTATTATTATTATTATTGAAAAATGGAATTTGAATTCAGATGGGGGGATGTAAGAATTTATCCTTCATAAATCTAGCTTATAATTCCACCAAAATCAACCAAAATCCATTTATAAAAGAATTCCATGGATTTCCTTGAATGTTGAGGATACTGGATTTTCGTGGAATCCATTAAAATCCAAGTTGAGGACCTCAAGATTTAATGGATTCCATAAAAATCCAAATTGAGGACCTCAAGATTTAATGGATTCCATAAAAATCCAAATTGAGGACACCTGGAATATTATAGAATTCTAAATTCCATTAAATTATATGGTTGGGAACACCCCCGTAAAATATGTTTGAGGTGAATTTCAATAACTCTTAATTATTTAATCATTCAATTATGGCTTATTCTCAATTTGGGCTCAAAATAATATAATTTCTTGAATCATTGATTCACGATGTCCAAAACATTATACAATATCTGTGACTGTAAGGACTCAAGGCCCAACTATAAATAGTCATTCCCCATTCATTTGTAAAGTACAAACTCTCTTACACTTTATAGGAGTGTAAATGGATTGAGTCGAACCAGACATTGCATTGTTCAAGTTTGTATAAATTTTAATCGAACTTTAAAAATTATTATTGAGCTCGATTTGATTATTAAACAAACCGAGCTCAAAAGAACTATAGTTGAGCCGAACACAAATCGAGTTTGAGTAACTTGATAGTTTTATACATATTATATTCTCTTTCTACTCATTGAGATGAGCTTTTGATTTACATCGTATCAAACGGAAAAACATGTTCAAGTTTAGTTCGTTATATTAACGAATCAAGTGCAAACAAACTTTCAACGATCGATCTGAAGTCGAGTATCAAGTAGTATGGTTACGATAGATCTGAATTTGAACACCTAATTATCTTTCCAAAACCATTACATATCCTTATAACAGAAACAAGATTCTCACTTCTTAAAATCCCAAGAAAAAAATACACACACACGTAGTGGGTTGAAATTAGATAAGTAGAACCCACCATAAGGGACAAATTGTTGTATGTGAATCTGCCGTTAAGGGAGGCGAGAACAAGTAGTTTTTCGTAAACGAGACAACAACATTTTTAGGGGGCGGACATAGAAGCTGAGAATCACTTTTTTTTTTAAGAGTTTGCAAACACTCCGGTAGTACCATCGGTACAATTATGCACATGCTGGCAAAGGGCACAGATAAAAAATCATAACAGATAAAAACTTAATCTAACAGTATTCAACAACTCAATATATTCTCCGAATAACACTGCGGATAATTGGAATTCAAATAATCTCCAAACAGCCAGAAATCTTGTGAAACGTTGTATTAACTTATCTCATGGAATTTGTCCATTAATTACGCACAAAATCACGACTATAATCGACTTACATTTCAAGAATTTGTAGACAGAAGTTTGATGAAAAATATTTCGAGGATAATAATTCGATTTAGCTCATATAGCTAACTCATATTACTTTAAGTCATTCGCGAATTTGCAGCTGCGCGAAATCAAGCACATGCTTAGCAGTACAATCCAGTGAAATTCATTGTTTTACATTAGTAAAAGCATTTCAAAGCATCCAAAGTGTGAATTGATAATATGACTGTAAAACAGCGCACTGATTTATCGCTCTAATAGCAATATAATCATATGCAAAAACAGAAAGGATAATTATTCTGGGACTCGAATCACAAAGAATTAAGAGGGCACACAATAATGCATCGTCATAAAATGGCCCCAGCTGAACAAACTCAAATACACAAAGCAATCAAAATTAATCGCATCAAGTATCTATCCGGTGAAAAAAAAAAAAAAAAAGCCTACCACGAAAAATAGAATCTCGTCATGTCTTTCTTTCAGTTGGGTAATTACCCAGTTGCTCCATCTGCCAGCTTTCATGCGGGGCGACATTTTCATGGAAAGGGGTGTATTGCTGCAAATTTAAATCAGATTTCCCCCCAAAAAAAATATCAGTTGCTATATAGTGATTAGACTCGATATAATCAGCATATATAGCTACAGAAACGTGTATCTCTCTGATGATCCACTACGTATGGTAATGCGAAATTCACTTAAAGAAGCTTCGATCGTGATTCTCATCCAGTGTAAAGTGTAACAAAGGCTTACGCATTGTACTGCATTATAGCAGAACATATTCTCACATTGTGGTATTGAAACTAAATTCCAATTGTCATGATATTAAGGTAGTGTTTGAAAACATTTAATAAAAAAGTGATTGTCAACTTCCGGGTGGGAAAAAGTAGTTTTTAGTGTTTTTAAATGTCAACTTCTGCTTCTGATTTTTACAAAACTTAATCAGAATCTTAAGGTTCTTCTGTAAATTTCGGATTCTACTTCTGATTTTATTTTAAGATATGACGCACAAATAAAATAAATTTTACTACTTTTTCACCAAACAACCTCTTTAACTTATTCAACTTTTAGCTTCTATTTGCAAACACTGTCAACTTCTGAAATCAGATACTTTTCACTAAAAGCAGAAGTTTTAGCAAACACTCCCTAAAAGTCCAATAGAACAAATAATGTAAGTTCAAAATTACCTCCATCTTTGTTAAAAGCTCTTCGGCGGTAGGAGCTGAAAGAACAATATGCCTAGCACTTGGCTTTATGAAGCCTTCTTCAACACCCTTGTCAAATAACGTGAGCAAAGAGTCGTAATAGCCGTCAACGTTGAGCAAACCAACCTGTCCACATAATCATTCATGTCAAAATAAAGTAATCAACTTCAAATCTACAGAACGAGAACAGATGAATCACCGGTTTTTTATGGATTCCAAGTTGTGCCCAAGTTATCATCTCCAATAACTCTTCCATGGTTCCATATCCTCCTAAATGTTCAGGAAATAGATATTTGAAGTTATTAACTAATACAAGAAATACAACTTTTATCTAAAACACATTTCATTTTAATTCGACATCTTTACCAGGAAGAGCAATAAATGCTTCAGCCTCCCGAGCCATTTCAGCTTTACGCTCATGCATGTCAGAAACAATTTTCACCTCTCCGACAGTTTCTCCTGATATCTGTCAAAATAACTTATATCCAGATTGCTTTATACAAAAACAACTAAATTTTAATTCTGTAATTGCAAACTAGCATTAATTCGGTAAATTCTGTAAGGTTTCCCTTCATTCATCTTCATATGGCTTCAAATGCTAATCAATAAAATTTACATATAACAGTCAAATCCAACTCAATGAGATTTCACCATCTCCACGTCTAGGATGTAAAAATAGTAGACATTTCAAGAAACGGACTTGAAAACGCAGCAACTTAAATTATCGAGTTGAGAGGTAAAACTATCAACTGAAATTCACGAGCATTATTAGCTGTCCATTAGGCGTAATTTTGAACATTTTGGTCATATGAACAGAGAATAAATAAACTAACTTAAAACATTGATTAGACACACGAAAATGAAAAGTGTGACGATATACCTCAATGGGAACCAGAGCTTTCGGAATTACTCTGCAATGAAAGCAAACAGCAATCAAGTTAAGGCTATGATATTTAGCGAGCGCTTGCAACAACAACAACAACAACTAAGCCTTAATCCCACTATGCGGGGTCAGCTATATGGATGATATCACGCCATCGTTTACAGTCCAAAGCCATATTTTCATTTATATCAAGATATAACACGTCTTTTTTAATAGTTTCTAGCGAGCGTTTGCAAACTCTAAAAAAAAAGTGATTCTCAGCTTCTAGTTAACCCGAATAGCACTTTTACATCAAGAAGATACATAACACATTTTTTAAACCCTTACCCAAGAACATGGCAACCACCATCATAGACTCTCTGAGATAGTAATCCCATTAGCCCAACACTCCCACCTCCATACACTAAATCTATCCTTCTATTCACCTGCAAATCAATCCAATCCTATAATCAAAAAACAGTAGTTGAACACTTTGCATAAAGTAAATAAATAATGGGAATCCCAATAAGAAGCTAACGAAAATCAGCTCAATAAAATGGAAAAAAAATAAACAAAAGTTGACTTTCTTTGAGATTTCAATCAAAAAATTGACTTTTCCCCCCAAGAAAATTGGAAAAACATAAAATAAAATCAAACCAGTTCATTTCCCAAGTCAATAGCAGCATCACTGAAGACTTTTCTGTGGCCCGGATTACTTCCACAAAATACACAGATTTTCTTGAATTTTCCACCGCTCCTCGAATTGTTTTCCATTCTTGCACACCCAAAAATTTCAATCTTTTACTAATTATAAATTAACTAAATATAAATCCAAAAACATACAAAAAAAAACCTGTTCCTCACTTATCTCTCTGTGTGTGGAATTCAAATGGCTGAGATGAAAAAAGACAAAATAATAAGCAATAAATAAGTAAAAATCAATCTGGGTGTTTCTTGATTTAGTGAATAAAGCTGCAATGGAGCCCAAGAAATCAACAGGGTTTTTCAGACGTGTTTGCGGGTTGTGTAAGTGTGTGACTGTGTGTGTTTTTGCATAAATGGTTATGAATGATTAAAAAGAAAACATTAGCAGCCCACAGACTGACTGTTTGTGGGCCTTTTCAAAGTGAAATTTGGCTTAAACATTTGTTGTGTATCACATCAGAAAATATTTGAATAAATCAACTTATTGGAGCACAATTGAACACCTTTGATAGTTGATAACTCACTTTTATCTGTTAATGTATTTTTTATTGGCCAACTCTCTTATATTTTAATATGAGTTGACAAGTTTAACTTCATGGCAAATGTTATACTAAATGGTCACTTTATTACAATTTTCACATAAAATTACCAAATTGCTCATGCTGATTTTTTTTTTAATTTGGTCTGTCGGGTCAAAAATCTTATTCCACTTCATGTTTCATTGTATTGGATTATTAATATATGTACAATTATGACATCAACATGCACACGTGTCAATCATTCAATACAATAGAATATGAAATAGGATTTTGGAACAGGAAATCTCAATCCGTCAAGAACACCCTAGGGCCTAACCAAACGGCCAATAAAAAGAATAAAAACAAAGACAAAATAAAATAAAATAATAAAAAGAGGACCTCTCAAGAGAAAAGGAAAAACAAAAAGAGTATTTTTTCACCTTTTCCAAATGCACCGATGAAGAGAAATGGACAGCTTCGTTTATAGCTGTCATTTAACATTTGACATGTCTTTATGCATAAGAGTTGAAGTCTTACTCCTTTCCCTACAATATGTTTGTAAATATTTGAATTCTTTGGGGAAAAAAAGAAAATGAAACAATCTGGTGGATCAAAGTTCATAAGACGGGTCCTAATAAACACAGAAATATAAATTCTTTTCATGTGTTGAGGTTGAGTTCGAATTAGAATCTATTTAAGTATAGAATCTGTCTCATATAAGTTTTTTGTGTAGACACGAATAGTAAAAGAACTTTATGTTTAAATAGGTTGAAGCTAAAGGTATCACCTATACACAAAGGTGATGACGAAATCAAGTCCGACATGAGGTTTGGGTTGGGCTAAGCTATTTTTTTAGGTACAAATTAAAGAACTCAGACTTAATTGGCCCAATCCAAATGTCAGGCGAGGCGAGGTGGGGTTGACCTGACCTTTTGGCTCACCCAACTTTTTTACACACAAAATACATACATGGGTTGTGTCAATTATTTATGTGGACCGACCTACCCGGCTCGGGTTGGATTTTTTCCTTTCAAAAAATCCCAACGGGTCATCCGGTCCGACTTATTACCAGCCTACGGCTATACACTTTGGTAAAAGATTATGATGTTGTCTAGCAATGGAATGTTTGATGCGACCCAACATGTGAAGAAGGCCCAAGTGAATGCTTAAGCCCATAAGAATAGGCCCAATAATTTGTCTTCCTATATAGTCGTTAGACAAGATAGTTTGAGGCATGAAATGAATTGTTATCTTGTTTTATTCTATTTTCTTTGGAGTTGCACCGACTCAAATATGTGATTATCCATTTTCTTCTTCAATTTTCTTTAGGAGTTTGCAATCACTCGAAATAGAATATTGTAGTCGTATCAATTTTGATGAGAGGTAGAACTTGTAATTACATTATAATTATTTATTAATATTTTAATTACGTCACAATTTGATTGTGACTGAAGAAGTTGGGTCAGACGTGTTTAGTTGATCTTCTTTGCTTAGCCCAATTAAGCCATACCCTATTTAATACAAAAGGGCCACGTTGAGAAGAAGTTATTGCAAGTAAAAAATGGATTTCCTATAATAAGTGATTTTTCAAAAAAAAATCTTCAATTTAACATATCTGGAATGAAGTTAATTATAAATTAATTGTCAAACACAAATTATTATTGAAATTGACTTTTAGATCTAAAAATTCATCTGAAATGTACTTCCAAACAATAACTTAAATCATAATCATGTTGGATCATAATCCAACATTGGACTTATATGTGAAATAATTATGCATTGTGGACTGTCAATTAAGGTTAAGCCCATTTTATAAGTGATCAAATTAAGTTTAAGGAATTGGGCTTTAATGTATCTAATAGGGTGTGGGCCTTTAATGTGTAGAGACTTAATGTGTTATTCCTATTTTAATGATGGGCTAAAATAGGATACCCAATATAACACAGTTATATAAAGGTTATGGTCCCTAGGTCACACGTCTACGATATTCTATTCTGCTATCCCATCGTCAGAATTCGAGACGTGTAGATCTAGAAGGCCAGATCCCAGGATTCAACTGCTATGGATTCAGGTACGCTTCCGCAATCTAGTCTTTTGATTCTTGATAATTCGATATGAACGCTCCTGGATTAAAGTGATGTTATTCACTAAAGTTTATTCCAATAAGTGGTATCAGAGCAACTTCATATTGAGTTATTGGGAATCGAACTTATTTCGAATATTATATTCGAATTGTTGAATTTTCGGATCGTATTTGGCTTTCATTGATTCAGCTTAATTCAGAATATTTTGAATCTAATTACCCTAGTTTTGGGTCAATGTTTTTTTGTGGATTCATCTTTAAACTGTTGCTAATCTATGTTGCTTTTAGAATTGAGATATTTTGGAATTTGCGTATTTCATCCAGTCTTCAGATATGATTTCTTAATTGTAGATGTTAGTTTAGATTCAGATTATAAGATTTTGGGCCAATTTATAAGGTTTCATGTTCCAGCATTATATTTATAATATTGCAAGAAACCTGTGTGCTTTTCTCTTTTGCCGCGAGGGGACATCCAACCAGGTAGCAATTTGGAGTTTGAACGGGGCCTGGGGGCGGGCTACTGAGCGATAAGGTGACGACAATTTAAAGCGACGGTTTGCAGCGAGCGCGATGGGCTTCGCGTTGTGCCGTTTGTATGGGGCCGTCGAAATAGTCGTCCGATTGCTCCCGCTGTTTGTCGGCGAAGGATGGCGGGGTTGTGGATCTGGTCGGTGGGCTGGCAACTGTGCTAAAGGTAACAAGATTTATTTTAAGGGCTCATTTACTGTTTATGGAAAATTTGGGGTTTCATTGTAAAATGTTTTAATTTTGAGGTTCAATTAAAGTTTGTTTATTTTTTAAAATTGGCATCAAATAATAAGGAAAACTCTAAATTAAGTTTAATCTTGGAATTTAAATTTTAAATTCGAATAATTGTATGGATTATATATGTTGAGATGAATTAATTGAAACAACATGTCATCAAAGTGACCTCTCTTGTGTAAATTAATTTATTTTGAAATATAAAAAGTTATGTGCGTGTAACTTATGTGAATATTAACCGGCCCAAAAGAAGGTGAATATTTATCAGAATTGCACGTGCAACTGTGGTAATAAACGCGTGATAATTATTCGGGTTTACATATGAACACTAAATCGGCCCAAATGAAGGTTTATTGTTTGATATGGTCTTATTATCAGTGTTTGATTACCGCACCAAGATGTCAATTACAAGTTAATATTTTGTCCAAAGATGAAATATTAATGGAGTGCCGGTGTCTTGAGATGAGATTTACCATTATTTGAATTTATTATTAGGATTCCGAGATTTATGTGAGCATGATTTGTGTATTGTTTATTTTCGGAGTTTAGTTTTGAATATTCCTGCTTATATTTCTGTCAGCATCAATATAGCTTTTATGTTAAAAGGGCACTTTATCTAGAAAGGTCACTATAGCTAAGGAATTTCTTGCGGATATTGAGAAAATATTTGTCGAGAACGAAAGGCTCGATTAGTACGCTTTTTGACAAACATGATCTCGATCGTCGTATGAGAGTAAAGGCAATATCAAGAATAAGTTATAGATATGTCTCGTATTGCTTTGAGAATTTGCTAGTGCATTTAGTTTTTGACATCTCTTTCAACACAGTTTAGCCAGTTTAAGGTGAGTCGACAATTAAAAAGAGTTTTACTCTCTAAATGAGTCATCTCATACTGCGCTCAGAAAGAGAAAAGGTTAACACAATATGAGACAAAAGGGGCTAACATTGCATTGCTTAACTTCACGAGAATAAAAGCGAAGAATTAAAAATATAGAAGGATAAGGTCTGTTTTGCTCGATTATGGTTTGTTTTGAGGTTAACTTAACTTGAGTTTCCTGGACACATGGTGGAAAGATTTTAGTTCATCAACTCACACCAGTGTATCTGTAAGGGGTTTCCATTGCCAAAAGCTAAATGATGGTGAAAGATACATCAAAATAGGCAAAGACAAGACAATTGTGGTTGAAATAATATGAAAATATAGATTATTGTTAAGTACTGGATTTTATTTGAATCTTGATGAGACATTTATTTGGAACTTGACTTCTATTTCTGCTTTGGACAAATTCGGTTATTCTTGTTCATTCAGAAATTGAAAATTTAGCTTGTCTCATGATTCAAAATCGGTTAGTTTCAGTTCTTTACAATAACCTTTATTTTACAGATATTATTGTTTCATCCAACAAGTCGCTACTTTTAAGTACTCGAGGTTTAAGTAGAAAAACAAACCAACAAAAGATATTTGTAGCCAATTGGATTCCAGGCGTCTTAGAACTTATATATACGGATATTTGTGGACTACTCCATATGGTTGCTTGGAATGGTCAACAATATATAATAACGTTTATAGACGATATTTTAGATATGGCTACAAGTTATTATTCATGAAAAGTCACAATCACTAGACGTGTTCAAATTCTATAAGGCTGAAGTTGAGAATTAACTCAACAAAAGGATTTAAAACATCACATCTGACCGTGGTGGTGTATGCAACGATAGATATGATGGTTCAGGTGAACGTCTAGGATCGTTTGCTAATTCCTAGAGGAATGCGAAAGATCGTCCCATAGTACACTAAATCGGGTTTGCCATTATGAATAGTGTTGCTAAAGGACGAAACGAATGCTTAAGGATATGGTGAGGAGTATGATTAGTCATTCTACCTTACGAGAATCACTCTAGGAAGAAGCACTTAAAAAATCGCAACATATATCCTTAGTAAGGTTTCCAACTAAAGCGACTAACATAATCCCTTATGAACTTTAGACGGGCAAGAAACCTAAATCAAGAAGCACTTGCTTGCGTTTGGGAATGTTTAGGCGAGGCAAGGCCTTACAAAGCCAAAAGAGAAGAAAGAAACTGGACTTAAGGGCGGTTAGTTGTTATTTTGTTGGATACTCTTAAAAGTCCAAAGGGTACAAATTTTATGATCCCACAACCAAGGCTATTTCTAAGTTGATAAATGTCCGTTCTTTGAGGATGTTGAGTTTGCGGGGGGAGATAGAGTTAAGGACCTTGTCTTTGAAGAGGAATATGTCGATATTCCCACATGTGTTGTTGGCATTGATCGGAATTTCATTCCTGACCTTGTTCAAGACACAAATCAAGACAATATCGGAGAACCTCCTGTTTCAGAAATTATTCCAGATGAACAAACTCTACAACCTCAAGAACTCATGCCATTAAGGAGATCCACTACGAAAAGAAGAAGTGCAATGCCAGATGATTACATTGTATTTCTCCAAGAAAATGAGGTTGACATTTGAATGGTGGAAGATGATCTAATCAACTTCTATCAAGCCATAGAAAGTTCCAACTCTCATTAAGTGGATGAATGCCCATGAATGAATAGATTAAGTCTATAAGGGGCAATGACGAGAACTTTTCCTATTGCCTTAAGGTGTGAAACTCATTGGTTGCAAATGAATATTTAATACCAAGAAAGATTCAAGAGGCAATGAGGGAAGATACAAAACTCGTCTTGTCGCAAATGGCTTTACACAGAAAGAAAGCATCAACTATAAAGATACTTTCTCTTCAGTTTCTTTGAAAGACTCTTTCAGGATTATAATGGCATTAGTAGCACACTTTTATCTTGAGCTACATTAGATGAAAATAAAGACGTCGTTTCTCAATGGTGACATTGATGAGGCGATTTATATGGTGTAACCAGAAAACTTTGTATCGGAAGACTCAAAGGATATGGTTTGCAAACTTAAGAAATCCATCTATGGACTCAAGCAAATATCTGGGCAATGGTATTTAGATTTTCATCAAGTGATCATCTTGTTTGGTTTTGAGATGAATTTGGTCGATGATTTCATGTATCATAGTTTCTGTGGGAGCAAATATATGTCTCTGGTTTTATATGTCGATGACATTTTGCTTGCCATCAACGATATAGGCTTATTGCACAACACCAAGAGATTTCTGATTAAGAATCTTGAGATGAAAGTTTTTTGGTGATGTCTCTTTTGTATTAGGATATAAATACAATGAGATTATTCTCAGAATACTCTGGATTATCACAAAAGAGCTATATCGGAAAGGTACTTCAAATGGCATGCATGATTGTAAACAAAATCATAACCCTATGGCTAAGGGAGACAAGTTCAGTCTCAATTGGTGCCCTAAGAATGATTTTAAGGAAAATAAAATGCAGAATATTTCGTACGCGTCAACAATATGGAGTCTGATGTATGATCAGGTATGTACGCAGTTGGATATTGTGTACATTGTAGGGATGCTTGGCGGATATATAATTAAGTCGTGAATATGCAATATTTGAAAAGCAGCCAAACAAGTCTAAGGTACTTATGGATAAAGAAAAGTTACATGCTCACATGTCAGATGTCGGATCAGTTTGAGATCATTTGGTATACCGACTATGATTTTATTGGATGTCAAGATAACATGGTATTTAAGTTGGCCTATGTATTTACGCTAATTGTGGAAGAGTTCTAAACATGCAATATGACTCTTTTACCATGGTAGGAAAATTCATAGCGTGTTATGGAACATCTAAATCATGGATTATAGTTGCAAAAGTTTGTCATGAGGTCGTATGTAGATGGTATTAAAATACCACTAAGTTTGTGACATTGAGTCGAAAGAACGCTATATTCCAAACAACAGAACTCGAAGACTAAACATAAAGAGATCAAGTTCCCGATTGTTAAAGAGATAAGTCAAAGTGGACGGTGTGTATAGAACATCGATACAAACTCCATAATTGCGGATCTGTTTACTAAGGGATTGCCACCCAAAAGGTTTCATGAGTTTGTTGCTCATATGGGTGTCAAATTTGTTGAGATATACAGTTTTAAAAGGATATTCAGTTCTAGTGGGAGTTTGTAATTATAATGTTCTTTAAATGTAGACACATTTTCAGTCACTTCAGTTTAAGGATATTTTAAGGTTTTACTCTGCAAGATAAAGTTTCAGTATATTCACACTTTGACTATGACATATAGTTTGATCTCACTAAGGTAAGGTGGACCAGTTGGAAATAGACATGTTAAGATCACATTGCATGAAATTTCCATGCTACACATCCACATCATGATCCATGTCTTTAATTGTGTTGGCATATGTGACCATTGATGGGTCGAGTTACGATAAATGTAATGAATGACGCTTTGATCCTATATTGGTACGATTAATGGACCGGATTGGTTACAGATACATTTGGTTAGGACATCAAAGTTGAGCTCATATGGTTATTTTTACAATACATAATTATAAGGTTACACATATAGCCTAAGTGGGAGATTGTTGGATCATAATCCAACATTGGGCTTATATGTGAAATAATTATGCATTGTGGATCACACAATTAAGGTTAAGCCCATTTTATAAGTGATCAAATTAGGTTTAAGGAATTGGGCTTTAATGTATCTAATAGGGTGTGGGCCTTTAATGTGTAGATCTTAATGGGTTATTCCTATTTTAATGATGGGCTAAAATAGGATACCCAATATAACACGATTATATAAGGGTTATGGTCCCTGGTCACACGTCTACGATATTCTATTCTCGCTATCCCATCGTCGAGAAAACCTACGGAGAAAACTAAAGGGTTCTCTGAAAAGCTTCGAGACGTGTAGATCTGAAGGCGGATCCCGTGGATTCAACTATGGGATTGAGTGCGCTTCCGCAATCTAGTCTTTTGATTCTTGATAATTCGATATGAACGCTCCTGGATTAAAGTGATGTTATTCACTAAAGTTTATTCCAACAAATCAAACAGCGGTCGAATGATTATGACAAATAGCACTAAAAATTAAATCATGCGTGTGAAAAAAAAATGAATATCATATACCAATTTGTATCTCTCAATTGATCAACTTGCATTTAAAAAGCGACATGAAAACATAAATAAATAAAACACAAGAAAAGAAGAAAAAGAGACTCTCGAGCCCGGATCAGGGTTCGATTCCCATCACCTTCCACGCTGAAAAGAAACATCTATTTTGTTTGTGAAGATTTGGTGGGAACTCATACTGAATAGCATCCGTGTGGGTTCGATTCGGGGAGAGATCGTTATTAGTAGATTGGGGGTCGAACATAATTGTTCTCTTTACCTGGAGGATCTCAGTTGTCGTCGTGAGACCACTGTCGAACAACACGCCGATGCGTGCACATCCCGCGATTTACCTTGGCGGCAACAATGAGGAGCCGAAGCTTGTTGTCTCGGGCGATAGTCGATAGCGTGCGTAGCGGGAGGTTGAGTTATAAAAAAAAAAAAAAATCTATTTTGTTACTAAATTAACTAACTTAACGTATGGTTGACACATTTAGTTTGTATATAAGCTAAAATAGGAGTATTGACAACCCTTTCCACCTCAGCTTTTCTCGTCATCAGCCCCTGAATTCAAGCAAATCTGTTCCTGAAACAGTTCAAACAAAACAGAATCCAACAATTTTTTTAACAATTTTCCCAAAACAAATCAAATAAATATCTAATTTCATCCAAGATTGTATAATTTGCAAATCTTGAAATTCCATTTCTGTTTTCCTCATTCCCCCTCCACCATGGGAAGAAAAATAGGTAAGACAATACATATTAATTTTGTTATTAAACAGAAACCCATTATCAATTATTAGTCAATCTCATTCATAATAATTATCTCCCAACAATTTTTTTTTTTTTTTTAAAATTCGACTATGTCATTGCAGAAACTCTAATTAACTTCTTCTAATAATTTGTTGCAGTTTCATTATTCTTCGGTGGCAAGAAAACGCCGCCGCCGAACAAAATCCCCAAAGACGCCACCGCTCACCCACCGGCCGGCGACGACGAGCAACAACCGTCGTTGCTGCCGCCGCCTCCCGGTAAGCAGCACCACCTGAGATCCGCCTCCTACCACGGCCACCGGTCGAGCTCCGCCGCCTCGAAGCTCGTGTCCAGCATGAGCGTGAGGGTATGGGGCAGCGGAGGAGCGACGGCGGCGGCCCGGCGGCGAGAGGAGAAGAAATTGGAACACGAGGATTCGATATGGAAGAAGACGATAATACTAGGAGAGAAATGTAGGGTCCCTGATGAAGATGATGAAACCATTTTGTACGATGAAAATGGGAATAGAATTTCGACGTACCATCGGAAAAATACCGCCGCCGGCGGTTCGATTTCTTTTTCCCGGCAGAGTTCGTGTTCGGATCCTCCGAGGTTAGGGGCTTAATTAAATAGAACGAGGAAGATTTAAATTAATTATCATGAAAATTAATTGGTAGGGATAAATTATTAAATTCCCATGTACTTTGGTTATTATTTCTTGAATTTATGATCTTGACATTCCCTTAAAAAAAAAAAAAAGTAGATGAATGAGGACTTCATTGCCCTGCCCCTAGATAGGGGTGTAAAGAATCCGAGAGGCCAACAATCCAAATGTTCCTTTAATACATATTATCGAGCCGAGTTTTCTTCAAAAATATTGTCCGTGTTCGTTCGATAATATTGTACAGTGTTTAAATTTGTTTGTGGTTATGTTGGTTAACGCGTTCGTATTCGAGTCTGTGTTCATTGTGTGTTCATGAATCATGAACAATGAATAATTTTGTTCGCGAACGACAAACAAACAAACAAACAAAATTACCTTTGATGAGTTTGTATCTTGGAAGCACAACCACTTTTCTGAGGATGTCGTGCCCGTACCGGATACGTATCCGATACGATATTTTATCCGATACTTTGTGGATACTCCGTGGGTATATCTACACAAATAAAATTTATTCTATTGCTAATTTTTTCAGCATTTTTTTTGCATATCTATGTGAGTTATCACATTTCAGATTTGAGTACTTACGAAATTCTGGTTTTTATGCTTGAAACATTTTTTTTATACTTAGTCGTCTGTATTTTTAATAATATAAAAATATATAATTTTATATGTATATATATATATATATCGTACCCGTATCCTTGAAATTTTAAAAGATGTAGTATTCACGTACCCGTGTAGTATCGTATCCTTGTCCCGTATCCGTATCAGTGCTTCATAGGTTCATATTCATTACATGTTCGTGAACAAATTCAACTTTAATTTATATATTAATGATTAATATTTAATATTGTAATTTTAAATATTTCTTATATTATATAGAATTATAGATTATAATGTAAGAATTACATATGGGTAACTTTTCAACTTTCCTATAATTTTTTAAAGCTTATATCAATTTAATAATTCGTAGTACTAATTATGTAATAAAAGAAATATACAATCAAATTTCTTTTTACATTAATGACTAATTGATCAACACATTGCAATTAATTAGGGTTGAATTAGTTAACTATAGATGGATCGATAAAATGAGTTCGAACTCAATTTATTAAACGTCACAAATCGAATTGAAATATATATTTTCAAAATCTCATGTTTTTTTTTTTTTCTATTTGCGACACTTTGGTAATATATAATTTTCTTCATATTTAATGGTACCTAATTATTATTAACCCTCTTACCCCAAAGATAATTAAATATTTATTATTAACACCCTACAAGATAGCGTTACTCGTACGTATGGATCGTGTTGTATACGATAAGTAGGAAATATATAATGACAATGAACGCTGATAAGGCAGTGAGGTCTTATAGCCTTACACAGTGAGGTCTAAAAACGGGTCTCGGAGCCCCAAATCCGACCCGGACCGGGGGAATAGATCCAACCCGTAAAGGTGGACCATTGATCTCCCTGACAGCCAAGTACAACACCACCTTCCAGATGATGACACCTGGCACACACACATTGACCAAGAATATCTATAAATACATTCTTCTGATAAATCTTGATGGTAACTAATCACCCTTTCACTTTTACTATTCACTTTTATATTTACTGTCTCTGTATCCCTATACCTCTCGAACCAGATCTGACTTAGGCATCGGAGGGTCTTAGCCAGGACCACCCCCGGCTAGCCTACGTATATTCGTCTATTTCAGGTCACACAAGAACTCGAACCCGGTTACCCAGTGAACTGCGACCCGAAGGTAACTCACTGATCTAAATCAAACGCCAACAATTTTTTTTTTTGGCTCGTATACATGCATAGATGCACTTTTGAATATTTATATAAACGTATAGGAATAATTTTCAGATAAAGATACACTCAAATAACTGAATTTGGCGTAATACATAGAATTTATAGACGTCAAGATATATAGAGTTATGGGACTATAATTATGCATCAGAGCTTCAGCATTTATGACATCAACATAAGTCTTATAATAATTTCGTTAAAATATATTTATTTCACGCAAAAACGTATGTGAGACGGTGTGAGATCATGAGACCTTGAGACGTGTGTTACTTTTAGTGGTCTCACACCGTCTCCCAAGAGACCTACTGTTTATTTAATGTGGGTAATTATAAATTGATCACCCTTAATTATATTAGTTATTTTATTTCAACCCAATTTTTATGGTTGGACAATTATGTTCTATTATATATTCTTAAATATCAGCCTATAATTGATCAAAAAAAAAATATCAGCCTATAAAGTCAAACTCATTAAGCAAGGCTAGTGAGGCTCAAGTTCCAACCACATAAGTTAATTTTTATTCATTTGTAAGGTACATAATTATATTACTCATCGAAAAAAAGCTACACAATCGAATTTCTTCGAGAATTCAGACGATTTAAGTATCGGAAAAGCTCCCCAAAATAACCCGGGACCCTCCAACGATTTGTTCGTATTGCAGGTCGGATCCAACATCAATGATTTACTATACACTTTGGCTTGGCTTGGCTCGGCTCTTTTAGCTTTTGGGTGATCTGTATATTAATTTTAGCGCATGATACAGAGATAAAGTTTCATTTGTGATAAGAAAAAGATTGTTATAGAACTTATATAAAAAAAAAAATGCATCCGAGTTATCCATCATGACCTTTTCAAAAAAGGTACTCGCCATAGCAAATTTTATTTCATTCAGCAATTATAAATATTAGTTATGACCAACACATTTATTGCGTCTTCACTTAAAATAAAATTGGAAGCTGGAGAATTAATCAACGAACACCTATTTAAGTTTACATGCATGATTTCATAGTAATTAAATCATTCAACTTAAATGAAACTAAAATCAAAGTGAGAGAGAGGTCAAAAGCATAAAAAATATGAGATTTAATTTTATCACTTCATTCTTGATAATTTCATGTCTAGTACTATCATCTTCAATCAATAAAAGTACTTTGACATGTGCAGTGGATCCTAACAAACATGTTATTACAAAGGAATACCTTATCAACATTTGCACCAAATCTTCAAATCCTTCTCTATGTTTCCATGTATTGAAAGATCTCATTAGGCATCCTCTTGCCAAGACAACCTTTTCAACTCTAGCCATAAGACCAATTTCCATGGCAGAGCCTCATGCGAGAGAGACACGCAAGATGATCGAAACTATGTATCGCGGTTTAATCGATCCCACCCGTGAAGTACGAGATAGATATCGAAGCTGTATGGTGGGATACGATGATGTGATAAAATACATGGTAGAAGCAAAAAGATATCTAAAAAGTGGCGATTATAAAAAAGTCAAAAGCTATGCCACAGGTGCCTTGAATCCAGTTAATTCTTGTGACAAAAATTTTGCGAAACCACCACCAGAACCGTTAAACCTTAGGAACGCGAATAAAAGTTTAAAGATCTTTGTAGTATCATTGTGACTATATGATATATATGGTACTACTTCAAATAATGTTGTATTAACTGAATTAATATCATTATTGAATGTTTTTTTTCCGCATTATTTGCACCATTTTTAAATTAGTTACCTGCCAAAATAGGGGGGAAGTACCTAAACTATTTTAACTACTTTTCAGAAGTACCTAAGGTCCTAAACTATTATTATCAGGGCCGACCCTGAATTTTAGGGCCCATGGCCAAACAGAAAAAATGGGTCCCTTTCTTGGGTAGAAATATAAATTGAAGGGAAAAAATAATGTTATTTTTTATTTTTATAAGTTAGATTAATTTTTTTAGTACAATTATGAAAGCAAAAGGATATTTGGTATTTTTTTAAAACTTTTTTGGTTCCCTATAAAAATAACTTATTAATTATTATGTATATAAAGACTTATGCAAGATTGGGGCCCTAAACACGCGTCTCATGAATTATCCATCGAAAGCTTGAAATTATTGTCATGAACAATTTAATCAGAGTTGTACTAAAAAAAAATTGGAGTTATCAATATAATGAACTTTTCAGAAAAAATACTCATCATAAGAGATTTTGATTCAGTCAGCTATTATTATTTGAGATCTACGCATTCATTCCTTCTTTACTTAAATAAAAATGGGAATTTGAAAATCAATAAATTCACAATGCCTATTTAAGTTTAATTACGTTAGTAACTAAATCATTCAACGTTGAAGAAATTAAATATGAGATTTAAATTTATCACATTGTTAATATCATGTCTAGTACTATCACCTTCAATCAACAAAAGTACTTTGACATGTGCAACAAAACCTAATAAGCATGTAACAAAGGAATACCTTAGCAACATTTGCTTCAAATCGTCAAATTATTCCCTATGTTTGGATGTTCTGAAAGATCTAATAGGACATCCTCTCACCAAGACAACATTTTCAACCCTAGCCATAAGACCAATGAATGTGGTTGAGTCTCATGCACGAGAGACACATAAGATGATTGGAACTATATATCGCAGTTTAATAAATTCAAGTCGCGAGGTACGAGATAGATATAAAAGATGTCTGGTGGAATACGATGATGCCATAAAATTTATCGATGATGCAAAAAGATATTTGCGAGAAGGTGCATATTATCTAGTCAAAGGTTATGCCTTAAGTACCTTGAATCGGGTTAATTCTTGTGACAAAAACTTTGTGAAGCCACCACAAGAACCATTAAACCTCAAGAATGCCAATAAAAAGTTTAAAGATCTTTGTAATATCATTGTGGCTATAAAGATAGTTCCCAAAAAGTTTAAGCTTTATACATGAAAAGAACAATTAATGTTACCTTCTCCAACATATATTCTTTCATGTACATGCACTACTTATCAATTTCCCCCCTTTTTTCTATTTATCAAATTATCATATGGTATATAGAGTGTGATAATTCAAGTTAATTTAGTTCAATCTTAAAAATTAAAGTTGTTAGATAAAAGATTTTTTTTTAAAAAAAAAACTGAAATTGATATGTTACTCATCAAATTGTAGATAATATATTTTGTAATTTTGTGTGACTTATGATATGAGGGATTATTTAAACAATAAATATTTTGAAAGATTTCTTATTTTGCTTTGGAATCAAAATCCAGAAGTTACTGGAATTCAGATGTAGATCAAGCGGTCAAAGTGCGTGTCACTAGGTAAACAATCCAGGATTCGAATCCATCCCCTCACTTTCCAAGTAAAGCTGACAACGGATTGTGTCGGCCCGACTCTACCCGAGCCCAACAGGCCAAAACATAAATTAGGTTAGGTTGGTTGACCCGAAATTTTGTTGGTCCACGTTTCTTGTGGTCCAATCTAACACGTGTATTTTTGTGTCGGGCCGTTCATGTTTGTCGAGCTCGAGGCTATTTGAGCTGAGCTAAAGTAGGTTCGATCTATTTTTGGGCTCTCAAAATGAAGTCGATCATACCCAAAAGTTAATTGGGTTCATATGTTTCTTGTTTTAGCTGTTTTCCATTGACCCAGTTAGTCACGTCTATGGTCCCTTTCCCCATTCCTTTTTCTGGTTTCCTATTTTCCCCTAAAACCTTCCAGTCAAGTATAGCCAACGGTACCTTCCAAGAATCGAGGAAATAGGAGAACAAATGCAATTTATAGAAAAAAGCCCATCTTCGACGAATAATTCAACAATAGAGTTGTGAGTTTATATTTTCAAGAAAAGCCTCCCTTCTCTTCCTTTTAAAGTCGAGAGGCTTTTTCTTGAGTTTAAGATCCAAATAGATAATTTTCACAGAAAGATTCAGGTCGGGTTTTGTCCATTATCAAGTAATTTCTATTGGGTTCTTCAGATTTGGCCTTTTTCGCATTTAATTTCCAGGATTTGAAAATTGGGTGTAGATTCGGTGACAAGATTGAAATCTTTATTTGGCAGGTTTCTGATTATTGAATCTTTGTGCTCTGTTTGCAGAGAAGATTTTTTTGGCTTCGATTTGAAATCTTATTGTAAATCCATGGCGGTTGTGTTTGTGTCGTGAAGGTGTTTGATAATTGTCCTTTAAGTCTTGTCATATACTTGATGTATCTTGTGTTTACTGAAGAGGATCGGCTTGTGAACATAGAGTTTGTTCTCAGGCCATTGGTTCTGCCTGTAGAGCAGAAAGTGTTCTGCTTCTCTATCTCAAGGGATAGATGGGATAAGGAGTTTTATCAATTACAGGGCGGATAAAAATTAAGAAGCTTCTGTTGCATTTTCTGGCAAAAATAGAGACATAAAAATAAAAATAAAATTAAGTTTCATAATTAAATTGGGGAGTATTTAAGGATTTCAGAAAATGGGTTCTTCACAAGGGTCTACTCTGTCATCAAATGTGACTGGATTTGCAGATAAATCATCTGCTCGTACAGAGGTCGATTATATCGACCGAGTTCCTATTTTTGTTAAGGAGCTGATTGCTGGAGGTGCCGCTGGTGCATTTGCTAAAACTGCGGTTGCTCCGTTGGAACGAATTAAAATACTTCTGCAGGTGAATGCCATCAATTTGTACTTATTTCTCTGTTTGATGGAAGCAAAGTGTGGTTTGTTTAGCTTGCCAATAAAAGGTTAATTGGAAGTTTGTTGATGCAAATTGACTTGCTATTTGTCATGTACCTTAAAAGATAAATTTTGTGTGAATTTCATGTTGGGGTACTAAAATTGTGTCATTTCATTTGAATATATCAAATTTCATCTGGATCCATTAGGGGTTGAGTGATTGTTGGCTAAATAGTGGTTGTTACTTGGTGACATTACCAGGGGCACTTTTCCTATTATTTGAGGATTCATATGTGTTATGTGATCAAATTGCTCAAAATCACCTTTGTTATAGACTTTTAGATGTCATAGAGCTGACGCCTTTTAGCTCCTTTTTTTTTTTTTGTCCTTTTTATTGGGGTCGGTCACTAATACCATCTTTGTGACTTCACAATTCACATCCCTTTCTTATTTACTAGGTCTGATATTTTTATGAATTATTTGCGAAAACAAAAAAAAATTAATATATGCTTTGTATAACTTGAAATTCTCTCATCATGGCAGCTTAAGGTAGTGTTTGCAAAAATTTCTACTTTTAGAAGAAGTGATATATTGTAGCGTAAGTAAAAGTAGTTGACAATCAGAATTTGCTAGTTGGTAGTGTTTGCAAATAAAACTAGAAGTTGAGAATCAGAAGGTGAGAGTGTTTGGTGAAAAAGTTGTAAAATTGCTTATTTGTTTGTAAAAATCAAATTAGAAACATAATAAAAAATCTGAAGCACCGATCTACCTGTTTTTAGATTCTGATTAAATAAAGCAGAATCGGAAGCATAAGTTGGCATTTGCAAACACTAAAAAGTGATTTTTTTTCCAGCCAAAATGTGAGAAGCATTTTTTTTAGTGACTGCAAACACTCCCTAAATGTCTGACATAGGTATAAGAAAATGACAGAAGCATATCTAGCAACATCTCACTAGTGCTAATGATCCATTAAGTAACTCCATTTGCTTTTTGTGGTTCTGTGAGTAACCCATGTACTTTTGTTGGTTCTATACTTTATGCTTGCTTTATGTAACGGAAAATGTACTTTGCTTTTTCTCTATAATATAACCCCATTTCTCTGAGACTGGATGGAGTTTATTATATTCCCTATCTCCAAGAATGAAATCATTGCGTGGAAATTGGTTATGTAATGAGCAATTCTTTCTATGTTACACATTCAAAAAATGGATATGTTCTGTTTCAGAGTTTTATATCAATAACTGATTATCATTTTGTTGATATCAGTGGTTATTCATGGTTCTGTTTATTGCTTAATCTTTTTATACATTTCTAATTCCGTTCCTTGTTGCTCTTCTAGACTAGAACACAAGGGTTTCATTCTCTAGGGATCTACCACTCACTGAAGAAGCTACTGCAGCATGAAGGTGTAGCAGGATTTTATAAGTAAGCTTTAATTTATCATTTTGCGACCCTTGTTCCTTTAGAATCTTCAGAATACCAATATGAATTTTTCTTTTCCATGCTCCAGAGGAAATGGAGCTAGCGTACTTCGGATTGTCCCCTATGCAGCATTGCATTTCATGACCTACGAGCATTATCGTTTATGGATTTTGGATAACTACGCTGCTTTGGGGACAGGGCCTGTTGTGGATCTTTTAGCTGGTTCTGCTGCTGGTGGAACTGCAGTGCTATGCACTTATCCACTTGATTTGGCTCGTACCAAACTCGCTTATCAGGTACTAAGGATGCGATTGGATATCCTTTCATTTTGAATTTTTTTCTGCCGCTAGAGAACGGTGTTAATTTTTTTTTTTTTTTGAAAGAATAATGATGAATTTTGAGAGTGTGATCGGATATAAGATGAAAATGTAATGATGAAAGTTGATATGATATATAAATAGTAAAAACTAATGATTGGATATGATTGGTAATTGGAAATGTGTGAATCAGTGAATAGTGGATTTCGTGAGAAAATATGTAATAATGGGAATTGATTTGATGGTTTTTTTAATAAATGATCAGATGTGATTGGTGATTGAAAAAGTGAAAGTGAGTGAATAGTGTACTTTCCAAAACTTTCACAAGCAATCGCTTGTTGGGGTAAAAACATTTCTAGGCAAGATTTTTTTTTTCCAAACATTATATGGGCCATGATAATTTTTTTATAACATTTTATGGATTTAAATGGACAGTGATTGCTCATGCAAATAGTTTCTTGTCCACTTGGTTACAGGACATTGTTTGTAAATTATGAAGTCACATGTTAATTATATATTGGCTCTCCATATTCTATTGTAAAGACAATTTACTCTGTTTTAGCTAAACTAAGTGATGTAAGAGGAAGTCACTTAAGCAGAATATTTAAGTGGAAATGATAGTTTGAGCGATAGTAAAACTACCAATGATGTTGGTGTATCCTTAAGCATGGCATACGAGTCTAAAAGAAATGTGTATGACTACAATTTGGCTGGTAACACTACCAGAATACGCTTCCTTCATATCAACTATCTTTTATTTGATCTGTATTGAATAATTTAAAATGGCATTATTCACTTTTTTCCTACTCTTACTGGTTTATCAGATTGTAGACACAAGAGGAACTGTGCAGCATGGGTTGAGACAATTTAATTTGAATCCTTCTTACAGCGGAATTAGAAATGTGATAGAGAGGGTCTACAAGGAAGGTGGACCACGCGCGCTCTATCGAGGCATAGGTACAAGTGCATTCCCACTAATTATTTAATTTTTTTGATATGCACAACACCTCTCATCTTCTTGATAACCCGGTGTTCAGACTCATAAGTGGTTGTAATATGGTACAAGTTACAATTATTTGCAGGGATAATTACAAAAACAACTCCAAAGTTTGGGGTAATTAAAAAAAAAACATAGA
Organism: Rehmannia glutinosa; assembly: GCA_016081115.2. Taxonomy (NCBI): domain Eukaryota; kingdom Viridiplantae; phylum Streptophyta; class Magnoliopsida; order Lamiales; family Orobanchaceae; genus Rehmannia; species Rehmannia glutinosa. Next base: position 67,687 of record JABTTQ020003342.1, on the reverse strand, counting down.
TATTTCAAAATTACAAAAAACCCTTCAGGTTCAAAATTCGTCTTAAATTTATTGGGTAACTGTAATACTTTTATAAATGTCAGGGGGGTTTTGAAATGTTTTTGGCTTGTAAAGCGAAAATATAAGATGAACACCTGAGTGTTTTTTTGTAATTAGCCAAACCTTGGAGGGTTATTTTTTTTTTTAGTTATCCCTTTTTTCGCAGCATGTTATGGGTATTCATATGAGATTGTTTTCTCTATGGAGCTAGACAAATCTATGAAGCTTGAAATTTAATTATTTGCTATACATGTGACATGACGCTTAGTATTGCTACTTTTTTGTAAAAAACTATAAGCGAAATTTGCAAATGTTATGATGAAAATTGATGAAGTTACATTTTGTTCAGGTCCAACACTCATTGGTATTCTTCCATATGCTGGCCTAAAGTTTTACGTTTACGAGGAGCTCAAGAGGCACGTTCCTGAAGAACACCAGAAGTCCATTTTAATGCGATTGTCTTGTGGAGCTCTGGCCGGTTTATTTGGGCAGACTTTCACATATCCACTAGATGTTGTCAGGAGACAGATGCAGGTAATGCATTATCCTTTGCATCTTAATTTGTGGATTCAGTTTATAACGATAAGCATTACCATTATTAAACAATTATAAGCTGTTCTATCATTTCGCGTATTGATTAGGAATCTTGCTGAAAATACACTATTAGCGTGTTCGAAAACCCATTTGAAATGGGTTTTTAGGATAGAAGTCCATTTTGAAAAAGTAATAATAATAACGCGTTTGGTGGTTTATATTAAATGGACTTTTAAAATAAGTCACTTTTCCTAAGTGGACTTTTATAGAAGTGCAATTTCATGATTTTCACCAACATTTATCCATACTTATAAGCACTTTTACAAAAAGTCCATATTGAAAAGTTCGTCCAGAAGTGCTCCCAAACATGCACTATATGTTATGATTATTTTTTTAGGCATATTTCACGTTAATTTCATTATTCGGATTAGTAATTGTAATAGGCTATATATCAGGTTGAGCATTTGCAACCTTCGTCCCAAGGTGGTGTCATATACAGAAGCACCTCGGAGGGGCTCGTTTCCATTGTCCGTAATCAAGGTTGGAGACAATTATTTGCCGGCTTAAGTATCAATTATATCAAGGTAATCACTGTCTCTAATGATTTCACTTCCTCTTTTTTTTTCTTGCATAATTACACAACAACAACAAAAAAAAAAAGGAAAACTGAGGACTAATTACAAGAAAGAAATACCGGATGTCTTTGGAAATTAAAAAAAAAAAACCTTGAGGTTTTGTTCGGTCTTACACTTTCCCCCCTTCATAAGCTCAATACATTTCAGAAACCCCCCTAATATTTATGGAAATATTAGTATTACCTCCTTAAATTAAGACAAAATCAAACCTCAAAGTTTTTTTTTTTGCAATTTTCAAAAATCTCTGGTTTTTTTGTAATTAGACCAAACCTTAGTTTTTCCCCCTTCTTATAATTACCCCCCTGGGTTTTTTCTTGTTTTAATCATAACCTTCCATGAAACTAAAGATTGAAGGTCTAATACAACAGACTTATCACAATTCTTGAAATTAAATTTTAGGATCAGTTCTCATTGCTAATTAAGTGAATGTGAACAGACGAACTGGTTGTTTCGTGCGTGATTGGGAAAATTAGCTAACGAAATAGTGTAGAATCGCGATGTTTATTTGGATCTCTGTTGTAATAACAGAGCTCTTCGATCTTTTCTTGCAGATTGTTCCATCGGTTGCAATTGGTTTCACGGCATATGACACGATGAAGTTGTGGCTGCGGATACCTCCTCGACAACAATCGAAAGCAACTTCTGCTGCATAAATTTGCTGCTATGAATTACTCAATTCAACTCTTTGGCCAGATAAATATTTACTATTTAGTATTTCTTAAAATTTAAACTAAGTAGGATGGTCTTATTTAGATTTGGAATTTGTATAGACAGAAAGGCCACCATATGACAACTTTTTTTGGAACAACAATGAATATATATTAGTGTTCTTTTTTATTAGAATTCAAATTGAAATGTATTGTAAGCGGCTTATGAGATCTTTATTTGTATGTTATTTTACAGATTTTTCAGATTGAGTTTTTTTTTTTTTTCAAAATGTGGTATATTCATCAATGTATTAAAATCTCATTATGCATGAGGGATATTACGATTTTTTGTTACTCTTTTAGTGTCAAACATATATGGATAATGGACAAATGTCCACATAAATTTTTATAGGAGTAGATATATAACTGCCAATAAATACACTTAACTTATTGTGCATTACTCGCGGTTTACATGGGAGTAGTTCCTGAGGGGCCAAAGCTGTTTTTCCGAGGACTAGTCATGTAGAAACATGGAACCTCGATATCAGAAAAAAATGAAAAGAAAATGAATGTGTGTATAATAAAACATTGATTATACATAATTGAACTTACTTTAAATACACTTAACATGACATTATACAACAATAAACTTGCTTGGTGCTTATATTAATGAAAAGATTTCATAATTTTCTAGTACTTGTATTTAAGATGTTTTCATATTCCTTTAAAAAAAATATTTTCATATTGATTAAAGAAAATAATCAAGTAACTCAAAATAAATTGGCTTTTTTTAATTTCTTTTTTATCTTTTGTTGGTGGGAAATGCTAAGCAAAGTTGAACTTTCAAAATATACTAGGTGTTTTGTGTAAAGGTGTGCCCACAATGGGATCCAATGCAAATGTCATGGTTTTATCTGCAAAGACAACATAGATTTTCTTCACTGACTTTAGGATATCTTTGTCACTATACATTTCTGGTCTTATAATCACCCCATTTGTTCTTTTTCATGCACTACACACTAAACTAAGTCGTGCCTTTTTAGGTTCCATACAAATTGTCCAAATCCCATTCTCCAAAAAAAAAAAAAAAAAAACCTGCCCCTTGCCCTGCTTCTAGAGTTTCGTAGAGGAGGTGAATCGAGGGATATACCTCAACGAGTCAGGATCCGCTGCGGTGCTGCACCGGGACATCATATAACCCTGCGCCCTTACTTTCTGCGTTGAAATATGCGTGGGGCAATCCAAATCCCATTCTTGTAAATTTTTTTTTTTTTGAGGCAACATTCTCGTAATTACTTCAAAGAGATGTGGGCATTTTCGTCACCCCACTCGGGCGGGAATAAGCCGTAGATTTTTTGAATTTCAAATATCAATTACTTGGACACAACAAAACATAAACAAACAAAAAAACACACAGCACACACAGTTAACTACCACTCTCACCACTTACACACACACACACTGATAAGTACATTATTAAAACGATTGGCCACTTTTCAGTTTTTTCTACTGTTTAAAGATTTTAACAATATTATTTTACATGCAAGTTTTACAAGTATTTCAAGATTATACCAACAAAAAATATTTGCAATCACCTTTTTGTTTCCCAAGATTTTACCAAAAACAGTTTATACTTATGTGTCATATTTCAAGAATTTACCAAAAAACAATTTCTTACTCTTTGATTCTTTGAGAAGCTTGTGCTTGAAAATAATCAGAAGTGAACCTTTTTATCCAATGGGGGCTTCAGGCAAATGGGTTAAAGCATTGGTGGGACTCAAGAAACCTGATAAAGATGACAATGTAAGCTTAAAACACTCCATAAAAATCCAATCTTTTCAGTTCTTGATTTTTATTTTATTTTTTAAAAATCACATTTTTTTGTTTTGTTTTTGATGTGTGTTTTTCAAAGGAGAAAGTGGTGAGAAAGAGCAAGAAATGGAGGCTATGGAGGAGTTCATCAGGGGATATTAGTGGGGCCCAATTGAAAGGTTTCAAAAGAAATGGGGAATTTGTTGGTGGGTCAGATTTTAATTCTGATTTTTCATCAGTGAACAAAAATGTTTTTACTACAGCAATGGCTACTGTTGTGAGGGCTCCTCCTAAAGATTTCAGGGCTGTGGGGCAAGAATGGGCTGCCATTAGAATTCAAACTGCATTCAGAGGATTTTTGGTAAGTTTTTTTTTTTTTTTAACATGGGGTTTATTTTCCAAATACAATATTAAAAAAAATATAGCTTTTTTGAAGCATGGAATATATATGGCTGTGTGATTTCATAGATTTTCAATCTGGGATACATATGGATATAAGGTTTGACATTATTTGTTTTTTGGTTATCAGGTTCATTTGGCCATAAGAGATGATGTTTGCAAATTTATTTGTAGCAGTATTGGTTTAGTAGCCTATTTTACATAATTTTAAGGGATAATTACAAAAACACCCTGAGGTTTGGGTTAATTACAAAAATACCCAGAAATGTTTCAAAATTGAAAAAACAAACCTTCAGTTTGGTTTTGTCTTAAATTTACGGGGGGAGCTGTAATATTTTTGTAAATGTCATGAGGTTTTTTGAAATATTTTGAAAATCACTAGGAAAAATGTATGACATAATCAAACCTCAAGGGTTTTTTTGTAATTTCAGAGAACTCTGGGATTTTTGTAATTAGCCCAAACCTCAGGGGTGTTTTTGTAATTATCCCTAATTTTAATATGGAATAGTTCAGCTCTAAAAAAGAGAATTCACATCAATTTTGAACTATTATTTTTCATGTAATTAGAACTCAGAAAATGAAAGCAAGTTTATTGCATAGTTCAGCTTAAAACAAGCCTATACATCTCCAACTATTTGAAATACATCAACTACTTGTGAAAAGATGATGAAATGTTTTTGTTTTCACTTGAATTATTGATCCATTGCTTGTTTCTTGGTAAACCATTTTAGGCAAGAAGAGCATTTAGGGCTCTAAAAGGAATAGTGAGACTACAAGCAATAGTCCGTGGTCGACAGGTCCGAAAACAAGCTGATGTAACACTTAGGTGCATGCAAGCTCTTGTTCGCGTGCAAGCTCTGGTCAGAGCACGTCGTGTGCGTATGTCTGAACAGGGACAGACCGTGCAGAAGTTGCTGGACGAACGTCGGACCAAGGATGAGCAACTGAAACAGGCCGAGGTTGTCTATCAACTCTTTTACTTGTTGATTGTGGTTTCTTGATGAATCTTCAGATTTTTACACAATTTTTATTTTCTGGAAGAAATTTCAGGAGGGATGGTGTGATAGTAGAGGAACATTAGAAGATATTAAGGCAAAGATACAAATGAAGCAAGAGGGAGCTGTAAAGAGGGAGAGGGCACTTGCATACTCTCTAGCTCAAAAGGTATCGAATAAGGATTCAGATTTCCCATTCCATTTCATGTTCCACTTCTTGTTTCGTCATCCAGATGGATGGCACATGTAAAACAGTTATGAGTCCATAATATTTAGGGATAATTACATAAAACCCCTTGAGGTTCACACTAATTACAAAAACCCAGAGATTTTTGAAAATTGCAAAAAACCCTTGAGGTTCCACTTACATCTTCCTCATTCATAACCAAAAAATGTTTCAAATGTAGATTTATTACAGTTACACCTATAAATTTGAGTCAGAATCAAACCTGGAGGGGCTTTTTGTAATATTGAAACATCTCGACTTTTTTGTAATTAGCCAAAATCTCGGGGTGTTTTTGTAATTATACCTAATATTTATTTGAATGGCACGTGTTATTCATCCAATTAAAGTGGAACATAAAGTGGAACACACTGGATCTCCTATTCCTTACTATGTTTCATCCATCGGAAGTTTGTCCCAAACTCATTCAACAGGATGTTCATTGTTTCTTCTACTTTTCTGTTGGCAGTGGAAGTCAAGCCAAACTATTAATTCCAGTACCTCACTAAACAGCCATGAATTTGATGCTAAGAATAATAACTGGACCTGGAGCTGGCTACAACGTTGGATGGCGGCAAAGCCATGGGAAAACAAATTGATCGAACAATCCAACAACAATGACCCTTCTGAGACAACTCCTCTATTATCTAAAACCTGCTTAGATTTTACCAAACGAAATCTGTCTATGTTGTCTGATCCCACTTTGGTAAAAGTCAAGAAGAACAATGTCACAACACGAGTATCAGCAAAGCCTCCACTACTTGGCGAGCCATCTTCTAGCCCGAGTTCTGATTTGAGGTACGATGACAGCTCAGCTTCGTCTTCTTTTTTCACGACGACAACTCCAATATCTGGAAAAGCTGTTTCAGACAGAACACAAGAGAACAGCAATAGCAGCAGTAGACCGAGTTATATGAACATGACACAAGCTACGAAAGCCAAGCAGAGAAACAACAGAATTCAAAGGCAGTCGATGGATGAGCTTCAGTTTCAGTTACTTAAGAAGAAATCCACAGCTTTCTGTAACAATAATGATTCGAGAAGCGGCACTGGTTCTGATCCTTGTACAGTCTCTATGTCTAAGCCTCTTTTCCTACCAACAAGAATGAACAAGTTCTAAAGTAAGTCGAGCGATTGAATGGATTGTAGTATTTGATGTTAACTCACAACCACCTGTTGTTATAATGTGAAAAAACTGACAAAGTGATCTTTTGAAAGAGGGCTTGATTGTGCTATTTGGATTCTAATTTTTGTAAACCTGTAAGTTATGTTTTTGGTATAAATTAAATGGTATTTAAACTCAAAACAGCTGCTTTACTAGTAGGGATGATTATGTTAACAATTGGGAAATGAGAAATCACTTACGTATTATTGAATGACCGTCCCATCTAAAAGCTTAAGCTGTTAGATAAGCAAGTCATTTAATAATTAGTAACTCTTAAAACATCCCCTCACGTGCAGATGAATTTTTCTGTGAGCCATGTACGTGGAACATTTATAATGGGTAACGACAAGATTCAAGCACATGACCTCTTTATTCGGACTGACTCTAATACCATGTTGAATAACCACCTCTAAAAGCTTCATTCAATATAAAAATGTTCAACGTGTTAGGCTTCAAACAACCAATACCGATGAGGTGGTCATTCGGCATATATAATCACAATTTTATCATCGATGATGACTACCAAACATCTTTTTGCCATGAAACTCTTTACATTACACATGGAGGCAGTAGAATGATCTTCAATAAACAAAATCAGTGGACATGTATATTAGTTCAGCCAAAAACTCTCTGGGTAGATTGACCTTAACACACAATACATATAAAACCCACACTCTATACAAGTACAACCTACAATATTTACAGATATGTAACCCCAAAAAAAAAATTAAAAAATAAGAGTAATGTTGTACCACATCTATGACAATGGGAAATTGTTTCAACTGCTGTTGAAGAATTGAAACCTTCTTCTTGATATCTTCACAGCTGTTGTTAATTGATTCCATCTGCAGAAAAGCAAAAAATGTTTGTGAAAAGCCAAAAAATAAACCTCTCAAAATAAATCAAAAGCAACAAAATACAACTGAGTTACACCAAGGATACATAGCAATGTCACTAACTTTTGGCCTCCAACTATCCTCTCATAAGAACAAGATATGTTTGCAGATATACTTAAAAGCAAAGCACAAGACTGGAAAAGAACATTCACTCATCATATAGCTTATATGACAAAAACGAATGGTGTTACGGAGGCCGAACCAACCAAATTGTTACAGCCAATTATAATTTTCATCACTTCAATTTAAAGAAATCCCAACTGGTCTACAAGATCTAGTAAATCCTCACCCCACTCCGGCGTTTGAGCTACCAATTCTTCGACTTCAACGTCATCACCCCCCAAGACTCGTTCGTCCTCATTATTAGCAACTCCAAGATCATCACTTAAAAACTCCTCCAATATGTTAGCCATGTCATTAAAGCTCGTTTCGCCAGCAGACGGCATTTTCTCTGCCGAAATACCATTCAAATCTACGCTCGACTCATCATCGAGCGCAGCAGAAAACAGATTCTCCACCTTCAATCCAATATCCTCTTCGTCTTCTTTCACATAGATCGATTCTTGCAAATTCTCGACGCTTGGACTCATAGTCAATCTCCTCTTCTGCCCTATTTCGATATGTTTTTTATCGTTCTTCTCCACGTACTTATCCATGTATTGCTGAACGAATACAGGGCTTCTGAAGGCTTTCGCGAGGAAACTCATAATATGTTGTTGTTTTCTCTCTGTACTTCGGATTCTTTCTTCCATTTCGGTTATTCGCCCCTTTGAGTTTTGCTGCTGTTGTTTAAGCTTCACGATTTCCGACATTAACAGATTTCGGTCTCTTTTAAGTCGTTCGAGCTCTTCTTCCACTCCGTAATGGCCTAATTCTACGCAAGGACCTCCGCCTTGTTGATTTACGTTATGCATCACATTTCTCCTCCGTTTGATGGTCTTCAAGAGATGCTTTTGTCCTCCTAAAAATCCCTCATTGGCAAATTCCCATCTATCTGGATCAACTTTTCTGAAACCCTGCATGGTTTTACAGTTTAGTACTATTATAAAAATTTGAAATCTCTATGTGCTTCAGATGATTACCATAAGAAACAGAGTAAACAACCTATATCAGTCTCTTCTTGAAACAGCTAACATGCCAGAACCACCATGACTGCAACCATAGGATTCTGATCAGAAACAATAAATATTTTCCTCTAAAGTTTATAAACAGCATTATTGCTACATCACATTGTCATTTGCACACATATTGTATAAATTGGCCTGTGTTAATCTGCAACAGACAAACTAACTTGGTACCAATATACCCTATGGTTTGCCTATCAGAAATAACATTTCACAGCATAATTAAACTACATAATATAATTTAGCAAACAATCTAGAGCACAACAAAAGACAGATATTGATTTCAGCATGCTTCAAGAAAAGTGATTAAAACCCCCAAATTTAGAACTCTTTACAGTGAACAGCCAACGCCACAAACATTAGTTGAATACAAAAGCAATCAAATTGCCCATGCTTTCTAAAACTCCTATGAAAAACCTTAACCCACTGAAATCACAAAAACCCGAAATAAACTGCAATTAGTATAAACTACACGAATGAAGCAAAATAAATTCTGAAAAATTAAGAAAACAAAAATGAAAACAGGTGTTCGATGAAAGGTCCCTGAGAACACTTACATATGTATTGAGCTGCCGAATGAAGCTTGAGAAGTTACTGTGCTTGAAATATTTCGGGAGCAAAGTGGTGGAGAATTTGTGAGAATCCCAGACAATGAAGCTGTTCTTAGCCCTGCTCCATGAGATCACCGCATCAGTCGAAGGATCCTCCACCATTTCATAAGTCTTGACCAAGAACGGAGGTGGGCCCACTTCATGTAACCCCTCCATTGGCAGCGGCGAAGAAGATGAAGAAGAAGAAGAAGACGCACCAGCTCCTCCGCCTCCGCCGTACGCGGCGGTGATGGTACACTCCTCTTCCACTTTCACTTTCACACCTTCCATTCCCTAAAAGATGAAAAATTTCTTGAAATATTTCAGTCCCGAGAAGTAAATTTGCAGTGTTCGTGCTTGGAGTTGAAGCAGCTGGCGAGAGTGAGCATATATGGAGGCTGAGAGGAAAGTTCTAGAGGCTAACAGAAAGAGTGGAACTTTTTCTTGGATATTTCCTTTATTATCTTTTTCACTGTTTGTGTAGCAAATGTCCAAGATTTAGTGGGGCAGCCATAACTTATGTGGATAGCCAGATGGGATTTTGTGATTTGGTGAAAATATCTATAAACTTCTCGAGATTTAGAGAAGGATTAAAAAATATCTTTGAGATTAAGAAAAAGATTAAGCTTGTATAAGTGGGCCAACTTACCCCTTTGGTGTTTTTTGTCTTAATCTCTTGACAAATTACAACTTAAGCTCGAACACTAATATAAGTTGGGGAATCACTTTGTGACAAACATGAAATTTAACACAAATTTAACAGATACATGTACAACTCTTAACATGTTGGGGTAAAAATCGAGTCGAATGTGATTAACACAAAAATAAATAGGTCAGGTCGACCCATGTGTCATATTATTTTAATGTTTTGTGATGTTTTAATTGGTTACATGATGATGAAAAAATTGTTAAATGCATTTTTTAATAAATTAATGTATTTTTGTGTAATTTTGGTTTTTTCTTTATTTTTTACTTTTTCGGGTTGACTTTAAATTATATAAGTTTTTCATGTCGTGTTTGGTTATCCGTGTCATAAACGGGCGTGTATCTTCACACGAGTAATTAAAGGGGACGTGTTCATGTCAGATCTGTAATACTCATATTAGAACACGACCCGCAAATACGAAACATAATACGATTAACACCCGTAAATCTAAGTGAGTGTTTAACGCGAACACTAAAAAACGTGATTATCAGCTTGTACTGCAAAAATCATTTTATAATGTTTGCAAATGTCATTTTTTGCTTCTAGTTGTGTTTCATTTAAAAACAACGGAACGAGTGCCTTATATTTCTAATTTTGCTTTTGGTTTGACTTATCTACACAAATAAAATATTTGTATAACTTCTCAACCAAATACTCATCACCTAACTTAATCAAATTCCAGCTTTCCATTTGCAACACTCCTAAAACCAGTTTGCTCGGTATCCCTAAATAATATTGTATATGACCATTTGAGTTTGATTATTTTATTTTATATTTTTCACTTTTTCCCTAATTTGGGTAAGAATTTGTTGTATTTAATTTACTTGCATAAATTTTATAAACTGATACCTTTTAAATTAAGAAAAATGCAAGAAACGACAAGGATAAACCAATGATAAATATATCATTTCTCTTGTGAAAATTTGTTTTAAGTAAGTGAAAGAAGTCAAAATCATACATCTCCTGGGCCATTATCCAGTATAACGCAGTAGGCCTAGAGTCCGGTTTGTAACTTGGCTTCTTTTGGAGTTCATCCAATCCAAAATACATTATTACATTGGGCTTTGTGAATGTCATGTTGCTTAAAAAGTTTCGAACCCAACTCACATTATAAGATGCAACATTTGATTTATGTTCTTATTTCATTTTATTTTTATTTCCTAACAATTCTCGCCCAATGAACAGGAACTAACTTACCTAATACCTAAGTAGTGGGGAATTATAACAATACTATTAAATTTGTTTCCTGTGACGCCCGGGGCCGAAGAGGGCGGGGAGTGATCGCCGGTGCAAGAAGGCACGGACAAGGAGCGGCTCCTGGCAGGCTTCTAGGCGGAGGGGGACATGAAGAAGAGGAAATTCTGAGACTGTGTAGGTATGAGACTATACAGTTGAGAGAGAGCTTAAAAGATTTGATAGGTACTACTCATACCAACAAGATGATCTTCTTTTTTTTTTACGTGCTCATCATATAAAAACTCCAAAGTTAAGCGTCTTGACCAAGCAATTATATGATGGGTGACCCCCGGGAAGTCGCTTCTGCTCTCATGGTGCGCGTGAGTGAGTGACAAAGCGCGCTTTGGGAAGACTTGTGTTGGTTTGTGGGGACAATCATCGATCTGGAAGGCGGGATCTTGTTTTCTGGTGCTCATCATATAAAAACTCCGAAGTTAAGTGTGCTTGGCCCGGAGCAATTATATGATGGGTGACCACCTGGGAAGCTGCTCTCAGGGTGCGCGTAAGTGAGGACAAAGCGCGCTGGGAAGACTCGTGTTAGTTTGTGGGGACAGTCGTCGATCTGGAAGGCGGGCCGTTACAGATGGTATCAGAGCGGGACCTCTCATAGTAAGGTGTGGTTCGGGGACGAACCAAGCAGAAGCTGGTGGGCTTGTGACGCCTGGGGCCGAAGAGGGCGGGGAGTGATCGCCGGTGCAAGAAGGCACGGACAATGAACCGATCCCACACCTGAAGAAGAGGAGATTCTGAGACTGTGTAGGTATGGGACTATACAGTTTAGGAGAGCTTAAAAGATTTGATAGGTATTACTCATACCAACAAGATGCATCTTCTTTTCTGGTGCTCATCATATAAAAACTCTGAAGTTAAGTGTGCTTGGCCCGAAGCAATTATATGATGGGTGACCCCCTGGGAAGCTGCTCTCATGGTGCGCGTGAGTGAGGACAAAGCGCGCTGGGAAGACTTGTGTTGGTTTGTGAGGACAGTCGTCGATCTGGAAGGCAGGCCGTTACATTTCCCTTACGTCATTTCTGGTTTTTTTTTTTATAATCACTTTTTCTTTAAGTCGACTATGCTGAAGACAACGACTCAGCCATTCTTTCTTGCCGCTAAGGTAAAAACCGCGGATGTGCACGCACTGGCGTTCTAATGGATTCTGCTGACGGACAACCAAATCCTCCCAGGTAAAGAGAACAATTATATTTGACCCCCCAATCTAATAATAATGATCTCTTCCCGAATCGAACCCACACGGAAGCTATTCAGTATGAGTTTCCATCAAATTTTCACCAGCTCGCATATGCTTTGAGTAGCAATTTGATTGAGTAGGGATTTGAACCCCTGACCTCCACCTCACAATTGCTTGTAGTGGCTAAGTTAGGGGTGTCAATTTGGGTTGGGTCTGGGTTCGCAGGTTCGCGTATCAGAAACAGCCAACCCGGACCTGAACTGTTTAATTATTCGTGTCAGAACCTTGAACCCAAACCCGACCTGCTTATTTCACTGCTAACCCGAACCCGACCCGTTTAACCCGTCTAATAAAATTATTTTAATATACATCATTTTAATAGTTTTAACTGGATAAATTTATTTTTTTAAAAATAAATCACTATCATACACTATTCGATCATAAACAATATTACAATTTACAACATACAAAAAAATAACATAATTGCATAAATAACATAACATATTAATCATATTTTGAGGACAATATTAAAAAAGATATGCATATTATATCAAATACATAATTAAGGAAGTTTTTTCTTACAATTAGTTATTTACTTATTTTTTTTTAAATTCACAAACAAGCTAGATGGGTTAAACGGGTCATAGTAAGTTGACCTAGACCCGACCTGTTTAATTGGCAGGTTAGTCGGGTCCGACCCAATTTCAACTCGGACCCACGAAGTCTGGACTCATACCCATTAATTTCGTGTTAAGTCCGTATCGGGTTCTAAATTGACACCCCTAGGCTAAATGGGTTAAGCCACCTGATTTCATTACTGGTTTTTCTATAAGCACAGAAATAGGTTATATATTATTTATGTGAATCAGATTCACTGGTCAAAGACTCTAAAGTACAAAGGAATAAGAATAATAACCATACTAGTCTTTTGTGGTTATAAATATAAAAATAAAAGGATAAAATGTGTTAATTATTAGACTATAAAAGAATAATATTTATACTACATTTGATATGCTATTTAAAGGAGGGACAAGCTGCTTTCAAAAAAAAAAAAAAATGAGGGACAGACTCAAACTCATCACAAGTGAGAGAAATACCACCTCATCTGAAAACTTAAACTATTAAAGAGGTGAATTATTTAATATTTAATTACTCTAACACAATGATTTATATATGTATACAAGGTGTCATAGCTAATAGAATATATAGCTCCAATCAGAACCTCCTTTTTTTGTGGGCAACAACTTGTAAGAAACGGCCTCATGAACAATATTTTTTGTGTGAATAGAATTGTTCTAACTTTTATAGTAAGTAATTGTTATTATTCAAAATACTGAAATATTATTCATAGAATATAGCATTTTGATTTTAAAAAATGACGAATCAATAGGTTTTGTAGCTTATTTGAGATGCAAACATCATCTTCCATGCACGCCTCAAAAGTTGTTCCACATATCAATAATATCAGCTGACATATCAATTTCCACTCTCCAAAAAGGTTGCTTGCAAAACCAAAATATCCAACGGTTTTAGGTTTTTATTTTTCTATTTTTTTAAACGTGATTTTGTTCTCTGGAAATCCTTTCATTTTCACATTATTAAGATGAATTTAATTAATTAGTAGTAAAATATTAGATGTAGATTATTTTTATTTTTGTTGAATGTTAGTGTTGGAATGATTTCAAGTCTTTAAACATTAAAATTTTCACATTTTAAATCAAAACTATAGAAATAATTTAGTAAAAATGAAAAAAATTATAATGTCTATTAGTAATTACGTACTACAAAGTAAAGTAAAATAGGATATTGACAGTTATTGATATAAAATTTTGATTTAGTACAAATACTGAAAAAACTTATTAACAGGGTCAACAATGGATCAACGTTAAATCCAAACCGATTCCAGGCCCATCAAAATGATTCATTCCATGCTACTCATTTGGATAGTCACACAATTAGTGGTATGGAATTTACCCGAATTGGACTCATAAATAACTATTATTTAATTGAAATTCGTTATTTAGATAAATATACAATTTTAAAAATATTGCTAGTAATAATTCTCAAAAAAATATAGTATTTGTTTATAAAACTTCTACATTATAATATAAATAATAAAATGTAATAGGTCCAACCGGAATAATTAGCTAATGATTCTATTATCAGCAAAACAACGTGGTGGCACCAATGGCTCAGTCCCGTGCGACCCTAAAGAAGTAAAATGGGCGACGCCACACATAAGTACTTCCTCCCCAGTAAAAGCCTTACACGTGCCAACGTAAAGATGACGTGGGCTGCAGACGATTGTGTCACTGGATCAGGCCTGCTGCATCTGCACCAGAGCTATAATTCTCTGTGCCCGTCTACATGACATCACTGATCCGCCAACACTGAGGTTTCTCACTTTCTCTGACTCAGACGTCATTTAGCTAATCCTGGGCCCCATATATGAATCGTAAAATGATAAAATGCAAATTTGATATATGCTTCTTGTATAGTATTATTTTTCAAAATAGTATAGAAGTTAATCTCGTAATAATGTATAATTATTATTATATAAATAATTGAATCTGAGTAAATTATAATTTGAAATTTGTGTTTATTTATCTTAGTTGATAAGTTGAAGCTTTGACTAATTGGGGAGGTTTTCCACTAATGAATTTGGTCACTATATAAATTTGGATTTAACAATATTAAGTTATTTCAATATTGTATCAACCTTGTAATTTAGAGCTAGAAAGCTCATGCTATCAGAGTAATTGACTTAGAATAGATTTCTTCTTCTTCTTCGACTTGGAATAGATTTAATATGATTGTGTGTGTTACTTCTCCAACAAATATGTAAAACGGGTTGACCATATCGATTTTCGACCAATTCCAATAGGCTTCAGGCTAAATGGACCGTTGTTAAGTAGAATGACAATATTAGAATCTAACTCCATCCTTCACAAATATTTCAAAAACTTCATTACCCTATGTATGTTTTATATTTAAATATTAAATTTTTGTGCCTAAATTTTTATTTTTATTTTATTGATTTAGCCTCCAAAGTTAAGGCTGTGCTTTACTACCAAAATTTTAGGCCACGATTGGATATGAAATGAATTCCATTTTCGTCGCTGGAGAATTTTTTTTGAAAAAAAAGTGCGATTGTTTATGAAAACTTTCATAAAATATACTATTATTTCACTTTCACTTTTTCTCATTTTTTCTTTTACCAATCATATCTACACATTTTTTCATAAAAAAGCTAATAATTATTACACATTATCCCACAAATTTTACTATTAACGAACTCACACATTTTTAACTATCAATCATATCCAATCATTATTTTATTATTTTAAAATCAAATCAACTTTCATCATTACTTTTCCATCTCACATCCAATCACACTCTCAAAATTCATGATTTTTCTTCCAAAATTTATTTTACCACTATTCTCTATCAAAATGAAAGCATATCCAATCGCACCCTTAAATTTTCAATCTCCTAGAGAAATTTTCTTAAGTCGAAATGTAATTGTCTACTCAAAATTTCGGAAATGTCTAGCTCCGCCCGTGTCCCTACCCGCCAACCAAACCCCTGACCTCACCCCCTTAAAATATCATCAATAATAAAAAAGAAATAAAAAAAAAGGAGAGATGAATCTTGCTTTTTTGTCATATAGCGCAAGTAGATCCACCTTTCAGTCGCGTGTAATGGTATCATGTTTCTTACATCTCCCTATGCCACCTTAAAGTCGTAAATTACAATTAATAATTCTTAATTCAATTTTCACACCATAACTTACGTAGTATGTTACTTTGTGATGTAACCCATGTCCTCATTACCGGGTCCCCCAAATTCCGCCCCATTTATGGTTCCCATTTAATATTATATTTGATATGCATAGGTATTATCTTAAAATATTATTCTAAATAAAAGGTTGAAAAATCAATTGTAATACTATATTTTTTAGAATTGTAATACTATTTAGAATCATAACTAGAAGGAATAGTTACTTTTTTTCTAGTACATATCCGGGATGGCTGATGTGAAACATTTACTTTAACGAGACAACACGACTAGTTAAGATAAAACAATAATTATGTATCAACTATGAAGTAACAAACTAATATATTAAAACAATCAATAAATGAAACCAAAAATCATAAAATCATATAACATAATATTCATATGTTTTAAAACAATAAGTAAATTCCACATAAATAAGGATTAGGTCTTTATTTGGGTTTTGGTATCGTGTCGCTAAAATTGTCAATTTTGACCCAGTCCAATAAAATGGTCGGACTGGTTTGCATTTTCTTAGGATGAGTCGGATTTTTTGTTTAACCTAACCTATTAGGCCCAAAAAATCGGGTTGATCAGGTTGATCCGATTTTTCCTTTATATTTCAATGGATTGGACCGAACTCTAAAAACAATAGTTTGGTTGATGTTTTGCCCGACCCATCTTTTGATTGGGGTCGGCCATCTAACACCTCTATGCGTGGCTAAAGAGAAAGAAAAAAAAGAGTCGCAAAATGTTGTGTTACTGAAGAGTAAAATAAAAATTTGGCCTCTAATTAAATATTTGGGTCCTAAGCTCAAACTTATTGGACTTATGCTCATGTTTTACCCTGTTAAGGTAACATGAAATTCTCCTCACTGTCCATCAAATAATTCCGATTTATAGTTACCACGAGCCTTGTAGCTGAACTGATATCATTAACCTTTACAAGAGTGCCGATAATGGTTCGAATTTTTAAGCCTATTATATTTTTAAATCTGTCTCCTTAGTCCTTCCACTCCTCCCAAACTAATTAATCATTGAATATGCGCTCAAAAACAAAAAACAAAAAAAAGTCTTATTACATTGAATATAATATTTATAAAAAATAGTGATGACGTAACCTCCCCACCCACGCTTTCCATATATAACAGCCCCCACACGCCTTTCTCCTCCCAATTATTTACAAAATTTGTCACTTATATATTTCCCCCCCACCCCCCAAAAAAACAATTATTTCCACATCCACCCCACCGGCGATATGCAAAGCCTCCGCCGTTACGGCCCACTATCAGACGGCGGCGGCGTCCGCCTCGAGCTGACCACCGCCACCACCACGTCTCCCCTCGCCATCGACGACGCCGAGTCCACCGAGATGCGCATCCAACGGCTCATATCCGAGAATCCCGTGATCATCTTCGCACGTGCCTCTTGCTGCATGTGCCACGTCATGAGGCGCCTCCTCTCCGCCGTCGGGGCCCACCCCACCGTCATCGAATTGGAGGAGGACGAAATATCCGACGCCGCCGCCGTGTTCGGCGGCGCGTCCGTATCGCCGGCGTTGTATATAGGCGGCGCGTGTGTGGGTGGGCTGGAGAGCATGGTGGCGTTGCACTTGAGTAATAATCTCGTGCCTAAGCTTGTTGAAGTTGGTGCCCTCACAAAAGAGTTTTTAATTAATTAGCTAAAAAAAATATTAGTGGTAATTTGTGATAATAATTAATGAGAATTATTATAATTAATGTTGTAAGCTTGTGAAATTAGTGCTTTCTTAGAATGGTAATTGTGATTAGGATGAAATTATGACAATAATAATATTTCTATAGTACAATTTGGTTTTTTTTTTTTTTGTTGGTGTTAATTTCAAGTTATGTCAGTGATAAATATCTTTTTATTGAGTAGAATTTGAGTTATTTTGTTGTTAGTTTAGTAAGTTTTTGATTGTGCATAGTTCATATTAGTGAAGTGCTTTTCTTGGTGTAGATAGATCATTCGTAGGGGTGGCAATACCTGACATGACACGAAACCCGAATACGAACCCAACCCGAAGTTACCGAGAGAAACCCGAACACAAACACGAGAAACCCGAACCCGAAACCGACTAACATGAACACGACCCGATGTTACCAATTTATCTAAAATATAAAAATTTTAAATTTTCATTAACTTCCGATGTATTTTAAGCATAACCCGAAATCAACCCGAAGCCAAACACGAACCCGACCCGATGACCCGAATTGCCACCTCTGATCATTCGGAGCTATTTTTGGTGAATTTCGGGTCATTTCATGTCATAACATATCCCGGGGTTTGTGGATGAAAAAATGCTCAAAAAGTTTGGGTTTAGGTGACATACACTCGTACGAGATCGAATTCATGATAATCGCTCTAACAAACAAGTCTTTACAACTGGAGCACAAAATTGATTTCAGTTTGGGTTTTGCTTGATTGAAAAGGGATGACTAGATTTTTCAATTTGTGGAGCCTTTCAAATTAATAATTACCAAGCAATTTCTATTTTTATGAATTTATGAATATCCCAGAAATTGAGGAGGAATATTCTAAATACTTGTTTATATTTCTTGGAAATTATTCTGAGACAAATTTGGAATCATAGGCCTTGTATGGTTGTATTTCCAACACCATTTTTTCACTTTCCAACTATTCCGGAAAATGGATTTATGTTTGTTTCAAAAGTTTTCAGTAGAAATGAAGTCATTTCCAGTTTTCACTTTTTTATGGAAAATATTCTTTTGAAAACACAACCAAACAATTTTTCATTCAAATTACGCAAACCTAGGTAAAAATACACTACAATCACGCAAATCTAGGTCAAAAATACATTTGAAAAACTATTAACCAAACATATTCTCATTTTTAAACAGAAATTCAGACAACAAACCAAACATATTCTCAATTCTCACACGAAAATCAATGAAGTTTGAAAATTCATTTTTCAACACTAGAAACTGAAAATTGAACTTGGAAATACATCCATACAAGCCCATAGGTTGCTTCTTGTATGCACTTTATTTGTGCTCCATTGCTTGCAAATTACTTTTTTGACTACCAAATAGTGTTTTTACTTTTTTTCTGAATATTTAATAATGTCTTAAATATGGTTGGCACTCATTGACTGTTGGCTATTCCAATGCATAACCAGTGATTCATATATGCTTAGCTACTTTTGATGGGTTTTACCTTCTGTCTTTTATGTCCAGATTTAATGTCGTGTTTGGATTTGCATGTCATGTCGAGAAATAAATTTATATTATTTTTATTTGATTTATCAATTCTAATTTACTCGTGTCAAATTTCTCAAGTCTAGGTCGACATATTCATTATTCGTGTTTTTCGGATCGACCCAAAATAGGTTGTATATTTTTGAAATATAAATAACTCGTCTATTATATGGGTTGTGTGGGTTAATTTTAATATCCAAAAATTAGTTTTACACATGATAATTTTTTAAATTTCAATTATTATACTAACAATATATTCAATCAGTCTAAAATATTGTAAAACACAACATAATAACAGTATAATTCGGTCAAATAGATTAATCGTGTCATTTCAATTTAGCTCTAACATGACCAGTTTATTATTCGCGTTATTCGGGTCTAACTCGATGTCCGGCTCAAACCATCTAATACTCAATCCTCTAATTTATAACTTGTTAAGTTCGTATCGTGTTATCGTGCTCTTTTAAATTGCGAAAGGTGGTTAAAAGGGGGAAAAATAGAGAAAAGAACATCCCATCAAATGAAGCAAAATTCCAATAGAATCTGGACAAAGGGTGATGAGCTGAAAAGGAAAGATG
Source organism: Rehmannia glutinosa (assembly GCA_016081115.2). NCBI lineage: Eukaryota > Viridiplantae > Streptophyta > Magnoliopsida > Lamiales > Orobanchaceae > Rehmannia > Rehmannia glutinosa. The sequence continues at coordinate 47,906 of JABTTQ020003342.1, read as the reverse complement.
GGTAGAAAAAAGACCATCTTTGAATAATTATTGGGAATAAAGATTCCATCAGATGTTATATTTTATTTAAAAGAAATAAAAAAAAGGGTACCACATGAATAATGATGTGATAGAAATTAAATGACCAAAATATGACATCACCTGCTGCTCATCCACGTGTCTACTAAATAAACAAACATTTTTTCTTTATTTTATTTTATTGTACTATTTTCTTTTTCATGACTCTATATAGCGATAAAACTAATGACACTCCATTGTCCTTATTGAATGTGACAAATATTATTAATTAGGACAAATTATTTAGTCCAAGATTGTCACGTGACGATTGAATATAAAATAAATTTCATTTTCGTTCTGTTGGAGAATTTCTTTTGACAGAAAATATATTATTCACTCACTTTCAATTTTTCTTATTTTTTATATCATCAATTATATTTATATATTTTTTCACAAAAATTTAATCATTATAACACATTCTCCCACAAATTTCATTATTCACACATTTCCAACTACCAATCATAAATTTGTAAATTCTAACGTAAGTTGAATTAGTTTATGTTGAAAATGAATGATGATTTTGTAAGTTCTAACCGTTGGCAGGGGTTCTTTAGTAATTTTTTATGAATAGCCAAATGACATTTTTGTCTCATAATTTGTGAATAATACATAGTATTATTGAATTTTCATGTCAACTCTCTTATGACGACACCAAATTCCATTACATTAACTTAACGATTGGGGTAAAATGTTAAACAAAATCAAACCTCACGAGTACTTTTTGTAAATTTTAATTTTAGCTGGGTTTGTTTTGCAATTAACTCAAACCTCCTTCCATAAGTCAGTAGTAGTTGAGAAATTCAATGTACAAATTACCAAAAAGTAAATGTATTTAAAGCCAAGTATGCAGTATGGACCTTCCATTTGGTACTTAAGACTCACTTATTTGCAATTAAAGAAAAGTCTGAAATAGATTGGTTAAAAGTACATAAATGCCAAAACCCATTTTTGAAAGATCTTTCCAAATCAAGTAAAAAGAAAGATAGGATGTTAAATAAAGGTCCACTATCAGAGGAAGAACATCAACCCCACTTCAAATGCCCATGGGCCACAATCCAAAACTGTGTGCCAATGTATGTGAACATGGTGTAATTTTTAAAAAGTAGTGATAATTACAAAAACACCCCTGAAGTTTAGCCTAATTACAAAGAAACCCAGTTACCTTTCAAAATTACAAATACCCCCCTCTTGGGTGATTTGTGATAGACAAACAAATGTCAAGAGGGGGTATTCGTAATTTTGAAAGATAATTGGGTTTTTCTGAAATTAAGCTAAACCTCAGGGGTGTTTTTGTAATTATCTCTACTTTTAAAAAAATTGTTTGGTAAATTTTTCTGAAAGAGCTTAGCATGGATCAGTAAATTGTCTTTTCTCATCAACCCCACTTCATATGCCAATGGGCCACAACCCAATGCCAATGTGTGTGAACATGGTGTAATTTTTAAAAAGTAATAAAAACACACCTGAAGTTTAGCCTAATTATAGAAAAAACCCGTTACCTTTCAAAATCAACCAATAGGGGGTATTTGTAATTTTGAAAGATAATTGGGGTTCTTTTTTAATTAAGCTAAACCTCAGGGGTGTTTTTGTAATTCTCCCTAAAAAAGTAATACATGAAATGATGTGAGTGTTCTTCTGAATTGGTTGAAATGGAATCATATGTAAGAAAGCACAAAATGATAGGGGCCCACACCCACATAAGAATCTCATCACATCTTAAACCTCAATAAGAATCTGCAACTAAAGTCTAGCAAAAAGGAATCTAACAAGGTGTTTTCAAACACCTAATCATTCAAAGGGACTAATTTTGGATGTGTATTTTTGTGCACGGAGGAAATATGATGTGAGCAGCCCATGTATGATGATACACAAACCACCCCCAACCCCACCCACCCCATTTAGAAAAGGGAAAAAAAAGGTCTCTTATTGGAATTGTTTTGGTTCACTTTTGCTTCCGACTGAGAGAGTTTATAAGCTCTTCAAAATATCTTACAACCTCTTTGAGACCTTATATGCTCCTAAAATTTGTTTGATAATTTTTTTCTGAAAGAGCTTATAAGATCATAAAAAGTAGGGATAATTACATAAAAATCCCTTAGGTTCGGCCTAATTACAAAAAAATCTAGATATTTTTTAAAATTGCAAAAAACCCTTAATGTTTGATTTTACTTGCATCTTCCCCCTTCATAAGTAAAAAAACATTTCAAAAACCCCACTGATATTTGTTGAAATATTATAACTAACCCCTTAAATTTAAGACATAATTAAATATAAGGGAGCTTTTTGTAATTTTGAAACATCTCTGGATTTTTTTGTAATTAGCTCAAGCCTTGGGGGTGTTTTTGTAATTATCCTTAAAAAGTATGGGAATCCCACTTTTTTCCAAAAATTATTTTATTTCAACAACATCCTTTGATTTCGATTGTTTTAATTACAAAACTGTCATTACTAACGATCTTAACAAGCTCCATCATCTTTTACATCTTTTAAAAACAACTTAGTTCCAAAAGCCTCTTTAGATACTTTGTTTTTCCTTTTCTCCCATGGCTGAAGTCATGTTTGCTTTTGGCTTCTTTATGGCACTTTTCTTTTAGTTGCTTTTTCCTAATCATTACCTAACTAGTCATGTTTGCTCACATAACATTTCATCATTAACAAACTAAGAAATCAATTGAAATTGGACTAAGTGCATTATATAGAGAACATAACATATTGGTTGAGTTTTCATACACCACACTTGAATGTGTCCATAATCTCTTACATAACACAACCCCTCCAAAAAAATTTACAAAAACTACCCCTGAAGTTTAGTCTAATTACAAAAAAATCCAGTATTCTTTTAAAAAAGGCAAAAACTTGCGTGAGACGGTCTCACAGATTTAGATCCATAAGACCGAGCCCTTACACAAAGTTTTAAAGGTTTTTTTTTTCAGATTTTATTTTTCTTAGGATTTATATTTGTTTTTTTATGGTTTATTTTGTTTGTTGGGTTTATTTTTAATTGATTTGGGGTTTTAGGATTTTTAGTTTTTTTTAGGGTTTATTTTTTATTTTTGGGTTTATTTTTGTTTTTCGGGTTTATTCTTCATGGTTCATGTTTTTAGGCTTTATTTTTGTTTTTTCATGGTTCATTATTATTTTTAAATTTATTTTCATGGTTCATGTTCTCAAGACGGAGCCCTTAGGAGGTCCGTCTCACGGATTTAGATCCGTGAGACCGTCTCACAAGGGACTTGCTCTTTAAAAAATTACAAATACTCCCTTTATATTTGTTTCTATTATACATATTGTACCTTCAGGAGGATGGTATTTATCAGTAAATACGAATCTCAAGTGGGCGTTTCTAACACTTTAAAGGTATATTTGTAATTTTAAAAGATAATTGGAGTTCTTTTGTAAATAATCAAAACCTCAGGGTCATTTTTTAAATTATCCCAAAATATTTGAACACCGATAACTGTGTGTAGAGGTATAACTTATAAGTTCTAACCTGAGATATTTGCCAGGAATCGGGCCGATGGATGATGCAAAATTCCTCAGCCATGGCAACCTGAGGTTTCTGCAAAAAAAAAATAACTTGTGAAACATGAATATGAAAAAGAGAATATTCCAAGAATTCCTCACAAATCCTAGTTATTTTGTTCAAGAACCCAAAAAATAGGTTGTATTGCCAGAGGATTTTTAACATTGCACTTCATGTTATGAATTACATTTAATCTCATTAGCTGCTAACATCTATTTTTCATCGAAATGGTTGTTGTATCACTCTATACTAAACAAACCAAATTCCTATAAGGGATAATTCAAACCCCCCCTGAAGTTTGGGCTAATTACAAAAAACTCCAGATGTTTTGGAAAATTACCCAAAAAAATAAAATTGAGGTTTGATTTGGTCTTACATTCGCCTTCCTAAGGCATATAATCAACCATGAGGGGGCTTTTTGTAATTTTGAAACATCTCTGTTTTTTTTTTGTAATTAGCCCAAACCTCAGGGTTTTTTCCGTAATTATCCCTACCTATAATCCTGTCCAATTCATAAATTTCTTGATCTCATCATACAACACCAAAACAGCCGCTGCCCCCGTGCTCCTAAAAATATTCGACATCGCCCCGCGATAAAACGAAGCGAAACCCTCAATCCTGTATATCTTTCTCCAACAATCCAACGTACTCGAGTACATCGGTCGTTCTAACCCCGATTGCATCATCATTCTCCTCCTAACGGTATCGAGCGGATAAGACAACAACCCGGACGCCGTTGTAACCGCTTGAGCAGCAATCCAGCGTTTCCACAACGCCACGTCAGATTCCGATTCTCTCGACATCATTTCTTTTATCGTGTCGAAACCGCCAAAATAAAGGCCCCGGTGAACGACCATGCCTTGTAAAGAGGCGGGGAGTCCTTTGTAAATCCCTCGGATACCGTCTTTTTTGTGTATTGTACTCAGGAAGTGGGAAATGCCTCGGAACTGTCGAGTTTCGGTTCGTCCGAGATCGGCAGCTAGGCGCGTGTGCGCAATATCAAGCGGATAGATTATGATAAGTGTCGTGCAACCAGCTGCGGACCCCGCAACGAAATTTGCTGATGGTCCGGAAAGAAGATCGCCTTCTCGTGAGTTTTCACGGAGGATTTTCCTGTACAGGTCCTGTTCAAAAATATGCGCGCTCAAATGTCGAACATTGCTTTTAAAAAAAATAAAAAAAATAACAACAACAACAACAACAAACACATGTAATCATTATTCGTCTTGCATAAATGAAGTATCAATGATATTAGTAGCTTTGGCTATGAAAATTCTCACGGAATCGCAATGGAATTCTTTCATTCACCATGCACATTAATGACCGTTACAAGATGAAATATACATTATTCGTTAGGGATGATTACAAAACCCCATGAGGTTCAGGCTAATTTCAAAAAAAAAAACAAGAGGTTTTTGAAAATGCCAAAAAAAAAAAAAAACCTTAAGGTTTGATTGTATTACATTTTCCCGGATTAGTCGATGCTACCCAACTTGGGTAGCTACCCAAGTGGGTTCTATACCCTTGGATCAACACACACCCATGTGGATGTGTGTGTGTATGTGTTGATCTAACAGTATAGAACCCACTTGGGTAGCTACCCAAGTAGGTAGCATCTACTTGCTCCATTTTCCCCATCACGAACAAAAAAAAGTCAAAACCCCCCTGTTAGTTATAGAAATATTAGTGTTACCCCCTTAAACTTAAGACGGAAGCAAAACTAAGGGAGCTATTTGTAATTGTAAAAAAAATAATAGTAATACAACTGCAAAATATCATCTGTGCTCGACATAATTAATGCAGATAAGATTGGGGACAGGGAATTTAAAGAGTGATGCTAATTCTCCAGCTTATCTTCTGTCACCAATGTATTCAAGAGAAGCTTTATTTGGAAAGTTATCTTTTGTTAAAAAGGGAATTCAAGGGCTAGTTTCTACTGTCTGTTCTTAAGTGGTAAACTACCCCATTGGCTTCACACATATCTTAATTATTGTTCTGGTATCTGAAGTACATCAGCAAGGATAAGAATATTAAAGACTGACAAAAATCAGCACGACGAGCATTTACAGACTGGCATCAATCTCAGCTCCTGTTCTGCAACTACTGAATTTGAGTAGCTTTTAATGTTGTATCCTTTGTACGCATCTATAGAATTTGACAAATCACATTCGTCGAAAAAAAAAAATTAAAAAAATGTAGATAATTTCCAACAAGCGATCAGAAAAAAATTCTCTCGTGCTACTCTGTGAATCTCAATATTACTCAATGGGAGGTATTTCCAGTGATGGAGCTCTCCGATATGGTCGGTGTAATAACTTAATGCAATGAGACACGAATCATGGACATTAAAATTGTTCAAAAAGTTTCAAAAAAAATAAAATTATAGTGAGATTGCATCATAACATGCTCACAACCCTTTACAAATACCACATTTGTGTTTAGCTTACAAATTTGCACCCAAAGTGATATTTGTAATTTTGAAAGATAACTAGATTTTTTGTAATTAGAATAAATTTCAGGGGTAGTTATTGTAATTATCCCTTATTAGAAAGAAATAGAAAAATGAGTTCCTGATACAGAGCAAAGTCACTTCACTAACTCAATGAACAGCTATTTAAGTTTGTTCTTCTGTTGCACAGAGTTGGTTATGACTGATTTAAGCCTAAACAAGAGTAGCAGATACTGTCAACTGAAATTACCATATATTCAGCTCGGGAGTAAGATCGTCTAGGCAAATTTATTAGTCGATTTTGGAATTGGTGTCCAATAACATACTAGAGTGTTGCTAATCAATTCAACTTCAGTGAATATAGCACAAGATTCACATATGCATTGTAGGTTACATCTGACAAATCAGAACTTACAAAAAAAAAAGGTGTATAAACATAGAACAACATATAAGTTATAACATGTATATAAAATAAATCTAACAAACCACTTGATGGTAAAATTGAACCAGATAGAAAAAGTATGTTTGGTTAACTTCACAACCACAACATTATCGTTTCGAAGAGAACCAAGAGAGCATGGCAAGATCAAATATTAATTTAGTAATTATCATAATATACAGAAGACATTCCAAAAGGTGAAATATACTACAAACATAAGTATCTTGTTCAATTTGAGGTTTTAGTACAGAGTGCTACATGAACTAAACGTTACTCAAGATTCTTGGCATATTATATTTAACTCAAGAGTGGCACTTCAAGGAAATGCACGAAACAAGGGCGGTTAAAAAGAAAAAAGAAAATACTATTGAAATTTACGTTAGTTATGAAACAGAGTAAAAGTAGTGGTAGACACCAGGACTTAAGATTTAGTTAGTTCTCGAACAGAAGGCCATGTTAGACAGCTGGAAAACAGCATAAACCATTCATTAATTTGAAAACTAAGATGACCGTGCTTATTGTTGCCAAAAATGAAAGCCCAGCACCCTCTCAAGATATGACGATGCCAGTAATCCTTCATAAAAGCCCGTCTAAGGATAGGGTTTGCTACACACAACACTGAGGTGGGGCAAAAAAATAAACAGGGGATATATAGGAAACACTTAGCTTGGCTGTACATATATATCGATAAGAATGTTGAAATAGAATTAAACTCAACTGCATTGCTATTTGCTAGTCCTCTTAGAAGTACACTAACCAGCATTTTACCCATATAATAATCACCACATAACGTACCCAAATTGGACCCAACAATAACCAAAGTACCTCCGATGATGATTGGATTTAAACTATTTCATTTAGTATTTTCTATAACCTTGATACCACCTCAAATGAGTATGCTCAACATTTATTCATCAGTTCCTCATAGCCCCCTCATATTTCATCACCCTTCTCAACATTCATAACAAACTCGAACACCCACCCAAGATCATCCTGTAGTTTATACATTTTAACACAAGGACGTTTCAGTAAATATCTCAGGCATCAAGATCAAAATCACTACTACAACAACAACAACAAACTAAGCCTTATTTCCACTATGTGGGGTCGGGTATATGGATCATATCATGTCATTGTTACGGTCAAATGCCATATTTTCATTTATTTCTATTTAACTTTTTTTTAATAGTTTCTTTCAAGTTCTTTTTAGGTCTTCCCAGTCCTTTTCCCATTTGAGCAGTGATTCCCTACTTTCTACACATCGCATTGCTGCATCTAAAGGTCTCCTCCTATGTAAATGTCCAAACCATCTTAAGCATATTTCACTAACATAAAAAAACCAATTCAGTGAATTAAATTACCAAAAACTATAACTCCAAGCCCAAATGCCACTCTACCAATCATAGTTTCCAAATATCATAACAAACTGAGCTCTATCAAGATAGGACTCAGTAGTCCACATGACCACCATTTCTTCTGAATAAGTAATGGAAAATTGACTTTTTCCACTAGTGGCTAATCAAAACCTATTACCCATATATCAAATAGTGATTCAAGATTACACATCATAAAAATGTAACACCATTCTACAGAAACCATTCACCATTCTTGAAAGAGCAAGCATACCCTTTCAACCTCACACAACTGTGCACATACACACAGATTACAAATCCCACAAACCAAGCAAAATAACCACACACAAAAAAGAAAAATAAATAAAAAGATTGAAAGCATTTTCTATATTACCTTGAGAGAGAAATTTAGGGCAACAGAAGGGTAATATCTGATCACACTGCTGCCATTGCCTCTCCACAGTGACAAAATGCCTTCCTCCCTCACAGTACGGACAATGCAATCCATCATCCCTTTAAACCTCCGGTGGGGCCCACCGGCCAAGATTGCTATATTGCTCTCCTGAGTCTGAAGCAGAAGCTTAGCCCTTTCGATGGGTGCCACAATCGTGTGCACCACACCCCCCATCACCGCCCCCGCCGTGAGATCCCTGTGGAAACTGGTCAACCAATCGGACGGCTGAGATTGCTTTCTCGAAATAACCTCACCCCCGCTCCTATCTTCTCCCGCCTCGCCTTCCTCCATCGCTCCCACCATTGTTTCTTGAAGAAAAAAAAAAGGCACTTAATAAACAAAGAAAGATTCAAACTTTCCCCCCTTTTGAAACAATAAACAAGATTATTTATGTACGAGTGTTGTTTCTTGAAAAAGGGTCGTTAAAAAACAAGACTATATATGGGGTTTTGTTTTCAAATTGAATTTTGTATTCTGTTTAAGGCGTCTTGATTTGGGGGAGCTAAGCTAATTTGAAAAGGGCTTTTTTTTTCAATTCTGTTTCTAATCTTGCTTTGTTCTAACAATGCACAAGTGTTGTTTTTCCGGTTTTTCCATGTTTTGGTTATCTGTTAACGCATCTAAATAGAACTTGGATAGGGCGGCGTTGTATTTTCTTGATGGGGGGGATTGAGTGTTTCAATGGATTTTTGGTGACTGGAGGCGTATAATGCAGATTAAAAGGGACATCTTTATTATCTTTCTGATAATGTATATTTGTAATTTATTGCTACAAATCCAGTTTATAAAATACTAAAATAGTCGTACAAATTTGTGAAAAACACTAATTTAAATTTTCCATCCATAAATTATTTTTAGCGTTATTGTCTCATATAACATGTATAAATCATGAATTTCTTTGAAGCATTTGCATTGAACCTAGGGTGTAAACGAATCGAGTCGATCCATTAATAGTATTATTCGAACTTGATTGAATTTTTTTTAAGCTTCAAAAATTGTGTTTCATTGTTTTGGCTTAGTTTAGTATTACTCGAATTGAGCTAAAACGAGTTTTACTCGAGCATGACACAAATCGAGCTCGAGTAGCTTGGTATTTTAACACACATCATATTATTTTTTAACTAATCGAGTCGAGCTTTTTATTTCATCGAACAAAAAAGTTTGTGTTCAACCTCGATTTAATATTTTAACGAATCGAGCTCAAACAAACTTTTAATAATCGATCTTTCGATTTTCACCCTTAATTGAACCATTAGATTGCTTTGATTAAATGAAAACTTGCAAGAAATACAATTATATTACTGTATTACAGAGGAAATTGTTGTTTACCTTAGTGTTATGAAATTGGAATTATTAAGGTCAAAATGAAGCTGCTCAACGTGGGGTGACATTAAGTGATAATAGAAGTTTGACTTTTTTAGTGCGACTACAAAAAAAAAAACTCAATAATCTTTCAAAATTATAAATACCCCATTAACATTTATTTTATTTTAAAAGTTGCATCTTCAAGATGTGAGTATTTGTTAGGTAAATACAAATCTAAATAGGTGTTTGTAATTTTGAAAGATAACTGATTTTTGTGATAATTAGATTAAACTTCACCATAGTTTTTTTCGGATGGGATCTTCTATTCCAAAATCATGTTTCATCTCCTATTTCAACCGTGTGGATGATTGACACGTGTATTACACTTACCATATTAGAACCCTACAATTTCTGCTTGATTTATGCTTGAAAATTAACATGGTAAGTGTAATACACGTGTCAATCATCTATACGGTTAGAATAGGAAATGAAATACGATTTTGAAATAGAAGATCTCATCCGAGTTTCTATAATTATTCTCTTAAAAAAAATCCAAGAAAGCACTTCAATTGGTGTAAGTACAATGTACATATGATGAATCAATTCCAGACGATATAAAATATTCTCTTAGCAAAGTTGGAACAGAACTCAAAAGTCAAAACCAGTTGTGGCTATGGCTGTAATTATCATCTTTTTACCATTTTATGGCTAATATAAATGATGCACTTTTTTCAAAGTAAGGAACTTTACCATAGGTGTTTTAATTTACATTCCCTCAATGTAAAGTGGATGCTTTTAGCCTTTAAGTTGAAGCATAAGTAAAAACACTTTTAGAAAATCTTATTTGTTCCTATGATTATTGATACAACATTAAAGAATGGATGTCATGGAAAGCATCAGATTTGATGTCATACATAATCTAAAAGTTGGATGCTTTGTTGAAGCTAATAAGTTGTATTTAAATTAAGGGATAAATTACCAAAAACAGAAAAACCCTAAGGTTTTGGATAATTACCAATAAAAGAACCCGACTTACTTTGGCCCTACTCAAACGGTCCGAAGCCTGACAAGCCAGAATAACCCGATCAAAAATATACTTGATGGGCTGGGTTGTGCCACAAGAAATACAATCAAATGAAATTCCAGAACGGCCCGACCCGACTTAATTTTCCACCTGACCCGTTGGGCTAGGATCGGACTAGCCGGACCCACAAATTTCACTATTCATTCACTCACACATTTTTAACTATCAATCACATCCAATCATTATTTTAATATGTTCACATCAAATCAACTTTCATCATTATTTTTCATCTCATCCAATCACACTCTCAAAATTCACTTTTTTTCTCCCAAATTTTTTTTCACTACTATTCTCTAGCGAAATGAAAATTTTCAAAATGAAAGTACATCCAATCGCACCCAATTTTTTTTGTTCCTTCCAAAGCAAAACATGAGTTTTCATGTTGAGATAGTAATGTATTTCTCAAGTGATTGAGGGCTTTCTTCTTCTATCAACTTGTGCAATTTGAGCTTTCTTCATACTCCAAGCACTAAGATTTGAAATAGTGACACTCTTTTTGCCATTGTTAAATGCATAAATGTGTGAGTTTTTGGAAATAGCCAAGGTTGGATAAACTCTAGCAGTGATACAACTCTTTCCTTTTCCACCAAAACTCTCTACAATTGAATGGTCTATCTGCAAAAGTGTAAAAGCAAATATTGACTTCAATTAGAAACTAACATAGCTAATATTCTAGCTTTATTTTATGAACAATTCCTAAATATCTGCACTTTTATGATTTATCTCTTCAATATTTCAGTGAAATTGAAGAAAATTTATCAGCAAGCTGTTACAAATATTTCCCTTGTGTAATTACAAAAAGCTCCAAGTATCTTTTAGAATTACAAATACCTCCTTAACGTGTTGCAAACACCCGGTGATGTTTGTATTTAGGGATAATTACAAAATATCCTGTGAGGTTTGGGCTAATTACAGAAAAACCTAGAGATGTATTAAAATTACAAAAAGTCCCGCCAGGTTTGACTATGCCTTAAATTTAAGTGGTTAATTATAATATTTTGAAATGTTTGTTGTTTATGAAGGGAAGAAAATGTAAGGTGGAATCAAACCTAAAGGGTTCATCTCTCGGTGTTTTTGTAATTTTCTTAAACCTCAGGAACACAATTATCCCTTGTATTTATCTAAAATATAACACCCTCTTCAGGATGAAGTTTATAGAAAACAAATTTTAAGGGAGTATTTGTAAATTTAAAGATAACTGAGTTTGTTTTGTAATTAGGCTAAAGCATAAGGTAATTTCTGTAAGGAATAATTACAAAAAATTACCCCTAAAGTTTAGCCTAATTACAAAAAAAAGTAGTTATAACAAAATCACACTCTCCACGAGCCTCGAGAGGGAGATATTTGTTAGGTAAATACAAACCTCAATCGGTATTTATAATTTTGAAATACTGGAGTATTTTGTTATTAGACTAAAAATCTGGGGTAGTTTTTGTAATTATCCCTAAAATATAAGCGAATGCACAAGCCACATACCAGGGTTCTTAGAGAGATCTCCTGATTAGGATCCACATCAAGAAATGACCCAAAGATGGTTTCTTTAACATGAGTTTTCAATGAAGACCTGTTGAAAACATACACATCAAACATGTAAATATACAAACATTTTAAAAACTTATGTTTTGTAGATCAAGAAATGGAAACTGTTATATATACCTCCTTTGATCACTGCACATGAGCACAACATAGTTACCGTTGTTTTTCAATATCCGAAAAAATACAGCAGTTTGTTCTGTCAAGTCCTCTGAGGCCAACACTAACAAACCAAACGGCCCAAACGTCCCGTTCACTGATGCGTTCATTTGGCTGCAGAGAAGTTGAGGATCGACTAATGGTTCATCGATCAACTCAACATCCTCTAAATTTGGTAGATGAAATGACACCTCTACATCAGCCTATGGCACAGAGCAGATTTGATCAGACATTAGATACTAAACCGAGACACATTAAATTATGGGATAGTTACAAAAACACCCCTGAGGTTTGGGCTAATTACAAAAAAAAACCCAGAGATTTTTTAAATTACAAAAAAAACCGTTAAAGTTTGATTATGTCTTAAGTTTAAGGAGGTAACCGTTAAAATTAACAAGGGGTTTTTTGTAATTTCCAAAAACGCGTGGTTTATTTTTGTAATTAACCAAACCTCAGGGGTAATTTTTGTAATCAAACCTAATCAAGGATAATAGATACTTGCCTGAGAAGCTGTGATTCCAGATACTTGAATTATGCCTCCACTCTTAATCTCCTTATTCACTATAGTAACATTTTTACCGCGAAGTTTTTCAAGTTCTTCGATAGGCCATTGTATCAATTGCTTTCCATTTTCATCTAGCAAAACACTTCTTGGAATCGACTGCAACGAAAGAATGAAGAAAAAATAGTAAGAAACCTCTTAGTAGTGCAAATTTCAAGTTTCATTACCAGATTCAAGACTTAAAAAAAGTGATTCTCGGCTTTTGGCTCGAAAAAGTAGTAGTCTTTAGTGTTTTCACATGTGTCTACATCTACTTCTACTTCTGCATAATTGAGCTTTAGATTTTCGATTCTGCTTTTGGTTTCATTTTGAAATAGGAATAATTACAAAAACACCCCTAAGGTTTGGACTAATTACAAAAAAAAAACCAGAGTTCTTTGAAAATTACAAAAAATCCCTTGAAGTTTGATTCCGTCTTACATTTTGCCCTGTGATTTTCAAAAATATTTCCAAAAACACCCTGACAGTTTACCCCCTTAAATTTAAGACAAAACGAAACCTTAAGGGAATTTTTGTAATTTCGAAACATGTCTGTGTTTTTTGTAATTAACCCAAACCTCAGGGGTGCTTTTGTAGTTATCCCTTTGAAATATGTAAAAACACTTTTTCAACTTATTCACCAAACATTATCCGTCAACTTAATCAACGTTCAGCTTTTATTTGCAAATACTACCAACTTATAATTCTCAACTACTTAGTTTACCTGAAGACCAGACCATCCTCTATCAATATCATCAGATTCACTATCAGCCTCAGTCACCCATCCCCACAATATCCTCCGGTTTTTCGCCCCATCATAAAACGTCTTCGACGCGTAAAATACGCCATAATCGTATCTCAACTGAATCCTCTCATCCATGAAATCAACATCAACACTAAATCCATCCGTCTCAGAATCATAACTCCCTACAACATAATAATCATGATCACTAAAGCTCGCTTCAAAACGTGCCTAACATCCGCGCCATTTTCAGAAGTGTCGACCCCGTTTTTACCATCAACACGAACAGGGTAAAAATCAGGACACTCCCACATTCCCGTTTTATTCGACGAATGCAAGGGCATATCCGTCTTTTCCCACCCGATAAAATCTTTACTCTTGTACAAAACTGCAGCACCATGGCCATCAATCTGACTCCCAATTATTACACGCCAAGTTTTGTCCGATTTTCGCCATGCAGTTGTTGGATCTCTGTAGAACTTAGGATCAATATTGTCATCTACCGGAGACAATAAAGGATTATGGGACGATTTTACCCATTCGGTTAAAAACGGATCGGATAGGTTTTTCGGTGTTGCTAGATTTTGGACCTGTTGGTCTGAGAAGGTGCCACCGGTGTAGAGAATGACGGGTTTGTTGTGATCATCTGGGAGAAGTGTAGCTGAACCGGACCAACAACCTTTGATATTGTAAGGTTCGGATGGATTTAAAGCGTGTTCGAGATGGATCCAGTCGATGAGGTTGTAAGATACAGAATGTGCCCATGAAATGTTGCCCCATGTTGCAGCATATGGATTGTATTGATAGAACAAATGGTACACTCCATTGTAGTACATTGGTCCTGTTAGAGATTGTGAAGAAGTAAACATCAAATAGGGATAATTGCAAAAACTACCCTTTAGTTTAGCCTAATTACAAGAAACTTCACTTATCTCTCAAAATTACAAATACTGTCTCTTGAGGGTGCAATTTGTAAAAGCGCAAATGACGTGCGGGTATAGGGGTGGATAATTTTTTTTTGTCATTGGAGAAAGATATAAAAAAACTAAATATTTTTTTGAGGGGAAAAAATAGTTGAGGTAGGGGGGAAAATTAGGCTATGAGTAACCGAGGCGGCTGGCTACGCCCTGAGCGGGTATTGGTGGATAAACTTTAGGGGTAGTTTATGTAATTAACAAGGATGATAGTGAAAGAAAAATCAACATTAACAAAATCACCCAGTCTGTCTCAATGAAAGTCTAATCCTCATGATCAACGGTGGAGCGATAAGACCCTAGCAGGGTGGGCCGACACACGAAAATAGGGAGGATCGGAGCGATAACTAGATATTTTTGTAATTAAGCAAATCATCAGTCCATCAGGGATAGTTTTTATAATTACCCCTCAAATCTAAAAAGCCTTAGATAAAAACACCATACAAAATTCCATTTTTTTTAGCAAATTATCAATTTTCAAACATCATCACCAAGTCAAACTACATAAATACTGAAAGAAAAAGATTAAAAATGAAAAGAAAAAAAAACTTTACCATTTGGATCTTTAAGTTCATCACCAGAGAACCATCATTTCCACCAATAGATATGCCAGATAAAAAAAAAAAAAAAAAACAATATTAATATCAGTATGACTTGGCAAAAATAGTGAAAACAAAAATAAAATAAAATAAAATTTGTGTTTTAAGGACAAGAAATGTGCCTACCATTCATCCAGTTTTTTGGTGGTTGAAAATGGAATGAAGTTCTGTAAGGCTGTTCTTCAAAACTGTATCTATTTTGGTAAAAACCTCCAACTTTAACTCCATAACCTATCAAAATAACTTGTAAAAACACTACCTTTATTACAGATCTCTCCATATATATTTTTTCTTTCCAGAAATTAATGCAGCTCAGCTGAAATTATCAATCATAAAGGATGTTTTTTTTTTCAATTTTTCTGATTTGTGTATCAAATAAAACAGAAACTGAACTAATTTTTTTTTTTGGCCTGTAATTAAATACACAACTTGCAGTAATGCCCTGCCTAGGATGAATAAATAAACAATATTTAGTTGTCAATTTGAATTTTGAAACAGCAAATATGATTTGTTATTGTGAATATGAGTATATGTTACTGTCAAGGACTTCTAGGTAATAAAATAAGTCACGTAGTTTGGGGAAATTTAGTCTTTATACGACTCTATAAAAACTCACATGGTATCTCATTTCTTGTGAACCTGAGAGTTACTTTTATCTATTTTATGATGAGCTGGTTCCTTTTTTAACATGGTGTCTATGTTATCACTTATCACATAGATTATATAGGCGCTACTCGCTAGGTGCTAGTCGGATAGTAGATTGACACCTAACGCCTAGGTGGTAGAGCTGACAATGGACTAGGTTGGGACAGCTCGGCTCAAGCCCGTCAGGTTTTTACGAAATTTCGGTCCGGATCGGGCCGATTTTGGTCGGACCACGGAATTACATGGTCCAACCCATCCCATGTATACACTCGGTGTAGAAAAAATTTGGGTCGGTCCGTCAAGCCATTGGTCGGGCCAAATAGGCCCGACTTTTTCGGGCTTAAAAAATTGACCCAACCCAGTCCAAATCTCGAATTGGCTGTGTCGGCTTGCGGGGCGGGCTAGATTTTGCCACCACTACTAGGCGGAGGTATGGCGGGGTTAGGTGGAGGCATAATTGGAAGAAAAATGTAGGCGGACAAAGGGAGCCTAACGGCTAGCGCCTTAGCGAAGACTTATCAGAGTTAGACAGTGATTTTTACTATAGATATATCACATGATAGTTATGATACCATTTTGAAAGAAGATCTTATTTTGAAAAAAAAATTGGGTTTTCCTAACTTCTTTAAAAACAGCTTATACTCCTAACATTTTATTTTGAGAGCTTGTAAAATATGTTTTAAAAATTTACCAAACAAATCTTAGGGCGCGATTGGATATACTTTCATTTTGAAAATTTTCATTTTGCTAGAGAATAGTGGTAAAAAATATTTTAGAAGAAAAAAGATGAATTTTGAGATTGTGATTGGATGTGAGATGGAAAAGTAATGATGAAAGTTGATTTGATTTAAGAATAGTAAAATAATGATTGGTAGTTAGAAATGTGTGAGTGAATGAATAGTGAAATTTGTGGGAGAATGTGTAATAATGATTAGTTTTTTGTGAAAAAATGTGTAGATGTGATTGGTGATAGAAAAAATAAGAAAAAATGAAAGTGAGAGAATAGTATATTTTCTGAAAATTTTCATAAACAATCATATGTTTGGTGTAAAAAAATTCTCTAGCGGAACGAAAATGAATTTTGTTTCTTATCCAATCGCGGCCTAAACAGTTTATAAGCTCATGAAACTCAAACACGAAATATGATAAATGGGTTGTCGGATATTATTTCAGCCCAATTTTGTATATGGGCTAAGTCAAAATTCGTAAATGGGCCGCAGATGCTATAAGAACTTGGTTTCGAGCATCGACCCAATATTTAAAGTGGGCTGTAACAGAACAAGGTCTGGATAAAGGCAATGAGAAGATGATCCATTACACTCTAGAACGTGATCTCATTTGGATCCAATTTTAGGACATATAAATGCGATTACGAATATCCAGATGGAGCTAAACCCTTGTCAGATTATATGCTCCAAATTCATTATAACTTATTGTATGAAGTGAGGCACACAAAATATATTATTAGTTTGGTCAACATAAGTCATTTACCAAATAAACATTCATACAATAAACAAAAAATAGGCCGAAAGTAGATTAAAATTTAAAAAATAAATAAAATTGTTTATTGGCACCCGCTTAGGCATCGGGGCTGACACCCGATTAACGTCTATCAATTTCTCTAACCTTACTTTTTTATTAGGTCTAACACGCTTAATTGGTCCATGCACTACAAATACATTGTATTGCAATCCATTTGTAAAAACTATACATACCCTAGCTAACCTCATTTAAAAAATACACAACTCATTTTATAGTTCGATCTTTGATATATCTTCTAAATCTGACTTAAGGGTTGGACGATTTTAAGAGGGACAACCCCAACGTCCCTAACGAATAAATGACATCTATGTTGGATTCAAGGTTAAAATGATACGACATCACTACCTAATTTTAATTTTAATTTGCAGTCCCCAAAAAAAAGTCAAGTAAGAGAAAAAACTATAAATAATAATACCTTGATTTCTATGAAATTTTCATTTGTTTGGATTATTATAGCCGGACATCATCAACACACGGTGTCCAATCTGGAAACCTAACCAACTTTATTTTGTTTCATAGGCTGAAAGTAGATTAAAATGAAAAAAATAAAATTGTTTATTGGCATCCGCTTAGGCATATGGCTGACACCTAATTAACGCCTAACGATTTTTGCAACATGACTTTTTATTGGGTCTAATATGTTCAATTGATTCATAATTTCATGTACTACAAATACACTGGATTATTATCCATTCTTAATATATATATATATATATACACACACACTAGCTAACCTCTTTATAAATGTACCTTATTTTATAGTATGATCTTCGATAAACTATATTTTGATAATACAGATATTCAAGTTTGTATCTAACTAATTATGGACCTAGAGGCCCCTTAACCAACATGATGTAAATCGAGGGTTGTGCTTAAGCGACAGATTTCAAAGGGAGAGAGCCAACATCACTCGTCTCCCTGCAATGCACTCCTACAATATTTCAAGAAGATCTACTCTACACGAATTTGACACAAATAAAGTCAGAGAATACACCCCACATTACCTTAGCCCTTATTACTCGACTATGCCCCTAGGGGCTATGTTTTCTATATCTTACTTAAGGGTTGAACAATTTTACAGGGACAATCCCAACACCACTAACGAATAAATGTTATCTAATTTGGATTCAAGGTTAAAATGATACAACATCACTCCTTAATTTTAATTTTAATTTGGAGTCCTAAAAAAGTCCAAGTAAGAAAAAAAACTCTAACAATACCTTAATTTCTATGAAATTTTCATTTGTATGGATTATTATAGGTGGACATCAACACACGGTGTCCAATTTGGAAACCTAACCAACTTTATTTTGTTTCAAAGACAATTCTTTATTTATTTTTATTAAATTAAAATATCTGTTCTTCTCATATTTATTTCACAAGACGAAAAAATCCAGTACTTTGTGTGTTTCCCCTCGAGAGCGTTCTCTCTCCTCCCCATTTTCGAGTCTCTACGACCTCTCTCTGTTTTTCATCCAGAAATTTCCAGATTTTCAGATAAATATAAGTATATATACAATTAGCTTTAGAGACACGAGAAGAGGGAGATTTTAACAGGGATAAAATCTTTTTTTTTTCCAATTTTTTTGTCACTCTTGGGAAAGAGATGGCTTTGAGGCGTCTTCTCAGTGAGGTTAGTCGCAAAATCTTCATCTGTAACTTAGATGTAATATTTTCGGTCTGTATTGATATTTGAGATTTTTTAACGAGAAAATGTTTTTGGTAATTTTTTGTTACTGTGGGATGCGTGCGCTTGCGAAAGCCCTAATTTTGGAGATTTTTGTTCATTTTTTAATAATTAAATTAGTATTAATTTTTCGTGGGTTTTCGGAAGGATAAAAATCTTGATTAATTCTGCTGGCTTTGGGGTTGTATTAGATGAAAGGTTGGGTTTCTTTAATTGATTTAGCAAAGATCTGGTTTATTAGGTTATGGATGAAGGATTGCATTTTTAATTTTTATCAACCCCTCTACCTCTGTTTTGGGAGATTTCTTTCTTTCTTTCTTTCTTTTTTGTTCTGCATGCTATTTTAGTTTGACGTGTTCTTCATCGAGGTATTGTTTTTGAATTTCATTGAATTGCACATCTGATCATAATCCTTTCCTATTCAAGATTCTATTTTCTTCAAGTCGATTGTTTTGCTTTATTACGTTGAGTATATGGTAGGTCAAAAAGCAGGAGTCACAGTTGAGGCTTTTAAGCAATCTGGCCGCTGGACCTCATCGAACTTCACCATATGCTAGAGGAGCTGGTATGCATAAACTATAGTATTTTTTAACTAATTGTCCGTGTCGCAGTTTATCTTTATTTTTAGATGGAGTTGAATCTGATACATTCTTTCTGTGTGAACCTTTACCTTCCTGCCAGTTCACATTTGGCTTGCACTCTGAGAATCTTATACAGCCTATTGCAAAGAAGCATTCAAAAATTCATATACAAATAAAGGAGACTGCAGTGGCTAGATTATCCATGTTCAAAATGTATTTGTATTCAGTAAATCGTTTAGCAAGCCTATTATTAAATCAGTGTTTCAACCCAATTTCTTAAACATCAAAGTGTTGTTAATCGTGAGAAGGCAGTGTCTAAGAAAGAGCATTCATTATTTTGGAGGTGTTGCTTTTTGCCTAAATAATAGGATCTTACACTGGAAGCCTGTCAATCGTTCTGTTGCAGCATTTATATTTAGTTATACTTGCCACCTTTTCTATGGCATCACCACCATCCTCACTCTTTAAATTTCTTTTGTAGTGCACAAGCTTTCGGGTACTCTAGGAACAACCACATTTGGGAAATCAAGTAATTTTGGTAGTCTAGCTCGTAGAGTGCGCCATAATGATGCATCAAACGATGCTGCATATCTTAAGGAGCTTTATCATCGAAATGATCCAGAGGCAGTCATAAGGTTGTTTGAGAGTCAGCCTTCACTACATTCTAATCCATCAGCTCTTGCTGAGTATGTCAAGGCTTTGGTTAAGGTTGATCGGCTCGATGAAAGTGAACTACTTAAGACATTGCACAGAGGTGAGTGCATAAGATATTCCATCTTTCAGATTTTACACTGTTCTTTTTAAATTGGCCTGTTTGAATGAGCTCTGGGAAGTGAGCTCCTTTACATGTGTTGCAGATCCACTTGAGAGATCCTAGTTTTTAATTTGGGCTATCACAAAAAATAACCTTGAGGTTCAATCAAAGTAAAAAAATAAAAAGACAAAAAATCCAATTATCTCTGGGTTATCACAAAAAATACCCTGGGGTCTTTGTTTTGCAAATGGAAAACGCAAATGGTGTTTGTAATTGCCTTAAGGGGGCGTTTATAATTTTGAAAGATAACTGGAGTTTTTTTGTAATTAGGCTAAACCTCACGGGTACTTTTTGTAATTATTCGTTTTTATTTAGGTCCCCTAGATATCATCTGTATTAACTTGGATTATTTACAGGGATGTCGGGAGCTGCTAGCTCACAGCTGGATGAAGAAAGTTTTGGAGCACTTTCAGCTCTTAGAAATGTGGGGAAATCCTCAAAAGATGGAGTTCTTGGTACTGCAAGTGCTCCTCTACACATGGTGACTGCCGAAGGGGGTAATTTCAAGGAGCAGCTATGGCGAACTGTCCGTGCTTTGGGTCTGGCCTTCCTACTAATTTCAGGTGTTGGGGCATTAATTGAAGATAGAGGAATTGGTAAAGGTAATGATATATTTTCCATGGTACTAGCTTTTTGAGTTTGATTCACTGATTCAGTTGCATCTCTGACTTAACATGAAGTATTCGGACTTCTCTTCTTTGCTCTTCAGGACTTGGTTTACATGAAGAAGTGCAACCCAGTATGGAATCTAATACAAAATTTAGTGACGTGAAGGGAGTTGATGAGGCAAAAGCGGAGCTGGAAGAAATAGTTCACTACCTTCGTGATCCTAAGGTAACTGCATCACGGGTCTATTATTTTCTAAACTCCTCCATCTCATATGCACTCTAAAGAAGGAGAAAAATTGGAATTACATATGGATCTGCCTCTATGTTGTTTAACTTGAGTTAATAAACAAGTATTTGATCCACATTGTAGATGGCTAATTAAAAAAAATTCCAGAGATGTTTCATAATTACAAAAAGACCCCTCAGGTTTGATTATGTCTTAAATTTAAGGGGTTTAAGGGGGTGACTATAATATTTCTATAAATATCAGGGGAGAAATGTAAGACGGAATTAAACCTCAGACTGCTTTTTGTAATTTTCAAAAACCTCTAGAGTTTTTTGTATTAGCCCAAACCTCAAGGGTTTTTTTTGTAATTGTCCCGAAAAATTATTGCTTAGTAGGAGAAAGGGGTTATGAGCGGGATGGGAGACATGACTCTTTTAGGCTTCATTTGATTGATGGATTTGAAACTAAGGATTTCAAATCTATAATAACAAAATGGATTTCAAAATGGATTGTTTGGGTTATCTTATAATAAAATGTATTTCAAAATCTACAATGCAAATGCAATCTTATGTATCAAATGTACACACACACACACATATGTATGGATTCTCAATTTAGATATCATGTCATTGCAGCGCTTCACACGTCTTGGTGGCAAGCTTCCAAAAGGTGTTCTGCTAGTTGGTCCACCTGGCACTGGGAAAACTATGTTAGCACGAGCCATAGCTGGAGAAGCTGGTGTACCTTTTTTCTCTTGCAGTGGCAGTGAATTCGAAGAAATGTTTGTCGGTGTTGGAGCACGTAGAGTCAGAGATCTATTTGCTGCTGCAAAAAAGAGGTCGCCGTGTATAATTTTTATTGACGAGATTGATGCCATAGGGGGAAGCCGGAATCCGAAGGATCAGCAGTACATGAAGATGACTTTAAATCAGTTGCTTGTTGAACTGGACGGCTTCAAACAAAACGAGGGGATTATTGTGATTGCTGCAACTAATTTTCCAGAGTCGTTGGATAAAGCACTGGTTAGACCTGGACGGTTTGATCGTCATATTGTTGTTCCAAATCCTGATGTTGAAGGGCGGAGGCAGATCTTGGAATCCCACATGTCAAAGGTAATTGTTTTTGAAAATTACAAAAAAGAAAAAAGGAACCATACATATAAGGGATAATTTCAAAACTACGACTGAGGTTTAGCTAATTACAAAAAAACCCACATGTTTTTTGAAAATTACAAAAAGCCCCATGAGGTTACCCCCTTCATAAGCAAAAATATTTCAAACACCCCCTTACATTTGTAAAAATATTGCAATTACCCCTTTACATTTAGAAGTTTCTTTTTGTAATTTTCAAACATCTCTGTTTTTTTTTTTATAATTAACCCAAACACCAGGGGTAGTTTTTGTAATTATCCCTATGTGTAATCATCCTAGCCCAGTTTTGTTATAATTTCTTGCTTCATTGTCCAATTATGGTCTTGCCCTTAGTTTATTCTTTTATAAATCATATTGTTCAATGTTCACAAGCATTACAGATTCCCAAAATAAAAGTGGGATACTTAAGCGTGCATGGTCGACTTCGATCTTTATTTTTATCTCCTAATGTTCTTCTTGAAGAGTCCACATTTACTTCATTTTTCATGCCATCTTTGCAGGTTCTGAAGGCAGAGGATGTCGATCTCATGATCATTGCAAGAGGAACTCCAGGGTTCTCAGGTGCCGATCTTGCCAACTTAGTCAATGTTGCGGCTCTCAAAGCCGCCATGGATGGTGCCAAAGCAGTGACCATGGAGGATCTCGAGCACGCCAAGGATAAAATCATGATGGGCAGCGAACGCAAATCGGCTGTTATATCTCCCGAATCCCGAAAGCTAACGGCCTACCACGAGGGAGGCCACGCGCTCGTGGCCATACACACAGACGGCGCATTACCCGTGCACAAAGCAACTATCGTCCCACGAGGAATGGCTCTCGGCATGGTTTCCCAATTACCCGATAAAGACGAGACGAGCATATCGCGCAAGCAAATGCTCGCGCGTCTCGACGTTTGCATGGGCGGTCGAGTCGCCGAGGAGCTCATTTTCGGTGAAAGCGAAGTCACGTCGGGTGCATCGAACGATCTCCAACAAGCGACGAGCTTGGCCCGAGCGATGGTTACGAAATACGGGATGAGCAAAGAGGTGGGAGTTGTTACGCACAACTATGACGATAACGGTAAGAGCATGAGCACCGAGACGAGGCTCCTCATCGAACGGGAAGTGAGGGAGTTTCTAGAAAGGGCATATAATAATGCGAAATTCATTTTAACTACGCATAATAAGGAGCTTCATGCTCTTGCTAACGCTTTGCTCGAGGAGGAGACACTCACGGGTAATCAGATTAAGGCGTTGCTTGCTCAGGTAAATTCTCAGCAAACACAGCAACAACCAAAACAGATTGTTGCAGCACAAAGTAATTCGCAGTCGAACGCGGCTCCGCCGTCGACACCGCCCAATGCTGCTGCATCGGCTGCCTCGGCGGCGGCGGCAGCAGCTGCAGCGGCGGCCGCCTCAGCTGCTGCAGCAGCCAAAGCGAAAGGCGTCGCTCCTGCTTAGCGTGCAAAATCTTCGAATTACATTGTTTGTTCAAATATACATCAGCTCCAATGTGCATATGGTTAGTTGTTTTACATGCAAGCCTCTTTTTTTTTATTTTTCCTTTGGGAATAACTGACGTTTGGATTATACTGTGCTGGAGAGCTGATTATTTCTGTAAGTTTAGAAAAATGAATAGAATTTGTAGAAATAAATGTTGATGAGTTTTCAATGTTTCAGTGTAGTTGTCGTTTTGAAGTTCGCCCGGGATTATTTTCGTTATGCTTGTAATGTATCTGACCGTAAAATCGATTGGAGTTTTCTTTTTAGAAGTTCGAAATTGAATCTCTTACTCGGTTTTCTTCGAGTAGCGAAAATGGAACTCTATTTTCAGTTTGTATGCTAGCAGTCTTTTGGCTTGAGTAACGTTTCTCAAGAACCACTGGGCAATGTCTGTTTTGAGTTGACATGATTGTTGTATTTAGGGCGTAAATGAATTGAGTAGAACAGAACAAAAATATAATACTGTTTAAGCTTGTTTGAATTTTTATCGAGCTTCAAAACTTGTGTTTGAATTTGGTTTGATTATTAAACGAGTTGAGCTTAAACGAGTTTCAGCTGAGCGGGACATGAAGTGAGCTCGAGTAGCTTTGATATTTTTACACATTTTATTATTTTGTTACTAATCGAATTGACCGATGCATATATCCAAAGGAAAAATGTGTTAAGGTTTTTAACTATAGATTTCGAGTAGTTTGATTCGCTTTTTAGCCGTTTGATGCAAATTGCAAACTGTACATCGGCCCAAACTATTGCTACTCTTCAATTATTACTAAATATGCTTACAAATTGCTACTCTTCAATTATTACTAAATATGCTTACAAAAAAGAAAACGTAATTATTAAAACACCAAAGTGTCACGGGCCTAGCCATTTCGGCCACCACACGATGTCCGCGCGGCGCCCCGGACCATCCGGGGCTAGCCTAGCCCTCGGAACAACCACTGGTTTCGCCCTGCCTTGGGCTCATCAGGAATGCGGCTCCAGCATTCGACCAGTTTGGGTAGGGATGGCCAATTCCCTTCTTCACCGTCAAGTTCACGACTAGCGACAAGCTCCCCGAACTTAACCGGGTAGGCCTGCCTAAACATCCGAAGGGTCATGTACACGTACCCACAAACCAAATCAAGCCACATACATCTATTCACAAAGACAATTCACTGGTCATAATAAAGACACCCTAATGTCACGGGGCGTGACAAAAAACTCTTAAAAAAGTTTTCAAATAAGTTTGCCTTTGTATAGTAGTCTAGAGCTAGTTTGACCCACCATGAGGTCGGATTGGGCTGCAATTTCATAGACTCAAAAAGAATCGGATCTAATTAGCCCGAAATACCATGTCGGCCCCATTCGACCGTAGTCTGAACGATGGATTGAGCTCCAAAAAATGGCGACCCAATGAAATTTTGGTCCGAGCCAGCTTGAGCCGGTCTTTCTCTTTGGCCCAGTAGGCCGAGTACCAACCCAAACCCATTTGTCAGCTCTATGCAGTAGGCACCCTGATAGTGACACTCTCATTCAAAAATAATATCGCCATTTTAGCACCACCCAATCACACTCGCCACCACATGCAATAATGCTGATAACCCTACCTGCCAAAAATAACTGTAAAGAAAAGTTCAAAAAGCATGTGAGCAAAAAAATCATGGTATCGTCCCAAGATATTCTACTATTTTAGCATATCACAGTACATCATTTACATTATATTTCCCATTTTAAACCTTTCTGTGGCGGTCATTTAGCGCACACAAAGACACACATTTCAGATCGCAATTTCTTATCTCTCCTCACTCCAGCTAGATTTTTTTCAAAACCCTTTGGTAAAAAATCTCGAATCTCGTATCGAAATTCAAAAATGGCGGAGCTGAAAAGGTACATTACATCGGAAGAACTGAAAACCCACAACAAAGAGGGGATCTCTGGATCTCAATCCAGGCAAAATCTACGATGTTTCGGAATGGGCATTTCATCATCCAGGTGGTGAGTCTCCTCTCTTAAGTCTCGCAGGCCAAGATGCGACTGATGCGTTTGTTGCTTTTCATCCAGGCTCAGCCTGGCAGTATATGGGCAAATTCTTTAATGGCTTTTATCTGAAAGACTATTCTGTTTCTGAAGTTTCAAAAGATTACAGGAAATTAGTCTCTGAGTTCTCGAAAATGGGCCTTTACGAGAAAAAAAAGGCCATACGGTTTTAATTTTAATGTGTTTGATAGCAGTACTGTTTGCTGTGAGTGTTTATGGTGTTATTTACTGTGAAGGGTTTTTTCTGCATTTGCTTTGTGGTGGTTTGATGGGGTTTCTTTGGATTCAGAGTGGTTGGCTAGGGGCATGATTCAGGGCATTATCAGATTATGGTAAATGATAAAATCAATAGATTTGCTCAGATTTTAACAGGCAATTGTCTTGCTGGGATTAGCATTGCTTGGTGGAAATGGAACCACAATGCTCACCACATTGCTTGTAATAGCATCGACTACGATCCCGATCTCCAACACATGCCGTTTTTCGCGGTGTCCCCCAAATTCTTTAGTTCGATAACGTCCTGTTTCTACGAAAGGACAATGGCTTTCGACTCGTTCGCTAGGTTCTTGGTTAGCAAACAGCACTGGACGTTTTATCCCGTCATGTGTCTAGCTAGGATTAATCTCTTCACGCAATCGTTCCTCTTGTTGCTGTCGAATCGAAAAGTGCCTCATAGACGCCAAGAGTTTTTCGGGTTGCTGGTGTTTTGGATTTGGTACCCTCTGCTGGTTTCTTGTTTGCCTAATTGGGGTGAAAGAGTGATGTTTGTTGTTGCAAGTTTTTCTGTGACAGGTATACAGCATGTTCAGTTCTGTCTGAACCATTTTTCGTCGGATATTTACATGGGACCGCCTAAGGGGAACGATTGGTTCGAGAAGCAAACGGGTGGATCGCTCGATATCGAGTGTTCGTCTTGGATGGATTGGTTTCATGGTGGATTGCAGTTTCAGATTGAGCATCATTTGTTTCCTAGGTTGCCTAGATGCCAGCTCAGGAAAATATCTCCATTTGTTAAGGAGCTTTGCAAGAAACATGAATTGCCTTATAATATTGCTTCATTTTGGGAAGCTAATGTTTTGACAATTAGGACACTTAAAAATGCTGCCTTGCAAGCCAGGGATTTTACCAAGCCAGTTCCCAGGAATTTGGTATGGGAAGCAGTTAATACTCATGGTTGAATGTGAGGGGCATTTTCGGGATTTTGCAGTTGGGTGTGTGTGTGTGTTTTCTTGGATGATCTTTAGGTTTATGGCGATTTATAATTATGTTTTCATTTTGTCTATTAGGATGTAATCAAACTGTGTGTTATCTTGAGGCAAAAGGTAAACCATAGTCTATCTTATCTAGTATGCAATATTTTCAATATTTGTTTTGAGTTTTCCTTTTTGTGTGGTGATGAATTATTAAATTAGTTGGTTCTCTTTCGTCTCGGATAACAATACATGCCACGTATAGAAATTACATTATTAATGTATCTTTAGTGGGAAATAGATTTTCTGTTCCACTCCATTGAATGCTCGATGTGTATATGCATATAAAAAAGCAGCATTACATGTGTTTATTTTATAAGTACGTGTAATACAGAAAATGGAAAGTGAAATTCTCCTATTTACCAATGATTATTGTTCTAAAAAGTGTTAGGAGCTAGACGGTCGGCAAACTGAGACCTAGTGCTTATGCAAAGCCAGTACATGGTTAAATATGTCCAATCAGAAGAATAATATAGGCGTACAAGGGGGTTCTAAATTCTAATATCTAGTGGGAACTACGCTAGACAGTGATTTTTAGAATAGTGTCAATAATTGTAAATGACATAAGTTTTCGAGCGTATACATTTATATTATGCTCCTATTAAGGTAAATTTGTTTCAGTTTGAACAACTTATATATTATTGTTTGTTTAGTTAAGCTTAAATTCAGCATTCGTTTTTCCTTTATTCATGGATCACACATTTGGAGTGATATAAATTTTTATATCTGATATAATCAGTAGCTGGTAAAAATAGAAAAAAATGCTTGCTCAATTGGGCCAGCCCAAACAGCACTGACGGGTCCAGAATGGGACTAGCACTCCCAACAAATAACAAACCTCATTTAAATGGGCTATAGTTCACACATTGCTGGGCCATAACAGTTATAATCTTTTTTTTTTTTAAATTTCTCACTTTATCATTATAAAATCATAATCCTTCCTACCCACTGATTTTAAATAATAAGATGCTAATTTGACATAATTGAAGGCCCACACAATACTTAATGCCTTAGATTCTCTAGTGACATTAAAAATGACTTGACTATTCTCTCTCATTGTGCATTAATCATGATATAGCATGTAGTTTCATTGCCACGTATTTGCTCGAGATAAGACCATTAGGCACAAACCCAATGAAAAAACCCAAGAAATTAGATATTTGTTACCAGCTGTCACATTTAAATTTGATCCCTCCAACAAGTCGATTTGTTTTTCCAATTAAAGAATGACTCAATAGTGTAGTAACATTATTCGACTTGTTAATGGTATCCAACATAAGTCGGGGCACATAACTCACATTTCCTTCGAATATGAGACATTTGTCATTTTCAAAAATAGTCTAAATCATTTGCAGGAAGTGGGACGGACCTAATACTTTGCTAAGTTTCGAAATTGGTACCTCAGGGTTGCAAATACAACCCCTCACCACCATACCCAGCAGGCCGAACACTCCGCGTTAGTTTGATTTCTACTAAGCAAAAGTGCTCCCATTGCAAAGATAAAAAATAATTTGCTATAAATTTGACGAAATAAGAATCACAGAAGAATAGGTTATATTGTTTGTAATATGTAATGTTTTATTTAAGTTTTTGTTGCATATTATGTAATACTTTTAATTACATACAAAATATAAAAGACAAAATACAACACACTTTGACAATCTCCAACACAATACAAAAACACAAGACAAATCTAATATGTTGTAAACGAGTTAGGGTCTTGACATTTCATGTCTAGGTCAAAATCGTGTGCGATCCAAATAGCACGATTAATAATCAGATCAATTTCGAGTTGACCCATTTTGACCCATTTAACTAGTTTGTAATTTGTTTTGTAATATGCAGTTTATAAATTAACATAAATACCCCACATAACTCATATAACCCAATGATGGATTATTTATGCCTAAAAATATATATGTCATTTCAGGTTATGTTTAAGTTACTCGTGTTTTAAACATGTTATTTTTGGATTGATCAATCTGAGAATAAATAAACAAGTTATGTTCGCATTGACGAGATTGATGTAAATATCGATATCTTGCTTGTCAATTCAAACACGACTCAAATTGCCACACCCCTGCATAAAAATTGTAAAAACATGTCATGTCACTACTTTTGGTCTCTCTTGCATCGATTTTGTTCGGGTAAAGTTCGTGGCACCATTCCAAAGGGGGTGGAACAAATAATTACAGCTGCATTATTATCAAATGCCTCAAATATCTAACAATCAATGGACCTACCACATTTACCAACATGCCCCTCACAAACACCAAGAGAAAAAACAAGAAAATCTTGAATGGAGGGTAAAGACAAATACAAGAACAATAGATTTTTTGAAAAATTGTAAATTTAAAAGGTCCAAAATTCTCCAATGGATATTATCATTAAAAAAAGGAAAAAATATATTTTTTCAAGTGAAAAATACTGATAAGTATTCACTTACCTCACTTTCATATATTTCAAGTGAAAATTAGTTATTTTGAGTAAAGGAGGGGAATTTGGGGAGGGAACACAAACACTGTTTCGTATGTAATGTTTTAATAAAAAGCGTAATGAAATGCGTTAGTCGATTCTACGGTCGGCTGTAGACCCTGACGGGGACTAATCGGGATATGCGTGATCTAAAGGAGTTAGGAGTGGCCTAATCGGAAAATAACCTCAGCGGACAAATGAGACTCAGCGGCTTTAGAGCGATTAATCGGAGACTTAGACGGTGAATTTTAGAAAAGATCGAACTCGATGAGATCGAACCCTCTCAACCAACAAAATCCATACATGAATGAAACACCAATAAAATTACCAAAATGCCCATCCAAAATCAAGCCATGCCCAAAAAGGTACAAAAACCAAACACATTTTTTGCAAATGGCATCAGATGCACATTCATTACCATCATCAAACCGACCATTCCCACCATCCATGCCAAAACTTTATTTGCTAAAAAACCCCTCCAAAAACCAACTATTTCAGTATTCCACCATCATCACTAAACCAAAAATTACAAAACAAGTCCCTGAAAAAACACAAAATTACATTACCTCCCCCACTCCCCTCCCTATCATGTCCTTGTACCTGATAATCGAATCCAACCTCTGAAGCTTCAACTGCTGCTTAAACTTGTTGATAAAATCATCAGCTTTCGCATCCACCTCTTCGTCACCCTCCGTCACTTTAGCATTCCCTTTCTCCCTCACCGTCGCCGGCCGCCGCGCCTCCACAATGTTCTCCTCCTCAAAATGCCCAAACGCCGATTTCAAACTCGCCGATTTCCTCATTTTCGCCGGAAGTTTGACCGGTATCTCGCCGGAGGCTGGCTCGGTGTCGGATTTAGTCCTGCTAAAGTGACTGCCTGTGAGCTGACTGTAAACCTCATCCATGCTCTGCACCTCGTTTTCTTCAACTTTCTCTTCATGGGCCTGCTGAAAATCACCCAAGTTCGAATCTTTTTGCTCAAAAACGAACTGGGTCTGAGTTTCTTGGTGATTTTGTTCGTGGGTTTGGTCGAAAATGTAATGGGCTTGTGAGGATGACTGTGATATTTGGAGATTTTCTTGGAAAAAATAGTTTGACCCTGTTTCAAGGTTTTGAGGGTGGTCAAGATTGAAAAGGGTGTCAGAATCTGGCTTTGTTTGTGGTGAATGGGTGAATTTTGAGGTTCTTGAGATCTGTTGGAATAAGGGTAAAAATTGGTGGATTTTAGGCGCTGTAGAACTGAGGGTGATCCAGCAATCTTGGGCTGTTGATGATGGGTTTCATTTTGGTTTTGGTTTTGTTTTTTATTTGTTGCAAATGTTGATGTGTAAGCAATTGTGCCTATCATAACATTGAGGAGTACAAAGAAAACAGTGGGAGTGAACCAGCTGTTCATTGATGCCCATATTGAAGAAGAAGGTATTTCAGATGCAGATTCTTGAAACATATTGTGCTTAAGTTTTTTTTTCTTTGAGGAGAAAAAAAGGGACCTTTTTTTGTGGGCTATTGTGAAATGGCAGAGATGGGAGTGAAAAAAAGGAAAAGGATGAATGTGGTGGGGTTGGTGCAAAAATGGTGGATGGAGATTTGTGATTTTTATTTCATTTTGACTAGCCAAAGGCCCAAAAGAGAGATAAATTAAAGATGTATGTTTTTATTTAGGCTGTGTTGTCATGGATTAGTTTAGTTAATTTATTTTTCACTGATAATAGTTTATAAAGGGTGCACATGGAGGTAAAGTGATTCCCTTTTAGATTCTGAGCAATTTGAGACTATTTTATACACCATGCTAGTATTACTTTTGATTACAATTTATGTGGGTAAAATGGGGTGTTTTTCGCTTTGGATTTATGTGAACGATCTAGAATTGACTTTTTTTATCGAGAAATAACGGAGAATACTCTTTTATGTTCAAATCAGTGATAGAGTTAGAGAAAATAAATTTATAGATAATAATAAAATATCTTTAATGGAGGGGTACACAAATGTGAGCTCGTGTAATTTAGTGAGAATTTGTGCATAGACACATAAGCTTTACAAGTATACGAACTTGGGTCTAATGCATGTCATAGACTTTTTTTTTTTTTTTTTTTTTGAGTTACGCACACACACTTCACTGGGGATTGAACCCCTGACCTCCCACACATTTGAGGGAGTGATACCACTAGGCTAAATGGCTAGTAATGCATGCCATAGACTTAGTTATGAATTGCAACTCATTACATTTCTTTACTAGGACCAAAGGCGATCCAGGGGTGTCCAAGGTGGTGCAACCGCACATAGTCCCTAGTTGACAAGGACCTCAGAGTCCTCTATTTTTCATGTAAATATACATGTTTCAAAATAGTATATATCAATAAAGGTCGGCATATTTAACAAATTGGAGATTAGGGGGAGTGACAAACACAATTTTGCTTCAGTAATGAGTAATGACTAGTCACGTCCCTGTTTTTTGACATTGGTGGACGCTAAATCTTTAAAAAATAAAAATTCCTTCAAATCTTGCAAATTTTTTTTATGTGAACACAATGACCCTATTTTTTATTTTTCGGACAAAGCCCCTCGAAACTTTGGACCGACTCTGCTTATGACCATTATTTGTAAATGTGATTTATAAAACCATGAAGCATCAACAGACATTAATGTTGGGATGATGTTAATGTTGGGACAATCTTTTAATGTTTGAAATCTTGATGGGATACGTGTCGACTGTGAGAATGGGAGATTTTGTGGAGAAATGGACAAAAGAGAAGTAAATGTAAAGATGAAGTTGGATTTTTAAAAAGGGTGTGTTGATGCAGACAGCACAGCAACAATAGCAGTGGTGAAACTAACGATGTGAGCCAGATTTTCTGTAAACTGCACTAGATTTAATAAAACTTCAAAACAATATATATATTTTTTTGGATTTGCTGTGTTTCTCTAATAATTAATGATTGGGGCTGCTGTTTGGTGTCTAATTATGGACAGAATATTTTTCCTTGTGTCCTGGCTTGGTGCTTGGCAATATTAGCAAGGCTTGATGGCTTAAAATATTGCCCAAAAAACATAAAAAGACATTGAGTTCCCTCTACTTTTTGTGATAACATTAATAACATCGAGTGTATATTAATATTAAGACTCAGATGCCTTAACTTGAATTACCTCGACTTTGAGTGATTCGCCTGTAATTTAGTAGTATATGAGTTCATTTAAACTTCTACCATTTAGCTACTCAAAAGATGTATCACATCTCCGGCGCCCCAATCGCATCGAGGCTTTGTTGAGGAGTTGAATCGCGAAATAATCAGCAAAGATGCTTTAACAATGCTCGTTCAATCACATGAATCGAGCCACCGCTAGGATTTAACCGCTAAGAAATCCTCATTCACCTTATTAACATGGGGATTCGAACCACCACGTTACGGATGTCAGCAAATAGACAACACCTTACTCAGGGCCTTTGCCAGTTGAGCTATATCCCTAGGACTTCTACCATTTAGCTACTCAATTTTAATTGTGTTTGTTATGCTTGTCCCAAACCTACAAAGCTGGCTGCAGCTTACAAAAATACAGGAAACTGACAATAAAGAATACATAGATGCAGAAAAACGCAATAGAGAGCGCATACTCGCACTTTGATACAATTATGAAAGTGTATCTTCGACAACTATGAAAGTTCACGGTTAAAAACTGGCAATAAATTAACAGACAGAACAAAATTTTCGACACTCAAATTCTGACGGTAGATTATCTATGCTTCTTTTTTCTGTGTAGAGGTGAAGCCGAACTCAGAGGTCTCTTCTTGGCGAAAGATCTCGCTTTTACTTTCCGACTCCTCTTCCTCACTGTCATCATCAACATTTCCACCTTTTGCAGATGGCGCCAAATCTTCATCTCTTGTGGCAACTTTTCTTTTGTTAGCGTTCAACTTGGCGAGCAATTTTCTTTCAATGGGATTGTTTGGACGCGTAATTTTGGACTCTTTTGGAACAGTTGCACCAATACCAAGCCTAGAAAAAAAATATCAAAACACATGAAACTACACTTAAAGGGTTACACAATTATGTAATGTTGAAGGTACGCGGTTACTGACCTAGACGGGCGCCCTTCCAAATCTACTAAATTCGATTTCTCATCCACTGTGGATTTACTCATGTTATTAACCCATTGTTCAGCCTGCAGAGAAAAAGTGTGTTTGGTCAGAAGATAGACCTTGAAAAATACCTTTGTAAACTGTAGGGATAATTAAAAGATGATTACCAATTTGAGTGCCTTGTTCAACTTCACTAATTGAGGCTGTAATTTTTCTTTGGATCCTCTTCGCAGTAGTTGCCATTTCGTACACCTGATTAGAGACATTCTTGATCAGAATCATGCATGTACTACTGAAATGTCAATGCAAATAAGACTTAATATACAACCGGGTTGAATGCTGCGAAATGCTAAAATGTTATTTCTATGTATGTTTGATTCATCAAATTAACTGTTTCTGTTAAGTTCAGATTTATTTATTTAATGCATGCATTACATCCCCAACTCGTGATTGACACAAAAGACGGCAATATTGATTACTTCAACCATCAATCCATCATCAGAGTTCTTCAAAAAGGCCATCCCATGTAATAAACGAAAAATCAAGAAATTTGCATCAGTAACTTAAACACGTGAAAACTCAATCAAACAAATAGCACAAACATTGAAAACAATATCAGGTGCAAGCCTGGGAAAGCTAGGAATTCAAATGATGACAAAAATCAAGAGGATATTCTACTGTTCTGACAAACAGTACCTATAAAGTGAAAGAAAGATTAAAACAACTACACATTCAACAGACCAACAAAGTTCCCAAAAAAGAAAAATAATTACTAGTTCAAAATTGAAACTGATATAGGTTATCTAACAATTACCGAGAATTCAGCTGTCCTTATTACACCTCAATTTGTATGGAGTTGGCTGCGCAGACCGTCTGAGATAACAAAATGAAAAAAACTACTTAAGGGGTGAATAGCTGCGACAGTTCCACAAAACAAGATAAACACACTACATAATGCATTAATGCTAAGTCAAATATAAAAAATAACAAGATGAACGGTATATTAAAGGAGAACTAAAATATTAACAAACCTTTAACTTGCAATCCTAATGTATATGTAAAGAGACAAATCTACTGTTACCAGATAGAGGAAAGGAATTAAAGCAGAATCCAATAACTAAAGACTCTCCTCCAGTGAAAATAATAAAACAAAACAACAGAAAGAAGTACATTCAGGCAAGGTAGTCAAAGCAGCTAGGCCCACTCGAGGCGACAAAGTCCTATATCGCCCGAGGCGTGAGGCGCCAAAAAAGTGCTCGCCTGACTCGAGCAGGGCGCACAATTTTGGATTTATTTCTATAAGGCTATAATATTCTGAAATGATCAAAAACATGACATTCAATATAAAATTAAACCATTTGCACCAACGATGGCGTAAAAACATAACAACTCATTAGACAAACAACAAAAGCATCAAAGAGTTTACACAATCAAAAGAAAAAAGGTTTTGTTGTTAGACAGAAAGAAGAGGAAAAGAACAGAGTGAAGATGAAGGAAGAAAGTAGCAGAAGTTTCCGCCCAAAAAAATAAGAAAAAGGAGAAGAAGAAGGAAGAAAAAAAGAAAGGAAGACTACAAAATCCAATAAAAACTGCCATCACTTTCAGTAAAATGGAAGAAAAAAACTAGCCAGAAAATTCTCTGATTCTCCCCAGAAAGATTCAATATGGACTGAAGAAAACCTGATTTTGCCCTATTTTTGTGTAAAATTGATTGGGCTTATGGGCTTTGAACAAAAAAAAAAGGTCCAAAACCCTCAAATGAAAGGGCAAAAGAAAAACCCAACTGAAGTCTGTCCAGACTCAAAAGGCACACGACTTGTGCCTCTTTTTCTCCGCCTTGCTCGAGAGGCTGCACCTTGGTACCCAAGGCGCTGAGGGTGTTTAACCTCGCCTCGTGCGCCTAAGTGCAGATGCGGCGCTTTGACTACACAGCCTTCAGGATGGAAACATGAGCATTGCATGGTAAATATAGGGCTCATAATCCCATACCAAATCAGTAGTATCCGTACCATAACTGATGGCAATTAATCCTACCCATCGATCACAATACAATTCGAATAGACTGTGAACCTAATGAAAGATTGTTTTTAACTATTAAACAGAACCCATTCTTGCCCCAATAGCCTTGACAGTAAATCTTAACTCTCTTTTTATATCAGTAAAACTTTCATCCCTACTGCCAATCACTTTATTCCCTATTTAGGTTTCAAGCCTCGTTTTCCATCTAGGTAGCCAAATCTTTCGATTCATCTAATCATCACTGCAGGTTGCTTATTCATTCTATAGTTTCTTATCTAAAAAAATGTCCAGGGTATAATTACAAATATTTGGTAGTTCCGTCTGAAAAAAAAAACTATTAAAACCAAATATATACACTTTAAATAGACAATTAACCTAAATAAAACAGGATCAAGATCCTCACTATATCAAAAAAAAAAAAAAACTGCGAATGTACCACTTCCACTAACAGCGGATAAAACTATGAAACAAATAGTGTTATTGTTTGGATATGGCTATTTCAGTCTGACTGTTCCAAATCTGTACCATATTCCCTCAATATGTTAATAATAGAACAAGCAAAACTAAAATGATCTGTATCAGAACAAGCAAAATAAAATTATCACTCCATCGCATTAATTCAATGCATGCATTACATCCCTAATTCCTGATTCACACAAAAAACAGCAATATTGATTCAACCATCAACCCATCAGCAGATTTCATCAAAACGGCAATGCCATGATAATCACTAAAACAACAACAATGCAATCTTCAATAAATTGCATCAATAGCTTAAACATATGAAAACTCAATACGAATAGCACAAACACCTGGTTATCTTTTTTTCACTAAACCAACATTCATCTAAACTAGAAAATAACTGCAAAGGAGCTATTAATTATCCAATCATTCAAAGAAGCAAAAAGTAAATAATTTAAGAATAAATTTCGACGTTCCCACAAGTGAAAGAAATCAAAATCAAAGCATACCTGATAAAAAAGAAGTTATAAATCCTAAAATTAATCAAACCCCATTTACAATGAGTTGGGATTTTGAAGTATTCAAAGAAGCAAAAGCTAGGGTTCTTCAAGGATTAGCTCAATCACGAACTGATAGGAATTGAGGAATAAGAAAGCTAGGTTATGAAAAATTTTAAAAAATTTATTATCATTTAGTTTGGGAAACAAGAGGTTTACTGTGAGATGGGGTTGAAGCTAAGTAGGTGTCCTGGGCCTGTGAGATGTTGGGCCCTTTTCTGAGTAGATAGATGGCCCGACAGTGAAGAGGAGCAAACTCTAATGGGCTTGGTCCAATAACCCTATGCGGGGAAGGAGTGTTATTTCTGATTTTTTATATATACTATATCGAAGCAGAAAGTAAGATGGATCGCGTCTTCAGGGACGGGCCTAGCCTATCGGATCATGTGAAAAATTGACTTGATAGGGCCGGAAATATTCGGGGTCGCTTTTCTTGGCCCATGCCAGCCCAAATCTTATGTTTATGTCTAAATTCAAACGGGTCACTCCTAAGGCTTCAGTGTCTCTTGATCGGGCAAAAAGTAAGCGAACCATTTGGTGCTATAAAAATATAGTCCAGTCCTATTCTCGCCACCCCGCGGACCTGACGCTGAAAATTACCTGGTTCTATGAACAAGTATAGTTATTTTCGAATCCGGGCCGAAAATATTCGGGGTTCGTTTTCCTTGTCCAGCTAGCCCAAATTCCATATTTCGGGCCTCTTAGACCGGGCCAAGGTAGGCCCAAACTATTTTAGATCTATATACTTGTAGCCCATTCCTATTCTCGGGCTAGCCCATGGACCGGTCTGAAATTACGGGCTCTAAGAGCAAGTAGAGTTATTTTAAATTTTTAACACTTAAAATATAGAATTGTCATCATTTTTTGAGAGCCAACTGGAAATTTTGTGGCCTTTCAAGACATAATCTGAAAGGGAAATATCAATGGCCGTTATTTCACTACCACCGAACCTATGATTTGATCAAATGGCCCAGAATGCATGGACAACCATCCCCATCAACTCCAAGGCCTTTCATTATTGAATGCAAGATTCACCAAACTCCTCTCTATTGATTCTTAAGCCTGAAGTCCCTACAAAAACGATCTATGTTCGAAATACATACTAATATTTTAAAATCGAATCAAATAAGAGTGTCTCTTCTCGGAGACAAACCTCACTGAATCTCAGTCCGCGAGACGCGACTCTCCTAAAGCCTCTTGAGAATACGAACTGCTTAAAATAAATTTAAAAATAATAATGAATCATGAAGAACAAAAATAAACCCTAAAACACAATAACCAGAATAAACCCGAAAAACAAAAATAAACCCAAAAAATAAAAAAAAAATAAACCCTAAAAAATTAAAAATCCTAAAACCCAAATCAATTAAAAATAAACCCAAGAAACAAAATAAACCCTAAAAAACAAATATAAACCCTAAGAAAATAAAGTCCTGAAAAAAAAAAAACCTTTAAAAACTTTGTATAAAACTCTCCGGATCTAAACTGCGAGACCGCCTCACGCAAGTTTTTGCCATCAAATAATCAAATTCATCTTGTTAATACTTTGTGGTTTAATGAATCAGTTTAATAGTTCAATCAATGATACAAGTATACAACCAATCTAGTATAAATTAATTCTATTATATTAATATAAAATAACCAGCTAAAAGAATATCTAATAGCTCAAACTCAAATCATCACATACATACTAAAAAATGCCAATGTTAAAGCGTTAATTTAAAAAGGAAATTGATCCGTTCAAATTTGGCTGATTTTGATGTGTTTTGATCAGTTCAACAACACAACTCACAAGTACACAAATAATTCAAGGGCTAATCGGATTGGATTGATCATCGGTTAATCGAAAATTATCCAAATGTGCGAACCAGTATTGTAAGAAAATATTTGTAATTTGTCTATGTCTTGATTTTCTTTGTTAAAGCCTTCTATTGTGATAATACTCTTATGTAAAATGTTTTATGCAAAGTAAGTGTTGGTGGCAAAACGATATTTAATTATTTAATATATAATTCGATTAATATATTAATTTATTATTAATTGTTCATTGGGCTTTTAATAAAATAACCCAAGCGCTAAAGCGAGTTCGACCACCCATACCAATTTCTCTTATACAATTGGTTGTAATCGGATTTCTCCTACACCTGAACACCATTGCCTCATCTCACGTATAAAAAGGCTCATCCCATTCATTCGTAAGTTGATGAACTCATAATTATCCTATGGATTTATTTCAATTACTATTTTATTCTTTCGATCAATAAACCGAGTGTTGAATACGGGAGCCCCAGCAACCCCAGAGACGCCTGCAATGTTTGTGCACGTGTGCGACAAATTCGAATTGAAGAATTTCCAGCGAGAGATCGAAGACTTGAATACTTCCCCAACAACGTTAACTTTAATGATGCTTCCTAAAAACAACATCGAAATCTAAACAGGTTTTTGTGTTAGAAAACATAAACTTTAAAACCAAACTCTTATTCGAGTATATATCTTGATTTATATGATTCCATTCATATTTCTAAGTGAACCCAAATTACACGAGGACAAAAAAATCTCAGATACCAACTTATTTTTTTTCTAAGATATGAAGCTTTTATATTTATTTCCTGCTCTATTTTTTTGAGGTGAGAAACAAAGATAAGCCAAATGTGAGAGAGAATTTGCCAGGCATGATACACTTCTATTCTTACAAATTCCTAAAAATCCAACAAATTTTTGAGGCTTTGTTTTCATTGTACAAATATTTTTTCATTTTTGCCCCTTAAATTTGATCCATTGAATTTCAATCCTTTATCCTTCATTCCCTTCCATACATTCTCAGAGTGCTGTTATTTTCCCCCTCACAAATATTCATGCAGAGAAAGATAGATTTTTTCTTTTTTTACCAAAAATCATTGGCTAACATAACATCAAGATTTGTACGTGACCACAAAATTCATGTCGTTTTTCGTCAATTTGGTGGCTTGGTCTTGTCTAGGCTCACTCTTCACCCACCACCAGATCTTCAGATCAAACTTAGGATAATTACATAAACCTCCCTGATGTTCGGGTAATTGCAAAAAACACCTAGATATGTTTCAAATTATAAACCCTTGAGAGGTTAGATTTAGTGCTTATATTTTTGTCCAACCATTAGTTGATCTGACATAATACATAATATGTCGGGCGTCGTCAAATATCTTACAATTACATCCCTTAATTTTTTGTTTTATTTTTTTTTATATATTACAAGCCTCAACTTTTAAGTCTAGCCATTTGTATTATTTATAAAAATTGATGGATGAAATTGTAAAATATAAGGCTAAAATTTTGAGTTATTTGTATTATTTTAAAAAAGTGGATTAATTAGATTGTAAAATATTGTGGCGTCTATAAATTCCAATCGATTCAATCCAACATTGAGGTAAAAGAATGTTCTAAAAGAACTTGTCGCTAACTCACTGTCGGGCGGCATCGGTATAGTCTTACTAGATCGGGACTTAAGCGGGATTAGTGGGCTCAATCTAAAGAAAAATCTTGAGGAAGGGTCTAGTACCCTGTACATTTAATTAACGCCAGGGTACGACGATTTTTTGGGGCAGTGGTCAAAGTATAAGATAGAATCATGTAATTAAACTAACTTGGGTTTCTTTTTGTGATTAGTTAGTTGAAAAAAAAGCGATTCTTAAAAGCGGTCATCGGCTAGTCGGACAACCGAGGTTGAAGCCTAGTGCTTTAGTTAGATTTGCGGAACAGACAGAGATTTTCTGTCGAATCGAAAGAAAAACGTGGCGGACAGCTTTAGCCTAAGACTTATATGAGGATTAATCCCGAGTACAGACGGGGATTTTATATTTTGAACATATAAGATAGAATCATGTAAGTGCAAAACAGTGAAACTTCTTTAGGTTTTCTTTCTGTAATTAACCAAAATCCCAGGGGATCTATTGTAAATAATAAAAACACCATAAAATTGTGGTAAATTTAATAAATTATATTATATATATGTAAAGACAGTGTGACCTCAACAACCATTACCCTTTCTTATGTAAAAATGGAAACTTTTTGCAGGAGAAGAGAAACCATAACATAAAGATACAGAAAACCAACACACTCTTTTGCATTTTCTTGAAAATCCTTCTATTTTGCCATCATCCCCTTTCTGGGGTGTTAGCAAATCTTTTCAAATTTGCATTCTTCATTGAAAAAAATGGAGCGCGCCAGAAAATTAGCTAACAGCGCCATTCTCAAACGCTTGGTTTCCCAATCAAGCAGCAGCCATTGTACAGTTCCACAAGGTACGTTTCCTCATTATCCCACGAGCGTGGTACAAGGTACAACCAATAATAATGTTTCAAATAAGGCTCGTAGCTTTAATTCGAGTAGTTTAATACAATTTATGGGCACTCGATCCATTTCCGTCGAGGCCTTAAACCGAGCGACACTTTCCCCTGCCATAACTCCGCCACGCCGGAGGAGCAGTCGAAATGGCGGAGTTTTTAGGGTTCAATAATCTCGATGCTTTAATTGATGCACTGTGCCTAAATCTATTCGTAGTGATAAAATGGAGTTTTCTATTTTGATGAGGGTTTGACGGAGGCACAAATGATTGGCCATATGAAAGATTTAGCTTCGAAAAACAAGATTTTCCAGTCGTTTATTGGGATGGGTTATTATAATACATTTTGTGCCCCCTGTTATCTTGAGAACATAATGGAAAATCCAGGTGGTATACTCAGTATACACCTTATCAGGCTGAGATTTCACAAGGTAGGCTTGGAATCTTGTGCCAAATTTTCAGACAATGATAACGGATCTCACCGGGTTTTTGCCTATGTCGGACGCGTCCTACTTTCGATGAGGACTGGGGCCGCAGAGGCTATGGCTATGTGTAATAACATTCAGAAGGGGAAAAGAAAACTTTTGTTATTGTTGGCAACTGTCATCCGCATTCGATTGATGTCTGTCAGACGAGCGATGGATTCGCATCTGGAAAGTGGTTGTCTCGGATGTTAAGGATATCGATTATAAGTCGGGGATGTTTGTGGTGTTTTTGGTTCAGTATCCGGGACTGAGGGTGAGGTTTTGGATTATGGGGAGTTTATTAAGAACGCGTATGCCAATGGGGGTTAAAGTTGTGATGGCATCTGATTTGTTGGCTTTGGACGATGCTGAAGCCTCCGGGCGGAAGTTTGGTGCGGACATTGTGGTTGGTTCGGCTCAGAGGTTTGGTGTGCCGATGGGTTATGGTGGTCCTCATGCTGCTTTCTTGGCTACGTCCCCCAAGAGTACAAACGGATGATGCCTGGGCGGATTATTGGTGTCGCGTTGATTCGCCGGGAAAGCCTGGCTCTTCGTATGGCGATCACGCATTTGCGGGAGCAACATATTGGGATAAGGCCACGAGCAACATTTGCACCGCTCGTGAGTGTATTTGTCTATTGTATTTTCGCTTATCTAGAAAGTGTTTGCAAAAACTTATGCTTTTACAGAAAGTGATTTATTGTAGTTAAGTGGAAAAAGTAGTTGAGAATTAAAAGGTAATGTTTGCTAATAGAACTTAAAAGTTGAACAAGTTAATTCCGAGTGTTTGATGAATAAGTTGTAAAAGTGTTTTATTTGCACATAAAAGTCAAACCAAAAGCAGAATCGAGAAATCTAAACACCCCAGTCCCAAGTATTCCCGCTTTAGATTCTGATTAAGTTATATAGAATCAGAAGCAAAGAAAACACTAAAAACTACTTTTTTTTCAGCCAAAAGCTGACAATCACTTTTTTGTGTTTTTCAAACACTCTTTAGTTTTCAGGATTCATTTCACTTCATTATGCTGCAGTCCTATGTTTGTCTTGAGCTTTAGACAGAGCAGATAAATATTGAAGGAGATTAATAGGAAATTTGTTGCAACCTTAGTATGTATTTTGGTATGTTGAATTAATCTTGATCTTGTGCAGATTAAAGGTTTTTACAAACATGTTCTGTTTTGTAGGCCTTGCTTGCCAACATGGCTGCTATGTATGCTGTTTATCATGGTCCCGAAGGCCTTAAAACTATTGCCCAAAGAGTTCATGGTTTGGCCGGAACATTTGCAGCTGGATTGAAAAAGCTCGGGACTGTAGAAGTTCAGGGCCTTCCTTTCTTTGACACTGTGAAGGTCAAATGCGGAGATGCAAAGGCTATTGCTGATGCTGCTAACAAGAATGAAATGAATTTGCGGATTGTCGACAAAAATACTGTAAGAATTATTTTTGCATATTTTTACCATCAATTGCAACAACTTGCAAATAACCATATCCATTGTCACTTCAGATAACTGTTGCTTTTGATGAAACAACAACATTGGAAGACGTGACAAGCTGTTTGAAGTCTTTGCATGTGGCAAGCCAAGTACGAATATTTCCTTTAAGACATGTCGGATAATTAATAAAACTACCTCTATGTTTGAGCTAATAACAAAAAAACCCAGTGGTTTTTGAAAAAGTACAAACCCCTTTGAAGTTTGATTATGTATTGCACTGTGCCCCCTACATAAGCAAAAAACATTTCATATAGCCCTATAGATTTGTAAAAATATTATAGTTACCCCGACAGAATCACATTTTTCTTTTATGATTTTGGAAACTTCAGTTTTTTTTTGTAATTACCCAAACCTCAGGGGGTAGTTTTGTAATTATCCTTTTCAATTATATACATAACTTCTCTATTATGTTCATCAGGTGACATTCACAGCTGCATCTCTAGCACCAGAGGTTGAAAATTTGATTCCTTCCGACTTGTGAGGAGAGCCCATATTTAACTCACCAAATATTCAACTCGCATTTCGAACATCTACTTATAAAGTTGATAAATTTGAATTATAATCTTCTGAGGTAAATTTAAAATGTGAACTGTTACTGGACGCTTGTAGGTTCACACGAGCATGAGCTTCTTAGGTACCTTCAGGCTTCAGCGAAGGATCTCTCTTTGTGCCATAGCATGATTCCGTTGGGCTCGTGTACTATGAAACTGAACGCAACAACAGAAATGATGCCAGTTACATGGCCTGAATTTACGGATATTCATCCTTTTGCCCCCACTGAACAGGCTGCTGGTTACCAGGTTGGTTATAAGAAACTGTATGAAGTTCCTCACTCAGTTATGAAGTTCCAATGATAATTTTGAGGGATTCTTAAAGCTGCCCCTGAGGTTTGGGTTAATTACAAAAAAACCCACAGCTTTTTAAAATTACACAAAAACCCTACGGAGTTTGATTCTTTACTATTTACCTTCATAAGCAAAAACATTTCAAACACCCCTTTTACATTTGTAAAATATTTTCACAATTACCCCTTACATTTAACAC
Organism: Rehmannia glutinosa; assembly: GCA_016081115.2. Taxonomy (NCBI): domain Eukaryota; kingdom Viridiplantae; phylum Streptophyta; class Magnoliopsida; order Lamiales; family Orobanchaceae; genus Rehmannia; species Rehmannia glutinosa. Next base: position 3,781 of record JABTTQ020003342.1, on the reverse strand, counting down.
AAAATCAAACCTCAAAGTGTTTTTGTAATTTTTCAAACTCTTCTGAGGTTTTTATAATTAACACCAAATCTCAGGGGTAGGTTTTGTAGTTATCCCTAATTTCGATGATTTATTACATTATTGAACTATTATGTTCGTCTTGCAGGAAATGTTCAAAAATTTGGGTGACTTGCTGTGCACGATCACGGAGCTTATTCTTCTCTCTGCAACCCAATGCTGGTGCTGCTGGGAGAATATGCTGGGCTGATGGTTATCTCGGAAAGCATATCACATGGTATTTTGACATTAGTAGGCATATCACATGGTACTTTGACATTAGAAATGTAATGATAGTGTGGAAGACCGATAGCATTAAATAATCTATGGATAAGTAAAATACTATCGTTGAAGGTTTAGCCTAATTACAAAAACACTCAGTTATCCTTCAAAATTACGAACAACCTGACATATGTTTCTATTTTACAAGTGCACCTTTTAGTTGGGGTGATTTGAAATAAAACAAACCTCGAGGGGTATTTGTAATCTTAAATGATAATTAGATTTTTGTAATTAAGCTAAATCAGGTAGTTTTGTAGATAATTGCATTTTGCCCTCCAAACTATTGTGAGTTTTGTACTTTGCCTACTAAACTTTGGAAATTTCTCTTTTGCATGCCCAACTTTGAACATTTGCAATTCACCCCTTGGAGCTGACTTGACCTATCATGAGTTGACACACATGTCAACATTTGGTTGGTTGAGGGGTAAAAGCAAAATTATATAGTTGAGGAGGGCAAGAATATGTATGTTCAAAGTTCAATGGGCAAAGATAAAAAAATGCTATAGTTTGGAGGACAAACTGTACCCATATATTATTATGTCCTAAGTTTCATAAATTTTACTATTAGACTATTAGTGGCATTGAATTCTGGTGAACTTCTTCTAATGCAGTGAGAGAGACCATCACCTGATGTATGCATCATTCCAGTCTCAGCACATGGAACGAACCCTGCAAGTGCTGCCATGTGTGGGATGAAAATTGTGGCAGTTGGAACAGATTCTAAGGGTAATATTAACATCGAAGAGTTACGCAAGGCTGCAGAAGCAAATAAGGCGAACTTAGCTGCTCTTATGGTGTGGATAAATTATTATTACTGTTTTCTGAGTGTGTTGTTCGTTGCATTTTGTCTTTTGTTGATAAATATTCTCTTGAATCCAGGTTACATATCCTTCAACTCATGGTGTTTATGAGGAAGGCATTGACGAGATCTGCAAGATAATTCATGATAATGGTGGACAAGTTTACATGGATGGAGCTAACATGAACGCACAGGTACAAGTTATATGTATATGATAGCATGTAACGGTAGTATGGGAGTGTTTGCAATCAGTAAACAAAAGTGCTTCTCAATTTGGCTGGAAAAAAAATCACTTTTTAGTGTTCGCAAATGCCAATTTCTGCTTCTGGTTCTGCTTCATTTAATCAAAATATAAAAGCAAGGAGATGGGTGCTTTAGATTTCTGATTCTGCTTCTGGTTTGACTTTTATAAACAAATATGCAGTTTTGCAACTTTTTCACCACTCTCAACTTGTGATTCTCAACTTTTGATTCTATTTGCAGACACTACTAACTTTTGATTCTTAACTACTTTTACTTTTGCTACAATATATCACTTCTTCTAAAGCTGCATTATGTTTTATTAGAAAGTTGCATTAAGTTGGCTTATCTTGTTTTGAATGCCATATAATACCCTTTCGATAACCAATTGTTTGTGTCAAATAGGTTGGTCTAACGAGCCCTGGCTTTATCGGTGCTGATGTTTGCCATCTCAATCTCCATAAAACGCTCTGTATTCCTCACGGTGGAGGTGGACCCGCATGGGGCCCATTGGGGTGAAGAAACACCTAGCACCATTCCTACCATCACATCCCGTGGTATGCAAAAGCACATTAGCCGTAATCAATTATTTTCATGAATATCACAAACATTGAAAAAAAGTTAATCGATAGTCGACTCAGTAATCTTTTTTTGATATTGCAGATACCCAATGGGAGGTATACCAGCACCAGATGAGTCTCAACCGCTCGCACTATTTCTGCTGCACCATGAGGCTCCGCCCTCATTTTGCCAATATCATACACTTACATTGCCATGATGGGGTCGAAGGGACTAACTGACGCCACGTCAAAGATAGCCATCTTAAACGCAAACCACATGGCCAAACGTTTGGAGGTCTATATTTTTTCTCTTTACTTGCTAGGTTTTTCGTATTCTGGGTTTGTCTTGGAACCACATCTAAGCAAGACGAGAGTAGGCAGCAATTGTGTTTGCCGTGTTCATCAAAGAATTTGGATAAATTACAAAAATTAGTCGCGGGGTTTAGTCTATTTACAGGGGAAATTCAGTTATTTTCCCAAAATTACAAAATACTTCCTTGAAGCTTTGTTTTGTTTACAAATATCTTCAATAAGTACAATTTGTAAAAGAAAAACAAATGTCAATGGATATTTGTAATTTTGAAAGATAACTGTATTTCTTCGAAACTAGACTAAACTTCAAAGTAGTTTTTTTAATTAACCCAAAGAATTTATTGCATGGAGTACCCAAAGAATTTCTGATGAATTATTGGCCTTTCTTATATATATATATATATATATATATATATATATATATATATATATTTCCTGAAATCGGCCTTTCTTTTATATCTATTATTAACATGTTATGCTTTTGAGTAACAGAAGCATTACCCCGTTCTTTTTCGTGGTGTCAATGGAACGGTCGCCCATGAGTTCATTATCGATTTGAGAGGCTTTAAGGTGCTCCCGACTTAACATTATTTACGCAGTTTCTTTTTTAATTTCCGAGCAATAACACTTTAGTACACAGTGGAAAAAAGGTTAGTTTGTTATTGTAATAACTTTCTTACTGCAAGTGACAATTGCTGTAGAATACTGCTGGAATCGAGCCTGAAGATGTTGCCAAACGCTCATGGACTATGGATTTCATGGACCGACCATGTCATGGCCGGTTCCTGGTACACTCATGATTGAACCTAATCAAAGTGAAAGCAAGGTAAAAGCAAAAGAAAATACCATCTATCGTACATATGTGTACTATACTAATAGATTTAAATTTCTCCCTTTATAATTTTACAGGCAGAGCTAGACAGGTTTTGTGATGCTCTTATTTCTATTAGAGAGAAATTTCATTGATCGAAAGGAAATGCTGACGTTCACAACAACGTTCTCAAGGTATTGAAATGTCGATTCTACTTTGATTTTCCGCTCCCTAAACTTTGATGCATTTGTTATTTTCTTTACTTTCGCATAATTTGGAGGAATAATTACAAAGAACCCCGAGGTTCGGTCCAATTACGGAAAATTAAGAGGTTTTTGAAAATTGCAAAAAAAAAAAAAAAAAAAGAAAAGAAAACCTTGAGGTTTGATTCCATCTTACATTTTCACACTTCATAAAACAAAACATTTCAAAAATCTCCGTAACATTTATAGAAATATTATAGTTATCCCCTTAAAATTAAGATAGAACCAAACTTGATAGGGTATTTTGTAATTTTGGAACATCTCCAAATTTTTTGTGACTAACCCAAACCTTAGTTTTTTCTTTTTGTAATTATCCCTTATTTGCAATAGCTGATTTCATGACATTTATAGAAATATTATATTTATCCCCTTAAGTTTAACACATAATCAAACATAATCAAACCCGATGGAGTATTTTGTACTTTAAATATTTCGATGAATAGTTTAACTGAGGATGAGACATACCTGAACAAGAGAT